>OU862909.1:22598350-23848350 GCA_917880885.1 Limnephilus marmoratus
AGGGGTGGGGGTAATTAGGGGATTTCCGGAAAGAACAGAGCGGTTAATTGGAAAAATATTTAGAATGGGACTGAAAGATAAGTTAATTTGGTTATTCAAAATACTAGCATTATTATTTAGGGATTTTCTGATTTCTAGTGCTTCTAAATTATCTAATTTTTTGCTTTTATTATTACGGTGAAGAATTTTAACCCCTGTGTCCTTATTAAAAGTGTGATCTGTGGAAATTAGGTGATTAGCAAACTCTGAAAAATTATTATTATTTAAGCATCTTAAATGTTCTGTGATTCTGATATTTATATTTCTAGTTGTCTTACCTATGTAGAACGAAGGACAATCATTGCAACATAGTTGGTAAATGCCTGAGTGGCTTAATTTATGATCTCTATCTTTAGTGTTTTTTAGTAATTTACCTAAGTTGTTATCAGTACAATAATTCATCTATAGGCAATTGTAGCCAATTTTAGAGAAATGTGTGTGTGTATGAAAATCAAAATTCAAATAGATGTCATTGAAGAAGAAGGTAACAATAATAATCTAAACGATAATATGAAAGAGAACAAGACACAGAAAACAGAAAAAAGAGAATGGTCGCCACTAGGACTCGAACCCAGACCTCTCGTCTAACTGGGACGTTCGCGTTAACCAATTTCGCTATTGCCACCTTCTGTCAAGCCGTCATAATAGTCGATATCATATTTCAAATTTTAGAATTAACAATATTATCTTCAACTAATTATTTTTCCATATTATGGGCAACTACCCTTTTTATTGGAAACAATCATTCTAAGAATTGTTTTGTATCCTGGAGAGCATCTCTAAAATTGGTTAACGCGCACGTCCCGGTTAGGCGAGAGGTCTGGGTTCGAGTCCCAGTTGCGACCATTGTCTTTTTCTGTTTTCTGTGTCTTGTTCTCTTTTATATTTTCGTTTAGATTATTATTGTTATCTTCTTCTTCAATGATAAATTACGTTGATGGGAATAACCTTCAAAAGTTATAAAAAGAGAGTTTTTCTTATAAAAAATCAAATAGATATATTTAAAAACATTGACCCGATAGAGATTTTTATAGACATTGTTGATGATTGGTGGACGTTAGCACGTCTGCAATCACACATGATGTTTGACATGTGTTGACATCGACTAAAGTCTGTGTAAGGAGAGCTTCCGCTCCCACAATATCAGTTGTACAGTTGTCTTTTATGTTTATAAACGCCAATAACTTAGCGCGGAATTTGTTGTTCGAATTAGAACGATGTTTGTCGACATGTTGCATGGAAGCATTGACTTCTTCACATGTAGCCCTATTTTTATTAAGAAAATACTCAAGACTGTTTGAGGTTTCTGACAACGTTTGTCCTTGCGTGTGGGTTCACCATTGCTAAATGAATACATATTTTATGTTAATTTATATTATTACTATAATGTTTCCTTCCTGTTCTGCCAACAATTTATAGTCAAGATAAATTATTACAAGTTCCCAGGGTAAATCAATCAGTTCTTGGGTAATTAATAATTTATTCTTGTTCATCGTTCTTCAATACTTGATTGATTTTTCTTCCACATTCACACTGGTATTGCAAAAATGTTTCAATATTATCTACACGTTAACCGGCACCTTGGTGGTTAAGGTTTTTTTAATATTTACTATTGTTGTTTTGGATTTGTGAAACTTATTGATTAAAAGTCATCAATATACAGAGAAGTGTATTCACACTCTAGGATTTTTTTAAATTTATAACTTTTTACAAAAGTCGAAAAGAATGTGACCGTGCTCTAAGGTCACATTTAATATGTTTTTTTTGCTGTTGTTTAAATTGAGTTAAGTAAGTTTTTTTGTTGTTGTAAGTATGTCCATCTTTTTAAGTAAGTTTGTTAAAATATTATGAAAGGAAAATTATAAAGTAACATTTAGAAGAAATAAAAAAAGTGTTTATCCTTGTTAGTTTGGAAAAATGCGTCATATTCTTCCTTCCCATGTCCATGATCCATATCTTAATACTTGTTTTAATGTCGGTTATTTTGTTTAATAGTTTTTATTACAAAGGAGTGGTTATAAATAATTTTATAGATAAACGTTGCATATTTATTTGTCCGAAAGTCGTTTTCGTTGTAGGTTGGTGAAAAGTATTTTATAACGCGGATTTTGTGAATCGACCCGATGTCGCGTGTGAAAATTCATCCTAGTTTTTGAAGGCGTAAATTAAAATATCTATTTATTATAATAGGCCACTTGCATGGACTTCATAACGACTTGGAAAAAATCGTGTTAATAGAGTTTTTTACTAAGATTACGAAAATGTTAGTAAAAATTTTTAGAAATGTACAGTTTTTTTATTTTTAAATAAATAAATCCATTATTTGGGCTCGTGACGTCACTACATGAAAATGTCCCGTCGCCGAAAATGTTCCTATTAATTTTATAAAATTCCACACTGATTTATTTTTTTATATGGCATCACTTTGATTTCAGGCGAATTTTTGAATCCGTTCACTAGATTTATTGTTTGTTCTCTGCGAACTTATCATTTGGTTTGATTTTTTGACAGATGTTCTGAAGAGAACCCCGTACAATTAATGGGTACGGGGTTCTCTTCAGAACGTGAAGATGATGTCGGTACATGTTTTAGAGGTATAATGATTATGGTGCTGATTTTAACAAAATAAAATTTTATAATATTCTTATTATTATTACAATTTACAAGTTCAAGTATATTACATTGAATTTAGTAATATAGACGCTGTACATTATAATGATTTATGATCAATAAGATGGATCAAGGAAAATAATATTTATGAGATGTTATATTTTTGGTATGCCTCGTTATTCCCCTGTGCCATTCGTGTGGAAAACGTTCTTTTTTTTTAAATGATTTTCGGCTATGTAATTATCGTTTTTTCACACCTATAAAATTATGTCCCGTCTTTCCGGTTTATAAAAGATGGTCTGATTTTTCGGTTTGAAATTTTTAAAAAATCCCCAGGGTTTCAAAAATACGATTAAAAAAAAAAATACAGAATGTCTTAGAATATTTGCCTAAACCGGAAAATTTTTTTAAAAAATGTGATGCAAGTTGCCTATTATTTCAGAGACTTTAAATTCGGGCTTTTAAAACATAGTACGTAAAAGTAGTGATGGGGACTGTAAGGCCGATGACTATAATTTTCAAAATTGTTTTTTATGCTGTGAGGAATGGTTTTGAAGTGGAATCGCGTGAACTTCCCCATCCTATTAGACTATTCTGTAGATGAGATCGGCCTGAATATTTTTCTCAAAAAATATGTTATTTTTTTAAAATTTGTTGCTTCCATTTTCATCTCGGAAGTTCCAATTTAAGTTTTGATCAATAACATTTTCAATTACCTTTCCGACTAATTAATTCCCTGTGAAATTTAGATAGGTAAGAGGGTACCTAATAAAAGCGTGGTGATTATCTGATTATACCATTCATAGTTAGTTTTACCTTTGTTTAGTTCTGAACAAAAATATTTGATCTCGCATATTGCTACATTTTTAAATCCGAAAAAAAATTAATTTATGATTAATTTAATATTGATAAATACATTTTTTTATATTAACTCCACACAGGAGGCCCTGAGGAAAATAATTTCCCTCAGGGCCTATGTCATCTGAGATGCTGTGTGGAGGGTCTTTTTGAGGAGAGGAAGAAATATATAAGTCAACATCGAATAAAATAAATCTTTTTCCTGGCAACTGATTGAGAAGCTTTGGGTAAACAGTGTATGGGTTTTATGGGTGTTTACTAAACACCCATACAACCACGAGTTTTTTTTCGTAACGTACTAACACTTAGGACGGGTAGTTTCACAGAATTTGATTCATTCATCGAATTTCAAAGTTAAATTTCAAGTTCTGTTATCATTTAAATTCTGTGAGACAACTGGTTCATAATGGAATAGTAACAAAACTTCAGTATCACTTTCACAGAACTTAAAAATTAACTGGATGTAAACTTGGCATTAAATCTCATTTTTCAGAAAAGGTTAATTTTGGAATAGATTCCTGAAAATAAATCTTATAGACGAAATTCGATTATTTTTAGATCTATCAACGACTTAAAGAAAATTGTTTATCCCGAAGGATGGAACATTTGAATACAACATCGTACATGTAGTATTTAGGTACCTAACTGGAGATGTAATTTCTCTTACGGTTTCTACCAAAGACATTCATTTTTCATACCTAGCCAGGAGCCACATTCCGTCACAAACGCAGGTTTCTACATAGGTACTAAATATATTCTGATGCATTCTATATAAAATGTGTATATATATCAAAGCCAGGGAGCCTGTTCCGCTGCAATGTTTACATATCTTCGTATTTAAATTCTCCAAAATAGACCAATGAGACTAATACTTTATTAAAATGTTAAAGGAACTAAATTGGCTAACGGTGAAACAGATGCTGACATTGAATGCGATGATATTTATATTACATAAAATAATAAACAATACGTTACCATTTTTTTTTTCCAAACCAATTTATATACAACAAGGACATTCACAGACTAATAATACAAGAACTTGCATCCAAAAAAGGACAAAATTAATACGTAAAACAGTTGAAGGGATGAAGGGATGAACTACAAAGGGATGGAGATAGATCTGCACTAATCGGTAGGCATTTGTATATATATAAAAATATATGTTTAGGTACAAATAAATAAAATAAAATTAATGAATTATTAACATCATCAAAGACGTAAAGCTAACTTAGAGTTAACTTTTTTTTTCAATTTTTTGTTCGTCAAAACCAAACAAAAAAAATTCCTATGTCACCACTGGTCACTTAGACGAGTAACCGCTTAATGAGGGTCTGATCCCAAATTGTTGTTTTTTTATACGCTCGATATGGAATTTTTAGGAACGAGAAAAAAAAAACTATTCTGAAGAACATTTGCAAAACTTAATCATCATAGATACCACCTACAATTATATTATGTACATTCTCAATCTGCGTTTTTGCTTAACGATTTTTACAACAGTGTGTAAAAATACAGGTAAATCGGCTTCCAGAAGACGTGTAGAATGTTTGTTTTCCTCCCGTTGCGCAAAAGTCGTTGAGTCTCCGCAGTAATTTCTGTCATTGCAGATGGAAGAATAAATCCGGTAGCGTCATTAGAGCAAAATTACCTGCCGAGATTCCACAACGCAATTTGTCAACGTCCAAACGGAATGGTGAAGTTAAATCGGAGATGATTACGATTATTTATATCCCATCCGTCATCCGGTGCGCGATTTTTAATACGTCAGTCTGGATATGAATCGATAATTCGTAGACCCTACACGCCGAGACACACAAAAGTTCCTACTGGTCGTACCCAGAGGGGCAATGGCATCCCCAATTCCCAGTAAATTATGAGGCTGAATGGAGTGGGAAGGGGAAGAAAATGGAAAATGGAAGGTCGGAAAGTACTTGACTATTTAGATTCAAGTCAATTCGAGCAATGTTTCTATAATGAATGGTGGTCTCTCACCATTCTGATATGCTATTGAATGTTGATAACATTCCAAAGACAGGTAGACTGGGCTGATATAGTACCTTTTCGCCTGTTTGTGGTAAATTGTGGTAGCGCTACATATGCTCGTGATTCGTGATGGCCCGAACAGAATCTTGTGGCGTTCTATCATTCCTGATAACCGCGGAAAAGTGATACACTTTCAACAGTTGTGATACGGTTTTTCAGTCCGTTACGCACATTCCGAAAATGTACTCATTCATGACTAGACAGATATTTTTATTCGATTACCATGATTTTTCAGAAAAAAATATGTGCTTGAAATTTAAACAGTTGAACAGTAACATTTTAATCCTACTAAGATTATAAAGGCGAAAGTTTGTATGGATGTAAGGGTGTATGTATGTTTGTTACTCTTTCACTATACTACATAAAAATATCGTTCAAGTGTTTCTTAAATAATGGTAACTTTGTATTAAATACATCGATACTTGAGGTGAATTTGTTTGCTAGTGTATGAAATCGTGGAATAGGTGCATGTGTGAGGTAGTTGTTGGTTCCAGAATTATTGTTGCCGAATACTATGTTTTGCCTTGTCGCTCGGGTTGGTACCTTAAAGTCAATGAGATGCAGGAGTTCACAACAGTCTAATTCGGAGTGAATAATTTTAAACAAAAAAGTTAGGTCAATTTTTTTTCTTCTGTTTTCTAGGGAATGCAAATTAAGTGTATTTAGTAAGAATGTATAGTTAATGTGTTGAATAGGTATATGTAACTTGAAGTTAATAAATCGTAAAAATTTGTAATGGTCTGAAGACACCAGTAGCAGGTGTAAACATTTTTTAAAAATGTTATTGGATTTGTATTGTAAATTAATTATTGCTAAGATGGTCCCTTTTTCAAATGTTGTTATCTTCTAATGTAATTTGAACGCGCTACGCATGGCGTAGACAACATGAAACCTAAAAACAAATTATGTGCGGGCTATCTGCGAATATATTTTAGGACTTTACGGTTTACATTTAGCATGTTATCATGTTAAGGTGAACACCGTGTGCATGTTTAGTTATGCATATAATACTCGGCCAGAAGGGTATGCGGGCTCTTGAGTAGGTTAGGTAAGTCATGAATCATGTTTGATGGCCGGCCATGTTATTTTACGATCACTGAAAAAATATATAAAAATAAATAGAGAGTAACGCAGTAGTAACGCTAGTAGGTGCATACCCATTTATACTCGTTATGTGAAATCTCTTATACCTACAGGGTGGCGCAAAATTAATCATCCAATTTTGTTTTTGAATAACTTTTTTACTAAATAAAAAAAAAGTTTTTTAGTAATGGAAATCTTTATTTGGACTTTTACAATTTTTTTCTGTTAAGTGGAAAAGATGATATCCGTCAAGTGGCTGCCGCCAGTGTTGATACACATTTGTATCCGTTTTATCGCATTTTCCATAACTTTCCGCAAGATTTCCGGTGATAACTGTTTGCATTCCTGTCGAATATTCTCCTTAAGGGCTGCGATTATCTGAGGCTTGTTGGCATAAACCCCCGACTTCAAGTAGCCCCAAAGAAAGAAGTCTGGGATGGTTAAATCAGGCGATGCATGGCATGCCAAATCGCCAAAACGTAAGTTTACGCGACCACTAAACGCTTCCTTCACAATTTTTCACGGGCCTGATGGTATACACCCTGTATTCTTAAAGAATTGCGCTAGTGTTCTATGTTATCCGCTAAGTCTAATATTCAAAGCTTCATTATCTTCTGGAATTTTTTCGCAGGAATGGAAAAGTTCATACATTGTGCCTATATTCAAAAAAGGAGACAAGCATAATATTGAAAATTACAGACCAATCTCTAAGTTAAATGTAATGGGTAAACTTTTTGAAAAAATAGTTTTTGATATCATTTTTCCTTGCATACGACCACACATAATTTCGAATCAACACGGTTTTGTCACCAAAAAATCAACAGAAACTAATCTATGTGAGTTTGTTCACACAGTCCTTGTTGCTATGGATAACGGATATCAAGTCGATGTAGTCTACACAGACTACTCCAAAGCCTTTGATAAATCCCACACAGCATCTTAATTGAGAAACTCGAAGCAATGGGTATACATGGTGACCTCGTTCGTTGGTTAGCCTCTTATCTCGACAATCGTACGCAAGCTGTAACTGTACAAGGATTCTGCTCTAGTTTCGTCCCCGTAACCTCAGGAGTTCCCCAAGGATCTCTTCTTGGCCCCCTCTTATTCAATATTTTTTGAATGACGTTAACAAAACTATCCGTAACTCTCAACTGTACCTATATGCAGATGACAAAAAGATTGTCAAAATCATTAAGTCTAAGATGGATTGTCTAGAGCTCCAGAATGACCTTGACTCTCTGGTTAATGTATATTGTCTAGAAAATCGCCTTATTTTGAATGCAGATAAATGTAGTGTTATATCTTATTCTCTAAAGAAACACACAATATTATATCCCTACATTATTATGAACAATATTTTAAACAGAGTAAATGTAATAAGAGATCTTGGAGTTCTATTAGATAGTAAGCTTCTTTTTCAATCTCACGTCGAGCATATCACGTCGAAGGCTTTGAAAATGTTGGGATTTATTCTTAGAGTAAGTTCAGCTTTCAAAAATCCACAAACATTTAAGACTCTCTACATATCCTATGTTAGAAGCCACCTGGAGTATGCTTCTACAGTGTGGAACCCTCATTGTTCTACATATAAAGCAAATATAGAAAGAGTTCAGAAAAAAATTATGAAATATGTCTCTTATCGCGTGCGAAATGATGAAAACTATGTCCCAGTAAACCTTAAATCTCTTGATCAACGCCGAGATATCAGAGACCTATTAATGCTCTATAAGATTATTCATAACTTCATTGATAGCCCGTACTTACTACAAAATATTCATTTCAGATGTCCATTAAGAGTTACTCGATCTCCAGACACCTTTTATGTCCCTAAGAGCAAGACAAATTATCTTGAAAATGTATTTGTAAGAAGAAGCTGTGGCACATTTAACAGATTATGCCCAAATATCGATGTGTTTAATACAAACCTTGATAAATTCACAACATGCATAAAAAATAAAAAATAAAAAATAACATTGATTGCCACATGTTTAACTAATAACTTAATATTTCATTGATTTCTGTATTTCTCTTTTTATTCTTAGTATCACCACATTTTCTCTCGTACTTTTAGCAGTTCGAATTCAAATAAAATCACTTCCTGAAACATATTATTGATATCCATCAAAATTCAAATGTAAATTGAAATGTAGGTATTGTGTATTTTTGCATTATGGTTCTAAATTTAAATTAATTTGTCTTATTTTATTGGTCTATGACATACTTATTTTTATCACTGTCATTTATGAATTTTGTACAGACTGTTTATAACGCTAATAAATAAAATAAAATATTTTTATTTTTATTTTTAACTTTATGAGTAAAACCTCAAATTGTAATATTTAATTAAACGAAGACAATATAAGCGAAAGTCAGTCGAAAATCTGAGAACAGAAAAATCAGAAAAAGATATTGACACCGCTGGGACTTGAACGCACGGTGGCGCAGTGGTTAGCGCGTTTGCCCGGAAAGCAAGAGGTCCTGGGTTCAAGTCCCAGCGGTGTCAATATCTTTTTCTGATTTTTCTGTTCTCAGATTTTCGACTGACTTTCGCTTATATTGTCTTCGTTTAATTAAAATAAAATAAATAAATATTCATTGTGGCTCGTGCTATGTGTGCGGTTGCACCGTCTTGTTGAAACCACATGTTCACCAAGCCCCGCTCATCTAATTACGGCAGTAAGAAGCCTCTTATTATGGCCCTGTAGCGTTCGCCAGTAACAGTGACCGTAATGTCTATGGCGTCCTCAAAAAATCACTCCTCCCGCGTGAACGCCGCACCACACAGTGGCTTTGAATGGATGTAATGGCTCTTCGTGCATCACACGTGGATTTTCAGTGCCCCAGAAACGAAGATTTTGCTTATTGACGTAACCGCTTAAGTGGAAATGCGCCTCGTCGCGCGTCGCTCATGATGACTTTCGATACAAAATCGCTAAAAGCATTAAAGCTAAAATCGACACAATTATTCCACGCTCTTGTGGAGTATAGAGCTCCATTGCTTGTTTGTTTGTATTCTGCTGCTGTCTAGTTCACAAATGTCAAATATGATTGACATACGACGCCATTTGCAAAAATTATAACATCTTCCGATAGGGTGATTAATTTTGCGCCACCTTGTATAATAAATCACAACCAAAATTTCTCCTGAAATCATGCGATTTGTAAGTAGGTAGTTAAATACCTACTTAATTAATTACAAGTCATATAGGTATTTCATGTATAGTTTTGCAAATAAGTGTAGAAATTAAATAAAATGGAACTAATCGTGTTCATTACTATGGCAGCACCGAATTATATGACGTTTCCTATGGCTGTCATGTTATCGCATGTTACGGTTGATTTATTGTCTTAAATCTGAGTAGAAGATCGCTGATTTGATAATATTTTTATTCATTGTTTGCCTGAATTTAATTAAAATGAATAAACCATTACATAGTGATGCAAGAGGGGTTATATTCTGCGTTTTTCAACGTTGCCTAGCCGAGTGTCACGCGAAGAAGATTCTGTCTAATTTAGATGTTAATTTTAATTTAATCTAGATGTTTATAGACGAACTACAGAAATGACTGGTACGTAGTATAGTTTGTTTAATAAATTTCATTATTATTACAAGATTTATGTCAATTTTCGAGCGATAATAACCATTACAATATGATTTCAGGTTATGTTAAAAAATTCCGGATCTGACACTTCCATTTGACAGTTAATATGCGGCCACAAGAAAAAGGGAATAACTCAATAAAAAAATAATAATATGCAACTTCTTTAAACTCGTAGAAAAGTTACTTTTTCTCGTTTTCTCTTTCTTTCTTTCCAAGTGAATATTATCAAGTGTGTGTTTTTAAAACTACCTTCTATAATAATAATGTTAATGATTTTTCACAGGTAAATCTGAATCAACAGTAAGACGAATCGTCAAGGGAGGGGAAAAGGCAGATGAAAAATTTTAAACACCGGGAAAACATGCAGGCCAGCAAGAAGTGACTAGAAATTGTATTGTGTGTAGAGCCCATAAGGAATAATACAATTTGTCCAAAAAAACGTCACTATCTCAATCACAATTATTTTTTCAAACTTTCTTCTGAAATGATATTGAAAGAATGCCACAATATTGAAACTCGAAGTAAACACGACGATTGCATATTTAAAAAAATATTATTTATTATTAGCTCCACACAGGAGGCCCTGAGGAAAATAATTTCTCTTAGGGCCTATGTCATCTTAGGGGATGCTGTGTGGAGGGTCTTAAGGAGGAGGGAAAGATAGGAAGTTCTGGGAAGGAAAAAGTAAGAGGGTTAGGTCGGAATCTGGGGGTTAGTGTTTCCAGGAGTGACGGACGTATGAATCCATATTTCCAACTGCGGTGCAAGGCGTTGGGTCGAGAGAATCGAGCTGGAAAGTCAAAAGGCCTCCCTCAACCAGTCTTTCTTGGTCAGACCCGCCACCCAGCAGGTGGGCAGACGCGTTCGCCACCAAGCCCTGGACAAACCTGACGACCTCCGTAGTCCAGTGGCTAAGACTCTTGACTCACATTCCGGAGGTCGCGGGTTCGAACCCGGCATGCGCAAATAAATTTTATTTGATTAATTTGTGTTATTTCACAATTAATTCATTTAAAATAATATATAGTATATTTGCGGCATGTTCCAGAGTGGAAGATACTATTAGTATCGCCCTGGTGTAAGACCACCATTCAGAATTGAAACGTTGCTTGAAAATGGCTTTAGCCGTGTTTAGTGACCAGATCTGAATAGCCAGGTACTTCCCAACCTTCCTCTTCCCCACCTCCTTCCCCTCCCCACTACCTTCAGCCTCACAACATACCCCAATTGGGGATGCCATAGTCTTACTGGCTCCAGACGGGAGCAGTTGAGATTCTTGTGCGGTATTCACTGTAAAAAAAAAAAAAAGCCTAACCTCATGAATCTGGGCACCCCTGCTAAGTCACCAAATGTAAATTACCACTTTGGTAACCTATGGCAGAGATGTCGGTTATCCAATAAATGGTTACCGGGGCGGCAGTACCCATGTTCGCCTCCCAAATTGAAGTTAAATTAAATGTTAAACCATTAAGGGCCCGCAACCCGGATTTGTACCGATTTATTACATATTTCCCCTTAAACACGGTAAGTTTTAAACCCCTTAAAAACTATATGTTATTCTTGAAGATAATATCTAGACTTTGCCCGCGCCGAAACGCAAATTATATAAAATTCCCTCGATAAAAAAAAATCGCGAAGTATGCTCCAAAAATTATTATTAACACGTTTGTTTCAGTTATTTTACAAGTTATATGTATGAAAAAATTCACAGTGTTTCTTTAAATGCTATTTAAGATAATGCCCGCGAGATTATTGCTCTATTTTAAACGGGTCGTGTTTTATTAAACATTTTCGCAATTTTCGCATCGATTTTGTCGCTGTAAATGTTAGCGCTCTCCTCTAACATTCGTAATTTCGTATCTCTCCATCTTCTTCTTTTCGGGCCCGGTTGCAGAGCCTTAAAATGGCCACTACTTGAAACAGAATTGGAACGTATAAACAAATTTACAGACAGATGAAATGGGAAACAGGCAAGTTAAAACACGACTTCGCTAAGCTCAGCCAACATTTTTTTTAATGAATCTACTTATAAAATAATCGATAAAAAAAAATAAACGGTTTTTATGTTGGTTTTAGTGATCTCATGGTCCTTGGGGAATTGATAAGAATTGTAATTATGATGGACTTTATAAAAATTGCTCTGCTGCGGGCGAAAGGGCACTTATAGAATAAAATAAAATAGTCAAGTAACGAAAAATTATAAAATACTAGCTGGTTCCCGGCATGCGTTGCTATGCCATTTAATAAAGAAATTGTTTCTCCCTGCGTGTCCTTTCCCATTCGTCTCGTTTCCCTTCCGCCCCCCCTTCCTCTCCCGCATCCCATTCCCCTCACGCATTCCCATTCTGCCTTCTCCACCTTCCTTCTCCCACTCCGCTCCCCTTCCCATCCCACGAACCCCAATCCCGAGTTCCCTTGCCCCTCCCAGGTTCCCATCCCCTCTCTCGGATTCCCCTCCACTCCCTCCCTGCTCCCCCCTCCCATACATTCAGTCCCGGTACATTCAGTTTTCAAACAGCTCGCGTGCCACCAATTAATTTTTTTTATACAAATTTCATAATGCCAGATCTCACCAGTAGTTTTATACAAACCTTTTCCTGACAATAACGAACACAAAAATAAAAGAACTATTTAATTTGGTGCTGTAGTTCGGAAGTTATGCGCGTAGGTACATTTCGGCGATTCATTTTTATATATATAGAAGATAGATATATTTTTTAAGTACGTTATAAACGGATTCTGACGAGTTACACAATATTTTTTCTAAATCTCACCAAACACAAGAGCCTTGACTCTTTATGGTGAGGAAAGCTATTATTATTTTTCTAAATAATTAACTATGTATCGTGTCAAAATAATTTATATATTTATTTAAATAAATATTTAAAAAAATATATTTATTTTTATATTTAAAAAAAAACATTAGAAAACTTTGTGAAATTATCATTGCCTTGGACATTTTCATCCTTTATTACTAACCCCAGACAGGAGGGCCTGAGGAAAATGATTCCACAACAATTTAACTATTTAACATGAAACAAACCCTGGGTGGCGGCCCAACACGGTACACGGTTAACTAACTAACTATTACTAACCATCACGCCGTTTCCCGCAGGGGTAGGCAGATAGGACGGACCGCCAAACAATTCGGTCTTGGCACACACTCTTTGCCTCACTCACATTCATACATCGTATCATACATTCTCTTCTATTATTCTGACTTTTGACATGGCCCGACTCAAGTATCTGATTCACTTGATCGTGCCATGTATATTTGTAAAATGAGAACCGTAATATTTATAAAATTATAGGTAATATTTATAATTTGTAAAATGGGAACTACGACTTGTTCTGTCAACAGCTGGACTGTGGAACGATTTACAGGCATTTGTGTTTACTTCTTCCTACAATACGGGTCTCCTAAAGACCCATGCTCATTCCTATATCATCTCTGAAGATCAGCTGAGTGTGGTTCACGGCTAGACGGAACGTCATGCGCATTCTTGCTGGGACTGCCAATCGATTGGAGAGGACTTCCAACCGTTTGCCAAGCCCTTATTACTTATCTACTGTGTCTTCCTCCAAAACAGGTGCTTGTACGAGTAGGATACGCTGGATACAATCACCCAGCGCTTGCCACCTCGTGGACTTTCACCAACCTGTCCCATTGTCTTGTCTATATTTTGTCATACTGACACATATTGTATTTGTATTTCCCGCTAAGCACTTGCATACTGCTTACTAACAACGTATGCAGGGACATTGGAGGTCGGGGACATTCGTTATCAAATGTAGAGTCGTTTTTACCAAAAAAAATTGAGTCCTTGCAAGAAGTAACGTCCTTAAAGGGGTAACCATCTGTTACCTATACCAGGGCGGATAAGTGGTGGGTCTTCCAATCTCTGAAGATGCTGGGTAGTGGGTCTTTTTGAGGATAGGATAGAGAGAACATGTAGAGACCCATGTTGTAGGGGAGAGGAAACATAGAGGCCGGCAAATCGTTCCACAGTCGAGCTGTTGAACTCGAATTGTGCATGCGATCCGTTCTCATGTGACAAATGTAATCCGTGCAAAAATGTTGCTAACGCTAGTTCCTCGGATCATCTTCCATTGTAAAATTGTAATACGGGCAGAACAAGGAAAGCATACTTTCCTGACGCCTGTGCTCTAAAGATTGCAATCTGCTTATTAAGATAGGAGAATCTATCAAACAGACCGCCCGTTTCTGCAGAGTCAAGGTTTTTTTCGGGTATTTTGGGGTTCCAGACGGAAGGTGGCTGCCAAATTTAACAGTGGGCAGCCTGTTATCAGTAGTGCGTGGTTTTAGGTAATAATAATGCAAACTCTTGTTTACCTCTCATGTGCATCTTGTCGTTTAGCTGGTAGTGTTATTTCAAATCATTTGATTACCTAGGTAGGTACTGGTGATATTGACTTATATATAAGATTAGTTTTTCCTTCTGTCAAATTTTAATTTTACCAAAAATTCTTATATTTGTACAATGTTTGAATATTAGGTACAAATAAGCTATCAATGCTTATTTCTAAATAATCAAAAATACCCGATTGTGTTATGTGTTCCTGGAATACAGAGCTGCCAAATCTATTGTGTTCAACTGGCAGTATCGTTGGCAACAAACAACACAATATTCCAAACACAATACTTGTCGCTTGTTACTTGTAGCTTGTCGCACTGTACCGCTGAACTTGTCTCTAAACCTAATTTAAGTGTTTGGTGGGCGTGTTTATGTGCCCGAGGCAAGCTAATTTCTTTCGATTTCTTCTGGAATCTTTCTTTAATAGTTTAATATATATAATAATTATGTACTGTCTCAGGCATTGTAGTCGAAAGGTATTCTTGTATCGCCCTGTTGGAACATCACCGTTCAAAATGTTAGTAGCTTGAAATGGCTTTGGCCGTGTTGGGTAGTGAGTATCTTCTTAAAGGCCCGCAACCCGGATTTGTGCCGATTTATTACATATTTCCCTTAAATACGGTATGTTTTAAAGCTCTTAAAAAATATATATGTTATTCTTGAAGATAATATCTAGACTTTGCCCGCGCCGAAATGCAAATTATATAAAATTCCCTCGATAGAAAAAAATCGCAAAGTATGCTACAAAAATTATTATTAACACGTTTGTTTCAATTATTTTACAAGTTATATGTATGAAAAAATTCACAGTGTTTCTAAATGCTGTTTAAGATAATGCCCGCGAGATTTTTGCTCTATTTTAAACGAGTCGTGTTTTATTAAACATTTTCGCATCGATTTTGTCGCTGTAAATGTTAGGCTCTCCTCTAACATTCGTAATTTCGTATCTCTCCATCTTCTTCTTTTCGGGCCCGGTTGCAGAGCCTTAATGTTTAGTTACATAGGTGCGTACACTGTTAATCCATACTAATATTAATCCATACTATTTGCGAGCGTTTGTTTGTTACGCTTTCACGCCTAAACCAGTAAACCTATTTTAAAAATTCTTTCACCAATAGAAAGCTACATTATCAGTGAGTAACAAAGGCTGTATGTAATGGTAAGCTCTGGCGTTATGAAATTTGTAAAATGAAAATATAATAATAATGGGAAGGTACATGCAGATTTCTTTGAATGGCATTGCAACGCATACCGGGTACCACCTAGTGGTTAATAAAATAATGCCGTTGTTAACAGGTCATCTGATGGTTATTGAGAAGAAATTTAAAATATTCAGGTAGGTGTACTGCCCTTGCTTTACCCTTATTACAATGGAAAAAGCTCCGAGAAGCCGCTTTAATGGTCCCTTTGGGACCGGTACATAGTCGGGAAACAAACCAAACGCGCGGCCCAACATATGTACACGATGGATATTTGTCAAATGAGAACGGATCGCTTCTACGACTTGTTCTGGCGTTCAACAGCTCGACTGTGGAACGATTTGCAGGCTTCTGTGTTTCCACCTCCCACAACATGGGTCAAGCTCATTCCTTTCTCAAAAAGACCATCTTCAAATATATCTGTGTGGGGTTCATGTAAAAAAAATCGTTTTCAGTCGTTTTGGTATTGAACCTTCTAGGGGTTATCTGGCCAGTGTACATTACCATGTTGTCGGAATTGCTTGCCACTCTTGCCAGGTGTCCTGTCCTGTGTACAGTACTGTGTACTTGGTGGTAAGTAGGTATTGTGCAGAGATAAGAGGAGTGGTATAAGGTATGCGAAGTGCAGATAGTGACGGTGTTATCGGGACATTACGTCAGGCGGACTAATCGATACTCGTCGGAACCAAACAACGAGCGAGTTGTAACAAGGAGACATTAAAATGATGAGTGCATCGTAGCACGGGCCAGAAAAAATTAATCGAGGCGCCTTTTGAAACATAATAAGTACATAATAAAAATGTTAGTGGAACATGGTCGAAGGTGGAAAAGAATAATATTTAAGAGCGTTTAACCAGCCAGCGGACGAACATCCACATTTCGTCGAAAGTTGTTCTTACGATCGTGCAGGGCGGTTACAACGAGAAAGATCAATTATTCTCCGTACCAGCTTTTTTAAATTATAACTCAATATCGAATTTATTTTAATTCAAATTAGCTTTAATTTATACCTTCATCCAAAAATGCTGAAAGGCGTGATGATAAAACTTTTAAAATAATGTACTTTTTGTAGTTATTTTTTGATTATAAGTATTTATTATTTTTCAATAATGTCTAAATTTATTTATTTACGCCCATTTAGGCTTTTACATACATATATACACTTAACAATATTTACGAAATTATACTAGTAAATAGTGCAGGAAATGACTGTTTACAACACTTGCACATAAACAAATATAAAGCAAAAATACTATTGAATTTGATCCACACAGTATGCAGGCACAAAATATAAAAACAAAAAAAAATACTATAAAAATAGAATTTGATCAGCACAGGATGCAGGCACAAATTATTAAAAAAAATACAAAAATAGCTTCTCTCCTTCAGCCGACAAAACACCACCAATATGCTAGTCAATTCAAACAGTTTCATCAACACATTCCCCTACTTGATGAAAAAAACTTCAATAAGGTATGTTTATATATTAAAATTGATGTATTAAATATATCAACAACATCGGAGTATTTGTTTCCAAGTTGTTGAATCCGTCGCATAGGAGTATAATATTGGCATGTTGACTTAGAATTGGCACAATAATATGGTCGGTACTGTCTTGTGACTGACCTGCCTGGAGTATGAAAGGAGATTACATATAATAAATCAGGGGTGTCAAACATTGAATTAATGATTTTATACAAACAGGTTAAATCGAAAATGATTCTACGATCCGATAATTTTATTAAATTTAATGAACGAAGTAGGTTATCGTAATTTAGGTATTCACTAGGAATGCCCATTTTAAAATTTACATATCTTAAAAATTTATTTTGGATTCTTTCAATCGCATGTGAATGAACCTCATTATTTGGGGACCAGACCGTGGAATTATATTCTATATGACTCCTTACTAGTGACATATATAAAGTTTTTACAGTATTGACATTATTAAAATCGCTAGACACCCTTAAAATAAATCCCAACATTTTCAAAGCTTTATTGGTTATTATTTCTATATGCTTGATAAAGTTGAGTTTCGTGTCAAACCAAATACCTAAGTCATTAATTTCCGAGACAGATACTAACGACATATTGTTAATAGAATAATCGAAAAATATAGGATTCTTTATTCGATAAAACCACATAATTTGACATTTGCTTGTGTTAAGTTGCAAGCGGTTATCGTGACACCATATGATAAATCTCAACAAGTTATTTGACAATATATGGCAATCATTAATGTTTCTGATTGCTTTGAATAATTTCAGGTCGTCTGCAAACATTAATACTTGAACATCATTGAAAATATATAACACATCATTAACAAATAATAAAAACAAGATTGGACCTAAATGTGACCCCTGGGGAACACCACTCGTAGCAGTGAATTTGTATGAAAATGTACCATTAATTTTAACAGCCAGTAATCTGTTGACCAAGTAACTGTTACACCACTTATATAGTGTACCACCAATACCGAATTTATGCAGTTTATTCAGCAATAACTCATGATTAACTTTATCGAAAGCCTTACTAAAATCGGTATAAATAGAGTCAACTTGACATTTATTAGACATAGAATCAGATATATAGTTTTGATACGTTAACAAGTTAGTGAGGGTAGATTTTCCAGCAGAGAAACCATGTTGTTTGGGAGAAATGACGTGATTTAATTGGAAAATAATTTTTTTAAGAAGAATTTTTTCAAAAACTTTAGGAATTGTTGATAAAAGGCACACCGGTCTGTAGTTAATCACCTCGTGTTTATCACCTTTTTTAAAAATAGGCGTAAGGAAGCTGAATTTCCATTTAGTAGGAAAACATCCTGTTCGCAAGACTGATTAAACAACAAATATAAAGGATACGCCAGATTAGTAGCACAATTATTCAAAAATACAGGAGGTATATTATCTGGTCCACCGCTTTTGCTTTGATCTAGTAATTTTAGTTCAGTCAGAATATCATTATATTCAATGTGGATACATGATAAATTAAGATTATGATCAGTGGTAAATTTTGATGCTGTACTAGCAGGAACTGGTGTATCACATTCATAAACGCTTTTAAAAAAATCAGCAAAAAGGTCAACGATACTTTGAGTGTCTTTGGCCTTTTTACCTGCATATTTCAAGTTGGCGGGTATTCCAAAGTTGTCATTTTTCATTGATTTTGCATAGTTCCAGAAATACTTTACATTATGATTGATTGAAGTTTCAACATTATTAATAAAAGAATTGTAGCATATTTTTGATAAGATTTTGCAATCTTTTCTAACGTTTTTAAATTCAATATAATTTGATAAAGACCTATCTTCTTTATATTTCTTATGTAAAACTTTTTTAAGGGTAGTTAATTGAACAAGTTCTTTATTGAACCGTCTCGGATATTTCGATTCTTTAAAATGAATGAGTGGGATGAGATCTGAAATAATTTTATTCAGTAAATAATAAAATGATTCAATATTTTGATTAATATCACCTTCTTTAAGAAATGACCAATCTTCCTTGTGGAGACGATCATTTATGTCCCGATAGTTCGCATTTTTAAAGTTAAATGTAGGAGTTGAAATTTTTTGATTGTCTTCTTTATTACAAGGGATAAGTATTGCTAGTGGGGGATGGTGGTTGTCTATCGGAAGAATAGACTCCAATGATTCATTTATTATTACGTTGCTCTCATTTGACAAAACTAGATCAAGAACACGATTATTAGTATTACGTACATGGTTAAATTGGGTTAAATTAAAAAGTAAAGACATATCTAGAATTTCTCGTTCGCAGGCGGTTGCTGGTATTGAATTAAAGTTATTGTCTAAAACGTTGAAATTGCAATTAGGTAGGTTATAATCACCGCTAATAATTAATTTATGATTTGGGTATTTTGTTATTACTAACTCAACATCTTCACAGTGTTTTTTATAGATTGATATGTTGGAATTAGGAGGGATATAAACAGTTCCAATAATAGTTTTCTTAAAATCACCACTTAACAATACGAACATTTGTTCCACATCGGTATTTTTTATTTTAAGCATTTTTGAAGTAATGTGTTTGCGGACCGCTATCAGGACTCCACCTCCTCTTGTATTGGAGCTAGTATTCTGACTCCGGTCTGCTCGGTGGACATGGTGACTATGTAGTCCAAGCTCCGCTGAGAAGATCGATGATGTTAGCCAGGTTTCAGTGAGTATGTTGACATCGTTTGGGAGAGATGGAGCATTTACTCTGAACTCCTTTAGTTTTTATTATTAATTTTTTAAACTTTATGAGTAAAATCTCAAATTATAATATTTAATTAAATGAAGACAATATTAGCGAAACTCAATCGAAATCTGGAGACAGAAAAATCAGAAAAGATATTGGCTCCGCTGGGACTCGAACCCAGAACCATTTTCTTACATGGAAACAGCTCTACCGATTAAGCTACGGAACCCATATTAATTCGGTCACTTTTAACTGTATCATACTTCGACTAAGAACTACCAACATTATCTTCATTTACTTAACGCACATATTATTGGCTGCTATCTTTATATATGATTACAAGATTCAACTCGAACTAAATGCAATCTAGATAGTGTCTGGATAAATTTTTATCCATTTTATTTGTAATACGCGACATCTATTGACTTTTTCTGCAAGTCTAGGATGAATATTTATTATTAATTTTTTAAACTTTATGAGTAAAATCTCAAATTATAATATTTAATTAAATGAAGACAATATTAGCGAAACTCAATCGAAATCTGGAGACAGAAAAATCAGAAAAGATATTGGCTCCGCTGGGACTCGAACCCAGAACCATTTTCTTACATGGAAACAGCTCTACCGATTAAGCTACGGAACCCATATTAATTCGGTCACTTTTAACTGTATCATACTTCGACTAAGAACTACCAACATTATCTTCATTTACTTAACGCACATATTATTGGCTGCTATCTTTATATATGATTACAAGATTCAACTCGAACTAAATGCAATCTAGATAGTGTCTGGATAAATTTTTATCCATTTTATTTGTAATACGTGACATCTATTGACTTTTTCTGCAAGTCTAGGATGAATATTTATTATTAATTTTTTAAACTTTATGAGTAAAATCTCAAATTATAATATTTAATTAAATGAAGACAATATTAGCGAAACTCAATCGAAATCTGGAGACAGAAAAATCAGAAAAGATATTGGCTCCGCTGGGACTCGAACCCAGAACCATTTTCTTACATGGAAACAGCTCTACCGATTAAGCTACGGAACCCATATTAATTCGGTCACTTTTAACTGTATCATACTTCGACTAAGAACTACCAACATTATCTTCATTTACTTAACGCACATATTATTGGCTGCTATCTTTATATATGATTACAAGATTCAACTCGAACTAAATGCAACCTAGATAGTGTCTGGATAAATTTTTATCCATTTTATTTGTAATACGCGACATCTATTGACTTTTTCTGCAAGTCTAGGATGAATATTTATTATTAATTTTTTAAACTTTATGAGTAAAATCTCAAATTATAATATTTAATTAAATGAAGACAATATTAGCGAAACTCAATCGAAATCTGGAGACAGAAAAATCAGAAAAGATATTGGCTCCGCTGGGACTCGAACCCAGAACCATTTTCTTACATGGAAACAGCTCTACCGATTAAGCTACGGAACCCATATTAATTCGGTCACTTTTAACTGTATCATACTTCGACTAAGAACTACCAACATTATCTTCATTTACTTAACGCACATATTATTGGCTGCTATCTTTATATATGATTACAAGATTCAACTCGAACTAAATGCAATCTAGATAGTGTCTGGATAAATTTTTATCCATTTTATTTGTAATACGTGACATCTATTGACTTTTTCTGCAAGTCTAGGATGAATATTTATTATTAATTTTTTAAACTTTATGAGTAAAATCTCAAATTATAATATTTAATTAAATGAAGACAATATTAGCGAAACTCAATCGAAATCTGGAGACAGAAAAATCAGAAAAGATATTGGCTCCGCTGGGACTCGAACCCAGAACCATTTTCTTACATGGAAACAGCTCTACCGATTAAGCTACGGAACCCATATTAATTCGGTCACTTTTAACTGTATCATACTTCGACTAAGAACTACCAACATTATCTTCATTTACTTAACGCACATATTATTGGCTGCTATCTTTATATATGATTACAAGATTCAACTCGAACTAAATGCAACCTAGATAGTGTCTGGATAAATTTTTATCCATTTTATTTGTAATACGCGACATCTATTGACTTTTTCTGCAAGTCTAGGATGAATATTTATTATTAATTTTTTAAACTTTATGAGTAAAATCTCAAATTATAATATTTAATTAAATGAAGACAATATTAGCGAAACTCAATCGAAATCTGGAGACAGAAAAATCAGAAAAGATATTGGCTCCGCTGGGACTCGAACCCAGAACCATTTTCTTACATGGAAACATCGTATTACAAATAAAATGGATAAAAATTTATCCAGACACTATCTAGATTGCATTTAGTTCGAGTTGAATCTTGTAATCATATATAAAGATAGCAGCCAATAATATGTGCGTTAAGTAAATGAAGATAATGTTGGTAGTTCTTAGTCGAAGTATGATACAGTTAAAAGTGACCGAATTAATATGGGTTCCGTAGCTTAATCGGTAGAGCTGTTTCCATGTAAGAAAATGGTTCTGGGTTCGAGTCCCAGCGGAGCCAATATCTTTTCTGATTTTTCTGTCTCCAGATTTCGATTGAGTTTCGCTAATATTGTCTTCATTTAATTAAATATTATAATTTGAGATTTTACTCATAAAGTTTAAAAAATTAATAATAAATATTCATCCTAGACTTGCAGAAAAAGTCAATAGATGTCGCGTATTACAAATAAAATGGATAAAAATTTATCCAGACACTATCTAGATTGCATTTAGTTCGAGTTGAATCTTGTAATCATATATAAAGATAGCAGCCAATAATATGTGCGTTAAGTAAATGAACATAATGTTGGTAGTTCTTAGTCGAAGTATGATACAGTTAAAAGTGACCGAATTAATATGGGTTCCGTAGCTTAATCGGTAGAGCTGTTTCCATGTAAGAAAATGGTTCTGGGTTCGAGTCCCAGCGGAGCCAATATCTTTTCTGATTTTTCTGTCTCCAGATTTCGATTGAGTTTCGCTAATATTGTCTTCATTTAATTAAATATTATAATTTGAGATTTTACTCATAAAGTTTAAAAAATTAATAATAAATATTCATCCTAGACTTGCAGAAAAAGTCAATAGATGTCGCGTATTACAAATAAAATGGATAAAAATTTATCCAGACACTATCTAGATTGCATTTAGTTCGAGTTGAATCTTGTAATCATATATAAAGATAGCAGCCAATAATATGTGCGTTAAGTAAATGAAGATAATGTTGGTAGTTCTTAGTCGAAGTATGATACAGTTAAAAGTGACCGAATTAATATGGGTTCCGTAGCTTAATCGGTAGAGCTGTTTCCATGTAAGAAAATGGTTCTGGGTTCGAGTCCCAGCGGAGCCAATATCTTTTCTGATTTTTCTGTCTCCAGATTTCGATTGAGTTTCGCTAATATTGTCTTCATTTAATTAAATATTATAATTTGAGATTTTACTCATAAAGTTTAAAAAATTAATAATAAATATTCATCCTAGACTTGCAGAAAAAGTCAATAGATGTCGCGTATTACAAATAAAATGGATAAAAATTTATCCAGACACTATCTAGATTGCATTTAGTTCGAGTTGAATCTTGTAATCATATATAAAGATAGCAGCCAATAATATGTGCGTTAAGTAAATGAAGATAATGTTGGTAGTTCTTAGTCGAAGTATGATACAGTTAAAAGTGACCGAATTAATATGGGTTCCGTAGCTTAATCGGTAGAGCTGTTTCCATGTAAGAAAATGGTTCTGGGTTCGAGTCCCAGCGGAGCCAATATCTTTTCTGATTTTTCTGTCTCCAGATTTCGATTGAGTTTCGCTAATATTGTCTTCATTTAATTAAATATTATAATTTGAGATTTTACTCATAAAGTTTAAAAAATTAATAATAAATATTCATCCTAGACTTGCAGAAAAAGTCAATAGATGTCGCGTATTACAAATAAAATGGATAAAAATTTATCCAGACACTATCTAGATTGCATTTAGTTCGAGTTGAATCTTGTAATCATATATAAAGATAGCAGCCAATAATATGTGCGTTAAGTAAATGAAGATAATGTTGGTAGTTCTTAGTCGAAGTATGATACAGTTAAAAGTGACCGAATTAATATGGGTTCCGTAGCTTAATCGGTAGAGCTGTTTCCATGTAAGAAAATGGTTCTGGGTTCGAGTCCCAGCGGAGCCAATATCTTTTCTGATTTTTCTGTCTCCAGATTTCGATTGAGTTTCGCTAATATTGTCTTCATTTAATTAAATATTAATTATCCTTTAGTTTTGTTCTGATGCCCCTGACGTTCTGGTAGTAGATGAAGCGTTTATATGGCTGGAGTTTTTTGGTTGGGCATTGACAATTTTGGGTAAGTTATTAATATATTTTATGGTTAAATTATTTTCTCCCTTATTTTTCCGCTTTTCTAACTCCTTCCAAACATTTTGAATTTCTTGGCGCTGAACCCACGTTAAGTCTTTTTTGGTTTTAATACTGACATTTTGGTAATCTATCGCCTTTTTTTGAAGAACCAGTTTCACTTGATGTTGGTCTGACCGTTCAATCTTGATCGGACGTGTTTTATCCATTTCTTTTTTACCTAAACGGAACATTTTTATTTCAGAGGTATCAACATTTTCAACTTTCTTTAGGATACTCAAAACTTTGTTCCTATCATCCCTCATGCAGTCAGTTTGAGTACCAGCTGGGCTCTCGGGTACATTAAACATTATAATATTCTTGGATCGTAACTTTCTCTCCTCAATTTCCGCTAATGTTTCGCAAATTCCAGGTAGGTCTTGGATGGTGTTAGGTAGAGGTTGGACCTGGGGCGGGTTCTGTTGTGAGATATTTGTATAGGCCTTCAGCTCTCCTTCTAGAAAGCCCACTTTCGCACCAACTACACTAATATTACCCAAAAGTTTCGAAAGTTTAGGAGTTAATTTGGCCATTTGTTCTTTGGTAAATTTATTAGATGGATCCATAATGGTACTGTTCAAAGAGTTTATTATATTACTTGCCATCGTAATAAAGTGGTAGGGATCACACGAATCCATAATTAACAGTTGTTCGAAGTAGAAATATAAAATAAGAAAAGGTTTAGCTGCCCTGGATCACGTACTCAGAATAGTATGCGTAAACGTGAAGATGACGTTTCGTACACACACACACACACTAGAAGCAAGTGCGAATTGACAGTTCAGATAACAGATTTATAATTATTTTGTTTTTGATTATCTTTTAACTGAGAGATTGGAATTACTTAGAATTCTATCACTACACTAAAACTCGATTTGCACTTGTAATTTAGTATTTCCTATGCGCACAGGTATAAAATTAAGTATTTTAATTTATGTTTTAAACTGGAGCAGAAACAAAACCGTGCACTGTTTACGAGTAGTATTGTTGTATTCCATAATTTAATAAGAATGTTAAAAAAATCTGAAATATGTTAGTTTGTAAGTGCGCAAACAAATACACAAATGGACCAATTTTCGTCAAGAAACACATGTACGTATATATTTTTTAATGATTTTATTGAAACTAAAATTAAAATTCTAAAACATGCGTTTGCTAGATAATGTTTTGATTTATTTTACTGCATGATTATATTATTTGAAATGGGTGTGGTATAACACAAAATCTTTTTTGAAAATTTAATAAATCTGCCAACGACCTATGAAATAACCTTATTATACTAAATTTTTTAAAAAAATCTCAAAATTTATTACATGCGAATGCTAGATAAAAGAACAATCTTTCGAAATCCATTTATAATTTTTTGTGGAAAAGAGTCAATACGTCTAAAATCGGATTTGAAAATGATATATTTCTGGTTTTCTCTGGTAATGCCCTCTTAATCGTTGAAGACAATATTAACAACTCTCAAACGAAAAATGTGAAACACAAAATAGATTCCTGCCCTGCCGGGGAATTGCTCTGACCACTGAGCTAATTCCACAAAATTTATGGACTGGCAAGACCGGAGGGGAGTGCATCCCAAAACAAAAAATAAAATTGAAATATATAGATTTTTTATCCATTAATATTAAAAGAGACGACGAAGATCTAGGCATTAAATCATACTGTATCTTTCTTTCAAATAGATTTATCCGACCGCTTTTTTGTTTATATATGTACACTAGTAGTTAAGTGGACAGTTGTCGTCCTTAGAAGAAATTACTTCTTTTATTTTATAATTCAAATACAAAATCCTCAAAAATCATGACATTTTTTATTTTTATTTTTAAAACTAGCTTTTTCCCGCGGCTTCGCTCGCATGGTATTAGAGGGGTTCCCACTCCGCCTCCCCCCCCCCCCCTCCTCCCCTCCATCCTCCCCTCTTCCCCTCTAACCCCCCTCCCTCCCCCTTTCATCCTCCCTCCAACCTCTCCCCCCCCTCCCCCTTACCGCATTTATTTGAAGTACTCCCCTAATAATTTGAATTGAATAAAGCATTATAGATGTCTTACTAATCGTGCTAATTTTTATACAAATTTCATAATGCCAACGCCCTGTGCTATAGCCTATGTGTTATTCTGATGTATGAGCTATATTATTGTAAAGTTTCATTAAAATCCATTCCGTAGTTTTTGCGTGAAAGAGTAACAAACATACATACATCCATACAAACTTTCGCCTCTATAATATTAGTAGGATAGCTGGTACCCGGCATGCATTGAAAAGATATGATCGTTTTATTTAAGTGCATTATGAATTTCATTTGATCTTTAGAAGGACATGTGGAAAATATAAATATCTCGTATCGCATTATAAGATTTACAGATATGTCCAAGCAAAGGGTTTTGTGCATATATGTCTATTTGAGATATTGTATGTAAAATAAGGTTGGTATTGCGTTCAAGGCAACAAAATGCAATTCTTTCTAATAGTTTTGTAAGTAGGTACTAAATACCCACTTAATTATAAACCATTACATCTTACGTAACATTTAAAAAAAAATCAAATTTGGAATTATACGCCTGTCCTGACACAGGTATATCCTAGTGAGACACGCATCGAATAATATAATGTAAACATACCTTAAAAAAAAAAAAAACAATAAAAAAAAAAATTACAATTAATTTGTCCAAAGAAACGTATACTCCCTAAATGAAAATTCTTTTTCCTACTCAATTCAGGTTTGGTGCATATTTTGAGTAAAGGGTTTTGTGCATATTTCGATTTTAAATATTGGACGTAATATATAATGTATTCGATCTGGTATTGCGTTCAGGGCAACAAAATACAATCCTTTCTAATAGATTTGTAACTAGGTACTTAAATACCTATCCACGTGCTTATAAAGCATTACAATTTTTAAATTTCAAATAAGCAATTATACTTACGATAGTTTGTCCAAGGAAACATAACAATGAAAATTCTTTTTTTTACATTCTATTCAGGTTAATTTCTGTAGCCTACCATAATATTGAAAAACTGTGAATAAGAAAGTTAAAATTCTCGTAAACACCACGATTTTATAATACTTAAAAAAATCTTTTCTGAAAGATGAGATAAAACAGGACTGTGCTTCGCTCAGTTTAATCTATCTTCTATCTATATCCATATAATCTATTGCTGTTCGTTTGTCTCGCTAAAACTCGAGAACGGCTGGGCCGATTTAGCTGATTTTGGTTTTGAAATGTTTGTCGTAGTCCAGGGAAGGTTTAAACGGTGAGAAAATATGGAAAAATTGCGAGGAAGATAGTAAAGACAACAATTTCATTTTCCATACAAACTGTTCTTCCTACTTTCCTGTCAATCATTTAACGTTCGTCCCTTCGGTATGGTAGACTTAGGTTCACTCGAATTGAAGCACATGTTAAATTAAGGGTTTTGAATCGACAACATACGAGTATATCCACATTACTCGGATTATCGCGAATTATATTTTAATATTTTGATGGTTGTTATTGTTGGTTTGTTCAGAATAACAAAATGGCAAACGTCAGAAGAAAAGCAAGCAAATTGTTGCCTTGAAAACGATGTTTTTTTTAAATTAGGCAATTCACCCTAAAAGAGTGCTTTGTTGGCGTCGTATTTAATATCTACCTATCTAACTCTAAAAATGAATCGCTGAAATGTATGTATGCGCATAACCTCCGAACGACTGCACCAAATTGGATAATTATTTTTATTTAATTTTGTATAAAACTAGTGTTGAGTTCTGGAATTACGAAATTTGTATAAAAAATTGTAATAGGTGGCACGCGAGCAGTTTGAAAACTGAATGTACCGGGAATGAATGTGTGGAATGCGAGAGGTGGGAGGGGTAGGGGGGAGGGTGTGGGCAGAGGGAGGAGGGTGGGGAGGGTGAGGAGGGTGGGGTGGATGGGGTTGTGAAGGGATAGGGGGGAGGGATGGAAGGGGGAAGGCGGAGTGGGGATCACCCTAATACCATGCGAGCGAAGCCGCGGGAAAAAGCTAGCGTTTTATGGGCAATCAAGATGCGGAAGTTGGAAGGCGTTGTGCTCATAATCCAACAGTGAAACGAACCATTATCCAAGAACTGCAAACGTTTCTTCATCAGAACAATGATTTAGTAAAAATGTTCAAATTGGCATTAGATCGTATGCCATCGAACAGCCATAATATTAAACGAATCTATGTGTGTTTGTTACTCTTTCACGCAAAAACTACTGAATGGATTTTAATGAAACTTTACAATAATATAGCTCATACCTCAGAATAACATATATGAGCTCTGGCTTCATGAAATTTGTATAAAAGAATTGCAATAGGTGGCATGCAAGCTGTTTAAAAACTGAATGTATCGGGAATGAATGTATGGAATGCAGGAGGGGGGAGGGGAACCCGGGAGGGCGGGGAACTCGGGAGGGGAATCTGCGGGAGGGGCGAGGCGAATACGGGACGGGGGAGGGGAACTCGGATGGGGGGTTCGCGGGACGGGGAAAGGGGGGAGTAGAGTGAGAAGAGGGAAGGTGGAGGAGGAGGAGAAACAATTTCTTTATTAAATGGCATAGCAACGCATGCCGGGTACCAGATAGTATAATATTATAGAATGGTAGGTTGGTATATTTTAAACGACCAAAGAAATCATCAAGAAAAACCTTGTTTTAAAAAAATTCACCTTAGGTTACAAAAACCTATTCCTGCTTACGATAAAAGTTGCTCGCACTACGAAATAGCAAACATTAAAATTGTTTTTAATCATCAATCAATCCATTCGTAACCGACAGATCACAGAGCCCAAGAGCGAGAAGAATCTGCAGCCCGGCTGTGGCTGTGGCTGGGGCTGCGGTACCGGGTGCCCGGTCTCCCCGGTGCCCTGCTGTCGCCGCAATGCCGGGGTAATTGCCGGGAATGTCGCCGTGTTCCCGGGATACGCCGGGATAGGCGCCGGCGGTTGCAGCGGGTGGCTTGAATAGAATATTTCACGAGAGATTCATATTCCTCGCCGGAGAAAAACGAAATGGATGACGGAATCTGACGACATTGTAAGTACGGGCAGGGGCGAACCAGAAATACTTTCAACACAAAATGTTTTCAACACAAAATGTTTTCGAAAATATTTTCTGTTCAAATATGGGTTAAATCGTATAAGAAATTAACTGCACAGACGAAAAAAAAAATCAGAGTGTGCATTTCACATGCGGTAAAGTGAAACCTTCAGTCAACTAAAGTAGGCAAGAGTGGGGAGGCTACGAGCCTCGCACAATGAGGAGACCGATTATTCTGTCTCATTCTCTCGCAGGCTAAATCCTATAGATGTATGTTTTTCTCTTTTTACTTTTGTCACTATTTTTCGTTTCATCGAATTTCAAATCACAACAGTGCTAAAGAAGTTTTCACTTCATAACGATACATGCCATGCTTATAAGCTGGAATGAACTTTAATTCTTAGGGTTGTTTCTCAGGAGTTGAACAATTCATCAAATTTAAAAGGTAATGTTCAAGTTCTATTTTTATCCAAGTTCGGTGAAATAACCGGCCCATGATGAAATAATGACAGAACTGGAATAAAACAGAACTTGATTTTAAACTTTGGGATTTTATGAATTCTGTGAATTGAAACCGTTCTTGGTACTGTTTGCTGTATCGTAAATTTTCTTTAAATTATGGTAGAGCCACACATGGAGGGAACCCTCAGATTCACTGAAAGACCTTTTTTTCACCGAAAGTCAACAGGGGAGAGGGTTTGTTGTAAATAATTCGCTTTAATTTTTTCTAATATACATTTAGTAAATCGACCTGAGGAAAAATGGAAAATATCAGGGCCTGAAAAGGTATTTTTGTATTTTGTGCATATCCTTCTGGAAAATGAATGTTGTGTAGTTAGTTTTTGGGTGTAGGATATGGAATAGTTGGTTTGATCGTATATTTCTATTGGACAGTGAAAATTATGTTTTCTTGAAGACAGTTGTTGCCAAAAACGTTGTTGATGATTTTGAATAAAAAATCCTGGTCGGTTATATATTTCTTCTATCTTTTAAAGTTGATAAATTATGAATGCGTCTTGATTAGCCTATTACAATTAATTCCAAATTTCCTTACAGCCTTACAATATTCTGCAAAAATAATAGATCGCAGTTTATAAAAATAAGACTATCGCTAAAATCTTAAGACGGTAAATAAGTCAGTGCAAGAAACAACGATCAACTACGTTTGTGCTGTGAAAATTTCATGAATCCATAGCTAAACCTTTTAGAGTTATTTTATTTGTCTGATTCATCTTAACAGAATTATTGTTATAGGTATAGTTAAGACAGCTTTTCACCAAAACGTCCACTGATATTGCAACCCTTTCGAGAGATTTGTGTAAATTCTATCCCTGTCCATGTTGTGCGAGTGTTCACTAGCTTGCAGTGTACAATATACAGTGTCCAGCCCTTCAACTTCATCGCTGAGGAGGATACGGTCGACCACCAGTGCACCCTAATGACTAGGTGATGTAGCGATGTAGACGATGCATGCAATGTATGCAATGTAGCAGAACACGCTTCCACTGTACGTGGAAGAAAACGGGCGGTGGGCACAGTGCTCTGCGACCTGCTATAACCTTCACTCCTCACTTGTGTCTCGTTTCCCGTCTAGTTTACAGAGGTAATTTTATTTAGTTTTTTTTTAAATACTTCTTTTACACGACGGATATTTGAAATATTTGTATCACCTATCTACCTCTTTTAACTACCTACTAATCTGAAATGTTTGTGTTGTTCTTTTTTAACATTTACGAGTAAAATGGATCAAATTGATCAATAAGTATATTCTTCAACGATCTTCGTCTTCCCAACAAACCTTCGAAACACATGCTCGATATAAAATAAAGCGACCGGCTGAAGCACGGATCCATCAAAAACCAATGTTACGCTAGCCTTTCAAAAGTTGGGCGTATTGTAGGTATAGAACCCGCAGGTACTATTATAATACCTAGCGTACACAAAAAACAATTCACGAAAATTGAAGATTTTTTATGACTATTAAATATACATTTTAATGTCTGGAGCCAATAATACTTTGATGTTGTAAAGCTAAAGTCTGCTTAGGATGGGAAGGGGGATGGTGAGAGGACGACGGGGAAGTACCTGGCTATTCATATCTGGTCACAAAACACGATTAAAGCCATTTTAAGTAAGGGGTCAATAAAGAACTCCTGTGAAAATATAATATCAAGATGTATTCTTATAGATCAACAAACGCTAATTCTAAATATATATGTTTTGTTATATATAATTTTCATTGGAATAACTCTTGTTATAATAACTTTTGAAAGTTATACCCATCAATGTAATACACCAGTGAAGAAGCAAATAATATAAATAATTATAAATCTGAAATATGAAAATGAACAAGACACAGAAAAATAAAAAAGTTAACGGTCTTAACTGGCACTCCAACCCAGGAGCTCTTATGTTATCCGGGCAAAGCCATTGGGATCTCTTATTTTTTCGTTTCGCAGGTTTTGGAATATTGGTACATTGTTCATCAGCTGCGGATACGGATGTAATTTATACATTTTGTAGTGACGAGATGCTGACATTTTACCTAGTGTTCTTCAAACATAAAAGCGGTTAAACTTAAGAACATAACGCGTCTCGACTCTCGACGCCGCCATTCGTATTACAATGCCCGTTGAAATAAAACGTAGGTTTTTATGACTGGTGACGTCATACAGAAAGCACAGAATTGTTGTGAATTGGGGAGGCTTGAAAAATAAAAACTTTGAAAATTATTTTAACTGTTACAACTACATAAAATATACTGGTATTTAAATTAGAAATTATTTACAAAATATTTTACATTATGATCCTACTAATATTATAAAGGCGAAAGTTTGTATGGATGTATGTTTGTTACTCTTTCACGCAAAAACTACTGAATGGATTTTAAAAATTCTTTCACTAATAGAAAGCTGCATTATTTGCGAGATCTATAGGATATATTCATATATATATATTGGTAAGCTCTTGCGTTATGAATAATCTCTGGCGTTATGGAATTATTTCATTATTTATCGGGAATGAATGTGTAGAATGCGAGAGGTGATAGGGGGGAGTGGGGAGGGGGTGTTGGGAGGGTGTTGGTGGAGGAGGAAAGGGGAGGGGAAGAGGGTGGGGAGAGGGGGTGTTGGTAGAATGTCGGTGGAGGGGAAAAGGGGAGGCCGAAGAGGGTGGGGGGAGAGGGTTAGGGGAGGGAGAGGAGGGAGGGAAGGAAGGGGAAAGGGGTAGGATGGAGGAGGGTGTGGGGAGGGGTGGGGGGAAGGGGTTGATGGAGGGAGTGGTGTGGGGAGAGGGAATTTGGAAGGGTAGGCGGTGAGGGGGGGGGGGGGGGGGGTGGAGGGATAGGGGAGGGGATTGATGGGGGAGTGGAGTGGAGAGAGGGAAGGTGGAGGAGGTGGAGTGCGGTGGGAGAGGTGGGAGGGAAGGAAGGGGAAGGGGGAGGGGTGGAGAAAGGTGGGGGGAGGTGGAGTGGGAAGGGGTATGGGGTGGGGGAGGGTTCGGTGGAGAAGGAGGGGGAAGGAGAGGGGGGAGAGGGTGGTTGAAGGGGGAGAGGGGGAGGGGGGTTTATGGGGGGAGTGGAGTGGGGGGAGGGAAGGTGGAGGAGGCAGAGTGGGAAACTCCTAATACCATGCGAGCGAAGCCGCGGGAAAAAGTTCGTATAAATTATATGTAGGTATATAACGGGACTGGAGCTCCTTATTCTGAATGGTGGTCTTTCGTCGGGGCGATTCTGAAAGTTCAACTACTCCAGAACGCAAATAGACTATATTTTGTAATATCACAAATAGGCCCTTACCTAGCTTAATTTGTAAAGACTTTTAAATCTTTGGCGAGCAAATACTTGATCGGCGTCGACGAGGTTCAACGGTCATTGTAATCATAACTGTCTCTATGCAACTACATACATAATAAAGTAATATCGGTTCTTCATTATGGGCTATAACAACAGCTGTTTGACCTTTGGACGTCTTCACGGTTATTTATTTATTTGATGACCAAATGTAAACATCTTTCCTCCAATAATAAGCACCATTAATGAAGTTATCTGTAAATCACACGTTAATTAACCCGCAATTCGAGGCACTGTTTGTAGGTCTCTGTTGATTTCTTCGAAATGCATTTTGTATCGCTTTATTGTTTCCGAGAATATTATGACATTAACCTTGTTCATGTACACTTCCGCTAAATGTGGTAAGGTTCGATTTATAAGTGTGTTTTTCTTACAGTGTTGTAAAGTTTGATTGTCGTCAATGAAAAAATTGTGGGGTCTCATAGATTTTTGTTCGCTTCTGACTTTGCCTCCCGAAAGATCCATCTTCTTTAAAAGAGAGCTCGCGATATCTTTATTCTCCTTTAATTTGACAAAATTTATTTATTTAATATTTGTTTAGTGGAATAACTCGAGTAAACCTTAATTTGTAATATTTAATCATCGGAGATAATAATATTAAGAACTCTCAAACGAAAATTGTGAAACAGAAAAAGATTCAGTTGCATATAAGAATAGAATCCAAGTAGAGCCGAAAGTAGAGCAAATTTTTAGAGGAATCTTTTTCTGATTTTACTGTTTCACATTTTTAGTTTGAGAGATAATAATTTTATTTCTTCAATGATTATTTAGGTATTTATCAACCTTTGGGAAATCAACAGTTGCATTTTATCTTTTTTTATATGTTACCAAGAATACCACCAATTGTAGATTTTCTTTTTGTGATAAGAAATTAAGCAAATAATAAAATCAACCAGTAATAAAAATATTTTTGTACAATAATTCATCTATAGGCAATTGTAGCCAATTTTAGAGAAATGTGTGTGTGTATGAAAATCAAAATTCAAATAGATGTCATTGAAGAAGAAGGTAACAATAATAATCTAAACGAAAATATGAAAGAGAACAAGACACAGAAAACAGAAAAAAGAGAATGGTCGCCACTAGGACTCGAACCCAGACCTCTCGTCTAACTGGGACGTTCGCGTTAACCAATTTCGCTATTGCCACCTTCTGTCAAGCCGTCATAATAGTCGATATCATATTTCAAATTTTAGAATTAACAATATTATCTTCAACTAATTATTTTTCCATATTATGGGCAACTACCCTTTTTATTGGAAACAATCATTCTAAGAATTGTTTTGTATCCTGGAGAGCATCTCTAAAATTGGTTAACGCGCACGTCCCGGTTAGACGAGAGGTATGGGTTCGAGTCCCAGTTGCGACCATTGTCTTTTTCTGTTATCTGTGTCTTGTTCTCTTTCATATTTTCGTTTAGATTATTATTGTTATCTTCTTCTTCAATGATAAATTACGTTGATGGGAATAACCTTCAAAAGTTATAAAAAGAGAGTTTTTATTATAAAAAAATCAAATAGATATATTTAAAAACATTGACCCGATAAAGATTTTTATAGACATTGTCGATGATTGGTGGACGTTAGCACGTCTGCAATCACAAATGATGTTTGACATGTGTTGACATCGACTAAAATCTGTGTAATGAGAGCTTCCGCTCCCACAATATAACTACAGTTGTCTATTATGTTTATAAACGCCAATAACTTAGCGCGGAATTTGTTGTTCGAATTCGAGCGATGATTGTAGACATGTTGCATGGAAGCATTGACTTCTTGTAGCCCTAGTTTTATTGAGAAAATACTCAAGACTGTTTGAGGTTTCTGACAACGTCTGTCCTTGCGGGCGGGTTCACCATCGCTAAATGAATACATATTTTATGTTAATTTATTATAGTACCTAATAAATGCTTTAACGTATTAACTATAATGTTTCCTTCCTGTTTTGCCAATAATTTAGAGTCAAGATAAATTATTACAAGTTCCCAGGGTAAATCAATCAGTTCTTGGGTAATTAATAATAAATGTTCATCGTTTTTCAATACTTGATTGATTTTTCTTCCACATTCACACTAGTATTGCAAAAATGTTTCAATATTATCTACACGTTAACCGGCACCTTGGTGGTTAAAGTTTTTTTAATATTTACTATTATTGTTATTTTGGGTTTGTGAAACTTGATTAAAAATCATCAATATACAGAAAAGTGGGTTAACACTCTAGGATTTTTTTAAATTTATAACTTTTTACAAAAGTCGAAAAGAATGTGACCGTGCTCTAAGGTCACATTTAATGTGGTTTTTTTAAAGTTTTTAATAAGAATTTTTTTGTTGTAAGTATGTCATCTTTTTAAGTAAGTTTGTTAAAATATTACGAAAGGAAAATTATAAAGTAACGTTTAGAAGAAATAAAAAAAACGTTAATCCTTGTTAGTTTGGAAAAATGCATCTATATTCTTCCTTTCCACGTCCACGATCCATATCTTAATACTTATTTTAATGTCGGTTATTTTTTTAATAGTTTTTATTGCAAAAGAGTGGATATTAAATAATTTTAAAGATAAACGTTGCATATTTCTTTGTCCGAAAGTCGTTTTAGTTGTAGGTTGGTGGAAAGTATTTTATAATGCAGATTTTGTGAATCGACCCGATGTCGGATGTGAAAATTTATCCTAGTTTTGAAGGCGCAAATTAAAATATCTATTTATTATAATTATTTCAGATAATTTTTTTCAAATTCGGGCATTTAAAACAAAGTATGTAAGAGTAGTGATGGGGACTGTAAGGCCTAGAAGTATAATTTTCAAAATTGTCTTTTATGCTATGAGGACTGGTTTTGAAGTGGAATCGCATGAACTTCTCCATCCGATGAGAATTGCTTGTAAATGGCTTTAGCCGTGTTTAGTGACCAAATCTGAATAGCCAGGTACTTCCCAACCTTCCTCTTCCCCACCTCCTTCCCCTCCCCACTACCTTCAGCCTCACAACATACCCCATTTGGGGATGCCATAGTCTCACTGGCTCCAGACGGGAGCAGTTGAGATTCTTGTGCGGTATTCACTGTAAAAAAAAAAAAAAAAAAAAAAAAAAAAAAAAAAAAAAAAAAAAAAAAAAAAAAAAAAAAAAAAAAAAAAAAAAAAAAAAAAAAAAAAAAAAAAAAAAAAAAAAAAAGACTATAATGTAGGTGAGATCAGCCTGAATATTTTTCTCAAAAAATATGTTATTTTATTGTTGCTTCCATTTTCATCTCGGAAATTCCAATTTAAGTTTTGATCAATAACATTTTCAATTACCTTTCCGACTAATTAATTCCCTGTGAAATGTAGGTATGTAAGAGGGTAGGTATCTACTAAAAGCGTGGTGATTATCTGATTATAACATTCATAGTTAGTTTTACCTTTGTTTAGTTCTCAATAAAAATATTTCATCTCGCATATTGCTACATTTTTAAATCCAAAAAAAATTAAATTTATGATTAATTTAATATTGATAAATACATATTTTTTATTCAAATTAATAAATTACGTTGTATTAACCACTTAATTATTTATAAAAACCGACATGTTTCGTCAGCAAAGCTGACTTCCTCAGGGTTTTTTGTATTAACTCCACACAGGAGGCCCTTAGGAGAATAATTTCCCTCAGGGCCTATGTCATCTGAGATGCTGTGTGGAGGGTCTTTTTGAGGAGAGGAAGAAATATATAAGTCAACATCGAAGAAAATAAATCTTTTTCCTGGCAACTGATTGAGAAGCTTTGGGTAAACAGTGTATGGGTGTTTACTAAACACCCATACAACCACGAGTTTTTTTTTGTAACGTACTAACACTTAAGACGGGTTGTTTTACAGAATTTGATTCATTCATCGAATTTCAAAGTTAAATTTCAAGTTCTGTTTTCATTTAAATTCTGTGAAACAACTGGCCCATAATGGAATAATAACAAAACTTGAGTATCACTTTCACAGAACTTTAAAATTAACTGGCTGTAAATTTGGCATTAAATCTCATTTTTCAGAAAAGGTTAATTTTGGAATAGATTCCTGAAAATAAATCTTATAGACGAAATTCGATTATTTTTAGATCTATCAACGACTTAAAGAAAATTGTTTATCCCGAAGGCTGGAACATTTGAATACAACATCGTACATGTAGTATTTAGGTACCTAACTGGAGATGTAATTTCTCTTACGGTTTCTACCAAAGACATTCATTTTTCATACCTAGCCAGGAGCCACATTCCGTCACAGGCGCAGGTTTCTACATACTAAATATATTCTGATGCATTCTATATAAAATGTGTATGTATATCAAAGCCAGGGAGCCTGTTCCGCTGCAATGTTTACATATCTACGTATTTAAATTCTCCAAAATAGACCAATGAGACTAATACTTAATTAAAATGTTAAAGGAACTAAATTGGCTAACGGTGAAACAGATGCTGACATTGAATGCGATGATATTTATATTACATAAAATAATAAACAATACGTTACCAATTTTTTTTTCAAACCAATTTATATACAACAACAAGGACATTCACAGACTAATAATACAAGAACTTGCAACCAAAAAAGGACAAAATTAATACGTAAAACAGTTGAAGGGATGAAGGGATGAACTACAAAGGGATGGAGATAGATCTGCACTAATCGGTAGGCATTTGTATATATATAAAAATATATGTTTAGGTACAAATAAATAAAATAAAATTAATGAATTATTAACATCATCAAAGACGTAAAGCTAACTTAGAGTTAACTTTTTTTTTCAATTTTTTGTTCGTCAAAACCAAACAAAAAAAATTCCTATGTCACCACTGGTCACTTAGACGAGTAACCGCTTAATGAGGGTCTGATCCCAAATTGTTGTTTTTTTATACGCTCGATATGGAATTTTTAGGAACGAGAAAAAAAAACTATTCTGAAGAACATTTGCAAAACTTAATCATCATAGATACCACCTACAATTATATTATGTACATTCTCAATCTGCGTTTTTGCTTAACGATTTTTACAACAGTGTGTAAAAATACAGGTAAATCGGCTTCCAGAAGACGTGTAGAATGTTTGTTTTCCTCCCGTTGCGCAAAAGTCGTTGAGTCTCCGCAGTAATTTCTGTCATTGCAGATGGAAGAATAAATCCGGTAGCGTCATTAGAGCAAAATTACCTGCCGAGATTCCACAACGCAATTTGTCAACGTCCAAACGGAATGGTGAAGTTAAATCGGAGATGATTACGATTATTTATATCCCATCCGTCATCCGGTGCGCGATTTTTAATACGTCAGTCTGGATATGAATCGATAATTCGTAGACCCTACACGCCGAGACACACAAAAGTTCCTACTGGTCGTACCCAGAGGGGCAATAGCATCCCCAATTCCCAGTAAATTATGAGGCTGAATGGAGTGGGAAGGGGAAGAAAATGGAAAATGGAAGGTCGGAAAGTACTTGACTATTTAGATTCAAGTCAATTCGAGCAATGTTTCTATAATGAATGGTGGTCTCTCACCATTCTGATATGCTATTGTATGTTGATAACATTCCAAAGACAGGTAGACTGGGCAGATATCGTACCTTTTCGCCTCTTTGTGGTAGCGCTGCATGTGTTCGTGATTCGTGATGGCCCGAACAGAATATTGTGGCGTTCTATCTTTCCTGATAACCGCGGAAAAGTGATACACTTTCAACAGTTGTGATACGGTTTTTCAGTACGTTACGCACATTCCGAAAATGTACTCATTCATGAGTACAAATTCATATATTTTTATTCGATTACCATGATTTTTCAGAAAAAAATGTGTGCTTGAAATTTAAACAGTTGAACAGTAACATTTTAATCCTACTAAGATTATAAAGGCGAAAGTTTGTATGGATGTAAGGGTGTATGTATGTTTGTTACTCTTTCACGCAAAAAACACTGAATGGATTTTAATGAAAATTTACAATACCATAGCTCATATATCAGAATAAAATATAGGCTATAGCTCAGAGCTCTAGCATTATGAAATTTGTATAGAAAAGATTGCGATAGGTGACATGATTAGTAGATATCTATAATTCTTCATTGGATTCAAATCATTAGGGGAGTATTTCAAATAAATGCGGGAGGGGGGAGGGGGAGGGGGGAGGTAAGGAGGGGTTGGAGGGGGGGAGGGGGGGGAGAGGTGGAGGGAGAATGGGGGGAGGTGGAGTGGGAACCCCCCTAATACCATGCGAGCGAAACCGCAGGAAAAACCTAGTTTTAAATAAAAATAAAAGATGTCATGATTTTTGAGGATTTTGTATTTGAATTATAAACTGGTAGTTAAATATTTCGTGGAAAGACTACTCCTTCAGACAGATTTTCTATTCAAAGTAACGACATTCGCCAAATAAAAATCCAACTTTAAATGTGTCAAACAAAAGAAAGCCGTTATGAAAATTCTATAAAACTATCAAAAATTGGATATTTCGGTATGCCACATTTTTGTCAACCTAATTTATAGTTTTGAACTACAAAAATTATCTTCATTTGAGGTTTATAAATCATAATCAATTTAGAAATATTTTTTCCCAGAGAAAGCCTATTTATTAATGTATACAAATATCGCAATAATATAACATAAAGAAGCAAAAATGATTGCCAGAATTTTGTAACTGGCCCTGTTTATGTTTAATTAATTCCGTGCAATACTTGCAACTGAATTTATAATTGCATCAACAAATAATAATAATGCTGAAACATCAAACGCCTGAAGCCTCACGCCGCATTTCAAATTCGACACAAAACACAAGGCACAATAAATACACGTCAAATAATCACAGCCTCGGTGTTATTAGGAGGGTGTCGGGTTCGTTCACCCGACGGCAGCGGCAGGTTGCTCACAGTTGCTCACTTACTCAAATGTTCAGTTGCTCGGATGCTCAGATATTCAGTTGCTCAGTTGCTAGAACTGAATCTGGCTCCTCGGACAAAACATCGCCTTCGTACTTCACTGTACTTGTTACACGGTAAGTATTCTCATGATGTTTGAACTGAAGGTACAGTGAAGCGATGGGGGTACATAGATTTGTCAGCGTTTGTAAAAAAATTGTGCATCGAAACTCTAAAAAAGTAAAGTTTTCAATTCTAGAGAAGTATTGATATGAAGAAGTTTGTGAGGCCGAATAAAGACGAGGAACTAACTATTCATAACTGAGAAAAATACGAGTAACAACTTTTCTATTCTAATACGAGTGGCAACTTTTCTATTCTGATTGGTGGACCAGAGCGTTTCTCTGGAATGAAATGCAAATATTCCGGAAATAAACATGGGGTCATAAGTGAAATAATTTTCTTCAGGGACTGTCATATTCGTGGATGCTATGTGGATGGTAAATTTTTAAATCACTGCAATAGGTATAACAAATCCTCTGAACTCCTTCCTCCATTTTATTATCTCTTTTTATATGTTTAAAGACTTTTTCTGATAATCAAATCGATGATATAAACTAGCAAGTAAATCCATAATATTAGCATGAGATTATTTTCACACATATATACAGAGTTAGGGGACGTACTAGACTTACTTTATCCAGTGATTCCTGACGTTATTTGAAGTAAAAAAATAAAAATAAAATGTTGGTCTCAGGCGACTTTTTTGATGTCTTTTCTTTTTTTCATTTTTTTTTTCTTCAAATCAAAGTAAAATTTCTTCTGCATATCGTCATGGGTCACTCAGTCGAGTAACCGTCCAATTCCTCACTCTGCTCCTAACTGCTCAATACCTACGGATTTTTTTAATGTTTTTAGATGAAAAAAAAACATCAAAATGACCAAAATTTCATTTACATTTTTAACTGCAAATAATGTTGTCAGGAATCACCGGCTAAAGTAAGTCAAGTGCGTCTCTTAACATCCTGTAGGTATATAAGAAAGATAATATAATGTTAGCAGTAAGATGCATCAAGCCAAGGATTTTAAGAATCGCTTCTGCTTTACAACATAAAATATTAACATTGTACTTACGTCTAAATCCACTGATTATTGTATAAAAAGCTCATCTTGGAGAAACCTATAAAGTTTTTATTTACGATTTAGCGTGCACTTAAGACGTGTAATATTGTAAATGTTAAAAGGAGAGAAGCAACATGAACTAAGAGATTGTTAAACTCTTAAGTTTATGAATACATCATGTATCATGTTCAATGGAACTCAATAGGTATTATTTGATTTTTCCTCTCACAATCTGCATTTAAAATCTTTTACTATTAAGATTTTTTTTTATATTTTTTGCTTTTCACAACACATATTATTTAATAGTTTTGCGAGCATCACGCCTCTGATACTCTCATTTGGAGTACTTTCACAAATTCCACTTTCAAGATTAAAATTTTAAAACGTTGTTTCTGTTACTCCCAAAATAATGCTTCACCTATTTTTATTCCACATCTGGAGTGTTAGATACTACAAGTGAAATATGTACGACTTAGTAACCAGATCAAGGAGAGCAAGGTACTCCTCAACTTCTCTCTTTCTCATCTCCTTCTATTTTCCATTTTCTTCACCCTCACAACATTTCCCTAAACCCCACTGGCTCCGGACAGTTAAGACTCTTAAAAAGTTGTGTTATTGTTATTTAAAATGAACCCATAATGTTGAAAACACCGATTATTGTTGAGTTCCCATCAGGTTTGAAAAAAATTAGACCTGACAATAAACCCAACTTCATACTAAATATTCTACTTGAGTGTTTATAAATAAAATAATGTAATTTTGTTTACCCCTTAAGCTTTTGTAGCCTCTTGCCACAAACTTGAAGATCCCTGAATCAGGAATGATATAAGAACCCTGTCCAGGCTGCTCTGGCTGCCCTGGCCCGTAGAGCATGACCGTGGAGATCGCCTTCAGATCTGCTCGCTTCAGGGGACACGACACACGAGCTATGGCCATTTCTGTACTGAGGGCATCCAACCCGCACCCCACTCTCCTAAGACCCTACACACAAGTTAAACACCTTACAAGCTTACCTAGCCTTTATTTTTTCAAAATATAAACTTTGAACTTCGTAAAACGCTCTAATTTAAAGCGTTGAGTGTTGCCAACGGATTTTGCATCAGATGACATAACATATTTGCTAATCTCGCCCACAATTGTATTCTGGACGGTATTATGGCCAGAGCCGAACTATTCCATTCAGATTTGGTGGTATTTGTTTATAGAAAAGATTTTTTAAACTTATAACTACGAATACAAAAACATGTATTCAACAAGTTAAATTAACGCGTGACGAATAAACAATTCGCATTTTTAAGGTGTAATTTTTTTCATTGGCTTAAATACAATTAAAACCATTAAATTAATTTATGTAGGTACATTGTAGTGAATAGATACATAACAAAAAACCTTGACAAAATTAACTACTTTCTAAACAACACTAAATTAACTAAAAATTAGAAAACTAAAACTTGTATCGTTGGAGGTGTCTTAGTTCCACTAGCTTTCAAATTGCTTGAAAATGATTTCCATTGTTTTTTTTTACAACAGCTCCACACGGTGGAAAATAATTATCCTCAGGGCCTATGTCATCAGCTATTGTTTGAACCCCAAAAAAAAGCAAATTTTCTACATAAAGATGATTAGCCATATTCCTGACAAGTAATTTAAGACAACTTCATGTGCTTTTTAATACGAATGACCCAAATTTTAACAAATTTTCCGATGGGCTTTCAATACAAAAGAAAAGATTCATTCAATAATATGATACTTAAATGTATAAATATAATAATAATAACGTAAATATGGAAACATCTAAAACACACTTATTCATCAGGGAGAAGGGATCAATTTGCTATGTAAACTGTAACTGCGGTATGATTTATACATAATAAAGCTCGTAAAGTTCGTAGACCGTTTGTGATCTGTAAATTTAAGCATGATCCATTGATTATTTACGGTTGGCTTCTTGTGGTGCTCATACCAGGCAGCCCCACCGCCACACAACGTGTGGTTATGATAATTGCACACATCACTCGATATGATTTACTGTTCGTAGATATTCTATATTTTAATTTCTATAATTATTGAGGTAGAATTTAATGCGATACTTTTGGATTTGTTTATGTTCCTCGTGGCTTTCTGGTTCGTAAAACAGCAACAACAAAACTTTAGGATCACGGGGGAAAGTCCTTCTGAGAGAAAACGATGTTCATTTTTAATTTTTTGTGTAACTGTGATTTTGTATGTTTATAAAGCCTCTATATGTTATATAAAATTTAATGTAATGGCAGTCAATCTACGGCATTATTCATCTTAAGCTGGTTAACTTTCTGGAAAATAAACATTTTTCATTAGCTTGGTATGGTAGAGTAATATGAAGATATCAACTTTGAAATTTAAAGAATTCATTAAATTTCAAAGTTATGTCATGTGAAAGTTCTGTATTTATTTCTGTTATGTAAAACAACTGACCTATAACTATCCCCTAGGATACGACACACTACAATAGCAGTGCAGTGAAATCATGACTACATCTACAAATGAACTCCAATGTGTGGGTGTAGAGCTAGGTTTTAGAATTTTTAATGCATTTTGTTCCTGTCCATGAAAGTTCGAAAGCAAAAAAGTTGATATTGAAGAAACCTGTCAATTATTTCAAATATAATTTTCAATATAATGTTTGGTTTTAAATATTTACAAAGTACTACCCGTCTTCTAAGGGCTATACAATAACAGAACTTTTATAGAATTATCAGAGAACTTGAAAATTAACTTTGTAATTTTGATGAATTGTTCAAATTCTGTGAAACAACTAGCCCTTTGAGTTGCAGCTTTCAGGATATGGTTATTAGAATAGTATGGATGACTTTCTCATTATGGATATAAGCCCATAAGTCATCAGTAAATATTTTGTACTATAATATTTATAAAATTTTCAAATATAATAAATGGGAAAACCTGGCACTTACTTATGTTTTGTTGGCGTACCTATTACCTATTACCAACGGCCCAGGGTTGAAATTTAACTCTTGCGATCTAAAGAGAGTGTATTATTTATTTATTTCTGCAGGTTCTCCATAAAACAGCTATACACCAAATTATTACGGAGAAGATTACAAAATTTAAGAGAAAAAAAAGTCCAAGGGGGCAGTATCACTATGTTGAGACGTATGTCAAAAGATAGTTACTGAACTCTCTATAGGTAGCATTGAAGATGTCGATTGCAGAATCGTTAAGCAGTTGAATTGCTCTGTTTAATGGTGCATTCTGAAAGGAAGAAGTTCTTACTTTCGGAGCATAAAAAGTGCGTGGGATCTTTTTTTTTAAGTTTCTTTATTCATTGAAAAAATATTTTTTTACAAAAGTTGGGGATTTTTTGACCACCATGCTAGGCACATGCCCGTGTTGTGGTGGTCGATTTTTATACAGTAAATTAACATATGCAATATAAAGATTGTGTGAGAGTATTAAGAAAATATGTACATAAAATAATATAATATCAAAGAATATTATAGAATAAAAGAATTTAATTTAAAAGAGTTACGAGTATAAAATTAAGTGAGTACTATATGGTAAGCACATGAGTAAGGATTTTTATGTTGAAAATCTACATTATTTAACACCAATTTTTGTACAATTAAATGTTGGGCTTTATTCTTCAAGTCCGGCGAATTACATTGTACAGTTGTGCAGTAAGTATGTAGTATATAGTATAGTTGTTCATGTTTCAGTCCGGCCGAATACTAAATTATAATTATTGTTACCACGGCTTATTGCTGGGAAGTACATATGGGACTTCATCGGATTCAATACACAGTGGTGCCAAACAGTTTTAACATAGTTTAAAAGTATTTTAAACTTTCAGCTAATTGTATTATAGTAATTACATATATTTCTTTACAGACAAAAAACTTTTATTGGTGGTATATAATCTTCTATTATCAATTTTATTTATAGAAAGTAACTTAAACTTGAATACACAATTTCGTCGTGGAGCTGGTGAAATAAAACCAAGAAACAAAGAACAAAAAAAAAAAAAAAATAAATAAAAAAAGGCTTGGAGTGGAAAGGGCTAAGAAATGATTTTCTTTTCTCCCATTTTGATAAAAAAAAAACGTTTTGAGCTTTATTATATTTTCACAATGAAAATAAAATGATAATAGATAAAATGATAATAAAATAAAATGATGTTTTCCTCCAAATAAAAATGAAGTAATATGGTAATCTCCCACGATTATACGCGTTAGGGACATATAGGTTAGTCTCCTTCAACATAGGTTGATTCAGTGCAGTACCGGAGATCAGCTTTAAGAAAATATGCTTTATGCCACTCTCACTTGGAATATGGATAATAGAATGGGGCTCGGCAGCATCTAAACATTTAAAACAACTAAAAAGAACTCAGAATTGCATCATAAAGTCCATACTAAAGGTCGGCAATAACAGAATTTTTAAACAGTTTGATGTTCCAAGCAGTGGCGTAGCTAGCATGGGACCCGGGCGGATAACGTGGTGTCACCCCCCCCCCCCCCTCTCCCCCCAATTTCAACTTCACAAAATTCTCCCCGTTTCGGGACATTCCATGGGGAGTCATAGAGCTACCAAAATATAAATAACACCTTGTTGAATATTTTTGCGACAATATCCTTCGTAATTTTTTAACGGTCCGGGTGTAGTGTCACCCCCCTGTCGGGTGGCACCCGGGGCGGTCCGCCCCCCCCCCCCCTCGCTACGCTACTGGTTCCAAGTATACAAAAAATCTATGCCAAAAACATTCTGATTCATCACCTCAAAAAAGACGCAGAGGCAAACACCTCACACACTTGGAAAATCAGAGCCAACAAACATACTAAATATACGTTCTACCTTTGGACAAAGAAGCTCTGAATTTTTAGCAGAAAAGCTATATAACAACCTACCACACAGTATCAACAAATTAAAACAAAGAATAACTACAATAAGGCCATTAAATCTTGACTTAATGGACTATTGGAAAAAGAACGTACTCATTACTCATATATTAAAAACATCGTCATAGGGAAAACCTTACCATAGAAGTCATTGAAAACTTATTCAAAACATAGTCTCCCTCGGCACTGGATTTCCTAATGAGGAGGACGAGGAATATAATCTACGCCTATTTTACATATTGAATGGAAAATTTCTTTGACACCTTTGTGATAGTGAGGTGTTAAAGAATATAAAAAAAAAATGTGTTAAATCACAAATAAGTGTTAAATCACAAATTATTATTATTATTATTGTGACGCACACAGGCATTAAAGATGAAAGATCATTTGGCTTGGCTTATTCCAGCATATCGCTCGCATTATATTCCCATTGGAAATGTACGGCGAGCGATTTGTCGAAATACGCCAAGCTAAACCATCTTTTATCTTTTAAAGCTGTCTGTGACACGAGCATTACCGTCGATGAAATAAAAAATAACGGCACTGAGAGACGAATACATACATCTATAAGAATTAGCCTGGGAGAGAATGAGAGAGTATAATCGGTCTTCTCTTTGAGTGGTGCTTCGTAGCATATCAGTCTCCTCTTTGTGCAGTGCTGAGTAGCCTCCCCGCTCTTGTTTACTTTAGTTTTTTTAAGGTTTCACTTCTACCGCGTGTAAATTACACACTCTGATTTTTTTAATTTAACATGTATCTTTTTACACATATAAAAAATAAAAATAGTAACTGATTAAAAAAAACGAGTGTGCTTTAGTTAGACCACACGACTGAAGTAAAACTTCTTCAGCTCCATCTATATTCTATATGCTAGGAAGAAAGAAAGAAAATGTGCGCGCGCACTGCTCTCTTGATCCTACAGTGTGATACAGACAATAGGCCTGCACTGTGTCTTAGATATACGAAACGTAACTGGCTATGAGAGAAAAAGAGAAAGAAAATGTGTGCTCGCACCTCTCTCTCTTGCCCCTACAGTAATGTACGAAGCGTAACTCTCTCTCTTTCTATCTTCACTAACTTATATCTCCCTCTCAACTACCGTTCGCCTCGCTTTTCGTGACGCTCTCGTCACGCATTCAGCAGCTTACTCGGAGGCGTCTATGTACTAATATCTACAGGAATTCCAAAAACCGAATAAATCGGACTAATATCTATGAGAACCAAAGTGAGGACAAATATCTACAGCTCAAACTGCTGACTAATATCTATGAGAACCAAAGTGAGGACGAATATCTACAGCTCAAACTGCTGACTAATATCTATGAGAACCAAAGTGAGGACGAATATCTACAGCTCAAACTGCTGACTAATATCTATCAGAACCAAAGTGTGGACGAATATCTACAGCAGTGGCAGAGGTTGGATTTTCAATTATGTATTGCATATTGGAATAATGTAATATTGCGTATGCAGTTTAAAAAACTTAATTTATGTATGTATATAAAAATCCCTAATATCGGACTATTGGACACATTTAGCTGATTATTAAGGATTTGAGTTTTTGTTTTAACAGCTTTCTTTATTTCGAGTGCTTCTAAATTATTTAGTCTGTTACCATGACCATTTCTATGTCAGTTAGGTTAGTTTAGGTTAGGTTAATAATAAATAAATAAATATCTTTCTATTATGACCTCCACGTTTGTTCAATAAATTATTGTCCTCGTAAACAGCAAAATACGTAATATTATGCAAAAACTTCATGTACGTACTTTAAACGTTTAAGCCTTTACGTAATTAGTAATTACGAAATTGAAGTATGCTATTCCGTACAATCTCTTACTCAGCTGCCTTCTGTAGATATTAGTCCAACCTATGCTCCATAGATATTAGTCACCACTGGGACCGTCATAGATATTCGTCCGACCTTAGCTCTGTAGATATTAGTCCTCACTCTGAAGTTCATAGATATTAGTCCAACATATGAGCTGTAGATATTCGTCCGACATACAGGCTGTCGATATTTCGATATTAGTATCTGGAGTCGCTTACTCCCCAAGTCAAGCGTGCGTAAAGAAGTTTTACTTAAAAAATATATATTTGTAACGATAAGTAGTTTTTCTATTTTAGGTACTAGTTGTAAGTATTCCTCTTTAGTTTCTCACCATGCGTGACTTATTATTTGTTCCGCAAGGTAAGTCCCATTTGTTTTATCTGCGCTGGGATCGAGCTTCAAGCGGCGATGCCTTGATTACAGGTGGAGCTAGGCTTGGAAATCAAGGAAATTAAAACAACTTTATATTTTTATGAAGACGCGTGCATGAACGCATTCAATGCGTTGTTTACCTCGCTATATGGAAATGTACCTACATACTATAAGATGCGTAACAAAGAAATTAGATGCAGAGAAATAATGTCAGTTATAATTAATTATTGTTTCTAAGAAAGTTCTAGCTCGTATATTTTAAATTAATAAACAAGATTTTGTAATAAATCTGAGAATGTGAAAGCTTTGTACAACTTGAATTATCTCTAAACGCGTTAGAATCAAACGACGATCGTTAGAATTATCGTTAAACGGGCACGAAGGGATGCAGGACGTGCACCGCACGCGAGCGGCCTGCTAGGGTGGCAGCAAATAAAGGGATCTCGTTCAAACTCATTGGCGTTTTTTCTATACAAACGTATTCTCCAATTTCCTCTGTGGATTTTGACAATAGTGCAAATATTTTACTATAACATAAATATCGACCACTAGCGAGTCGGTGCGTTTTACTTTTTTTATTAAGTTACTTCTTATAGAAGTTAGGACCCTCCAAAATTGTTAGCGTTGCCTGGTTTGAACGCCATCAACAGACGTTCAGTACAGAAATCAGACAACGTATTTTTAGTAAAGGCAAAATGTACAGACATAGAATACTTTCTTCTAAAACAGTTGGTGAAAAAAATCTTAAGAATCGGTCCATTGTTGGAGGAGAAAATGTGGAATACAAAATCTCGATTTTGGCGAGGTGAGATGTCCTTTACGCTCAGTATTCGGGAGGTTAAAAGCAAAATTGATAGCGACAGTTTAGTAAAAACCTATTATTCATATTTATCAGTTTCCGAATTTCCTCCTAATCAGTACTACAATTATTAGTTCCAGTCGGCCCAGTCTTACCCTTAGCTCCCTTAAAGCTAGCTTTAGCTCTAAATCGCATAGCTTTAGGTTTTTGAAGTGGTAACTATCTTAGCCCCATTAGCGATTCGGAATTCAGATGAAACGGGAACGACGCGTTCAGCATCTGCGAAGCATTATACTCCTATCAAGGCTCCTATTGGTTGAGATATAAAACGGAAACGACGCGAGGTCTGCGCTCATTTGCCTGCTCATTGCGCTTTAATTATGACCTCACTTTTCAAGGCTCCTTGGTTATTCATAATTTGAGATTGTTTTGGTAAAGTTTCGCTTTTACCGCGTGTTAACTGCACTCGATTTTTTCAGATGCTTCTTTTTATGCTAAATCCATTCACGTAAAATGACAATATTAGTGTTGAAATCTTGTTTTTTTTTTTATTTTTGAATTTCTCTAGGTATAGGCAGCGGGCTTGCGTCGAACTTGGTGTTGCTGCTCTTGTTGGTCGCATTTGCTCTAATAAAAAGACTCTCAGAGTCTGGGAACCACCCTAAATAAAACCGTTTCAATATTTGGATCCAGAAATCACAACAATTCTTTGGACAGCCCAATCCACTGCGATATTAGATTGGTAAGTAACTATAAACTATATAGAGCTGTCGACCACGCAACTCTTTCACGATACCACAATAAGCTTAGCAAGACAACAGGAATGGTGCTGATCAAAGATAATAGAATTATCTTTGGTGCTGATGAACAAAGATCTTGATGAAATTAACAGATGATTATTTAGTTTAAAGTACGAATAAAAAAATATGATTTAAGAGACATGAAAATGCAAACAGTCCGTGCATAGTTGGGATGCATGCCTGCTGAACTATGTTATAAATATATTTATTTCAGCGTTTTAACTAAGTTATGCATCTTCTCTTGAGTTTTGAATTGTTTCTTTATTGCGTTCTTACTAAAACTGAATCTTTTAAATGTTATTTCTACCCGTGGTATAAATTTGAATTATTTTATGGCTCATGCATTATGCACGCGTGTGCTCCAAATCTTCGTTAATTAATATAAATTAAGAAATAACTGTGTTTTAACTTGTATCAGCAGATTAATTTGGCGGTTAAAATATCCTGTTTTTACTAAACAACATACTTAATCAAATTTAAACTGCATAATATTATACTCAGACGTTTCTTCATTTTGAAAATAACTTGACTTACAGGCAAACCATTTTAAGTGGGACGAGTTTGAATGTGCATACGAGTATGTACACCGTTAGTATTTACTTTTCAAAAAAGTTTTTCGAATCGGTTTGGATCTTCCGCCCCCCAATCCCCTCTTACTCCGCAATTTCCCAAAGATGCTGGGTGCCTAGCGATATCTATCAATTCCATTTCAAATTAAATTTGGAGTTATATTCGATTCGACAAGTTTTTTTAATATTTTTTGTTTCATTCTTCAGCTAGGAGACAAAAAGAAAATTATTATTAAATTAAATTATTTTTCATCCATCCAAAGCAAAGATTAGAAAAGAAAGGATATACCAGCTAATTATAACAAAGTATTTAAAATTTCAACATGAGTTAGATCTGAAATATGTGGGTACCTATTTATTGTCGTGAAAGATTTCTTTTAACAATTTTAATTGAAAATTATTTTATTTACATAATTCATTATACGTCTAAATACATGTGTAAATATTCCAACAAAAACGTCTGTAGATACGTCAATACTTTTGTACACACGATAAATAGTATTGGTCCCAAATGCGATCCCTGGGTCACACCTTCAATTTCGAAGAACATATTTCTGAGAATATTACTCGTATAATGGTAGTAGGTACAGTACGGTTAGATACAGTAGGAAACGAAAACTAATTCCATATATTTCAGTCCAAATGAATGATTTTTTTGTTTATTTTTTTTAAAATTGACACTATAGTCTGTCAAAAAAGAGTAGAAAATATATGAGGGCGCCACTGTTGTTCAAATGGCAATACTAAACACATAACTCATGGTGTTAAAGTAAAGCTGTGTAACCTACATTTTTATAAAAAATTGAAAAGGCATAATAGTGGAAAAAATATTTTTTCATTGCAGTATAGATACCCGCCGATCTCAAAATTAGAATTGCGTATAGGTATATTATTATTATACCTTTGCAATTTTGTGTTAATATAATGAAGAATAACTATAACGTAATGAAATATAAAGCACAGTTTAGAAATTGCTCACATTTATTTAATACTAGATAAAGTACCTAGAGTTGCCTGGGCTTTAGATCACGTCTCTAATTTTAGATCATCATCATCTGTGGCTCTACAACCCAGGTCGGGTCTTGGCCTCCAGCAGAGCCTGCCTCCATGACTGTCGGTGTTGTGCTGCGTTGCGCCAGTTTCGGATGCCGATGGTGCTTGCATCCTTCACCACTCCATCCAGCCATCGAAGCTTTGGTCTTCCAACTCTTCTCCGACCCCCAGGTGCACCATCCATAATTCGCTTTGGAATATCTCCTTCGCTCATTCTCTGGATATGTCCAGCCCACCTGAGTCTTCCAGTTTTGATTTCCTTGGAGATATTAGGGTCCTCGTAAAGATCGTATAGCTCCTGGTTGTATCTCATACGCCATTCTCCATTATCACAGACTGGGCCGTAAATCCTTCGCAGCACCTTCCTTTCAAAACTTTCTAGGGCTCCTTCATCACCCTTACTGATTGTCCAGCATTCCGAACCATACATAAGAACAGGTCGTATAAGGGTCTTGTAAAGCAGGACTTTAGTTCTTCTGGTAAGGTGGCGAGATTTCATATGCTTCTGTAGCCCAAAGTAGTATCGATTTGCAGCTACTATTCTTCTTTTGATTTCGCTGGATACATTGTTGTCATTTGTCACCATAGTACCGAGATATACAAACTCGTTGACAGTTTCAAATGTATAATTATCTATCTGTATACTTGGTGGTTTCTGGCGTCCATGTACGGGCATATATTTTGTCTTCCCCTCGTTGATGACCAATCCCATGATCCTTGCCGACGTAGCTAAGCTTTTAAACGCCGATTTTAGTTCATATTCTGAGCGTTCGATGATATCTATATCGTCAGCATAAGCAAGGAGCTGAACAGACTTGTTAAAAATATGGCCTGTGGTTTGTATACCTGCATTTCGGATGGCCTTTTCCAGCGCTAAATTGAATAAAATGCAGGCAAGTGCATCTCCTTTTCTTAGTCCATTGTAGGTCTTTAGGGTGTCTGACAGATCCTGTTGTATTCTGACTCGGCACTCAACATTAGACATTGTGAGCCTTACTAAGTTTACCAGTTTTCTTGGGATATTAAATTCATCCAGGGCTCTGTACAGTCTTTCTCTATTTACCGTGTCATAGGCAGCCTTAAAATCTATGAAGAGATGGTATGTATCAACATTAAATTCTATTGTTTTTTCCAGTATCTGTCTCAGTGAAAAGATTTGATCAGTTGTAGATTTCCCCTTACGGAACCCAGTTCGATATTGGCCAATTATAACATCCGAATATTTTATAAGCCTACCACACAGTAAATTTGATAGGATCTTGTATGAGATATTCAGCAGCGTTATGCCCCTATAGTTAGAGCAGTTCATAGGGTCTCCTTTCTTGTGAAGGGGGCAAATTATTCCACAGTTCCATTCACTTGGTCTCAGAGCACCAGATGCATTTAATGATATTATATATATGGACTTGAAGGTTCTTTCCGCCATATTTGAATAACTCTGCAGAGATGTTGTCAGTTCCAGGTGATTTATTGTTATGTAGACTTTTAATGGCACCCACTACTTCTTCTAATGTTGGTGGCGGCTCGACATTGTCATCATCATTAGTACTACCATCAGTGATGTTTCCATCCCTTGTCAAATTTTCACCCACACTCTCATCTACACTTCCGTTTAGCAGAGCATCAAAATATTCCACCCATCTATTCAGAATTCTTGACTTTTCATTCAGAATATTTCCCTCGCTGTCGTAGCACATTGTAATTCTGGGCTTGTATTCTTTTCTTTGATGGTTTACCTTCTGATAGAAAAGTCGACTTCTGTTTTGGGCCTTGGCTAGTTCCACTTCCTTGATTTGGTTCTCGAGAAATACTCGTTTCTTCCTTCTGTGCAGTTTTTTCTCAAGATCAGTTTAGATCTGAATATATTAATTCATTCAGATCTATGGCACGACCAAGTGAATCAGATACTTGAGTCGGGCCATGTCAAGAGTCAGAATAATAGAAGAGAATGTATGAGACATTGTATGAATGTAAACGAGGCAAGGAATGTGTGCCAAGACCGGGATGTTTGGCGGTCCGTCCTCTCTGCCTACCCCTGCGGGGAAACGGCGTGATGGTTAGTTAGTTAGTTCAGATCTAAAAGTAGTGTTACTAAACTCACCATTAGTGATTCTTCCTTTCTATCTATTGTTAAATTCAAATTTATGTTAAATTAAATTAAAGCAAATCGCTTTATAAATCACCTTTTAATCAATTTTATGTCATGAAGAAAAAATGTTTTTTAAAATGTGGTTTACTGTGTTCTGTACATTCAGTGTCATTGCACTTCAAAAAAATATTTGACAGTTAAATTGGTGTTGCCAGTCTACAAATTTAGTAGTTCAAGTTTTTATATTTTCTACTCTATTTTGACAGACTATACTTCAAAGTAATGTATCGTTTCTTGTTATTGAGTAGCCAGTTTAGCGCCAATTTGTATCTATGCCTGGAAAACATAACTAACCTTAAAACCTTTTTACATCGGTTTTGACATTGAACATTGACAAAATCAGAATTATGAATTATATTTCTGACATAACATTATTATCTTGCTTTAAACGCCGACCTACGTAATAATTTACTTTTAAAAATTTCGTTATACACACCGCGGGGCTTTATTTACATAAAAAATAATCTTGAGTTTCCTTCATATTTTCATGGATTGTGATTCCTTTGGTACTTTAGGTCTGTCAATTTTTTTATGAATTAAAAATAATCGAGTAAGAAATATTTTTAAATTTATGTAATATCTCCTAATTATGCTATTAATTCACCACTGAGGCCACCATCTAACAAGCCAAGCTTAGAGAATGAAAAATAATAGCTTTCGTATAAATCTTAGGGTTTATAGGTTATGCTAAACAAAAAAGAAACTATTAGAGCGCCACTTCCCGGTTCTAAAGCTCAATGTTCCAAAACCCCTCCGTGAAACAATGGCGTTGAAATGCGGCGGCGGGAAACCGTCACCGTGGCACTAACGATCTGTCAAATTCCCACCTTCCCGCTCCATTGATCATGACCAGCGACATTATTTAACACTTTAACGCCATTGTCTTCATCATCCTGGCCTATGGCGGAATAAAAGAGGATATACCTAGTTTTACTACCATAATAAAAAGTATTGAATTTATTTTTTGCTCGACTATTATTTAAGCAGCAAAAATTATCCAACAGTGAGCTCTAAAGAAAACCTTTAGGCTGGGCATACGCTGCAGCGCTGGGACACAGGCCCACAGGTGACACAAGGCGACACAAATTAGTTCGGATTGTATTAACTTCGACGTTGAAATCTTAAATAATATATTAAATATAAAGCAGAAAATATTTTTGTCGTCTTGAAATTTTGGAAGTTTTTTGTCATTTCCATAAAAAGAGCTACAGAGCTTTGAAATACGAAAATTTTATACATGATGCCATATTATTTTTACAATGTTCAAAACGAAAAAATAGATTATATATTGTTATGCCTTTGTGAAGAATCTACGAAATGTTTTATCGAAAGCTTTCTTTCCATTGAGTTCTTCCATTATCCAATTATTAATAATGTATATTTCTAGGTGTTAAATAGTAATTTAAAAAAAAAACACCGTGTAAAAGACGAAATGAAGTTCAAAAGCTTCTCCCACCATTAAAATGTTGTTATTACTAAACATATTTCTCGTTATTAGGTTTACGTCGAACTAATGGATGAGATGATAAAAGTTAAAAAAGATTATTTTCAAATTCAGACGAGCGATAAATTAGGTAGGTACCTACCTATAATATATTTTAGGAGATAATTATTTTAATTCTGTATTGAATATTTGCGAAGGTATATACTACGGCTCACTTTTGTAGGCTATTTAAGTAATGTTCCGTAATTTTTCACGGGTAACAACCACTTTAACATTTTAAAAGAAGTAAATAAAACCATTACGTTGTGCTGCATCTTTTCCGTTTACATTACATTAATCCAAAATCTATTCAAGCGGACAATAATTCTGGAACCGTAAGGTCCATTTGTTGCTCAAGAAACGGAATCTTTTTTTGTCTAGCACCATCACCAGCCAAACGGAAACAATCCGTTCCCAATTTATCGTTGTTGTTTACGTGTCCGTGAAATTTTCAGAAACAATTTGTTGGTCCCGCGGGCACTTGAGGAGAAAGACGCGGAGTAATTAGGAAAATTTCATCGGATCGCTTCATCCGAGAAAAGGTGAAACTTTCATCTTAATTATAAATAATAAAATCCTTTTGTATTAGAAAAATGTCTAAAATTTTGAGCTTTCTAATTTCTAAATTTTGAAAATTCTAGTTCAGGCGCCGCATCCGCGCTCAAAAAGAAGATGGAGAGATATGTAATTACGAATGGTATAGGAGCGTGCTAATATTTAAAGCGATAAAATCGATTAGAAAATTGTGAAAATGTTTAATAAGACACGACTCGTTTAAAATGGAGCAAAAATCTCGTGGAAGGCGTCTTAAGTATCATTTAAAGAAACATTGTGATTATTTTCACATCTATAACTTGTAAAATGACTGAAACAAACGTGTTTATAATAATTTTCGAAGCATACTTTGCGATTTTTTTTCTATCGTGGGAATTTCATATAATTTGCGTTTCGGCGTGGATCGCGTCTAGATATTATCTTCAAAAATAACACATATTTTTTTAGGGGTTAAAAACTTCAAATGTTTAAGGGAGATATGTAAGATATAGGTAGAAATTCGGGTAGTGGCGGCTTCATAGGTACTACAAAACAAATTTGTTAATATTACCATCTCACTTATGCTTCCGCATATTTTAATGTACACTTTTAAAATAGTCTTATACTGTTTTACATAAAAGTACTTAAAAATTCGCAAAACATTTTTACTATCTGAAATCACAGCTATTTCGAGCTCGAAACAATATTTCAATCATATACTACGTCGTTTTATATAATACTATAAAAAATAAGACCCAATGACATGGGTATTATAATATCATTGATGATAACATATTATTTGTTCAATGTTTCAGTGTTTGTGAATCTCGGACGAAACCGGGTTGTAAATCTGTAATGTACATTTTCAAAACCACTTGTTATTTAATTTTACAGACACTCAAGAATATCACCGAAAAAGTGTTTTTTTTTCCCTTCTCAATTCAATTTTAACAGGGGTAAAAATGAATAAATAATTTGTCGAAATCATGTCCCTGTTACTGTAAAATACTAAATTTAAATGTAACATTAAGTTTCTCGAATAATAACACTATTTAATTAGCTGTTTATTACTATTCTCCTGGCGGAAATAAATCCAACACTTAACGTTGAAATAATAACTTTGTTGATTGAAATAGACATTAATAATTAAGCATTTAACTGTTTTAAGCACCTGATTTCAATCTTGCACCCGAGAATTGCTCAGTTGGTGTGCACAATAAAAAAACGTTGTATTTTATGTCAAAATATATTTCCTTGAATTTATATTACCCATGTATAAAAAACCAGACTCATTTTCTTTTTTCATTTCACAGTAACCATTTTCATCAGTGTGTAAGATGTTGTACGATGTTGCCCATCGCTCCCCCAACTTCAACGAGCGATAACCTACGAAGAGGTTGCTCATGTTCAGGGGGAAAATTGAGGCTAAACGGTACACAAAGCTAGCCCTGTTTTTATTAAAAATATTACAAGTTTTTCTACCATTTTATCCAAATCTCATTTTTTTCTCAAATAATATGGCGTCTCGTTTTTTGATCGTTAAAAATATATTTCAGTGCTACACAATTCAAGTTCACAAATAGTTATAATAATAATAACTGGATAATTTGTAGAGCGCCGATTCTGTGAAAAATCACCTCAAGGGTGTGTTATGTACTGAAAATAGTTCCGTAGACATTTACAAATAGAAAAATCTAAATAAAATATAATGACGCCACAGCTCACCAGTAGAAGGTTTAACTTCTCCATACAGGAAATGTGTTTGATGAAAATCATTAAAGGGGTGTTCAGACACGGCTATAATATATAAAAGAACGCTCTCCATACAATCCCTTCAGACCGTTCACGCCTAAGCGGTTTATGCGCAGATCATCCATAGACAATACAGATCTTACGCCGTAACCGCTCCCGATGCCATATTCAAAAAGTTAAGCGCCCCCCTCTCCGACGAAAACAGAAGAGGGGATTTTAATTACGGAGCTGCCTAGACCGGTGGGTGACAGATGTCAAGTTGACAGATTCGGTACAAAAAATGTGCATTCCGTGGCCGCTCGCTAATTCATCTGACCCCCTCTCTACCATAGAAAGAAATCCTTATTTGATTTTTTTTAATTATATAAAAATATGGTTTATTATTAAGTAGGTAGGTATTTAAGTACCTACAGCTAACAAATCTTATTATTTCAAAGGAAATTTTGGTTTTTAATATTAAACAAGTTTATGGAAGTAGGTACTACAAGACAAGTATTTTAGTCATTAGTGTTCGACTGGAAAAAAAGATTTTTTTTTTTTTTTTTACAGTGATTACCACACAAGAATCTCAACTGCTCCCGTCTGGAGCCAGTGAGACTATGGCATCCCCAATTGGGGTATGTTGTGAGGCTGAAGGTAGTGGGGAGGGGAAGGAGGTGGGGAAGAGGAAGGTTGGGAAGTACCTGGCTATTCAGATCTGGTCACTAAACACGGCTAAAGCCATTTTCAAGCAACGTTTCAATTCTGAATGGTGGTCTTACACCAGGGCGATACTAATAGTATCTTCCACTCTGGAACATGCCGCAAATATACTATATATTATTTTAAATGAATTAATTGTGAAATAACACAAATTAATCAAATAAAATTTATTTGCGCATGCCGGGTTCGAACCCGCGACCTCCGGAATGTGAGTCAAGAGTCTTAGCCACTGGACTATGGAGGTCGTCAGATGGTAGAAATATTCTGAGAAAGCATTTTATTTCACGAGAACATTATTTTTTTCAGGAGTTTTCAGAGAAATGTGAATAGGTGATTAAAGTATAGGTGTTTAAATCCCTGTAGTAAGCTTTCAAAAAGAAGCAGAATATTACTTGAAAGAAAGAACTTAAAATCCGTGTTTAGGGGTAATGTTATAAATCGGTAAAAATCGGAATGCGGGGTCTTTAATCCTGGGCGATACTTGGAACTTGGAAGTGCTCAATGCTGCAGATAAATTTTCCAAAAACTCCCCTAAAAGCAGTTATTGACTTATCTTCCTCTTTCCCATCTCCCCGCCCTCTCACTCCCCCTAGCTACACAACATATCCAGATAATTATGAAAACCGTAATCTTACTGGCTTCAAAAAACTTGAAGCAGTCATGTGAGTTACTGACATGAATAAAAGAATCATTTTAAATTCATTTTTCAATGTTCTCTGGTTTCACCAGCCCTCACCCTCTCACAAAAGTTCTTGCTTGGGCAATAAGCACTTGCAACCGGCTAGCAGGTTGCAAGCACCGGGCAGTGAGTACTGGGTACTGGGTACTGGCACCGGAGACACGCTCGGCCGCGCGGTCTTTGCCCGTCACGCCGCCCGAGCACGTCTACTCCTGATTTCTGCTTCTTGCCGCTGCTAGAGTGTTCCAAAATCAAAACCGACAATTCCATAGATTTCGACCCGGACTAAAACAGAATGGTGATTAATGTTATTACGTTCTTTGTAGGTACTGGTACTTAATCCGAGGAAGGGCTGCCTCCACCATACTTCATAAGGGCATGAAAGCGGTGTGGTCAAGAACTAATAATATAACTTATTTTAATTATCATTTATTTATTACTCTTGTATACACCCATAGGGTACAAAATATGCTTACATTTTTTACAAGGGTTGGTAATAGAAAAAAACAGTGTTTTCATTTGGTTTACAATTTGAAAAGATAAAAAAATATATAATAATCGAAACATTTTTAGAAATAATATTTTGACATGTAAGATTTGTTTAGGTACATGTTCTAAACAATGAATTGTTTATATATATATATTTTTTTTTTAAATTATGTGAATACCGCAAAAGAGTCCCTGCCTGGAGCCAGTGAGACTATAGCATCCCCAATTGGGATATATTGTGAGGCTGAAGGTAAGTACGGAGAGGAAAGAAATGGAGAAGTGGTAGGTGAGGAAGTATCTGGCTATTCAGATCTAGTCACCAAGCATGGCTAAAGCCATTTCAAGCAACGTTTCGATTCTGAATGGTGTTCTTACACCAGGGCTTGCCGCAAATATGCCTTATGTTATTTTAAATGATTGTATTAATATGATTATATTTAAATGATTTGAACCCGCGTCCTCCGGATCGCTATCCGAGAGCCTTGTCCCTCGACCACGGAGGCCGACGAAAAATGACTATATTATTATTTTTTTATTTTTTTTATTCATTGCTTTGAATGGTTATATCATTTGTGGATTTTTCAACCACCATGCTCATGCCCGTGATATGGTGGTCGAATTTGTAACATATTTTTCTTTAAAATGTTTCAGGCCATAAACGTTGTCAATATATACGTGCTAAACTATTTTCGTAGTTAGCACGATGTTAACGGCATGAATAAATTAGAAAAAATTGTTAAAAATAAATTTACTTCAAATAAATTAAAAATTGATAAACTTTAAAAAATAGCAATTTTATTAACAAAAAAGTCAGTTCGTCCTTGCAAACTGTCAGTTTGATAATGCCTTCGGGAGGCAAAAAGCTGTCAAGCGTAGTAATAATTACTTGAGTAGATTTATAGCAGAACTGTTTAAAAAAATTACTACACGTTTGTTATTTTTGATAGTTACAAATTATCAAACATAAAAATAAAACTTTAAAATAAAATGTAATTCGGCGAATTAAATTTGAAAACAATACATTTTTTTATTACATTATTAAACTTAATAGTGCAAATAACACATACATCAAGTAAAGTTTTTTTTTACATATAACGGTAATTGTGTGACACCTTTTCAGAGTAATGCTCCTATTTAACGCTCCTGTTTATACAATTTTCAGAAGAGTACCTAGGAAAAAAAGATAAGTGTAACAAATAATTGTTATGAAATAGGGCAGAAAATTGAAGATGAGAATAAATAAGAAAGAAGAAGAGAAAAAAGGGTTTTCTTATATTATTTTTGAGAAATATTATATTATGTAACAAAATTTAATAATTGAGACATACTGTTAAAATATTTTTTTAATTGTATTTTTGAGATTGGTTTACAATCTTATATTAGAAGGTAATTGGTCATTTCATTGGAATATATTTGTTCATTTTTATTTTTTTTACATGTATACCGCACAAGAGTCCCAACTGCTCCCGTCTGTGGAGCCAGTGGGTCTATGCATCCCCAATTGGGGTATGTTGTGCGGCTGAATGTAATGGGGAAGGGGAGGAGATGGGGAAGAGGAGGGTGGTGAAGTACCTGGCTATTTAGATCTGATCACCAAACACGGCTAACGCCATTTGAAGCAGCGTTTCAATTCTGAATGGTGGTCTTACACCAGGGCGATACTGAGAGTATCTTCCACTCTGGAACGTGCCGCAAATATACTATATATTATTTTAAATGAATAAATTGTGAAATAACACAAACTGATCAAATAAAATTTATTTGCCACGCCGGGATCCGATCCCGCGACCTTCGGAGTGCTAATCAAGAGCCTTACCCCTGGACTACGCCATAGTTGGGCTGTGGTGGTGTTCCAGTACGGGACAGTTATAGGGTCAAGAAATTAAATAGAATTAAGTTAAATAGGTACCTTTGATAAATTCCTAATGAATAAATTTTATTTTATTTTAGTAGTAATCTTAACATCGGAGAAAAATAGGTTACAAAACGCAATAAAGGTATACTTACCAACAATAAAATTAAAATTTAAACGCGTGAAAATTAAAAAATACGTGAAATCCTGAGAAGGTAAGTACTTATTTAGATAAAGTATCATTGAATCTACTTATTTAATTGTTATTTCAGCATTTACACGAATAACCAAAAGCACGGCGAGATAAAAGAATCCTGGGAAAATATTCCAGACCTCTTTAACATAAAGTAGGTACCTTTACAATCGTAATATCGATAAATAAATACAAGTAAAAGCATTCCTGGATGGGCTGATTAAGAGGACACATAAAAGCCGATCGCCGCAGGTTAACAACCTAAAAATGTTTGCGAATAATTATGTAGTTAATATTACAGTTTGGCAATTAAGTGTAGAAAATAAATTATTACGCTGCGATCGATTTCTAGGCTTTTAATGGCATCACAAAGATGGCTCATAAGACAATGAATTTATGTTTTTAAAAACACTTCGGCCAAAATGCATATTTCATGGCGTATTTGTATTTTCAAAAATTTTGCACAAAAAACTGTAATTTAATAGAAGTAAAATAAAACAAAACAAGTTTTAAGTGGGCGTTTATTTCGATATAAAACGTAGGTACTTAAAAATTTGAGTCTAATAATTCAACGCCCGATATGAAATTATTGTCTTCGTCCTCATGTGATTCTTCTTCTTCCGTATCTTCGTCTTCATCTAAACGCAGTTCACCGATATCATCATATATAGTACCTACTGCCTCGTGTATTCTGCATCAATTTTCATCACGCGTTTGCAACAATTTTTCCAATCATCAGCACTTATGCTATTACATGTTATTATTATGCCCATTTTCCATTTTACCGGTGTTTCAAATTTTCCATCTGCCTTTTCCCTTTCCGTCTTACCATCGATTCAGATTTACCTGTGTGTGAAAAACATCACTAAAATTATTATTATAGAAGTTGGTTTAAAAAAACACACTACATATTCACTTAGAAAGAAAGAAAGAGAAAATTAAAAAAAAAAATAACTTTTCTACGAGTTTAAACAAGTTGAATTTTTTTTTTTTTTTAATTGAGTTATTCCTTTTTCCTTTGGCCACATATGAGCTGTCAAATGATAGTGTCAAATTCGGATTTTAAAGCATAACCTCAAAACAGATTTTAATGGTTATAATCGCTCGAAAATTGGCATAAATCTTGTAATACTAATCAAATTTATTAAAAAACTATATTAGTACCAGTCTTTTCTGTAGTTCAGATGTTTATCTTCCAAATTACATAGGAGCTTCTTCGCGCGATAATCGGCTAGGCAGCGTCAAAAACGCAGTATATAACTTTTCTTGCACCACTACGTATTGGTTTGTTTATTTTTATTCAATTCAAACAATGCACAGGCGAACAATGAAAAAAATAATTATTAAATGAGCGATATTCAGTGTGTTCTACACGGTAGTACAGTAAATCGGATGACAGCCAACAGCCCATAAATATACAAACCACTCACCAACAGCCATACGAAACGTCACGGACAAAGCGAGTAATTCGGTGTTGCCTTAGTAATGAAAAAGTTTAGTTCCAATTTAATAAATTTCTAGACTTAATTGCCAAACTGTACGTAAAACTAAACATTTATTTTTTTAGATGGCAACATCAAGTACCAGTGCAATGTCAGGCGATATAATGTTAGTGAGTGGAACAATGACGTTATATGAATAAATAGACTCGCCATAGTCTCATATACTCACAATATAATGTGGAAAGTAAGGAACACTCTTTTGTTTTCAGCGATTTTCAGTATCATTTCTTAATTCAAAAGTTTATTCCTGTGTGATAAAGATAGACAATGAAATAATGTGTGTGTATGAATGACATGAATACATGAGCGGGCGGCGTATTGCTTGTCACTTTTTGATGGAACGTTCGCTCAGTTCGCTGTCTCCTTTTCTCGAGGCCCACTAGAATAAAAGGTCCGGCTGCCTGTCTGAGTTTGATATGTCGAGCTATACAATAAATACTATAGGGCAACGACTTGTTAGAACTACTTGTTAGAACTACTGATTTATGTGTTGTTTTATCGCAAGCAAACAAATAAACAAGTGTTTAGGCTGATTAGTCTACTTTAAAACAGTGAAGTTTACTTAGCAACAGAAATTTGGCTGTTGCGCGTCCAGACCCTCTACTTTAGTAGGACTTGAATTTTCTCTAATGACGTTTAAAACCGCGAGCCGGAAACATGAAAATTAATTGTAATATTTATAATAATCGATAATATTAAGTAATTTGCATGTACTTACAAATGAAATATTATTCATTTGCCTTTACTATTATTTGCCGTGTAATTGAAACATTTTCTCATCACACAGGAGGACATTTTGACACTTTTTAAAATGCAATTTACTTACAGGTAAGTGCTGGTAAGACACAACCTTACTCGACGCGTAGCAGTTTAGTACTAAAGTACTAGTTATCGAGAAAGTTACAATTGTCTTGTTCTTGTCTTCCCACTTTGAGATTTCTACCCCTCGTCTAATATAGTAGGTACGTAAAGTCATTGGAGTGGAATGGAAATATACCTGGCTATTCATAATTGGCAATTGCTTACTAAATGTAGCTAAAATCATTTCAACCAATGTTTCGATTCTGAATGGTAGTCTTCTGGCGATATTGGTTTTGGAAATATAAAATATTTTATAATATTGACGGTTTTTTGTACTTTGACGGTTTCTGCAGGAGCGACGATAGGACATGAATAGATAAATCATGCATATGTAAAATGTCACAAACTTCGAAGCATTTTATATAAATACTAGTAGTGGAAAATCACTGGATAATCTGAATTCTTGACAATTCAGTTTCGATTTTAAAAATGACAGTCAATTTTTTCTACATTAGCTTCGCACAGAAGGCCATTAGAAAAATAATTCCCCCATTGCCTATGTCATCTTTGGGGATGCTGTGTGTAGGGTATTTTTAGGAAAGCAAGGAGAAGAAGTTCTGGGAAGAACAAGTGTACCAGGGTTGGGTAGGATTTTTCTGTAGGGTCAGTGGGTTCAAGAGTGACGAACGTTTGAATCTAACCCCTCCCACTGTGTTGTGATGTTCGATGTTCACATATTACAATTTCAAAATAAACTTACCAATGTTTTAGTTTTGCAGTCTGAAGTATAGGTTCTAATAAAAGAATTTTAAAAATCGTTATTTTTTTCGGTAAGTACTTGGTTATGTTTTATTATGTACCATTATCACTGCATACCTACAATTGGATCCTGGGAGAAATTGCATGTTATTTGGTTGTTAGTTGGAAAGTTATTATCAAAAATGTCAAATATAAATATGTTGTCTAGATACTCGTATGGTTTATATTTTAGTATACAAGCATGATTTGCCTGACGTACAAATTGAATAATTAATTATTTATGATTTAGAATAAATGTGAAAACTTTCTCAAATTTTGTTATGAAATCCAGATCGCTGGATATATATGAATACTTAACATACATGACAGAATCTAAAAGTTGAACATACATGCTAGAATCTAAACATTGAACATGATCGAATCTGAATATTGAACATACATGATCGAATCTGAACACTGAACGTATATGATCGAATCTGAATATTGAACATACATGATCGAATCTGAACACTGAACGTATATGATCGAATCTGAACATTGAACATACATGATCGAATCCGAACATTGAACATACATAATTGAATCTGAACAATGAACATACATAATCGAATCTAAACATTAAACATATATGATCGAATCTGAACATTGAACATACATAATTGAATCTGAACAATGAACATACATAATCGAATCTGAACATTAAACATATATGATCGAATCTGAACATTTAATGTAAATTATCGAATCTGAATATTAAATATACATGATCGAATCTGAACATTGAATGCATATGATCGAATCTGAATATTGAATATACACGATCGAATCTGAACATTGAACATACATGATCGAATCTGAACATTAAACATATGATCGAATCTGAACATTGAACAACATAATCGAATTGAACAATTAACGAACATGATGTAATCTGGACATTAAACATATGATCGAATCTGAACATTTTTTTTTTTTTTTTTTTTTTTTTTAACTTTATTTATTTCCATTTCTTTGTACATAGATATAATGTATAATAGCAAATAGTATAAAATAACATAAAATATAATAACAAATAATATGAATAAGAAATGAAAACCCACTAAGGCACTGCCTGAGTGTGGGTAATATTAATACAAAATACTATATTTCTAAGTACCCAAAGTATAAAAAAAACTTAAAAAACATATAAAATATAAAGTTAGTATAAAAATTTAGTATTACATACGTAGAATAAATGAAAAAGGTTTTGTTTCAGCTATTATAAAAATAAAATAAAAATATGGAGAAAAACATACTAATTTCAATTTTTTTTTTTAAGTTATTATAAAAAAAAAAATAAACAGAAAACATATTGTACTACAGTTTAGAAAGTTACAGAAAGTGAGTTGTAGAATGATGGATAAATTTATAGAAAAAGCGTTTCGATATCTACATTATTCAACCATAATTTTATCTCTTTTACATATTTTATCATTTTATTTAACATTTGAGTTTGTAGTGGTAGAAGGTTAAATGTTCGAGGACCAATGAAACTGCTATGTGTCTGCAATAATTTAGTATTGGTTTGTGGAGTGTAAAATGTATTATTTGTTCTTTTGCTCATTCTGTTTTCATTTATTTCGAAATTATTTTTGTTTTTAAATACATATTTCAAAGTTTGTAATATAAATAATTTGCGTATATTAAATATTTTAGTTTCTTTGTATAATAAGTTGGACGAGAATGTTTTATTTTTGTTATATATGACTTTAATTATGTGTTTTTGAATTATTTGTAGAGTCTTAATATATGTGTCAAATGCACCACCCCATCCTATAATGCCATAAATGATTGAAGATTGCACCAGGGAAAAGTAGATCATTTTCAATTTTTCAATGTTAAGTACTTCCTTAAGTCTATAAAATATGTAGGTCAGATATCTTAATTTAGAAGTGATTTGATTAATATGTGATTTCCAATTAAGATTTATATCTATTGATACTCCTAAATATTTTATATTTTCGACATTTGTAAGTTCGTTGCACATGTAGCACATTTCTTGATTACAACTAGTATTATGGATTCTAATTTTAAGGTTGTCTTTAGGTTTATTTTTAATGGTTTTATAAAACGGTAAGTAAAATGTTTTGCTATAGTTTAAAACGAGTTTGTTGTGTTTTAGCCATGTTGAAACCAGTGAAATACAATCAGTTGCTTTCGAAAAAGTTTCTTTCCAATGATTACCATCCACTATTATTGCCGTGTCGTCTGCGTAAGAAACAATTTTACCAGGGATTACAAAGTTACATAATTCATTAATATAAATTAAGAATAAAATCGGGCCAAGCACAGTTCCCTGTGGAACTCCATTTTTTATCTTTGACTCTGAACTATAATTATTCCCAATTTTAGTTTTTTGTGTTCTGTCTGTAAGATAGTTAGAGAGTAGTTTTAATGTGTCTTTTTTGAAGCCGAGTTGATTTATTTTTGTAATGAGTAAATTATGATTTACGGTGTCGAAAGCTTTTCTTAAATCTAGGAATATGGCAAGACATTTCTTTTTTTTATCGATAGATGAGTATATCTTTTTTGTCAATTCATATATCGCATCCTCGGTGCTTAGGTCTTTACGAAAGCCGTATTGATTTTTCGATAGAATTTTATATTTTTCTAAGTGTTTAACGACTCTAAACTTGATGCATTTTTCGAATATTTTCGAGAGATTTGAAACAAGAGATATAGGTCTATAATTGTCTAATTTATTCGTATCTCCAGATTTATGAATAGGTATTATAGTGGAGATTTTAAATTGCTCTGGAAAATGACCATTTTTGAGGCATAAATTAAAAATATGTTGCAATGGAGTTAGGACATGTTGTTTTATTTTTTTTAGCGTATCACAAGATAATCCATCATTTCCCTTAGAGTTGGATGGTTTTAGGTTATCAATATATTTTTCTATTTCATTAAATGTAACAGGAGAAAAATATTCTATATAGTTAATTGAGTCATTATTTGAATCTAATTGAGGATATGTCTCCATATAAGCATCATTAACATTAATGCCTGATGATTCAAGTACTACGTCTACTACATTTGTAAAATAGTTATTAAAGCTTTCTGCAATGGTCGATTTGTTAGTTATTATTTCATTATTTATTATAACCTCATTTACAATATTTGAAGACATACTTTTTTTGTTGGCAATTTCATTTATAATATTCCAAGTTTTTTTAGGATTATTTTTAGCATTTTCAATTTGTATACTATAGTATTTCTTTTTGCAGTCTCGTATCAGCCTATTGAGTAAGTTACGATACATTAGATATTTTGTTTTCAGATAAGGCATTGTTCTGAGATTATTCTTTTGGCAATCTATTTGATATTTAAACATTTCTCTATATAATTTATCTCTTTGTTTAATTGATATAATTAATCCAACTGTTATCCAAGGCTTAATTTTTTTATATTTATTGTTAGTGACAACTATTTTATTTTGACTTTTTAGAGTATGATCTCTCAGAGTTTTATAAAAATTCTCTAGTGCAAGATGTGGATTTTCTATTGATATCACATTTTCCCAGTTTTCTGACCGAAGTAAAGAGTTTAGAGTTTCATAATCAATGTCTACTTTTTCTAGATTTTCGGAATTTCGGTTTAGAGGAGTATTTTTGAAATGATGTCCATAAAAGGTCGGGTAATGATCTGTGATATTTGTTTCAAGAATTGAAGAGATGATATTAACCGCCTTGTGCGACTTGACAAATATGTGGTCTAAACATGCCGAGTGACATAAGGTTACTCTTGTTGGTGAGTTAATATAAGACATGTGTCCAGAGCTAGATAAACAATCAAGATACTCATTTTGACAATTCACATTTGTATTATTATCATTAATATTTATATTGATGTCTCCTGTCACAATGGAAAAAGTGAAATTGTTTCTATCAAGTTTACTAACAAAAGATTTTAGTTCTTTTACAAATAAAAAATCATTTAAAGAAGGGGATCTATATATGGCAATAATATGATATTTATAGTTGTTTTGACAAAAAGTTACTTTTATTGCATTGGCTGTTTTAAATTCAATAAATTCAGCGGCAACATTTTTCAGAGAATTATGACAGAAGACAGTAACTCCATCATGACCAGTATGCTTACAGGCAGATGAAATTGTTGTATATTCTGGTAAGTTATATGGAATTACTTGTTTCATTTGAGTTTCAGTTAAAACAATTATGCTTGGAGAAAAATCTAGGTTATTAATAAGTACACAGAGCTCATCGAAGTTTTTCCTTATACTCCTAATATTCATGTTTAAGATCGAGAAATTGACATTTTTAAATAGGTGATTTAGTTCACATGGGTTTTTACATTTATAATTTTCGTGTATATAGTTTTCTTCAGACATTTTGAAAGGTTGATAGTAGTTTGCTATGTGGTTTTATTATCCTTTATTCGGAGGGGATGTCTTCTGGCGTTCTTATGAGTAAGATTGGAGATGTTTCGTTTTTCCTCATCCATATTTTTCCATTTTTTGCCCATATAAATTTGTACCCAAGTCTTGACGATTTAGCTAGGTAAAGTAGGTGTTTATTAAATTGGGTCAGTTGTTCGTTAATATATATTGTGTTGTTTTCTTCAAAATTTATGTTTTTTGCGTATAAAATACCATATTTTTTTTATGCGCTATAATTACTTCTTTACTTTACATTGAATATACATAATCGAATTGAACAATTAACATACAGCTTTTACAGAACATCTTTTACATTGAATATACATAATCGAATTGAACAATTAACATACAGGATCGAATCTGAACATTTAACATACATGATCGAATCTGAACATTGAACATACAGGATCGAATCTGAACATTGAACATACATGATCAAATCTGAATATTGAACATACGCAATCGAATCTGAACATTGAACATACATTATTTAATCTGAACATTGAACATACATAATCGAATCTAAACATTGAATATTAAGCATGATCGAATCTGAACATTGATCGAATCTGAACATTTCCGGATGACTATCTTAGACAACGCCAGCATAGATTATTCTATCTTCCTGCCTGTAGAACTAACCTGCCAAAGGTTCTCCCGGTAGGAAGGAGTATATTGCTCCTGAACCAAATCTCCTCCGAGATTGATATGTTTGGCGTCAGTGAGGAGAGGTTCAAAAGTGAAATTCTTTTGATTCTTGAAAGAGTCTCTCCTCATTGACGTGATCTTTCATCACTGCCTGAATTTTTTTTGAAATTGATTTATTTCTTGATGTTTCTTTTTATGTATAAATATTTGTAAAAAAAATTTTTTTTTGTATACTATTTATATGTATAACGTAATTTCTTATATGTATGAAAACTAAATTTGTAATGTGTAAGAAATTAATAAAAACATATTATTATTATTATTATTAAACATACATGATCGAATCTAAATATTTAACATACATGATCGAATCTGAACATCGAGCATACTAGGTTACCATTTGGCTTTCTTATCGACAAATTTTAGTTAATTATTAAATGATCACTAAAACAACATGTTGAAACTTTATTAACCCTGAAATTAGTTTAATGCTACTGACGATGGCATTATTCGATATTTTTCCACATCGGTAGATTAGTAGGTAAGTAGACAAAGTAGAAAAATAAGATTAGTAGACAAATATAATATTGAAAAATAAAAGTAATTTTTTACACAATCTTCATGGGGCCTTTTCGGCTGTTAAGATTTCAAACAAAAAATGTCTTCAATCTATTTTTCATGTTTGACTACATAACATTAATATGGATCCGAATGGGCAGAAATACTACATTTAAATGTAAAAGCATTCCTGAAAATTGTACTTGTATTTCACATCCATATTTTATTATTCGTTTAACATTTCAATGATTCAGTCACAATGCACTTAACTTTTGGCAATTGTTCACGTGGGAACTGAATAATATTATTACATGATATTTTTACTTACTCATCTTGACTCAGATAAGGCTTGGGTCATTTTAGGGGATACTATGCCGTCGGTGTTTTTAAGAATAAAACAACCTTTCGAACAGTACCTACCATGAAAAAATGTTTAACAAGATTTAGTAGTTTAGTAACCCTTGTGTTAAAAGAGATCGATGTTGCGGAAGGAGGAATCACTAATTATGTAAAATAAAACATTTTTTCAGTAGACACCTCTGGTACAATTGTCATTTTACAATACCTATCTAATTATTGTAATTACTTATTTGGAACTCTGGAACTCGGATTTGCTTTGAATTTATAAGTCGATTTCAAAATTGGGAGTGTTTCGAAAATTCAAATGAATGGTAATTTACCTACCTGGTTATAATGTAATTTTATTAACAGACAATGAATTTAATAAGTATTTTCAAAATTGGAACTGATTTGTCGAAAATTCAGACTATCCGTTATTTTTCATGTGTCTGCGCTGGGTATAAATAATAAAGGTCAAAATATGAACCTGTTCACAGAAAGAAATTACCAGCACAGAAATGTCATAGGGAAATTGTTGCGTTACCTCTATTTATATATAGGTATTAGGTATATGGGCAAAAATTTTAAAGTTTTTTTTATACAACTGGGGGCCTTCTTAAAAACATTAAAAGAATATAATAATTAATGATGCCTCTTTTATATTAGTTAGGCTAGGCATATATACCTATATATATAACTGTAACCGATTAGCTTGGGAATGGTGATATTTTTTAAAGCGGCTGAAAAGGCTGGAAACTGCTCAAGTCGTTGAACCCGAGACTGGATGGGATGTTGAGATGTGTTTGTTTTTCCCTATTCTTGTACGAGTAGTTGATTCCACCGTGAAATTTACATTGTTCACGCTTCTTTCACGAAGACTGTGTTCTCGTCCAGTAATAAAACAATATCCCCGAGGGTTTTGGAGTAATCATATCTTTAGCTGCCGATAAGCGATAAATTATACACGTGGTTGTTGTCGAGGACACGGTAGTCGGCTGGACACGTGGGGAAAGGTAAATCTCACCTTCTGTGGAGCTTTATAGCCTCGGGTTGTGCTGCATTAGTTTGCGGACAGTGGCTTAAAGTGTTATTGGAAATATTTACAATTATTCATATTTTTTTCTGTGCGAGATCCCCAGTTGATCTGCTATAATGTAGTAGGTAGGTACTTATTAACTATTAGATCTTCAGTACATAATATACCTAGTAGACATTGGATTTTCAGTACATAAATTATAACACACAGGAGGAAAATAATTTCTCTCAGGGCCTTTGTCACCTTAGAGGATGCTGGGTGGAGGGTCTTTTAAAGGAATAAAGAAAGGAGAAGATATTCTGGGAAGGAAAAGGGTGTGGTAGCAATCTGGGTGACGTGGTAACGTAGTACTCAGTAGTGACGGACGTAATAATCCTCCTCCTACTGCGATGGGCAGACGAATCCGTCGCCAAGGCCTAGACAATTAGACAAACTTCACTCCTTGATCCCGGCCACCCCTGCTAAGTCATCATACGTAGCGAATCACAATAACAAGAGGTATTGGTTATTAATTAAATGGTTCACGGGGCGGCGGTACCCATACCCGCTTCCAAACCGAAAATTATACCTATCTCCAAAAAATTACTCTCAAAAATTCAAATTCTTCTTACAAGTTGATTTTTCCGTGTATAGGAGTGACGTGCAACGATTATTTTAAGATTTAAAAAAAAGATTAGTTTTCCAACATGATTTTTTACGTATTTATGAAAATAATAGAAAAGCCTTAATTTTTCATATTCTGCTTTTTATAAGTTCTTTCGAATAAACAATGTTGAATTTAAAAAAAAAAACAGATCCTTTCATTTCATCCTTATTTAATAAACCGTCGAGGAAACAGGTAACTTATTTTCTGAAATTTCGACTAAAAACTGAAAAACTACTGCACAAAAAGGCAAAGATATGAAGGGAGATAGGTAGATATATTATATCAGCAAGATATTTCGTAATTACTTAAAAATAAATTCAATAGGTGGGTGCTATTAAATGTACAATGATCCAAAAAGATAACAAAAATCATACATTTCCACCACTATCATGAATACACACAGTGTCGGCGCACAATATCCGCGTAGAATCGCAAATCGCAAATCTCAACTATCTTCCTCTAACAAACACCACGGTATTGCGAATTATAATAATGGCCACTCGTTTGTCATCGACATCAGCTATCGCGGGACATTCCAAAACGCTTCCCGCGTTTTTATTCTCTGAGAAAAACACCACGAGATCATTGTTTACCTCGCCACCGAAATAATTATGGTGCCTATCCGTTTAATATACGAGGAGATGTATTTTAATTCACATTATTTCAAGTTCATTCAGTTTATTCAACTCTGCGAGACTGATTCAAGGTAGAACTTGTATCATTAGCACACGTCGCATCGTTGGAAAGGTTTAAGATTAGAGATTTTGGAAACGAACTTAGATTTCAGAGATATTCCGACTGAAAGCTCTCATATTTACCGAAAACGTATCCTTGTTAAATTTACTTTTCTTGAACTAAAATATGATTTTTTTTAAAGGAGCAGATAGAAAAACACAAAAAACTGTTCTGGAAAATCGCCAAAATCTTGAAATTACGGCACAGCATGCCACCGCTAGTAACACTGAAGGGGTAATATTAGGTACCTACTTATTCCTTGAAATACAGTCGATTGGGACACATGGGGACTCTAAAATTTCTTTCTCTTCCCTTGGAAATAAAAATTAATAGCGGAAAAATAGTTATATACTGGGTAAGTTATCCCTAAGGCAGAGTAGGCAACTGCCTAGGGGCCCCGGATCTGCTAGGGGCCCTGCGTCCCGGGAAAAAATGACTTACTTCAATTAGTGAGCAACGAAGTTTCGGAAAAGGTCAGCTTTCAAGATGTTTTTTTTTCATTAGGAACATTTACTTGTTAATAACATTAGGTACATGCATTAAAGAAAACAACAAATTATAATATTTAGGTTATAACCCAATAAATAACCAATGTTCGCATCATACACAAATAATAAATAAAAAGTCTATAATTAAAACTAATATATTAACATAGTTGTATTTTACTTTTCTTTCCTTCTATTATTTGCCACATTACTTAGTATCTGAAGTGATTGAAGGTGCCGTGTGTGGTTTATATTGGCATTTGTTTCATTTTATTTCTAATTATACATACATATGTTTAAAATATAAATCTTGTACAAGCTTCAGTATGCACTAGCTATCTGCTTGGGAAAATAAAAGTGAGTGAGAACCCTGTACCTTCGTTAGTTTTGCTCCGATTTACTTGAAATTTTAACACAGTACTCCATATACTGGCATGTTTTACATTCTGAAAAAAAATCAAAAGTTTTAAAACCTACCCCCCCCCCCCCCCCCCCCATTAAAGCCTTTTAAGGATTTGATCAATAGTCCAGTCAGCCTGTGTCGTAGAACACCAGTTGAAGGAACTAAATAGTATAAAGCTAATTTTTTCCCCATCGACTACTACCATTTAGACAAGGGTTTAGCAAAAAGTCCCCGCCCCTACCCCTCTTGCTTCCCGCCCTGTGCCCCCCCAAACATGAAAAGTGTAAGGGTTTTGTAAATCGCTTCTATCTCGATTACTAAACAACATATCGGATTGAATTTTTTTTATTCTCTTTGCTGTAACATTGTCTATAATTAAGATCCATTTAACTTTTACCGTTTGTTTGTAATTCGTATGATAAGGTAAAAATTTGCATATTTTGTGGCAAGTAATTTTACTTTTTGTCACATAACTTTTTACGCCGACATTTTATGAAAAAATATTTTCCACAAAAGTTGTAGTCCCTATTATTACCTTTAAAATGATATATTTTAATGTGTACTTTATCTACTAGTAAACGCCAGATATCAACCGTGAATGCTTGGTGCGCACCAACCCTTCGTCGCTCCGCGACACTGATGTCGGAACTTGTTCCCTCACATCCCGACTTATCCTAGCCTGTCCTGTGCCCTTTGTAGTACTAGTGGAAATCGTGAACGTGAAATAATAGTTATTCACTTTGCTGCTAGGCCCTGCGGGCGGCTTTTAGTTCGGCTTCGCCCGGTTTGAGTGTTTGTGACCATTTTGTAAATCCAACAGGAACTGGCTCCTAAAATAGCCAGTTCCTCGGATCTACTGTAATCCTGTGACTCCAAAAACACCTGTGTCGAGTGATGTCCGAGTTCCACGTGTCAAGACATGCGACTTTGAAGGTAAATTCAATGTCCCAGTTTTAATGTATACTAAAATGGAGAAAAGTGGCTTAAAGTCCTTAGCAATAGAAAACATTTCTGAAAATATGCCCACTCAATGCTTAGTCTCAGCTCGTAACATGCTTTGGTTATGTAGTTTTGCTTTTGTGCCAATTTCACTACCTGGATGGTCTGGATACATGCGAAACTGTTAGGATGATAGACAAAACTTTGAACCATCTTATGTACAGGCTTTGCCTTTTATAAGCATAGATCCAGAAAATCCGACTGCTATTTACTCTGCCCTTAGTTACGCTTCTAAAGAAAGCAAGTTAGCTGGCCAGCCGTGTATTGTGACATTTGACCAACCACTTTTCCTGAAAGCAGTAGACATTGTTGCAAGTTCTTCTATAGAAAGTGAAATATCTGGAGTAATCGTCAGACTAGGCGGATTCCATCTTCTAATGAGTTTCCTTGGTTGCTTAGGAAAGTTTATGGAAGGTAGTGGAATCGAAGAAATATGTACCTCTGTTTATGGAAAATTAACGATTCCTCACCTTATGTCAGGACATGCTTACGCAAGGTCTTATAGAGCTCACATGATGACCCAGGCAGCTTTGATATTACTGCTATTCGAGGAATGTTCATCTCTTAAAGAAATGATTACAAACGACTTTAAGGATATTAATAACCAAACAATAAACAAACAAACAACTGTTGAAGACGCCATGAGAGATTGTAAAACAAATGAAATAATGAAAAGACTAGAAGAAGTGTATGAAGATTTGGTTAAAACTAGTAGAACTTCAAAACCGTGGCTACAAGAGTTTAAATTGGTGAATTTGGTTCTAGACTTTATTCTGGCAGAGAGAATCGGCGATTGGAATTTGCACATTAATACAGTCAAGCAAATGATACCGTATTTCCATGCTGCTGGACATTTGCTCTACGCCAAATCCGCACAAATATACTTACAACAAATGTTGAGTGTACAAACGAAAATGTCAAATGAAGACTTCGAAAGGTTCGTCAATAAACGTTTCTTTACAGTTCGGCGTACAGATGGATTTTTTACCGGTATCTGGACGGACATGACCATAGAGCAGACATTAATGCGATCATCAAAATCCATAGGTGGGCTTACTCATGGACGAGGATTAAGCGAGAGGACGCTAACCAAATTCATTGCTTGTGCTCCTGGATCCCTACAAATTTGTGAGGCTTTCGAGAAGTTCTCTGGCTGCTTGACTCAGTTTAACGAACAGCACACTGAACTAAGATGCAGTAGAAGAGAAAGGGACTTGCAAGATATTAGTAAATTTCTCGGATGGCTGCGTATTCATAATCCTTTCCGACAGAGCAAAGATTTAATGTCTTTATCCTCTGGTCTAGTAGTGATAAGTTCGGGTGTAAACTTCGATGAAGCGTATGATGTAGGAATGAACTGCTTGAAAGACATCGAAGGAAATAATTTTGCAGATGTTAAATTGAAAAGAAAAAATAAAGTTAAAACTATAGGCTCCGTAGTAAGTGGCATAAATGTGAGATCTGAAAAAGTGCCAATTAATCCTGATCAGCTGTTTAATAGGGTTATTTGTATGTCTCAAGGAACAAATAATCTCAAACAATACTTCAACTATGAACTCAGGCCATACCCTTTGTCTTTATTTATTTATTTATTTATTTGTACACGCCCAATTAGGGCTTTTACATATGATAAAATTAAAAATACATTTGTTATAATCAAAGAATTAAGAGATAACAATTAAATAAGTAACAAGTATAGATTTTTTAACTTAAAACAGAAGAGTAAATTATAGGATACACATTCATATACATTTAAAGAAGTGATTTTCTTGCAGCTTAAAAGCAACAGAATAAAATAAAGGATACACATTCATTTACATTCGACACATATTGAACATTTATAAACATTTCAAATTTATCTAGATAGACATACAGATTTAATGACAATGTTTTTATAGGTTGATAGACTTTCAGTACCGTTGGTATTCATGTAATATTTATTCCCTGTACTGTGCAGTCGGTTCATTACTGAGTTTGTTTCTGAATTGGTACCTGAATTGTTACAATGGTAAGGTACAATCTGACGAACCGTTCTACTAGGCACATGAAAATTAATCAGCCTAGTTCAGGGGAGTCAAACTTGAAAACAATAAAATGATAAGTAAGGGAACTAAATCAAGTCTTATGAAAATATTTGAAAAATGGACAGTTAGCAACGAAGTTTTTGAGAATTTGCCCCCAAAAATATATATATATATTTTTTTTTTTTTTTTGTTGATGCAGTATTATTTTACAAATTTTTATAGTACAAACCAGTAATGTTGGCCTCACTGGGTTGTTTACCCGTGCTGAGGCCCCCATTTTATAATATAATACTTTATACATTATAGTTTGAAAAAAAAGAAATATACAAAGTTGGTGATAAAACAAACAAAAAAATCATTTAAAATAAAGATAATTTTAAACTAAAAATAGAGATCAAAAATTAAAATTATTTTAAATTAATAAACTAAAAAAATAAAGTAATTAAATGAAAATCGGCGTATATTTATGTTTTATGTGTTTGTGAGTGTTACGTGTTTTATATTGGTTTTGTGTGTTGGGAGAATACGTTTTATTCTTTTATGTTATGAAATTTTGGTAAAATTGTCTATTTTGTTCTTTAATCCATTTTTTTATTTTGTGTCTGAAATTATTTTTATTTTCCTCAATTTTTGTTTCAAGTGAAAGACTGTTGAATGCTTTTATAGCTTGGTATTTATGGTGTCTTTTTCCAAAGGTAGTGTTTACCGTCGGAGTTTTTATGTTTTCTTTGTACGCTTGTCTAACTGGTCTATTAGTGATATTTGGGGTTTGTTGGAGTGTGTTTTTTTGGTCAAAAATGTAGTTCAGTAGTGTTTTTACATATAATTGGCGTATATCTAGTACGTCACAACTTTTATATATTTGATCTGTATCGGTTAGTCTATGTTTTTTAAGTATTACTTTTAAGATCGTTTTCTGTGCGATTTCTATTTGAGCGATAGCTGCGTTTGTTGCTCCTCCCCAAGCAATTAATCCATATTCTATTATTGATTGACAAAGTGCGAAATATATTGTTTTCATTTGTTTTATTTTATATATGTTTCTTATGTTTAGGAAAATGTGTATTGTTCTGAGGAGTTTATTTGTGATTTGTTTAATATGATGTGTCCATCTAAGGTTATGGTCAATTACGATACCTAGATACTTTATTTGTTCCGTTTTTTCTAGAGGAGGGCAATCGCAGATGTTTGTGTTAATGCATTCGTGTATTTTTATGGTATTTGTATCGTTTTTTGGCTGTCCCGTGTTAGTTATACTGTACGTTGAGAATTTTGTTTTCGATATGTTTAGTGTAAGTGTGTTAGAGTCCAGCCATGTTTTCACTTGCGTGATTCCTAGATTTGCTTTGTTATATACATTTTTCCAATCCTTAGCTTTAAAGAGTAAAACTGTGTCGTCTGCGTAACTGATTATTTCACCGTCTATTTCCATGCTGCAAAGTTCATTTATATAAATGGTGAAAAGAATGGGCCCTAGTATGCTTCCTTGTGGAACTCCGTATGTAATCGGCAGTGGTTTGCTAGTATGGTTATTAATTTTGACTTGTTGTGTTCTGTCGCTCATATAACTTTTCAATAGTTGGAGTTCTTTATCTTTGATACCCATATTTTCTAATTTTTTAAAAAGTGTTTTGTGGCAGATTGAATCAAACGCTTTAGCTAAATCTAGATATATCGCTATGCATTTATACCCTTGATCTAAGTTGCTATGTATATAATCTATTGTACTTGCCAAAGCTTCTTTTGTGCTTCTTTTTTCTCTAAATCCATATTGTTTATCCGAGATTAATTTGTTTTCTTCCAGGTATTTTATAATTTGGATTTTTAATACTCTTTCGTAAATCTTTGATAGCGAGTTTAACAATGTGATTGGCCTATAGTTAGTTATTTCCATTTTGTCTCCGGATTTATAAATAGGTATCACCAGTCCTTTTTTAAGAGTACTAGGAAAGAAGGCGTGTGTTATGCTAAGGTTGATTAAGTGTGTTATAGGTTTTAATATTTCATTTTTTATTATTTTAATGCAATCCGTTGTTATCTCATCTAATCCAGGAGCAATCCGGTTTTTTAATGTGTTTATTATTTTGTCAATTTCCTTTTCCGAAGTTGTTTTTATTATAAATCTGTGTTGTGTCGGTTGAGAATTGATGTTTGAAATGTTTGTTTGTGTTATTTTGTTTGTGCTATGTTTTTTACGGTTCGCTAAAACTTTCCCTATAGTTGCGAAGAAGTTATTGACATGGTTTGCCATAAATTCTGTATTTGTTTTGGCATCAATTTTGTTTGAGTTAATATTTAGATGTTCAATAGTATTTTTCTGTTTGTATTTTTGTGTGTATGTAACTTCTTTTAAAATTCTCCATATTTCCTTCGGGTTATTATTTTCTTTAAGTTTTTCTCTGTAGTATAACTCCTTAGCTACTCTAATAATTTTCGTGCAGATGTTTCTATATCTTTTATAGTAATTAAGTTGTTCCATGTCATACGGTGTGTGTTTAATTTGTTTGTGAATTTTGTCTCGTTTACGAATACAGTTTAATATTCCTTGTGTTATCCATAGTTTAATTTTTTTGCTTTGTGTGTAAGTTTTATGTGTTTTATTGAAGTGTAATTTTTTTATTTCTTGCGTTAACGTATTTGTAAATTTATTCCAGGCCTCTTCGACATTATCTATTTGGTATATTGTATTCCAGTTTATTTTTTGTAATTTTTCTTTTAAGTTTGAGTAGTCAATAATTTTTTTTGTAAATATTTTATGCTGGTTCGAATTAGTGTTTTCGGTGTCTATTGCTATCATATTCATGAAGTGATCTGTAATTGTGCTTTCAAGTACTACTGTTTTGGTTTTTAGTTTTGTCTTGATCATTATATGATCTATACAGCTTTTAGTGTTTTGTGTTACTCGTGTTGGGACATTTATCGTTGGCTCCAGTCCATGCTGTGCTAGTATTGTTAGGTATTCTATGTTTTGTGGGTGTCCGTTTTGTAGAATGTTTATGTTAAGGTCTCCTATGATGATGATATTTTTGTATTTGTTGAGGTCATTTAATGTATTGTTAAGTTCTGTTAGGAAGTTTGTAATGTTGTTTTTGGATGGAGATCTGTACATAGCTAGGATACATGTTTCTTTTTCATATGTAATCTGTAAGCAGTTGGAGTCTATGATGTTTACTTCCTGAACGCTTATGTTATTTTTATCACTGATGTACGTAACTATACCATCATTTTGGTTTTTGTGTATATTTGTGTGGTGTGTATGATAGTTTTTGATTGTTTTTGGGATATAGTTTTCATTCAACCAGCATTCTGTCAGCACAATGACATCAAAATTATTGTCAATCTGTTGGAGGTATATTATAAATTCGTCAAAATTTTTATTGATCGATCTAATGTTTTGGTGCAATATTTTGATTCTATTTTTTTCTTTTGTGATGTTGGTCCATAGATTAAAATCATTTGTACTTATACAGTAGTGTTGATTGTTTGAGTCTATATATTTCATGTAATCAGCCATGTTGGTGTGTATTTGTGTAAGTATATGATGTGAGGTTGTGTTTGGTGTACAGTAGTTTTTATGTCAGTTTATTAGTTATGTCGTTCAAGTGTTTTATTTCTATAACTTTTGAGTCCTTAGTTTTTCTTACAAGTATTTTTCCGGATTTTATCCATACATATTTATAGTCTTTTTCTTGGGCTCTTTTTCTGGTGTTCCAGTGCAGATTTTTATAGTATTGCGTTAGAGCCGCATTTACGTAAACATATTGGGCTCCTTCCCCGTTGATTTTTTTTATCGCGTCACTGTGTTTGGCTGCTAATATGGTATCCGCTTTTGTTATATCCGCAAAATTAATTGTAATTTTTTTCTGATCATTTGGTCTGTGTTTTGTGATTTTGTAGGTATCCTCTGGGGTAATCGTAACGCCTGCGAGTTCAGCGATCCGCGCAACAGCATGAGCTAGGGATGTGTCGTCCTGTAGTTTTAGACCGCTTATTTCTATACTTTTCAAAAGGGCCGATTGTTCTATATCCGCTAGGTGGATTTCTACCGTAGCCAATCTGTTTTCTTTTTCCGCCAGTTCCTCCTTGAGTTTGTTGACTTTGTTTGGAATGTCCATAATTTGTTGCAGTTTTTGTATAATGTCATCATATTTGTCGTTAATGAAGTTCGTGAAAGTTTTTATTTCTTGCAGCTCTGTTTCAATTTTATTGAGCATCACTGTCTTCATTTCCTCGAATTTCGTATTGATAAATTCAAATATTGACTCACTGTCTATATTAATCATAGATTGGTGTGTCGCCGACGGTGAGTCCATGGTGCCAGTTAATAGGGGTGAGGATGTGGTTTTCTTCGCACTGGAGAATTTACTGCGAGATTTAGACATGTTGTTCGCGTTTTTTTTTTTTTTGCTTGTAGTTAAAATTCTATGGTTTGTTCACAGATGCCCCATATAATTTATTTTTTTTAATAATTTTGTTGTGTTGTCTATGACAGAAATGACTTTTTTTTTATTTTTTTTTTTTTTTCAAAAACACATAAATTGTCTGTGGTTTATAATGTCTTGTTTCGTTTTTTTTTTGACGAGATTTCTAAATATTTAGCACTGCCACTACCAAATAAACTCACTGTATTTAACGAATCACTGGTTTTTTTGTTTTTTTTTTTGTGTTTTTGTTGTGTTTTTTGCTTAATTGTCACTTATTTTGCAATAAAAATTGGAGCTGTCAGAATGAGGTGTTGTTCCTTAGCGGTTATCCATAGATATGTAGTAGATGGAGGGTATCTTTTGTGTTATTTGGCCTGACAAAGTAACATATAGCAGCATCATAGAGAAGTATGTTGACACTGTAATGAAACGGTATGGGAAAGATTGTCATGTTGTGTTCGATGGGTATCCTGACTATCCCACCACAAATGGGGTCGAACATATGCGGAGAAGTAAAAAAACATCTCTAGAAATGAAATTCAACGTTAATATCAAGGGCGGATCCAGGGGGCCAGGGGGGGGGGTCACGGGGGTCATGACCCCCCCCTGGGCTGGGTCCAGGACCTAGGTGGACCTACTTTTTACTTGTAACTATTATTATCAAAATTAAATTATAACTTCTTGTGACTAGACCACGACTATGTGACCCCCCCTGGCGCTATATGACCCCCCCCTGGCGCCAAAGCTGGATCCGCCCTTGGTTAATATGGAGTGCTCTGTGAAGCAAAATGAATTTTTGGCAAATCCAAAAAACAAAAGCCAGCTTATTGAACAGCTCTTTCAAAAGCTTAATGAAGCAAACATTCCAACCATTGTGGCGGAGGAAGATGCAGATACTGAAGTGGTCGGAAGAGCAATAGATGTTTCCCAGATTCAAAGTGGGAGGCCTGTAGTTGTTGTCGGACAAGATACTGATCTTTTCGTTCTATTGTTAGGGCTACCACAGTGTCAAAATGTGCGACTATTCTTTCACAAACCCTCTGGCACACCATCAACGTATGACATCAGCAAGATTCGTGAAGAGATTGGTGATATGAAGGATGTGATATTATTTTTGCATGCTATCACAGGATGTGATACCACGTATTATTTATTTGGCAAAGGCAAAATTAACGCGTACAAATTGCTAAGTTCATCAAATGATCTCCGCACAAAAGTTTTACAGTTTTATGAAAAACAGGCAGACAAAAATATTCTCAAAGAGGTAGGAAAGGCTTTTGTCTTGAAACTATATGGATGCACAAGGTCTGCATGTCTGAATGACAGTAGATATTCAATGTACCTTAAAGCTGTTGCAAAAATGTCATTAAAATCCAAATTTAATATGGCATCCCTCCCTCCAACATCTGGTGCTGCTTCAAAAATGGATCGGAGATAAGAAAACACCGCTACGGACTGGAGATGGATTTTACCTGACAACATGCTGTACCCAGTGCACTCAAAAAAACCACCGGCAGCTGAATAAGTTATAAACTTAGTTTCCTGCAACTTCAAAAAGGCTTGCAAAAATAATTGTAGCTGCTTTAAAGCATCACTTGATTGCACAGAAATGTGCGGGAGCTGTGGCGGATCATGCAGCAATTTAACTTTGGTTGAAGTCGAGGAAAATGAAGAACTTCTCATGGAAGTTTAAGATATCATAAAATTAAGATACCGCAATTATTTTCTTCTAAAATAACACCTTTAAAAATATTACATGCATTTTCAAACCAAAACTATTTAAAATACCTATTTTCGCTGAATACTTATTATTATTTGAAACAAATTTAAAAAGTGAGGAATTTAGGTTTCACCGAGACTCGATTAGTTTTATTTATAGAAAATGCAATAGTGTACCTTAAAGATAAAAAACACTCTCACTATACAACAATATTTGCATTGCAACGCCGCGCCGGCCGGCCTCACCTCGACCGAACCCGCCATGATAATTTCGCTGGATCTCCAACAAAGTAAGTACTATTTTATATCATTTTAAAGGTAATAATAGGGACTACAACTTTTGTGGGAAATATTTTTTCATAAAATGTCGTCGTAAAAAGTTATATGACAAAAAGTAAAATTACTTGCCAAAAAATATACAATTTTTACCTTATACGAATTACAAACAAACGGTAAAAGTTACGACGAAAATTAACTGGACATTAATTGTAGACAATATTACAGCAAAGAGAATAAAAAAAATTCAATCCGATATGTTGTTTAGTAATCGAGATAGAAGCGATTTACGAAACCCTTACACTTTTCATGTTTGGGGGGGCACAGGGGGGGAAGCAAGAGGGTTAGGGGCGGGGACTTTTTGCTAAACACTTGTCTAAATGGTAGTAGTAGTAGTCGATGGGGAAAAAATTAGCTTTATACTATTTAGTTCCATCTAAAAACACAGGCTGACTGGGCTACAAGGGAACATGGAGGCGTTTGGAAGCCCCTTCAACCCCCCCCCCCCCCCCTATTAGTCCGCCATTGGTAAAGGGGCCCCGAGACGTGCATTGCCTAGGGGCCCCGACATGGTTAATCCGGCCCTGGGTAAGTAGGTACGTATTCTAAGTAAAATGATAGTCCGGTTTCATCTGCTATGTAGATACCATATCATCTGCACTAAATGATTCAAGGCAAATCGGAATTGTCATATTTTTCCCGCGCTCAGCACTATTTTCATCAGCACTGCACTTTTCACCGTGCCCTTTTTGATGTTGTTTCTTACTTTATACCGAGGTAATCTCACCACCATCAGTTGCTTTGGAGTAATCATCGTGGCCCAACTTTTTGACCAACTCCTCTGACTTTGCCTTCAATATAGGACCACTAATCTTCATCTTGACCAGTGACCATAGAAATCCATTTTTTTACATTAGCTCCACACAGGAGGCCCTGAGGAAAACAAAATTCCCCTCAGGGCCTATGTCGTCTTTGGGGATGCCATATGGAGGGTCTTTTTAAGGAAAGGAAGGAGATGAGAAATTCTGGGAAGGAATAAGGTATGAGGGATGGGTAGGAATAAGGGGTTCAACATGTCCAGGAATGATGGATGCATGAATCCATCTCACTGAGGTGGGAGACTATGGGTCGAGAGAGTCTGGCTGGAAAGGTCAAAAGGTCTTCCACAACCAGTCTCTCCCGATCCGGCCTGCCACACAGTAGGTGGGCAAACACATGTACCAGTACCAGTAGGTATTTTAGTTTACCTACTCAATCTTACTTTTGGGTATCCTTAACAAAATAAAGCCAGAATGATGCTTTAGGAAACTACGAAATGTTGTCTTTTTTATACAGATTTTGTGCGCAAATAGGTACGGTGTATGGAAAGCTCGCAACAGAACAGAATTATATAAAGTTCTTACCTACCCTTTAACCACCTGTTTCCCTGGTTATCGGCTTGAGGGATCTCGATATTCTCGATGGCAGTAATCCAGAATATTATAGGGGATCCAATATCCGCATCCGCATCGGATGGCTCGTTTCCTGGGCAGGCTGATTTGCGGTAGCATAAAGCTTTGGTACCTACTACCGTTCATTCTATCCCAAAGCCTATTATAATATTCATGGGATCTACAATATGATATCGGCTATCTTATGAGTCTATCGGATATCTTCCATTTTTACATTTAAAAAACGAAAAAGTAGGTACCTACACCAAAGACTTAGGTACTAACTTGAAAAGTGCTTAGTTTCCAATTCGTGACCTTTGGATTTATTTTCGGTTTACTAGAAGAATATAAAGTCGTTATTTCCCCAAATACCAGAAAAAAATATTATATTCGATTAATAACTCAAAAAGCATCTGGTGATTATTGTTGAAAATATTTTGTAGAAATGTTTTGAATATGGTGTACCTAATCTCTGTGTCGCTTGACATAAAGTTTACTCAATTATACTCGTAGTAAAATAAAAGAAAATTTGTTGAAAATCTAAAATCACAAAATAGTTTCTTGTGAGTATATACCTACGTTAAAAGTACAGAAATTATGAACTTACCTACATATTACTTGACACAAATTTAGTTCAATTTGGTAGGTAGATATTATTCAATTTAAAAGTTTTTTATGACATTTGATATCAGAAGTAAAATATATCTCCCCAAGGTACCCCGTTTAATATTTGTAGTTTAAACTAGCGACTTCCCAGCATGCGTTGCTGTGCCACTAAGTAAAGAAATTGTTTCTCCCTACGTGTCATTTCCTATTCGTCCCGTTCCCCTTCCGCCTCCCCTTCCTTTCCCGCGTCCCCTTCCCCTTACGCGTTTCCACTCCGCCTTCTCCTTAATTAGTTTTCAGTTAATTTTTCAGGTAATTCAGTTTTCAAACAGCTCGCGTGCTACCAATTGCAATTATTTTTACACACATTTCATAATGCCAGAGCTCACCAGTTATACAGAAACCATCGCGGGACCAATCGTATGAATGGTTAGCAACGCATGATTTCATGATGCCAGAACTCACTATTGTATATATATAGAAATCATCGCGGGCATGCGCACATCAAATCCCCAAACTTTCATCGCAATCGGATTAATGGTTTAGCAATCATAACACATATTTAGACAGAAGCAAACATATTTTGATTTTTATATATGTATACAAGAAAGATAATTATGATGTTTCTTTATCGTACTACCTACTGAATAGTATAGCCTACCTACTGAAATGTTTCTTTTCACGTTGTCTCAGAACTTAGAACTTTCACTATTATCTAAGCTTGAACGTGATAACTCAGTCTTGATTTTTTCGATAGTGACTGTGACATGTCGAAAATTACCTCCACCGCAATTTTGTCTTTATTTAATTCACATCAAGGTTTCTTGGCTACCTCATTTCAGAGTGGACGCTAATGTGCTTGGAGCGTGCCATTGGCATTGCGATTGGTTCCGCCAGCTCGAAGCGATGCTATCATCGTCAAGCAAACTGCAGTGAGGCACAGCCGTGCCACTACAGTCAACACACTGTACAGTGTAGGTACAGGCACAGTCCCAGTGGTGCCGGGTGCCGCCCTGATGATGGGATGATCACTTCACACGTCGTCAATTATTATCGCACTGCTAGTAGCGGGGGAAGTGGTGATTACCTATCGCGGATTGCTGATGTGATGAGCGTCGCGAATTGCACTCGGAATCTTCTTTATAATCTCAAAAAATAAATTACCTCTGACTCGGAAACTGTTCACGTGTATAAACGTTAGAAAGACACTATAGGTAGGTACTAGATAGGTAATAGGTACACAAGTAAAACAGAATAAAAAATATATTTTAGTAGGTAGCAGAGAAACAACAGCATCTGTCGCATAATTTCACAAGGGTTAAGACTGTTAAAACAATCTTCAACTTGACATCTAGCAGTGTGTTTCTAAGCCTGTGGTTCTGATGTGCTCCCGGGTATTTGTGCTCCCTCCCCCCAGTTGGGGTTGGAAGGTGGCGGGTGAACGAACCCCATTATTTTCAATATCGCCAGCCGCGACGGCCACCACTAGGTATCAGCCACTATTAGAATGCTCGGTCGCAGGTGAACAATGAGCCTGGCCAGTGACCGTGAACTACGAGTTCTAACGAGAACTACAACATCTTTACTCTTTGCTAAGAGAAAAACAACGGAAGCATAGGTACTATACGGCGTAAAGTTAAGCGGGGATGAGAAATAGTTGATTGTATGGAAACTCTGGAAAACAGGAAGAACGCTTTAGGCTGTGAATAAACGAAATGTTTGCTACAAACGGTTCCAATAGGTAGGTTCTCTGGTACATTCATGTACCAAATACGTACGTGGATTGCCGTTTTGTTTTGTAATGTTTCTTTTCCATGAGAAATGCAGAACTCTACGCAGTCAATAAGTAGGTACCTACTAGAAGCTATCAAGCAGATAGGTACATAGTTGTAAGTTGAGTTATAAGTAGCACTTATATTCCTTGCCTGATTGGGAAATCCTGCAAAATCAAACAGAATATTTATTGTTTCAGAGAACGTTATCTCAACTTTAGATTTAATAGGTAGCAGGAAAATTTGTAAAAGCTCTGAAACTTGAGTTATGAAGTCATGAAATTTTCCCGGCGATTTCTATCTGGAGTTTCTAGTTCAATGTAATTTAGGTAGGTACTTGAACATACAAGAATATAACAAGTGTCTAATTTGGCCAATACCGTTTTTTGCCAGTCAAAAAGAGGTGCTATATGCTCCAATTGTGCTAAATTAAAAAAAATAATAATAATAAACAAGCATCTGCGTCGTGTCTTCATTTTTTCAGTTAAACGGATATTATAAAGCTGCCCGTCTCCCGAGGTAAGGGGCCGTTCAAGTATTACGTAACGCACTTGGGGGGGGGTCTTGTGAAACGTTACTGTGCGTTACGAGGGGGGGGGGGGGGGGGGGTTCGAACAACGCGTTACGTAACATGTTTTTCTTTATTTAGATAAAAAAAACTAGGGAATTAAAATCTTCCAAGTTGGCAATCCTTTTCGTTCTCGAAATCTCTTGTTTTATTTACTACCGCAAACGCGATTAAAACAAGAAAAAACGTATTTCAGCGACTTTCCAGTACTTTGCGCAACTTTATTGTGACTTTCAGGTAAAAATTGTCACTTTGGCGTTACGTAAAGTTTGGGGGGGGAGGGTTGCGGCGCGTTACATGGATGGGAGGGAGGGTCAAAAATCATCAAAAATTGCGTTACGTAATACTTGAACGTCCCCTAATGGCGTTGTAAATGTTCAGCGATGAAAAGAAATTGGATTCAAAGTTTCGTACAAAAAAGGTGGTCAGATTTAGGTCCATTCAGGTTTTTGCTATTTCATCTTTATACGGTTTTCTTCAGTAAACCTTACTTAAATGGTTAAATAAGGACAAATTGAGAATTGCCCTTGTTTAAGCGTATATAAGTAGATATAATTGGGTACCTACCTACTTATCTGGAAAGATATTCGAGGGCTACAAAATAGAAATGTGGCTTTTTTAAGTAGAATTCCGATCGAGAAATTAATGATTTTCTCATTCAACTTGTACGTTGTGCAAGAGTAGAACAAGACAAAATATAAAACAATACCTATTATTAAAAAAAGTGTTCTCGAGGACACTTCCACAAACCTAATGGGATCACCTTTAAAAATCATTCTGTCATTCTATCTTTATTAGACACAGGCACTATAATTACTTTTTCTCGGTAAAAACACAAGAAATAGTGAATACCTCCTGCACCAGTAATAATTAAGCACGCCTCGGTGGCATCTCGTCACAGTTTGATGGCTCCGGCCGCGGCCTGTGGAAAGGTACCTACAGAAGATGCATACCTAGTACAAAGTGTAAATAATATTGAGTTGTTGGATATCTACACAAAATAGAAATTACGACTTTCTAATTATCTTAGTATGAGGGCACAGAAGCGCATAACAATAAGGTAAGGTTAGGGAACGTACCCAAACTACGTGACCAACTTTTTGCAATTTTTAACCCCCCCCCCCCCCCCCCCCCCCCGGTGACCAAAATCCTAAGGAACCCGCCGCTCATTTGTATGGAGCGTGACCTTTTGAAGACCCCCCCCCCCTAAAAGTGTCACGTAGTATGGGTACGTTCCCTTAGGTATCTGCCATGTAGGTACCTAATCTTCTTCTCCTTGTTCTGAACTGAACCTCCTGGCTCTGGTAAACGAGCGAGTTTTTACGGCAATTTATTGCATTCAAGGTATTGCCGTCAAGATTTCCTTATTGTCGGCCAAGATTGTCGTGTATTGCCTACTCTTGCCTTGACTTGCCGATGAGTTACAACTATTTCATTCTCGCTCTGTTACATTGTTAGGTACCTACATAATATACCTATTACCTATGTGTGTCTCCATAGGCGGATTTAGGGGGGTGGCACGGGGGCACGTGCCCCCCCCCCAGACGGTATTTTTGTGTACTGTGGAGATTCCATCGCAGTAGGTACATACTTAGAAGCAGAAACTGTCTTTATTAAACATTTAACTTTTCTATTGTTTTGACACTTTCATAAATCTTCCTATATATACTTGAACTTGTAACCGTCCGCCCCTTGTTCCCCCCCCCCCCCCCAGAAAAAAATCCTGAATTGTTGATTTTTTTGCCCGTCCGCCCCTTGTGCCCCCCCCCCCCCCCCAGAAACAAATCCTGGATCCGCCCTTGTGTGTCTCTGTTCGCCACCTACCCGCTACCGAAACTATCGTAATTATTTAGAACGGGTGTAACAGACGTATCAGGTCTTTACAAGACTGTAAAATAAGGGGCACCGGTCTTGTGCACGCCTTCCACTAGCTCACGCTGATGATGGTGATTATGGCTGGCTGGCCTCCCTACATCCAGTGGTATTGCCCTGGATGCGCCTCGTTTCTGCCTGAGCGGTGCCTTGCAGTGCCCAAAGTCAGGGCCGACTGCAGCGGTAGGCACCGGGTTCTCGTTCAGGCAGAACTTCGGCAGGAGGCAGCAGCTGGCAGCAGGTCGCAGACTTCCAGAGGTAGGTGTCTGGACCACTTGTAGAGTAAATAAAATACTTGTTTGAATGTTGAAGAATAACTGATTTATTATGAGAAATGGCCGGGTTTATATACCCGATTTCCGTGACAAAACCTGTCACGTGGTACATTTTTGTGGTGGGAGGTTTTACCTAGCCCTTTACCTATATAAGGTGTGCCTTTCTGTGGGCCACCCATTTTGGCAAACACTTGCTTGAAAGTGGTCGTCTAAAATTGGTTTCTTAAATTAATTGTACAGGTTAGTTTAATGTATTTACAATGTTTTCCTTAAAACTACAGTGTTTCTACGGATGTTCTACATTCGTAGATTTTTGTTTGATAAGTTTGGGTTGATTTTAAGGAAGTTTGACTTTTTGTCGGTAGGTATTTGTTATTTAACAAAGTGTTTGAATAAAGAAGTTAATATTTTTCCCAGGTCCCCCGTAAGCTTGGCTATCGAAACCTTTTGGTTCCGTCGCTTTACGAGGTCCTGGGATTTTTAAAATGGAGAAAAAGTGAAATGATGCTAAAGTCTCGAAAATCTGCTCAAGTGCTGATAGCGCTGGCAGTTTAAGAGTTGCAATGTTTATTTATGGCTCTATGGATGCCCCGTAGGACTCTGCACTGAAACGTCATAGTTTCAGCGTCCTACGGGGTGTTTAAACGAAGTTATATTAAAATATGGTGTATTTTTGACCAATATAAAGGCCCTTAATAGGGACGCCCAAACTGGTTTTTTGGCTTTGTAGCCGGAGAAATAGCCCTGAAGGCGATAAAATAATAAGTTTAGGATGTCTCCTGGTGGCAACTTGGTAACCAAGTTTTTACTTGTGTCACCAGGGCATCTGTGTATTAAGAAAAAGACATTTAAAATTGAAAAAATGTGTTTTGAAAAAGATCGTTGCTGGCGGCACGGTATTATTGAACTTCGTGGCCAGGACGAAAAAAGGCCCTAAAAAGGGCCGCCAAGGGGCCCATCCTTTGGAGCAGGAACCGATCCTTCGGAGCAGGAACCGATCCTTCGGAGCAGGAACCGATCCTTTTTAGCAGGAAACGATCCTTTGGAGCAGGAAAAAATGGCCCTTCTCAGGGGTATAACATATAACATAGAGAAATATAGGAGGCTAGAATGGCTCCCGGTGCAAACTTGGCACACAAGCTTTATTGGTTGCACCGGGGCATTGTACATAGCTAGACATTTTATAATTTAACAATGAGGGAGAGCAACACGTCCGTTACACTCCCCCCGTGCTGCTTGTCTGCACTAGTCATCAGGACGTGTCGAACGATGAGTAGGCGAAGCTGCATAGGCGGGAACGACAGGATCCCAGCGGGCTTCACGGCAGGTCGGGTGTAGACTGCGGGGCTCGTCTGGATTCGGGCTGTCCTCTCTCGGCCATCTGCGGCGGGGGTGTCGTCCAGGACTCGGCCGTGTGGTCGGCTGATGTGGAGCATCACGGGGTCCATGACAGCCAGCAAATTTTTCCTTTTGCTGGGGTTGATTGGCTCCCCCCGTGTGAAGAGCGCCACTTCTTTGATGGTGGCATTGCTGGGGCAGGGCGGGCTCGTCTTCGCTGCGCCGATAACAGGTATCACGAATGTGGTAGTGATACTGCTGGGGCAGGGCGGGCTCGTCTTCGCTGCGGCAATGATGAGCACCACTGACGTGGTAGTGATACTGCTGGGGCAGGACGGGCTCGTCTTCGCTGCGCCGATAACAAGCATCACGAACGTGGTAGTGATACTGCTGGGGCAGGGCGGGCTCGTCTTTGCTGCGCCGATGAGGAAAACCACTGTTATGACAGCGGAATGTGGTTGGTCATCCATCTGGGCCAGTGCTAGGTATCTCTGTTCGCGCAGAGGTACGGATCCAGCAGATGCTCTCTGCTGATCGGCTGACTGTGCAGAGCTGGCTGTCCGGTGGAGCCCGGGTGAGGGCGGCCCGGGGCCAGAAGGTCCAGGTGGCAACAAATCCCACTGCTCTGGCAGCGGTGCGGATCCGGCAGATGCTCTCTGCTGGTCGGCTGGCTGCCTCTGATAAAGCAGGGGTAGGGGCGGTCCGGGGCCAGAAGGTCCAGACGGCAGTGAGTACAACTGCTCCGGCAGTGGTGCGGATCCGGCAGGGTCCGGTGTCACGAAACTGGCCCTTCTCGGGGCCGCAAAACTGGCCCTTCTTGGGGCCGCAAAACTGGCCCTTAATGGGGCCGCAAACTGGCCCTTAATGGGGCCGTAAAAATGGCTCTTCCTGGGTTGTAGGAAGGGGGTGGCGGCGGAGGGTCTTCAGGCCCTAGCTGCGCCAGTGATGCATATGGTCCAACGGGCTTCTCCGGTGCGGCTTCACGTTGCCTCTTGTCGAGCAGAGGTACGGGCGGCACGGGGCCGGATGGTCCAGGCTGCATCCGAATTCCCTGGAGTCGCCAAGGTTCTCCTTGGTCCGGAACTGAGCGTTCGGTTGGCTCAAGGACTGCACCAGCTTGGGCAGGCTCTGCTGCTGCTGGTGGTGCATACCTCTGGTCCACCAGAGGTACAGGTTCGGCAGGCTCTTCACGTACGGCTTCTCGGTACCTCTGATTGAGCGGAGGTACGGGCGGTACGGGGCCGGCAGGACCAGGTTGGGCAGGAGCTGCTGCTGCTGCTGGTAGTCGGTACTGCTGTTTGTGCAGCGGTACTGGCTGTGATGGCCCAGGTGGTGTCCACTGGGCGTGTGATGATGGTCCCTCAACGTTGTAGTAAGGGGGCGGCGGCAGGGGGCCTCCAGGCCCTGGCTGCGCCGGCAAGGCGTACCTCTGGTCCACCAGAGGTACAGGTCCAACGGGCGTCTCTCGTACGGCGGTACGCGGCCTCTGGTCCACCAGAGGTGCGGGTGGTACGGGGCCGGAAGGTCCATGCTGCATCCATCCTTGACCCTCATTGTGATGAGGGGGCGGCGGCGGAGGGCTCTCAGGCCCTGGCTGCGCCGGTGAGGCGTACCTCTGGTCCACCAGAGGCACAGGTCCGACAGGCATCTCTCGTACGGCGGTACGCGGCCTCTGGTCCACCAGAGGTGCGGGCGGTACGGGGCCGGAAGGTCCAGGCGGCATCCATCGGGGACTGCTGCCATAGTAGTTGAGGGGCTGCGGCAGGGGGGCTCCAGGCCCTGGCTGCGTCAGCGAGGCGTACCTCTGGTCTACCAGAGGCACCGGTCCAACGGGCATCTCACGTACGGCGGTACGCGGCCTCTGGTCCACCAGAGGTGCGGGCGGTACGGGGCCGGAAGGTCCAGGCGGCATCCGTCGGGGACTGCTGCCATAGTTGAGGGGCGGCGGCGGAGGGCCTTCAGGTCCTAGCTGCGCCGGCGAGGCGTACCTCTGGTTCACCAGAGGCACAGGTCCGACAGGCATCTCTCGTACGGCGGTACGCGGCCTCTGGTCCACCAGAGGTGCGGGCGGTACGGGGCCGGCAGGACCAGGTTGTATCCATGTTGGATCCCCTTTGTAGTGAGGGGGCGGCGGCGGAGGGTCTTCAGGCCCTAGCTGCGCCAGTGAGGCGTACCTCTGGTCCACCAGAGGCACAGGTCCGACAGGCATCTCTCGTACGGCGGTACGCGGCCTCTGGTCCACCAGAGGTGCGGGCGGTACGGGGCCGGCAGGACCAGGTTGTATCCATGTTGGATCCCCTTTGTAGTGAGGGGGCGGCGGCGGAGGGTCTTCAGGCCCTAGCTGCGCCAGTGAGGCGTACCTCTGGTCCACCAGAGGCACAGGGTCCACAGGCATCTCACGTACGGCTTCACGTTGCCTCTGGTCGAGCAGAGGTACGGGCGGTACCGGGCCGGAAGGTCCAGGTGGCATCCATTTTGTTTGATCATGGCTGCTTGGCTGCGGGGCTCGGCTATCGCGTGCCGGCCCTGAAGCATGATGAGGCTGCATCCATGTTGAGTCATGGCTGCTTGGCTGCGGGGCTTGGCTATCGCGTGCCAACCCTGAAGCATGACGAGGCTGCATCCATGTTGAGTCATGGCTGCTTGGCTGCGGGACTTGGCTATCGCGTGCCAACCCTGAAGCGTCGTGTTGTGGCAACCCTGTAGCAGCATGCGGTAGAGCGGGCCCTGTCGCACTTTTTTGTGCCGGCCCTTTTGCTCCACGCGGTGTCAGTCCTGCAGGATGAGGTAGAGCGGGCCCCGTGGCACCTTTTTGTGCCGGCCCTTTTGCTCCACGCTGCGTCAGTCCTGTAGGATGAGGTAGAGCGGGCCCCGTCGCACTTTTTTGTGCCGGCCCTTTTGCTCCATGCTGTTGTGGTTGCAGGGTTTCCGTCAGCATGTCAATAAGTTGCTGCTGACGGCGCAGCTCTCGTTGTAGTTGTCGCACCATGCGTGTCACGGGCGTGGGTATGCATGGCATCAGGCGTGATGTGGCATCAGGCGTGGCATCAGCCCTGACATGGGCCATGGCATCAGGCGTGGCATCAGCCCTGACATGGGCCATGGCATCAGGCGTGGCATCAGCCCTGACATGGGGCGTGGCATCAGTCCTGGCATGAGGCGTGGCGTCACTCCTGGCATGAGGCATGGCATCAGGCGTGGCGTTAGGCGTAGCGTCTGGCGTAGCGTCAGGCGTAGAGTCCAGCGTGGCGTCAGGCGTGGTATCTCAGGCGTGACGTGGCATCAGGCGTGGCGTGTCAGGCGTGCAGCGGATCCGGCTCGAAGGACCACTTGTAACAGACGTATCAGGTCTTTACAAGACTGTAAAATAAGGGGCACCGGTCTTGTGCACGCCTTCCACTAGCTCACGCTGATGATGGTGATTATGGCTGGCTGGCCTCCCTACATCCAGTGGTATTGCCCTGGATGCGCCTCGTTTCTGCCTGAGCGGTGCCTTGCAGTGCCCAAAGTCAGGGCCGACTGCAGCGGTAGGCAGCGGGTTCTCGTTCAGGCAGAACTTCGGCAGGAGGCAGCAGCTGGCAGCAGGTCGCAGACTTCCAGAGGTAGGTGTCTGGACCACTTGTAGAGTAAATAAAATACTTGTTTGAATGTTGAAGAATAACTGATTTATTATGAGAAATGGCCGGGTTTATATACCCGATTTCCGTGACAAAACCTGTCACGTGGTACATTTTTGTGGTGGGAGGTTTTACCTAGCCCTTTACCTATATAAGGTGTGCCTTTCTGTGGGCCACCCATTTTGGCAAACACTTGCTTGAAAGTGGTCGTCTAAAATTGGTTTCTTAAATTAATTGTACAGGTTAGTTTAATGTATTTACAATGTTTTCCTTAAAACTACAGTGTTTCTACGGATGTTCTACATTCGTAGATTTTTGTTTGATAAGTTTGGGTTGATTTTAAGGAAGTTTGACTTTTTGTCGGTAGGTATTTGTTATTTAACAAAGTGTTTGAATAAAGAAGTTAATATTTTTCCCAGGTCCCCCGTAAGCTTGGCTATCGAAACCTTTTGGTTCCGTCGCTTTACGAGGTCCTGGGATTTTTAAAATGGAGAAAAAGTGAAATGATGCTAAAGTCTCGAAAATCTGCTCAAGTGCTGATAGCGCTGGCAGTTTAAGAGTTGCAATGTTTATTTATGGCTCTATGGATGCCCCGTAGGACTCTGCACTGAAACGTCATAGTTTCAGCGTCCTACGGGGTGTTTAAACGAAGTTATATTAAAATATGGTGTATTTTTGACCAATATAAAGGCCCTTAATAGGGACGCCCAAACTGGTTTTTTGGCTTTGTAGCCGGAGAAATAGCCCTGAAGGCGATAAAATAATAAGTTTAGGATGTCTCCTGGTGGCAACTTGGTAACCAAGTTTTTACTTGTGTCACCAGGGCATCTGTGTATTAAGAAAAAGACATTTAAAATTGAAAAAATGTGTTTTGAAAAAGATCGTTGCTGGCGGCACGGTATTATTGAACTTCGTGGCCAGGACGAAAAAAGGCCCTAAAAAGGGCCGCCAAGGGGCCCATCCTTTGGAGCAGGAACCGATCCTTCGGAGCAGGAACCGATCCTTCGGAGCAGGAACCGATCCTTTGGAGCAGGAAACGATCCTTTGGAGCAGGAAAAAATGGCCCTTCTCAGGGGTATAACATATAACATAGAGAAATATAGGAGGCTAGAATGGCTCCCGGTGCAAACTTGGCACACAAGCTTTATTGGTTGCACCGGGGCATTGTACATAGCTAGACATTTTATAATTTAACAATGAGGGAGAGCAACACGTCCGTTACAACGGGATATTAATAAACAAGGGCGGATCCAGGATTTTTTCTGGGGGGGGGGGGGCACAAGGGGCGGACGGGCAAAAAAATCAACAATAATTACTGTAAGGATTTTTTCTGGGGGGGGGGGGTCACAAAATATTTTACTTTTTCTAAATCTGCAGATACAATTTTTTCAAAGTAGGTATGAAAGAGTTTCGCTTCAAAACTTTGAATGCAGTATTTTTTTTTATTATGATAAAATTATGAAATATTATGTAGAAATAACAACATTTTATGTTCTTTAATTTTTAATATTATTTTCTTTGATTTTTTTTCTTATCCACAAGAAAATTGGCAAAAAGATATCTTTTTTGGGAAGAATTCGGCCTAAAATTTCCAGAAAAACCGCCATCACCATTTACAATTCAATTATTGCTCCACACTTCAACTTAGAAGTGTGTCGTTCCGGCCGGAACGAATCCGATGATTCCGGGTCCGGATGCGTTTGATTCGCTCCGAGTCCGCAAAATGTAATGAATCGATTCCGGAGTCACTCGCACACGGGCGAGGTTGCGGCGGAAGGAGGTGTGCGGCCGCGGCGCGGGCCGTGCGGCCGCGGCGGTGATAGTGATAGTACAAGAATCATTTACTATTTTAATAATCGATTCCGTAAAATGAGTGAATCAACCCACCTCTACTTCAACTACTGTTCAAGTATCCTTTTCCTTTGTAATGAAAGAGAACAGAATAAATTTCAAATTCTCCAAAACAGAGCAATGCGAATAATACTCCGAAGAAATAGATTTTCAAAAATAATTAAAATGTTAAAGGAACTTAATTGGTTAACAGTGAAACAAATACTGACCTTGAACACGTTGATATTTATTCACAAAATATTAAACAACATGTTACCAAAATACTTCACAAATAAAATCGTATACAATAAGGACATTCACAGACATTACACAAGGACTTGCAAGGAAATAAGATTAAACAAAAAGGACAAAACGAATACGCAAAACAGTCTGCTGTACAAAGGAATTAAGTTATATAACACACTACCAGAAACTCTTAAGTCCTCACCAATTGAAAAGTTCAAGATGGATTGTAGGAGCTACATAAAACAAAAACAAAAAATTTTGTGATTTCAAAAAATTTTGTGAATTTAAAATATTATAATTAAAAAAACTGCAATATGAAATATTATAATCAATTAGAAATTTGTAAACTTAAATGTACAAATTACTAAAATAAATTTCAAATAAAAAAAAATAAAAAAATCTATTTGTTTTTTTTTTTGTTTCTTATTTTTTCTCTAATTTTTAATATCACGATCTTGATATTAAAAATTATTGGTTTGGACCTGGAGGTATATGATTTTCGCCTGCGCGCTTTGTTTTTGGGTTCTTTAATTGTTTGGTTTAACTCTTCTGTATTTGTATAGAAACTAAGTAAATTATCTATCTATGACTTTCGAATCTATTTTAGATAAAAAGGCTGTTTTTTTTTGTTTTTACATTAGCTCCTCACAGGAGGCCCTAAGGAAAGTTTCCTGAAGAAATTCCCCTCAGAGCCTATGTCATCTTTGGGGATGCTGTTTGGAGGGTCTTTTTAGGGAAGGAAAAAGGAGTGGGTAGGAATTTAGGGGGCAAGTAAGTCCAGGAGTGATGGACGAATCTATCCCTCTCACTGCAGTGCAACGCGATATTCCGGGAGAGTCCTGCTGGAGAGGTCAAAAGGTCTCCCTTCACCAGTCTCTCCCGATCTGGCCTCCCACACATTTGGTGGACAGATGCATCTGCCACCAAGATCCGAACAAACCTCACCCCATGAACCCGGACAGGTGATGTTGGTAGTTTCGCGCCGGCAACATGGCGGCAGACGTAAATTTGTGTTCCCAGACGGGACGATTTTTTTGACTTTTGGTTCTCGAGGCCTCGCTTATTTATGGATTAACGTCCGGGAGGATTTTTTCACGGTTAAAATTTTCTTCTCATTTTATTTATCTGTATTTGGTATTTATATAAATTTATTTTGAGGTTGTGTGCTTTATTTATTTTTCAGATACTGTAACACAATACACACAAATTAGGCATACATTTAATGCATACAAACCCCCTGAATTTTATTGTCTACGGTCGAGACCACGGAGGAATAAAGCGCAGAAATAACAGCCCATCTCATACAGTGGTGGTATGTCTAGAGGAAATTCCCTAGATGTATGGAAAAGGGGTAAAGCACAAAATCTAAGGTATCAACTTTTGGTTATGTGGTTAAAATTCTCAGGCCAATTTGGGGAAACTTTTGAAATATTCGGGGAGTTTTCCGGAATTACCAATTTTGGGTACACCATCTCTGTATGAAATCATACTCTTCACTGCAAATTAGGTCATGCTCAGGTTGCATACATTCACCAATGATCGGTTCGTGACAGATAGACACAGCAGACTGACAAATCGAACCGAATACTGGATATAATAATTCCTGGAATATTTGCAGTGTTACCTTCAGATTGGTTATTAACCACATCGATACCTCTTTGGATTTCTTTTCTGGGGGTACATTTAAAACATTGTGTACGCAGAAAATATTTCGGATTTGGATCACCTGCAGGAGCGAATTTCTGCCGCTATCTTGACAGTTACTCCTGAAATGATTGCACGTTCGTGGCAAGAAATCGATTACAGACTAGACATCTGCAAGAACGACGAACGGTGCACACATCAAAACATACTAAGGTATGGAAAAAAAATTAATCTTTTTCTGCACATTTTAAGACCAAACACATTGAATTAATTACCTCTAATAGTTTTTTATGTTAGCATTATTTTTCGATGACCCTGTATAGATGAAAAATCGTAAAAAAACAACAAATTATTTTGAAATTTTTGAGGAACCGGAACTGCAGTGACAACTAATTTCAGGTATCAACCATCTCTAGTTGCAGGAGTTGGAGCTGCATCACCAGCCCTATGCGTTTAAGTGCTATAAGAGCAAACCTCGTATACTCTAGGAACCTTGCTCCATTTCAACTTAGTTTCCTTCTTACTACAAATCGAAAATAAATAAACAATATTTTATTTTATGAAAATAGTATATTTGTGTAAAAATAATTGTTTCTTTTCCAGCATTTTCCTAATAAATATATTTTCAACAATACATAGTTACAATTTTAAACATAAAGAAAGGCTATTTACAAAAGGATTTGTAGATACATATAATTTATATATGTACATTAGAAATATTAACATGTCACAAATAGCCATTTTTATTCCCTGTTTTGCAAATAAACACAAGACTACTTTATTTTCTAACACTTTTAGAGGTTGAAAAACTATAATTTTTTATGCAATGCTTAAAAAAAACCTATTTTTTCATATTTTAGGTCCCGGAAATAAAACATAATACACACATATGTATCTACATACTTCAGTCGTCAAGTGTTGTAGAAGTAATTTGACAACAACTTTCTCATCTATTATTAATTTTTAAACGGTATTATTTTTATTTATTTTAGCAATAACTTTAAAACAATCCATAACTTAAAAAATAAAGCTTAACGTAAGTTAAAACATATCAGCTATAACTTTTTAATATAAAAAGATTAGATAACATAGCTTTAAATTAATGACTTCCTATGTACAAAATATTATTTCACAGCTAATTTAAGTCGGGCAATGAAATATCAGCATTAAACATTGCTTTTAGATTGAAAGAGAACTACGCTGTTTTTATATTAATTTTAACAGTTAAGAATTATAAAATTTTTATTAGTTAGTCAATGTGTATGTTTATAATAATTACAATTTCCTGTTATAATGGATATATCATAGAATTACGAAGAACACAAGAAATTCAATGTGGGCATGTTGTTTCGTGATCCAAAATCTGACCATTCTTTACTTAAAAATCAAACACAGAAATTCGTTTCATCGTCATTATGAAATTTTCATTTGATCAAATGGAATGGCAATATATACGATGTCAGACAAAGTAAGAGTTTATTCACACGGGACGGTTTCAGACAGAGCGGTTGAACGGTTTGTAACCTCTATTATTTATAATTGAGTAAAAGTATTGTAATGTGTGGCTAGCTTATGTATTCTGAAAGGGTAGAACGTGAATTATGTGACATTCAATATTATCAATGAGAGACTGATGTTATCGTAATATAGTTTTATTGAATTTACTCTTCAAATAACAAAACAACATTATTGAATGATAAGACTCTAAAAGATAATTAACATAATCTCAAGGCATGTTTGTAATCCTCGAAGAGGAAATTACAACAGTCGAGTTGTTTTGTAAGAATAATGAAAATGAAGTTTACTTTATGTGGATGCATGATTAAATGAATTATTTGAGCGCCAGAGTTTTTAAACCAATAAAACCCAAGTAGAATAATCTAGTAATTAAATGGTAACCTTTTGAATGTACTAAAATAAAGAATATATTACGAATCCGGAAAGCCATAGTGTGTTGAGTTTTGACAGCCGCCGATATGCTCCTTCCCATGGGCTTGATTATTCCAAACTGAAGTTTGTGCAGACCGGCCACGATCATCTTTGCTGCTAGTGATGGGACAAACGCTCTTCGCCACTCATGCTGTACTTTATCGCATTCGGGGTTAGATGGTACAGATGTAAACAATCGGTTACGGGTTTACCAAATTGACGACGTAAGTTTAGTTACTTATTGGCGCATCCTGCATGAGTCAGTAACAACAGCTTTTGCTGCTCCTCGAGTTTAGTTTTAAAATGAAACTTGAAAATGCTCAGGAACAGTGCAGCAATAGCTGCGACTTGGGATTCTCGGCGGTCGCTCAATTTCATTTTGAAACCGAGGGTATATGTGAATGCCAGTATGGAGCACCATACACCTCGACAAATGGACAGTTCAAATCCGCTCTGTCTGAAACAGCATTAAGAGAAACAGAGCAAGTGCTTAACGGGCTAGAGCCAAAAGGAGTGGCGATGTCGCTTTCCATTCAAATCTACAAGGAAGGCATTTTTAGTGAGCATTATCTATTCAGTGGGATATATTATCTACATATATGTTCAGCATATCTGAGTTATTTTCATTCTAGCAAAACAATCTTGATACAAGAAAGCAATAATAATAAAAATACATCATTTGTCATTATCGTGCACGAATATGATAAGTTGTGTTCCTTGAACCAATTTATAAAAATAAATTAAATGGCCAAAATATACAATAAATGATTGCATTCCAGTTTTTGACATAAGAGAAAGTTTTACTTTCTCGGGTCAATAGTAGAAACTTTAAAAAATTACTTTATAAAATTATTACTTTGATGCTTTACAAAAACTTGTTAGAAAAAAATATTTCATTTAAGGTGATGGATGCACTAGTAAGTGATGCAAAATCATGTGTTTTTGGTTGGAAAATTAGATCGCTCAAAAATATTTTACATGCTTTAATTAAATACGGCAAATAGAACACTTATTTGCCTTTGAAAGTAATCTAGTATTTTTTTGATTAGTTATTTTATAAGTCCAGAAAAAAATTAAATATCAGGCCCATAAAAAATAAAGTTCAAATTCTCCTACTTACAAAACTCTTTTCGGTTATTGTATAACGTGAAAAATTAAATTCTATAAAAAATTTTTGTAACATTTAAATATTTGTGCCTGAACTTCGCAAAATAAAGCACGCTTGTTGGCGATGTTTTTTTCTTGAATAAATCAAAACAGGCAGCTAGTGTTAAATGAGAATTTAAATCTTAACGCCATCAAGGAGTGTTATTGTTAGTGGCCTGTTCCCGAATTCCACACACAATGTGGTGCATCACCTAAAACACAAAAATATTGAAAAAAAATCCCACTGATAATAAAAAATGTTCAAAAAGTATTTTCATAATTAACTTATAAAAATTCTTATAAATCAGTATTCTCAAAACAACATTTAAACTGCTTCAAAAACCACATTTTTTCAATCCACATAAAGAAATTTATACAAAATTGATCTGGCCGTTTTCAATTAGTTTGGAAGTCATTATTGTGTCATTGAATTAAATTTAACACAAGATATTAATATAATGCTACCCATCATAATAAAATATTCTACAAATAAATATAAATAAAGGCACTTCACTATAGTCCTGGTGTCAATAGCGACACATTGTTTAGTTTTATAATTAGGGGAAAACAGCACAACAGCACAGGGGGGGGGGGAATTTGGTATTTAGGAGATGATTGTTTCACAGTCGAGATCCGTGGTGATGGTAAGTTTCATCTTCTCTTCGCAACTGTCGTTACTGTCTGATGACACTTCGCCCACTGATTGACTGGTGGAGATTTCCTGAAAACAAAGTTTCTTATATAAACTCGTGACAGAGAAAATAATAATAAAACTCAAATGAAAACATCACAACCTTGACATATTTTCGATGTTGCGATTGTTGAACCTATTTAATCTTTAAACTCGTTTTATTGAAACTATCAGTCTTTACCCTAAAGGCACACATGGCACGAGCCCAGGGGCCCAGACCTGAGGGGCTCCAGATCGGGCCAGGGGTCTATCTGTGAAGGGGCCCGAGCAATCATAGTAACCTATTAGTAATGTAATCCTTGAGACGATTTTGATATAAAAAGGGCATTATACAGGGTATAACAGCAGGAACACGATGGATTTTAATCAGCGTTATCTGAGCATATTTGGAGTACAAAAACTAATGTCATTTTGCTGTCTGATGATTTTTTTTTTTCTAGTAACCTGTCAAGGGCCGTTTCCTAACAAGAAATTCCCTAACAAAGCACACAACATTACTTGCGTTAATTTGATAAATTGATAGGTTTTACGATGTTTTCGTCAAGTATCACGCATCGGACTTTGAGAGATTTAATCGCGGCAAATTTGACATTTGGATTCCACAGATAAAATCATTTAAAAATATTCTGGTGTCACCAGGTGAATTAAACTAGTGGCTATATCATCAATGATGTTGGCGCAAGCGATTCTGACCTTGTCCTTCATACAAATTCTGCACACAGAAGGGTCAAAATCGCATTAAAAAATATTTTTTTCATAAATTTTTCTGAGGGCATGCGCACACACTGCGCGTATCCACGCGTTTCCGGCGAGTCAGAGGTTAACCTCTTATTGGCCGGAGACGCGCGGGCGCACGCGTATTGTGCGCAGGCGCGAGAAAATAATTCGAAAAAAATTCTGCGATTTTGGCCCTTCTATGTACAGAATTTGTATGAAGAACAAGGTCAGAATCGCTTGCGCCAACATTACCCCATAAGATGGGTAAAAATTTCATTCACCTTGCAACCCCAGAATATTTTTAACCGGTCAAAGGCCGGAGCCCCGAAACTGCGGGCCTCGTGTGCGCATGCGCGAGAAAATAATTCAAATATTTGAATAATATTGTCGATGAAAAACTTTTGGTCTGCGATTTTGACCCTTATATGTACAGAATTTGTATGAAGAACAGAGTCAAAATCGCTTGCGCCATCATTACTCTAGGTCAGGGTTTCCCAACCAGTGGTCCTAGAAGATGGTCCGCGTTGATCCGCCGGTCAATAAGCGAGCCAGCGCGCGGGCGGTCCCTAGTCGAGAAGTCTGAATAAAAAAAATCGGAACAATATTCAGTTTATCATAACTTGGGGTCCAGTGACCATTACGGTATTCCGTTTCGCCTCACCCCATCCCACCCCGTTCTACCCCCTCCGTTGTGGTAAATATTCTGCTAGAACCCGTCCCACCCTCAGCATGGGTGGCACCTGAGACGGGCAGGGCGGACAACGTGGTATCACCCCCCTCCCCCCCAATAAAGTTGACAAACACAAATTTCAACTTCATAAAATTTTCCGTCCTGGGGGGGTGTGGGGGGGAAACTCTGTTGGAAGGGGGAAACTCTGTCGGGAGCCGCCCCCCCTCGCTATTCCACTGCTTGTGGTCCCTGTCGAGAAAATAAACGTACAAGTGGTCCCGGGTCACAAAAAGGTTGGGAACCACTGCTCTAGGTGGTGTTAAAAGTTACATTCACCTTGTCACCCTGGAATATTTTTAAAACGATTTTTTCCATGACAATGCGCTGTCATAATTTGCCGCGAATTTAACGGTCGCAATTAATGCGTGTATCGCGAATAAAACGTCGTAAAACCTATTAATTTACGTAATAAATGCAAGTGATGTGGTTTTAGTAGATAGTTTATTGTGTTGTGAACGTGTTTCAGTCAATAAAATATACAATAGCTCAAAAGTTATCAACAAAACATTCAATTCAAAATTCAAAGTGGTGGTTTTTTAGTGTTTTTTCGCGAATTTCCGCGAAATGGCCTGGCCTTTGACGGGTTAAACGATTTTATCTGTGGCATGAAAATGTCAAATTTGCCGCGAATTTTATCTGTCAAGGTCGATGCTTGTTCCTCGACTAATACATCGCAAAATCTATTAATTTACGCAATTAACGCAAGTAATGTTGTTTTGGTACATAGTTTATTGTTCTAGGAATGTGTTTCGGTCAATAAAATATACGAAAGCTCAAAATTAATCCACAAAATATTCAATTCAAAATCGTGTTTTGTTATGAAATTTCCATATTTTTCCTGGAATTTGCCGGCCTTTGACCGGTTAAAAACAAGAAAAATATTTCTCAATCACATATCGCCACTGATCATGCCGCTGTTACGGCAAGGTTATTAATACCGGACTGCTCAGTTGCGGCATGTGATGGAAAAATATTTTTATTGAAAAAAAATATCATCGGAGAGCAAAAAATTTTATACTTAAATATGCTCAAAATATTTACGTGGTTACTTCAGCACGTAACATAACAGCTTACACCCTTTATAAATCATCCAATTTTTATTAAGGTGTATGGTATCTCAATAAATTAAAAAGTTTGAATATCTGAAAACATATGACACCATCACAATAATATTGTTGCCATGTACGAACGAGGTCATGCATGAAATAAATGTGACAAGTTTAGTGCCAGATTCAGATGTGACGATTCATCTCCCGAGGGGCCCCGGTCTATAAACATTAATTTTATATTATACTAGATTCTACACTACACTACTGGAAACACCAACAAAGAGATAAGCTGTAAGGTCAAATTAAGGTTAAAAATTATGCCCCAATCACCCCAGGCATGGAAACTTACCATTTTAGTAAATAAACAAAAGGTGTTTAAAAATCTTAAAGACGTCAATAGCGTAAAGAAATGAACAAGAAAAGGTCTGACTTTATTCTGAATTATGGCTGAATGAGGATCTTAGCGTATGTGTGATGCTGTAAATTACGCATAACACTGCTTGTGTAAACTTGTAGTAAAGCATAAACAATAGAAAGTATGTATGTAGGATGGGTTGGTTGTTAACTTACGAGGATTCTGTTCTTTTGGTGCGTTCTGATGTGCTTGGAAAGGTGATCACTCCGCATGAATTTCTTCAAACACTCGGGACACTCAAACCTCTTTTCTCCGGTGTGGGTCCTTCTGTGTCTTTGTAATTCATCTGAGCGTGTGAACCTAAACACATTACAACCAACTATCAATAAACCATCTTCATTACATCAAGTATCACATCCAATCGTCCAATAGGCTTATTTTAATCCACTCTCCAAATTGAAATGGTTATATAATTTAATAATTAAGACTTCACAAATTTGTTACAAGGTACAACAATATTATTAGCAAGCAAAAGCAATTTAAGCACTATCTTAACTGAGAAACGAAACATTGACGTGTATTGAAAAATAAATTTAGAATCATAATGAATTATCATCAGAAAAAAATAGAGGATGAATGAAATTGATAATGCACAAAGAAAGCACCACTGAAATGCTAAGCATGCAGCATGCGTAGCTCGGATCCCATGATTCCTATACAAATTATTGTTTCATTGATACTCATCGGGTTTGGTCATCTGAATGCAGAATTTTCACATTGTATCGGTGAAGTGTTTCAATAACCCGGTGATTAGCATTAGATCCTCGACAAGCAGTCGGGCAGACTGTCTCATCCCCGCAAGGAGACATTTCAACACGAGCAAAGCTTAGTGAAAGAGCAGTCTCAGGTTTATCGCCTCAATGAAAATATATATATATAGTGTTACAGGATAGAATAATTTTGAGAAGGAAGCCAACGCACCTTTTTCCGCAGAAGAGCCAATTGCAAATGAAAGGACGTTCCCCCGTGTGCCACCTGAGGTGGGCGCGCAGATGCGAAGTTTTACCATAGACCTTGTTACACCCCGGCACATGACATATGTGCTGTTTTTTCCGATTGCTTACATCTCTAAAAATGCAAAAAATAAAAGCAGTTGAAGCAGGTCCACAATGTGTTATATCATAATATTATGTACACGGGGGTTCCAAAACACCAACAGAAATAGGCACATCTCACTGATCTCTGTAAGGGACTGCATTTACCTTTCAAACAAGACAGACAGACCCATGTACACACATGCACCAACGAGTCAGGGACTATGGGATTGTTGCAATAAGAAGCAATTAGGTTCACTAAACTCTTTGCATTATTTGAAAGCGACTGAAGATTTACTATCATCAGACTGTAGTCGGGCAAGAATTTTACATATAAATCTAGATCTGGACCTGTGTAAAATCTTGGCTTTACAAAAATGAATAAGCTCTTCTGTTACTTCTATTATGTAATTTGGAGCTAAAAATTAATTATAGAGATCAGTGAAATACCTTTACACATAACATGTATACATCAAATGATTTTTTTTGGGCAAAGGGTTAAATAGTCTAAATTTAGTATTGTAAGATTCAAAGTTGGATCAATACCCAATTTGCTTAAGTATTTTATATTTACAAACAAAAAACCAATACCATTAGTGGGGTAATTATTTTGTTATTTTAAAAATATTGTTTTTATCGAGTATGGAGGATTTAAAACCTAGAGAATTACACGTGTGACTATTATGTAAAGTATTGGGATACGTTTTAAGATTTTCACAGCCAAAAGCATTTTCGTTATTGTTTTTGGGGTGTTATGCCGTGTTGCGCTACCTCCTTCTTTAGCCAACAGTTTCGGACATCGTTGCAGTGTCCATCATCAGGGCAGATCCGATAGATGTGTAATTTTTAATGTAAAGTATTTTTCGTTTATAAAATGCGTAAACGTTTCATGTTTCTGGTATGTAATATAAGAATATGTCATATAAATTCCCAAATAATTGTGTCTCATTTTGTTAAAGGTTTTTGAGCTGCAGTAACAACATGCAGGATCATGGGAAAATACAAAGTCTGTTCTCTCCCTGACAACCCTAACCCTGATCTCAAGACCTTCTTCAGACAGAATTATGTATACTCTGTTCACCAAGATTGAATTGTTTAAAAACTAATAAATTCCAAAAATCCGAATTTTGATGTTCATACAACTTCGATTTTGGTTTCTAAGGGCCAGCTGTTTCACAAATACATAAAGTTATGTGAAAGTGCAATTCAAGTTTTGAAATAATTCTATTATGTGCCAGTTATTTCATAGTAGGCACCTTCAACAATAATAAATTTGATGAATTGTAACAACTGGCCCTGAGTTTTGGTCTTAGCACAATTCAGTTTACCGCCGATTCCTCGATGGCGCTTGCAATTTGTGCAAAGTAATATTTTTACATAAATTTCTTTTATATATGAAATTTTAGTAATAAATTAAAACAAACTCAAAAAAATGTAATTTAATTAAGTGTTATGTAATATTAGGTAAAGGGCATTCTCTGTTAAAAAGCATATTGTGTCTAGTTTATTCATTTAAATTTTCTTGATAAACAGATTAAGAAATCGTGATTTGTAATTTAGGTTCATACAAATTCTTGGGAGTTTTTATTTTCCAAGAATTCAAAACAATCACAACCAAATAAATATCATTATAGGAATGTAATACTGCCATCACACCTAGGAAGATGGGATTTTTTTTATTGTGTCTTTCTAATTGGGTGCCATGGTACTAATGGTATTATATTACCACAGACCACGGACATATGAATATATCTGGACCTGCCCTAAGTGATAAAAACGTATTATTTCCCCCTCCACATGGCGCCGGCTGTAGCTCCTCCTTGGAACCGGCTCGCTCCATGGGGAGGGGATATAGCCTCGCTTGAATCTAAAATGTGTGACGTCATCATTCTTGCCGTGAACAGCGAGAAGCTGACATCCATACATTTAACGAAATAACGGCAGCTTGTGCTATACAATATATCTACGTAACAATGTGTACATAGCTAATGTGGGCGGTACTCCAATGTGCTCGTCGCTGGTTACAGGGGTAAGTAAATTATGAAACATTTGTAAAAGTGTTTTAACTAAACACGGTAACAAAATATTGATATGTGTATTGGCGCGAGTCTTTTTGGGGCGAGCATTTGGCCTTAGCAAATATGTTTTGAACGTGGCAAGCAATTCGCGCTCCCATGTAAAAAGGTCTATTCATTCAAAGCAGATTTTGCTTTTAAGAACTAAATGGTGATATTGTAATGCGAGATGCCTATATACTGTCAGATTGATTGTTCAACGAATGACAGTCATCTTTCCCCTCTTCGCTCTTCATAGTTTGGTTTTACCCCTCATCTGTAATTGCTTGTCTATCCATTTGGATGTCTATGCCACAGACTTAATTTTTTTTTTATTCTTTTGGCAGTGTTACTTACCTATGATGATATTTATTTGGTTGTGATTGTTTTGAATTCTTGGAAAATAAAAACCAAAAACTTAAAATGAAGAAGAAATAAAACACCAAAAGCACTGAATCAAAAACATGAAAATAATTTTGCCATTATTTCAAAGTTGTTAAAACCTCATAAATTAAATTAACAAAGTATAATATAAAATATGTCAAATTTTTGTTTTGTTGAAGAGAGTCTACAATAAAGTCACTTTATACCCTATGCCAAATCTCCCCTCAAAAGGTAACATTTAATTTCTACAGTGCAATAACGAATTTAATGTACGGCAGTTAGTATTGTTTAAGAATTCTGACTGGTGAGGTTTGAATGTAATTAAGAGTGCTGCCGTGCGACATGGTACTAGGGGCACTTGAGATGTATTCGGCCTAGGCAAGAGATGGCGCATCAAATCAATGTTGTTTTTCATAAACCCTAACTTTCAAATGACTACGCAAAAATCTTCAACCAGCTGCGTCATATAGTTTGTGTTTGACAGTCATTGAAAGAGAACAACTTTTGCATTTTTACAAATATGCATAAAATCGAATATCGTGCAGTGATTAGATACTCATTTTCAAAAAAGAAGATGAAAGCTGAGATCAACACCGAATTAAATCAATGTTTATGGGGACCTGCACCTTCAATATCAAGAATTAAATATTAGACAGCCGAATTTAAATGCGCTCGTAAGAGTATTTGTGATGATGAGCGTCCAGGCTGTCCGAAAGAGGTCACCATGTCAGAAATGGTCGATAAAATCCATGAAATGATAATCGACAATTGACGAGACTATATAGCTCAGGCTGCGGGCATCTAAACCATGAGGAAACGAAATACCACTAAGAATGAGGAAGCTCTCTGCCAGATGGGTGGCGCATTTGCTCTCAGTCAACAACAAAAGCTATCGTCATCATTTCGAAGAAGCATTTGGCGGTGTTCAACAGCGATAAGGAATTTTTACATGTAACTTTTTTTTTAACTGTGGATGAAACAAACAGAGGCCTCTTTTTAGGACTTAGGGAAATCATATTATTCAGAGGACATCAAATAATTTTCAAGAATCGTTGGATGAAGTATATAGGGCTAAGAAGACAGTATGTTGTGAAATAAATTTATTCATATTTAATTTATTATCTAAAAAACTTGTATTTTCTTGCCTATACCGATTACTTTTCAACTGCCTAAGGCTAGTCTACTGTATTTTAACCTTACGTCAGAAGCAATGCAAATCCTAACAAGATCGGACGCAATTCATCTGTGAGATTAAATCACAAAAAAAACAGATCAAAATAGATATTTTGCTCAATTTTTCGGGGCGAAACAGAAACTGGCCCTCTGCGAGTGGTTCTCGCTAGATTCACGTAGATTAGAATGGTGAGGTAAATAGAAATGATGATTAGTAGATAAATTGTTGTTAGATATTTCAGACACATGGTTTGGTCGAATATATTCATTCATGAATTCTGAATATTGCAATTTTATAAAGTTGATTTTGAGAGATTACGTTCAACGGAGAGCCATCCCATTTCGAGTAGTGGGGAAGAAGGAAAAGTCAGGAGGCCACGCCCCTAGATCGGAGATATTTACCCTTTGGCACAAAAATAACAGATCACTTCATCTCACAGATTAGTTGCGCCTGACGGAAGGTTAAGAAGTCAATCGGCATTATAAACTTCTGAATTCTGAATTAGCATATGGTAACACCGCCATGCACCATGATGGTCCTAAATGAGGGGTGGGTAAAGTAACATTATCATTATATGAAATTTGGAGTGGTGAGGTTGGAACATCTCAACGACGTCATGCAACATGTGACAGAGTTGGGTGGTGTTGTGTATTACCTATCTCCCTGCATACAGTTGGGGCAGGAGCAGGCGACGCGCACGACCCGCTTCTTGGCGTTGGCGTCTGCCTGGTGGCGGTGGTGGTGGCTAGCGCTGGTGGGGGGGGGCGGCGCCGGGCGGCGGCTGCGCTGGCGGGCCGGAGCTGGGTCGCAGTGGCGGCGGCTGCTCGGGGCTGCACCCCCCCGCCTCCCACTTGACGCCCCCCGACTCCCCCCCGCCCTCCCCAACCTGCTGCTGCTGGTGCTGCTGCTGTTGTATCTGCTGCCCTGGAAGAAATCAACCCTGAGATGTTATCTGCTATTGTTTACCATCGTTCATACCGCACAAGGGTCTCAATTGCTCCCCAATTGGAGCATGTACGGGGAAGAGAATGAGATGGCAAAAGTAGGGTTGGGAAGTACCTGGCTATTCAGATCTGGTCAACAGACATCGCTAAAGCCATTTCAACCAACATTTCGATTCTGGTGGTCTTTTGTCAGGGTCAATACTGAGAGTATCTTCCACTGTGGGAATAAATACTTTGGTTTCAGTGTTGAACATTAAACAAGTTGATCTGTTTGAAATTTTCATGCATTGGCTTTTTCATCACGAGCTATGGCTTTGAAATATCAAGTTAATTGTAATAAAATAAGATTTAGCTGTATTGTTTGGTAATCTCAATATTTTGAACACAAAATTAAACATAGTCATAACTATCGGTGGACAGAGAAAACTCAAGAAATATTAACACACTTTAAAAGCGTAGCCAGTGGTTCAGTTTTTATACACAATAATTTCAAATTTATTAAAAGTTCTTACTGTTACGTATCATTTATATGAGAAAGGTTAGGAAAGGAAATAGATCTTTCAGCCGCATACCAACGCTTTGCAGAACATTAATATAACCATAACGATCAAGATGACAAACCAATTTATTTCATTTGCCCACATGTAGAACCAACATTAGAAAAAATTCCCCAATTGCCCAATATAACACATAATTCAACAATGTAGACATTCTTAGCAACAACCTTCAGAAATAATAATGAACAGAAGTAACGAGGAATATAGGATAAGGATAAGAGATCCTTATTTATTTATTTATTTATTTATTTACAGACAAATAGTCCAATTAACAATATAAAAATAACACAAATAGAAAAAAAAGAGAGATCACAATGAAAGGAGATTACATATAGATGAAGAGCATTGACAAAATACATATAATATAAAAGTACATAGAGAAGATAACTACAAGTAGCTTGAAGATGGATTCAAAAAGACTAAAAAACCACATTGCGTAACGACTTCCGAAAGTCATTTAGGCTTACACCAAAAAATTCAATGATTTGCGTTGACAAGTCCCGAGATTCTGGATAAAGGAGAATGATATCCATAATTAGTAGAATGTTGATTGAGGAACAGCAATTCATTATTTCGGAGTCTACGGGAAGGAATGTTGAACTGGATGAGTTGTAACAAAGCAGGTGTGTCAGTAATACTGTTGATAATTTTGAAAATGCATATTAGATCAGAGTCCTTTCTACGTTTTTCTAAAGAGGAAATGTTTAAAGTTTGTTCAATTACATCATACGAGTATTCTCCTCTTTCAAGTCCTAACCTCCAAGCAATTCCTCGTAGGAAGCGATGTTGTACAGATTCGACGTAACAAATGTGGACAGCATAAAAAGGAGACCAAATGACACTAGCATATTCAAGGTGAGGGCGGAACAGCGAACATGTATTTTGTCAATGCTCTTCATCTATATGTATTCTCCTTTCATTGTGATCTCTCTTTTTTTTCTATTCGTGTTATTGATATATTGTGAATTGGACTAATTGTCCGTAAATAAATAAATAAAATAAAATCAAGTACAGTAATTCTGTGCTGATAATAACTGATAATCGGGTGCTGGGTCGGGATGGGATATTAAGATAAAAAAACAAACACTGATTCAACTTAATTAATAGAAAATGAATAAGAAGAATAATAAGCTAACCGATAATCTGATGCTGGGACGGGTTGACCTGCGTGACCTGCTGCAGCTGTCCCACTCCGAGGGCACTGGCAGGAATGACCTGCACGTTGCCGATGCCCGGGATGTTGTGGACCGGGTAGGACTGTAGCGTGGGCATCTGGAAACATGACTTCTATTATACATAAGTAAAGTCTTTTTTAAATTGTTCTATAATTGAGTTCTTTCATGGAAATATGTTTTATTCAACAGAAAATTATTAACCGGTCAAATGCCGGAGACGCGCCGGCGCGCGGGTCCTAATGCGCAGGCGCAGAAAATAATTCAAATATTTGAATAATATTGTCTTTGAAAAACTTTTGGTCTGCGATTTTGACCCTTATATGTACGACATTTGTATGAAGAACAGTGTCAAAATCGCTTGCGCCATCATTATTCTAGGTAGTGTCAAAGATTTCACTCGAATTGCCACACTGGATTATTTTTAAAACGATTTCTTCCATGACAATGCGCTGTCAGATTTTATCGCGAAATTAACGGTCGTTATCATTATCGCGATGTATTTGTATCGCGATAAAAATGTCGTAAAACCTATTAATTTACGTAATAAATGCAAGTAATGTGATTTTAGTGGATAGTTTATTGTGTTGTGAACGTGTTTCAGTCAATAAAATACACAATAGCTCAAAATTTATCAACAAAACATTCAATTCAAAATTCAAAGTGGTGGTTTTTTAGTGTTTTTTCACGAAGTTCCGCGAAATGTTACAGCATTTGACTCGTTAATCAACATGATCAATATATTCAGTATCGATAATAGTAATAATGTTTGCACTCTAATATTGATGGATTGATTCATCACTTATGTCAATACGGGTATGGAAAAAGATAAAATTTTATTACTTCTTAATTTCACGTCTACCGAGCATAAACAATGTTTTGGAATTCAAAGTTTTACAGTAACCTGTGGATTATGTGCCCCTCAGAAACCTTGCGTAAAATGTTATTAATCCAGCCATTACAAGAAAAATTACCTAAAAACAATAATTATTGTCAAAGCATGCGTGTGCTATAATGATTTTGGATAATTGGCAGACATACAGCGGTAGACATGAAGTTAGGAACCAAAAAATGTGAATAGGGTATTTTTTATAAATTTTTTTTTTGTACAATACAAAAACTTTGATTTCAAACATTATACACAGTGATAAAGAAAACTTAAATCAAATTTATATAAACAAACCAACTAATAGGACATGCAATAATTAGTTGAAGCTAAATCTCTTCTATTTCAAAATAACCTATTATCTACCTAGATAGTTTGTACAAGTACAATAATGAAAAATGGGAAGAAAAAATATCACCCTTATCCAAATTCAACCAACTCAAATAATAAACAAATAAAACTCCAAAAAAATTTCTGATTAAGGCCTTCTCATGGACCGGTAAGAAATTGACATAAAGCAGGTGCAGTAATGTTGGGTAATGTTGCGCTATGTCCAAGGGCGGATCCAGGGGGGGGGGTTATGGGGGTCATGACCCCTCCCTGGGCTGGGTCCAGGACCTAGATGGACCTACTTTTTACTTGTATCTATTATTATAAAAATTAAATTATTACTAAATTATTGTGACCCCCCCCTGGCGCTTTGTGACCCTCCCCTGGCGCCAAAGCTGGATCCGCCCTTGGCTATGTCTCAGTGCATGGATTCGCACATGTTCATAGACGTCAGTATATTTGTAGGTCAGCATATTTGTAGTCAGATTTCTGTTTTACCGTCCTGCAAATCATCAAGTGACGACGAGGTTATGGAATTTGATGTTTACTGACAACTCACAATGCGTTTGTGATATCATTAATCTGATTCTATTTTCGTCATAACTTACTGGTTTTTCATAAATCAATGTTTTCGTGAATTGTACCCCGTCTTACCAGATAATATGTTTATTCATTTAAAAAATTATGTATAATCTACCATATTACCTATATAGTTTCGCCAGAATTGCTAGTTATGTTTAAAGAAACGATATTTTAAATGTATCCTTAAGGATACGCTGGTTTTCAATAGGTAAATGTGCCTGTTTGATAAATTCACAAGAATGCAGTACTCTCTCAGTAATATGCCACTCAATTATCTGACAACTACTATAACTCCGCCTCTTCCTAGACGATTGTACACTGACGAATCGGGTTATCTTACTCTTGCAAACTCCGTTAATATACCGCTGTCCAGCTTGCTCTCACAAACAGTTTTAGCAATCACCTGAGTTAATTGATGTTTCACGACATTTCAGTTAGTCCTCTGTGTATTCTAGCAGCTGCCGCATGTCATCACTCTGATTGGATAAGGTTCTAACTTCGCCTTACCATGGTAAGGCGAAGTTAGTACCCTAAGTGCTGTTCGTTCCGTTCTGCCACATTTTTTTGTTTGAGTAAGTTTCCAAATTGGAGTCTTCTCGTAAGCATAAACAGGACACCTTCATTTTAAACCAAAAAAAATTAAGATTTGTAAAAGATCAATAGGGTATATGTTTGTTTTCACAAAATACCTACCTACGAGCTACCGTATGCACTATAATCTGCTGCTTTCAATAAGTGGACACCTGCTCGGTTTTAGGGGTGGCAGTACTAAGAGTGTTCTATTTAACTCGTGGAATGCCGCGAGTAAATGGGGTTGGTTGTAACCAATTAGCGTTCGCAAAAAGCGGCAGCCATGACACCCAATGTCCCGCGATTCTGACAGCGTCCTTGAGAAATTTCGTACATAGAAAGGTCAAAGTTCAAAACCAAAGAATTTTTCCCGCGCATGCGCAAGAACTGCGCACGCTCCCGCGCTCCGGTAAATCATTAATATAAATTATATGGAGTCACCAATCTAATTGCGGTTTTCTCTATGGTAAAGAGCGATAATAGAGCAAGCGATTCTGACCGTGTTCTTCATACACTTTCTTTATACATAAGGGTCAAAATCGCGTGTAAAATCTCATGACACACCGGTTGACGAGCGGCACCTGAGCGGTTAAAAAGTGTTCTTTTTAACGAAAAGAAATGTAATTATTAAAAGTTCATTGTGATCTCGGCGGTGACGCAATGATATCAAGAAGCTACTTTTTGCATGTGCAATGGAAGTATGCAACACCGCTCCCGCGCCTTGCACATGCACTAATAGAAATAGAAATATGTATATGGAATAGAGCGCTCTAGGTATCACACATTCTAACAGCACTCGGTACCGGCCAGTGAGAGAGCCAGTGAGAGATGTTTGGAAATTTAACAAAAAGGCACTTTCTAGATGAGAAAAGTGTGGAAAAGCTGAATAAAAAAAAAATTAAGGCGCGCTCGGCAAAATTGAGGGAGATACAGCCGTTTAAAGTATATATAAAATTTCACTTCGTGAACCGATACTACGACACTTCGCCCGCCATTTTGTCACTGTTATGTTGGTATCCCAGACCTACAAACAAGAACCAGATATGATTGTAGCCGACTTCGTGGGATAAATAATAAGGGGCGTAATTATGAAAAACAGAATTAATAATATAATGTAAACGAACCTCTAATCAGGTACTGGAATGGAGACAAACCATTCAAATCCTGGGATGTTTTTTAAAATAAAGATAATATATACAAGCCCGCTACACAAACCCTGCGTAGCCAAACGTAGGCTGTTTTTTAAAGCAAAGATAACATACACAAGCCCGCTACACAAGCCCTGCGTAGCCAAACAAACCCATTCAAAAACGTAGGCTGTTTTTTAAAGTAAAGATAACATACACAAGCCCGCTAGACAAATTTCATAATTACGCGCCTCATCAGTTTTCCCACGAAGTCGGCTACAATCGTATTTAGCTCGTCTTTGTATCAGGGATAACAACAGTGATGAAATGCCCGCTGGCACCCGCCAGTCTGTCATAGTGTCGGTTCGCGAAGTGAAATTTTATTTAACGCAATTGAAAATTAATTACTTATTCAATTTTTTTTTCTATTGCTTTCCGCACTTTTTTTCACCTTCCAGATTAAAGTTCTCGGTAAATTTTTGAGTTCGCTGGCAATGGTTAATATGCACTTTTTTTTGACAAAATCTTTTGATTCACCTTAATTACATTAAAAGACAACTATTTGCATTGGGGGAAGTGGAAAATATTTCATTCTGAATTTTGATTACGTAAAATTAAAATTAGCTTTCATTCTGTGAAACGAGACCGTCCATTTTCAAACATTATTTTCAAATGTCATTTTGTTATGTTGGTATTCTTGTTACTGTACGAAAAGATGCTAGAGCAAAGCTTAGCAGACTTCATGGGAATTCTAGGTTTGTGTAACATGGTTTGTGATACAAAAGAAAGTGCCCCTTTATAACGCCTACTCGCATCAAGGCAAGAAAAACATCCCAGTTTTCAAGTAGTTTAGCGGTTACGCTAGGTTTGTGTAACATGGTTTGTGATTCAAAAGAAAGTGCCCCGTACCCAGTGGCGGACTAAGGGGGGGGGGGGGGGCGGGGGGGGGCGGGGGGGGGGCGGCCCTCCCCGGGCCCCTGCTTCCGGGGGGCCCCCAAACTCCTCCATGTTTCCTTGATCAAATCCTAAACATGCCTTTAAGGCACCAGGACACTGTAAATTTTTTTTTTCATTTTTTGAAAGATGCACTTGTTAAGAATGCTCTCACCAAGTTTTTTAAAGAAATTCGGTAAATTGATGGAGATACAACATTTTATGTGAAACCATTTGAAACAGTTTTGAATTATCCTTCAGCAAAACTTTGAATGCCTTTTAATCGAAATTTTTCAACCTGGTTGATAACATATTAAACAAACTATACATCCGATTTGTATTCAATGTAAGGGAATTTCGATATCTAAAAAAAAGATAAAAAAGGCGGCCGGCGAATTTTATTTTCAATTTTTTATAGTAAATTTTCATCGTTTATAAAAATAAAAATAAATTGGAAGGGGGCCCTTTATAAAACAATCCCTACGTGGTGTCATAGTCAGGGCCGGATTAAATATGTTGGGGCCCCTAGGCAATGCACGTCTCGGGGCTTTTTACCACAGGGGCCCCTAGCCGATGCGTGGCCCCTAGACAGTAGCCTACACTGCTGTGTGGACAATACGGTCCTGCCAGGGCTAGCTTAAACATGTCGGGGCCCCTAGGCAATGCACGTCTCGGGGCCCCTTTGCTCTAGGGCCCCCTACCCGATGCGGGGTCCCAAGGCAGTTGCCTACACTTCTTATGGATAATACGACCCTGGCTATAGTTACTGGATTTTCAAAGGCAGTGCCCTATACTGCCTTATGGACAATACGGCCCTGCAAGGACAGGCTTAATCATGTTGGGGCCCCTTTAACCTAGGGGCCCCTACCCGATGCGGGGCCCCTAGGCAGTTGCCTACACTTTTTATGGATAATACGGCCCTGGCTATAGTTACTGGATTTTCAAAGGCAGTGCCCTATATTGCCTTATGGACAATACAGCCCTGCTGGGACCAGCTTAAACATGTTGGGACCCCTTTACCTTAGGGCCCTTATCCGATGCGGGGCACCTAGGCAGTTGACTACACATCGTATGGATAATACGGCCCTGGCTACAGTGACTGCATTTTCAAAGGCAGTGACCTACACTGCCTGGCAGGGCCGTCTTAAACATGTCGGGGCCCCTAGGCAATGCACTTCTCAGGGCCCCTTTACTATAGGGGCCGCTAGACGATGCGTGGCCCCTAGGCAGTGGCTTACACTGCTTTGTGCACAATATGGCCCTGCCAGGGCGGGCCTTTACATGTCGGGGCACTTAGACAATGCTCGTTTCGGGGCCCCTTTACCCTAGGAGACCCTACCCAATGCGGGGTTTTTCTAATATGTTGTCAACCAAGTTGAAAAACAAAAGACACAAAAACCAAGATAATTCAACACACAAACTGCTTAAACCGGTTTCATATAAGATGCTGTATCTCCGTCAATTTTACGAATTTCCTTCTGTATATGGTGAAAGATTATTAACAAATGCATCTTTTAGAAAATGAATTAAAAAAAGCGACTATTTTTTTTGTGTCGTGGCGCCTTTAAAATGTGCATTGTACCTATTTAAGGGGGCCTTTAAAAAATCCTTATGTGGTGCCATAGTGACTGGATTAGTTTAAGACTTGGTGCATGCAAATCGGATGTATAGTTTTTCTAATATATTATCTAATCATTATTTCTAATATGTTATCGTTTTTCTAATACGTTAAAAATGTAGTTTTGAGAAAAACGCGTTAAAATTTTTGGTGAAGGATAATTCAACATACACAATGTTTAAAACGGTTTAATATAAAACGGTTTAATATAAAACGGTTTATCTCCGTGAATTTTTAGAATTTTCTTAAAGAATTTTATGATAGCATTATTAACAAATGCATCTTTTAACCCGGCCTGTGCCGCTTGTGCGCCGGCGCACAAAAATGAAAAATCAAAATTTTTACGCAATTTTGACCCTTATGTATAAAGAAAGTGTATGAAAAACACGGTCAGAATCGCTAGCTCTATTATCGCCCTTTACCATAGAAAAAGCCGCAATGCAGCCGGTCACTCCGAATAATTTATATGAAATTTTTCGTCGGGCGGGATGTGCGCAGGTCTTGCGCATGCGCGAAAAAAAAATATTTTCAACTACGATTTTTACCCTTCTATGTACAAAATTTGTATAAGAACACGGTCAGAAATGCTAGCGCCAACATTCTCTATGAGATGGGTAAAAGTTTCATTCACCTTGCAACATTAGTAAATTTTAAAATAATTTTTAGCTATGACCTCCATCTGTCAAATTTTGCCACGATTATTTTGGTCAAGTCGATGCATGTTATGTGACGAAAACATCGTAAAAACCTATTAATTTACGTAATTAACGCAAGTAATGTTATTTTGGTACATAGTTTAATGTTCTAGGAACGTGATTCAGTCAATAAAATATACAATAGCTCAAAATTAATCCACAAAACTTTCAATTCAAAATTCAAGGTCGGGATTTTTTCCCTTTGTTCCCTGGCCCTTGGGGGGTTAAAAAAGGAAATAAAAAATAAAAGGAAACAAATTTTACAGAGCCCTGGTGCCTCAAAGCCTTGTTTAGGTTTTGATAAAGGGAACACGGAGGTGCTTGGAGGCCCCCAGGACCAGAGGCCCGTGTGATCTGAATAAAAATCTTGTAAAATTAAATCAACTTTTACTATGGGGGGGGGCCTCATCCAGCTTTGCCGCCCCGGGCCTCTTAGGGCTTAGTCCGCCACTGCCCGTACCTTCAAAATCTTCTAGCCGTTCGTTATACATTCAAGTGTATCAGGGATACCGTGACAGCGAATGAGCGTAATGGTGTACAATCTCACAAGACGAAAGCTAATTTTAATTTTACGTAATCGAAATTTAGAATGAAATATTTTCCACTTCCCCCAATGCAAATAGTTGCCTTTTAATGTAATTAAGGTGAATCAAAAGGTTTTTTTTTTAAAGTGCATATTAACCGTTGCCAGCGATCTCCAAAAAATAAGTTCTCAACTAAAAACGCGGTGAAAACATGGTTTTGGGCAAAAAACAAACTTTGGCAGAATCTGCATTCCTCCCAGAGAGCCGCCTAAAAAACCGAGTGTACATATGCCAGTTTAATTTTCCATAAAATAGTAACATAATTCGATTCAAAATGTTTTCGCAATCGATTTGTTTCAATCAGATAATATTTACAGTACCGTAGGTTTGTTATTCGTGCTGTCAAAATATTATACGACGATATATAATAGTATAGATTTACAACGATCGCCGTTTTCTTGTCTGTATACACCATAACTACCTACACGTCAAAATGGCATTGTATCTTGGTGCAGGAACGCGATTCATCATTTTTTTATCATTTTGCCTTCATAATAATACTGTATTATATTGTTTGAAACAAAAGGATCCCAGACGTTACGCAGATTGAAATAGATTTTGATCGATAAATCCGACAAACCTTTTTCTTCTTCCCTACAGCGCATTTATTTTTCTTGATCTTTCTTATTCGTTTTGCCTCCTCAGTTATGTCACTTAGGCGCTTTGCCGAAACAAACTTCTTAAATACATTTTCCATTGCAGATAAATGTATAGTTTACAATGGTTTACAATTTCAATAATGAAATTATGACACCGACATGAAAGCCGATATTTTAGGGATCGAATTATTTTCAATTTCTATGGTGTAGTGTAGGGTTAGATATTAGATTGGTTGCACACCATGGATAAATAAATGTTATAAAAGCCATTTTAGCCTCTATGTTCGCATGTATAAGGTCTTTATTCACGTGGTTAAATTTGTTACGCCACACATCACACGACTTTCGTTCTTTTGTCTGTTTTGTCAAAGAGAGTCGCTCACAAAATGGAAGCCGAGAATAGTGATGTCCACAATCGAAACACTGAATAATGTTATGTTTCGAAGAAATATTAAAAAAAAAAGAAAATTGAATCATAACATCATCATGAAGTTCCAAATGATGTATAACCGAAATGTTCGAATGAAATTTAAATAGTTTAATTAAATATCTAAAATTGAAATGCTCAATAAATTCTGAGAAAACAAAGGTTTCCAAACAAAAATAACCAGTTGCTCGGAAAAACCCGGTAAATTAGTTATTTACGACGAAATAATATTATGCTTCGAAAACATATAAATAATTCAATGAATTTGAATTATAACACGTTACTCCAGAATCCTGAGGTTTCAAATGAAGTATAACAGAAATTTTCGAATAAAATTTAAATAATTTTTTAATTAAAATTGAAATGCTCAATAAATCCTGAGAAAACAAAGATTTCCAGACAAAAATAGCCGGGTTGTTCGGAAAAAAAACGGTAAATTAGTTTTTTTACAAATGAATTCTGTAAAAAAAGCTAAAATATCTGAAAAAAGGAGCTAAAAAGCTAAACCATTTTTTGAACCAGTGTTGCACAACTAAGCTTCTTTAGAGCTAGGTATCGTCTGGCTCTATTTTAAAAATCCAGTTGACAACACTGCTGATGACCCCAATTTAGAGCTCAATATAGTTAAAGAGCTGAGAGGCCGTTCAAGTATTACGTAACGCACTTGGGAGGAGGGGGTCTCGTCAAACGCTACTTACTGTGCGTTACGAGGGGTGGGGGAGGGGGGGTTCGAACAATGCGTTACGTAACATGTTTTTCTTTATTTAGATAAAAAAAACTAGGGAATTAAAATCTTCCAAGTTGGCAATCCTTTTCGTTCTTGAAATCTCTTCTTTTATTTATGACTGCAAACGCGATTAAAACAAGAAAAAAGGTATTTAAGCGACTTTCCAGTACTTTGCGCAAATTAATTGTGACTCAGGTAAAAATTATCACTGTTTAGGGGGTGGGGGGAGGGTACAGAAAAACGTTACGGCGCGTTACATGGGGGGGTCAAAAATCTTCAAAAATTGCGTTACATAATACTTGAAGTTGGTTACATTGCCTAATAGAGATGAGACTGGTTTTGCTAATAACATCACACGGAAGTGCAATCTTTTTAGCTTTTAGGGGCTAGTTGATAATACTAATATTGCTCACGGTTGTTCCACGACAGTTGATCCGCTGACAATTGATTGGGTTGAAAATATGTTATACCTAATTACATAAAATATAACCAAGTTTAGGGATGTAGGGATGTACAGAGATGATGTACCGCCGAATATCAAAAGAATAAAACCTATTTTCATTCAAATGCATCCAGGAAAAATCTGCTTCTCTATTTACTGTATGTAGTATGTACCAGCTCATAAGAACAAAAAAATCGACACTGTGTATAAATTCCTTTGATATTCATGCCAACTTATTAGGGTATTTTTGAAATCGAGCTGAATATCTTTTACGTTTGAGATTGGTAAATAATACACAAAAAATTAAAATTTTATAGTTAATATCATTTCGGGGGATCAATTGTAGGGAGATCAACTGTTGGGTCACCATTGCTTACAGTCGCTCTTTCCAAGTCCAAATCTTAAATGGCAATATTACTAAATACAACAGGCATACATTTATGTGCTATGGGTCCCGGTTGTTTTGGATTAGATAAAAAGGCGATTCCTATATTTAATTTTTTTGTGCCAGAAGTGTCTATCGGCCACAAAATATTTGTACTATTGAATGCCGAACATTCAAAATATACTTTCTTTTCATGGGATGTAGCAGTGTAAAAAATGTGTGTAGCTTACTAAAATAAAACTTATTCGAAACAACAAAATAAACAACGAGTTCTTGCTTTTTGTTTCGTAAAGAGCGGCCATTTAAAAATAATAATAAATTTTCTACTGTGTCATTCTTTAAGGCGCAATTTTGTGTAGTTTCTTGTGTGTTTTCTTTATTTTTATTTTGAAAAATACTTCAAGAATATTGTAGTATTTTTTTTAATATTTTTTTTATAACATGAGAGAAAAAAACATAACTCTGAATATGAGAAGCTATTCTGGGGAAATTACTTATGGTAGATTATGTACTATTTTTATAAATATACACATTATCCAGTAAGACGATACAGTTTACGACAACATAATTGTCCGAAACGCCAGTAACTTATTATGAAAATATAACAGATATAATAATATTATAAATATAATATTAATAAATATAATATTATTGGATAATGGACGTTATCTCTTGTCTGATTTGTTTGATTTTTACATATTTACTGTTACATGTTTTAGTTTAGATTGATTTAAACACGAATTCCTGCAAGTACGCATGATTATTTATTCATTTAATGTACATTGTACACAGAAAAAGCAAATAACAGCCATAAAAATCACAAACCTGACAGGAGATTACGTCCGCTATCTAATAACGATCCCACAAAAAATAGTTGCCCACGGCGAGTGATACGACAAGCATTAGAAGGTGGAAGCTTGGCTTTCCAAAGATTAAAGAAAGAGAAACATTCTTGGGTTACAAATAACATTACAATATTTGAAAAACTCTTACTACCATAATTGAAAACGACAGATTTTACTTGTGCAATGATGGAGGACATATCTAGCTGAGGAATTAATTTCTTCATTTACTGAGATACACAAACATAATATACATATATTAGGTTTGACTTAACGAACATAACCTGGCTCAAGAATTTATTTGATTATAATGTCTTCCAGGAATATCCCCAAATTTAAATTTAATTAGTTACTGAAGTCCCCAATATTGCCTGGGCTTTACAGAAGGTTTTTCAAAATCGGCAGTGATCTTCCTCTTGTTTTGAAGGTCAAGCGTGCAAAATTTCATCAATCTCGGGATAATATTGTACATTTGTATAAAAATCAAATCCACAACACCCGCCCATCACAGGCCACAACATCTACTGTATATACTGAATCAAAACAAATAAAACTGCCACCAATACTGCATGTAAAATTATTATTCTAAAAATATACAGTTAGGTATCAATAAAAAGATATATCTTTTTCAAGACAATAATGTGATAACGTGAGTTGGGGTAAGTCCGGATTTGGGGAAAGATCGAAAAACGTGATTTTCGCAGTACCCTGGCAACCTATAATATGAACAAATACCTCTAGAGGAGCACTGTTTCATTACGCTCCGTACCTCTTTCGGTCGGCTTTTTTTTTTTTTACATGAATACCACACAAGAATCCCAACTGCTCCCGTCTGGAGTCAGTGGGACTATGGCATCCCCAATTGGGGTATGTTGTGAGGCTGAAGGTAGTGGGGAGGGGAAGGAGATAGGGAAGAGGAAGGTGGGGCAGTACCTGGCTATTCAAATCTGGTCACCAAACACAGCTAAAGCCATTTCAAGCAACGTTTCAATTCTGAATGGTGGTCTTACACCAGGACGATACTGAGAGTATCTTTCACTCTGGAACGTGCCGCGAATATAGTACCTATATATTATTTTAAATTATTGTGAATAACACAAATTAACCAAATAAAATTTATTTGCCACCCCCGGAACTCGATCCTGCAACCTTTGGAGTGCGAGTCAAGAGCCTTACCGCTGGAGTACGCCGGCCGTCAAGTGTTAGGTTGTGAGGCAGGTTTTTAAAGAGGTGAAGTTTCCCCGGAAAATTGTGAGATAATCGATCTTACCCCATCAAAAATATCTACAGACCCAGATAAGCTATCAAATTTATTGTGTTTTTTTAAAGAAAAATGTAGTTTAGGAAGGCCCCAGTGCCTAATCTGCTTTGGTTTTGGCTGTAGCTTTCTTTCCGATCTTGGATTTTCTCTTTTAGATTGGAATATGATCCTTTCGATCATACCCCTTTTTCGGTTTCCATACAAAAAGCCACATATTCCCAAACTTTAAGAGGTTCGTGCGTTTGTGATGGTGGTGGTGCTAGTGCAGGAATGAGCTAGTCACTGCGCTGTGCCGGGCGGACGCCGCTATTCTCGATAAATGATAAATTATAAATGTAAATAATACGATAAATGCGAGTATCGATTACAAGACCAAGAACATTCATATTAGACTGTTTATATCAGGGTTTCCCAACCAGTGGTCCCAACAAGAGGCTAGAAGATGGTCCACGATGGTCCGCCGGTCAATAAGCGAGTCAGCGCGGGGGCAGTCCCTGTTCGAGAAGTCTGAGTAAAAAAAATTGGGACAATATTCAGTTTATCATTATTGTACCTTGTGGTCAGGTAAATATTCTGTTAGAGACCGTCCCACCCTATCCCATTTCGCCCCCTCCGTTGTGGTAAATATTCTGCTAGAACCCGTCCTACCCTCTCCCATTACGTCCCTCCCGTTGTGCTATCCGTCCCGGGTGCCACCCATGCTAGCCTACGCCACTGGTCACAAGCAGTGGCTTAGGTGAGCATGGATGGTACCTGGGACGGATAGGGCGGACAATGTGGTGTCTCACCCCCCCCCCCCCCCCCCCCAGTATACAACCCCGCCAAATATCAGGCAAGAGATTGCAACACTGAGGGAATACAAGGCGCTGCAAAAAAGCGAAATACCTCTGCACGATGATGTCGTTTCTCACCCGGCATGCCGCTTAAAGTCTCGAAAACCCTTCTGGATGGAAGGAGAAAGACTCCTTCGAACACCTCTCACCCCAGAAGACAGGTGGAAGCTAGAGTGGCAATAAGCCAATGTCAAAAATGCCCATCTCGTTCAAGACCCCACTGAGAGACAGCCTGGGTTCTCATTGCCTTGCAAACTCTGGACTGCCATCAATAGGATAAGGTGCTCCCATAGCCGTTGTGCTCAGATGATGCACAGATGGGGCCTTAAAGAGTCGGTGATGTGTGAATGCGGTGCAGACCACCGAACATGTGGTCAACGAATGCCCGCTCCATTCATTCCCCGGCGGGATTGATGAGGTCCACAGGGCAACGCCTGAGGCCCTAGACTGGCTCGCAGACCTAGATGTCCCCCTCTGACCCCCCACCATACGAAAGAAGAAGACTGCAGAAAAATAATATGAGCTGTATGTTACACACAAGTTAATGTTTTATTTGCTATTGAATACATAAATAAAGAAGATCTAACCATTTACGCTGCATCACAGAAGTATGAAATATCAGTTTCTACTCTCCATGACCGCGTTAAAGGGAAAACAGCTTCAAAGAGTGATACCCTTGGAGGATCAAATTATTTATTTTGTTCTGATAAAAAAAAATTGTATACAAGTTACACAAACGACACATCCAGTTTTTGTTTTGCATTGTTACCAAAAAATTAAAGATAGAGTGATTCATAATTTTCTACTAAGTGGGCATTTAAAAAATATATTATTCAGACCTTGTTTCCAAAACACTTTGAGAACACTTTGCCGAAGACTGGAATACCAAAATTATAAATGGCCTGTTTTTATTGTAAAAATAAACAATTTAAATATTTCACATGTTAATTTGGCAAAGGGAGTCAGATGGAAAGACGTTTTTTAGTAATTTTTTGGCTAAATTGTTGAAATGCGATTTAAGAATGAATTCCGATCTTGCCCCACAAATTTTCGGTGTTACCCCCACACTGAAAAATAATTTTCCGGAAGTTTTGATTGGCAGTTTTCGGGTGTTTTACTGTGGATAATTCGATAAATAAAAATTTACTAACATAACTAAGACCTAAAGATAATGTGAAAAAATTAAAACTCTTGCGGGGACAACATAGATTCTTCAAAAAATTCCAAAGTTAACCAAAGTTCATCTCATCTAAAAAGCACAAGATCTTATCCCAACTCACCTTAACGACATAAGCAATAAATATGTTTGATGCAAAGACAATGAATTCACTGAACAGATAATCTCTGGAAGTGAGATCTAAACTGATTTGAAACAAAACTTTTGTCATCAATTTATTACATAAGAACTTTCCACACCTGAAGAGCAATTCTGTATCTTTTGTGGATACGGAATCGATTCCATACGTAATCGCCTGTCAAATTTGTCTGATTGTCTATGGCTTGCAATTGCTTTTTCAACTCTGGGATGGTCCGACGCTCTGTAGGGAACCCGCTTGCACAGCGCGGGTGTAAACTGTGCGCCCTAAAGTTTAAGTTTAGACTTACGGAATTCAATACTTCGTTTGTGTGAAAGCACTATGAAACAATACTAGTTTAAAACACGAAATGCTGTAAGTGTCCATGATTATTTATTCGTTTAAAGTTGTATAGCATGGAATTGGCATTTGTGAAGTTTCGTTTCAATCGCCATGAAACAGGCAGCCGCCTAGTATGGTGATTTAATATATCTACTTTATGTAAATGCCACAATTATGTAACATGTATTATATAAATATAAATAAATAAAATCTAAATACGCATGAATTACTTAGTTTACCCAAATTAAGAACCTGTTTAAGGCAAAGCTATTGACGCAGTATACACATACAGAATAATTGAATGCTTGGGGATGAAATACATTAATTATTCCACTAACAGCCGCACTTTTAGGCACAGATTATGGAAATTACACTTAATTTCAACAATTACTATAAGAAACAACTATTTACATGCACAAAATAGGTTATTAGGTTCTTAATTTGGGCAAACTAGGTCATTCATGCGTATTTAGATTAAAACGAAACTTCATAAATGCTAAATCCATGCTGTACAACTTTAGAAGTACATTAAATGAATAAATAATCATGGATACTTTTACAGCGTTTTGTGTTTTAAGCTAGTTGAAAAAGCAATTGCAAGCCATAGACAATCACACAAATTTGACATGACAGTATGGAATCGATTCCGTATCCACAAAAGATACAGAATTGCATGGCTGGGCCTTAGATGAAATTTGAAATTGATCTCAATGAAATTGATCTGTTTAAGAAGTGATTTCGGTATTTGAAAACATTTGATCAATTTCAGCATAAATAAGAAAAATAGAAACACTTCCATCAATTTGTATCTTCAGTGATTGAATTAGTAATAAATTAATATAGAAACTGGATAAAACAGAAAGTGACAGAACAGCACATGATAAAATCGCACCACAAGTACTTTAGTGGGTCAAGTAAAAAAATTTATGTTTTTTGTTAATAATGCAGTTTTCGTTTTATTTATTGCTAACATAGTAACTCAAATAACATTTGCAATACATTTTCATTGAATTTCTCCAATGAAGTATTTTCAAAATATTTGTAGTTTATTTATTTACTCTTCTTACATTTGCAGCTTTTACATTTGGTACATAATGTTTAAATTTTTTAATTTTAATTTTAAAGGGTTAGTACTATACAACAGGTTAATAAAAATAGTTTATTAATAAGTTGACTGATGTACAATATTGATGTGATATAATATGGTAATGCATCATGCTTGTGTCATAAAATATCATTTGGCCTGGCCTATTTCAGCATATCGCTTGCCATATTTTCCCATTGGGAATGTACGGCGAGCGATATGCCAAAATACGCCAAGCCAAATGATCTTTTATAGCTGTGTGTGACACGGGTCTCAATGGGATGTATATTTTTGGTGCTTTAGTGTATTTTTTATTTGATGTACTAAGAATTAACCTTATACACTTACCGTTCGTAACTTTAAACGCTGATATCTCAAAACTATAATTTTTTACTTAATACACTATATTTATGTAGTACTCATGGTGCGAAATAATAGGCTATGTTAGATTAGGTTAAGCTAGGTTTGTTATTTTTCTTCACTTTATGTTCTGTTTTGTCATGGAACCAATAAATTAGTATGTACACAATATAATCCAAAGAAGAAGATGTGAATTAAAGTATGGCGCATGCACAAACCACGTCTACACAGATACCTGAATAATATTCCCTGTACGAACATTAGAGTTGTTGGTGGGAATGACGGTGAGGTGCGGCCCATTGGGGGCGGAGGTAATGTTAATGGTCTGGGTCCCCTGCTGGCCGTTGGAGGAGTCCCCAATAGAGACCGTGGCCTGCTGCCCCGGAGCCACCGCCTGTCCAGTGGTAAGTAAGGACTCAAATGGGGGCATGTTGCTTTATATATACCATACTCTCAATTGTCTGATGTGCTCGTTGAGTTCAACATGTTTACTGACTCTTTCAATCACTATGTACTGATTTTATGGTCTTGTTTCACTTTTTGAATGAATTTCGAGTAAAACGAAATGCCGAACCCTATATGTAGAAAAACATATCTACATTCTAAACAATAGCGAACTTTACACATACGCTTTAAAGCACGCATCTCGACTCACGTTCCAAACTGATGCAGAAACGCTCCGCATCAGACTGTGTTCCAAACAGTTAAGCTAATTTGGGTGTAAAAAGTCACCACACTTCGGCGTGCGTTCCAAATTGTGGATCGCCCGACCCAGGCTAGGTGTAAAGAGATTAGAGCGATGTTCGGAACGAAATGTGGAAAGCACTATTTCAAAATTTTGCTTTAGTTTTTGCGATGGACGCTATGCACCCTCCAAAAGCTTATGTTTAAAGCTGGAATGCATGCCAAACCAATAACAGAAAATGCACGCAACAAACTGACAAGTCAAAGTGCACGCGGCTTGGCCTTACGTGTATGTTTCAGAGAGTGCAATGTGGCGTGAGGCGTTTCCATCGCTCCAAAGTGTACTTGTAAAGTCCGCTAGTGGGAACCTTAGGCTCAGATAGGGGCATGTTGTTTCATATAGACCTTTGAATTTGCAATGTCCATTTTCAGTATTTTGGTTAGGAATGAGAGTGGCGTCTTCATAGCAACGAATTTTTAGCAGCGCGAAGGCTGGGTTTAAAAAATAATACAGCACGATATTATAAAAAGGGGTCAGTTGTATCATCTACAAAGTACATACCTGAAGCGTGATTGTGGTGGGGTTCTGTCCCCCCCCTCCTTGCTGGTTTCCCCCCCCACCTCCTCCGCCCTGTGAACCCATCGCAGCCAACCACACCGTGTTAATGCACAATCAAAAGCATTTAATATGTAACCCTCAAACTCTTGTATGAACCACAATCATGATAACTAACATCAATCAAGTTAGGTAGGTACTAGAAACTTTGGCATTTAGTTAAAAGAGGGTTCCACTACACACAGCCAAGCAAATGAGAAGATATTAGTGAAGATAACATTCAGGTTAAATGATGAGAGGTTAGTCGTATGAAGGTTTAGTTATTAAGTATGTTGTGATAAATGGAAAAACGTTACTTAAATACACCATAACCTTTGCAAGACATTAATGCAGCATTCGTAATGCAAATGTTATTAGTACAATGTACGTATGAGTCTTGTGAAACAAGGACTTAAATGGGAAAGCATGGATTGTGCGATTGTTGATATTGTGGGGCCTGTCTCACCTGAAGGTTTGCAAGAGAAGAGAGTTGTATCTGTTGTATTTGTCCTGATGGGGTGATGACGTTGGCAACTTGCGGCTGCTGTGGTTGCATCTGGGAAAGAATAAACAAATATTATTGTTAACTGAAAGACTAAAATAAAAACACACATAAAATTCCAATAAAAAATTTCAGTAAAAAATATTTTTACTTTTAAAACAAATATTCATGTAGATCAAAAAACACCGATTCTGAAAGTATATGTTATATTTCTATATTTTTATTTCCAGAATTAATAAATCGTCCTTGAAAAATGATTTAAAAGCTATACTAATACCGTATAAACGCTCCATGATTAGTCAAACGAAATCTGACATCAAATGTAGTCTGTGTTAAGTTTGTACAATGTAATAACTAAACATATCTGTGCATCTCTTTCTGTACATGCGTACTTTGTGAATAAGAGGGAGGAGGAGAGTAATTTTGTCCGCCGATTTGAGGTTCTAAAATGGTTTTTGGTTGTATGTTACATACCATTCATTAACAGTTTTAAATTACCCAGATAGTAGAGAAATAATCTCGGGTCTATCTGGGGAGGTAGTCTATTTAATTGCTATGTATTTGGAAATTATAAGTTGTATCGATTGTTATTTTCTTAGATGATTTTAAATTAGGTGACTGTGATCTCCACAAGTGTTGGCTAAAGAAGGAGGTAGCACAACACGCCATAATCCCCCAAAAATAAATCATGTTAACTAACACTTTTGGCCATGATAATCTCAAATCACACATTCATAAGTGTCTTTAATATAGAAAACTATTTTAAAACATGCCAATATAAAGTCATATTTGTATAATAATATGTCAGAGAATGAATTGTTTATCGCATAAAGTTGGGACTTCAACAACTAAAATTATTTTAATCGTATATGATTAAAATAATTTAAAAAAATGGACCTTTTATTAAGTTTTGATAAATAAAAACCTATATTTACCTATATCAATAGCAAACCAGGATTACATACAAATACACAATCAAGTAAACCCCCCTAAATAAGGTCTCACCCATAGACATATGAATATTAATAGACCAGAACATAAAGGTGAGGGGAAGAAACCAACTACAACGGGGCGCAGAGCGGGAAGATGAATTGGGTGATATGTGATTCGTCAATAACTCAATCTGAGAGTATATGGGCATCTCGTATTATAATATCACCATTTAGTTCTTAAAAGTAAACTCTTCTCTTGAATGAATAGACCTTTTTACATGGGAGCGCGAATTGCTCGCCGCGAAATGAACAAATTTACAAATTCCAAATACAGCAAAGTAGAGTTCGCCTATTTTCATAGTCCAATATTTTGTTGACGTATTTACAAATGTTTCATAATTTACTTACCCCACTAAACAGCGACGAGCACACGCCATGTGTCTCGAGTGATAATGTGTGTTACAAAAATGACCATATTATGTGATCTGAATAAGCTAATAATAAAGTAAAATAATGCTTGCCTATGGAATGTAATACAACAATTGGGTTTATTCTCTTTTCACTTCTATTTTTACACGTTTTCAAAACACAAGCCACTATTTTTGCCGTGTTATTTCGTAAAATGCAACGATGAGTGCTCGACGCTGGCTCGCAGAAGAATGATGACGTCACATTTTTTAGATTCACGCGAAGCCATACTCGATCCCAGCCGGTTCCAATGGAACCGGTATGGGGAGGGGGAAACAATACGCTTTTATCGCTTAGGGCAGGTCTATTAATATTCATACGTCTATGGTCTCACCAAACTAACTTCTGAAAGCCAAGAACACGTGATTTAAATTTTGCTAAACAACTTAACCAGTATGCTTTTTCAGTCAATTCAAGTGAACATCATATTAACATGTTATTGCTTCAATTAATGCAATTATTTCACTATATCATGTGTTTGGTAATGTTATTTTCATTGGAAAATAAATTCACAAAGAAAAAGTTTTCCATTAAACACCAGAAATTTCATAAAATTTTCTAAACTGGTTTAACTGCGTCGTTTCTTGCAGCAAAAACAGTTTTACTACCTGCATGGACTGCACATCCCTATTAAAGAGATGAGATACTTAAATTATTGTGCTGGTGATACTTAAAAGAATTCATAATCTTCCGTTTCATAGATGATGTAAATATTTTAAAGCATAACCTGCAAAAACCCTTTTTCCCTAATATAATTAAACTCGCGCAATCTACGAAAGAGTAGATTATAAATTCTTTTGAGTATCACCTTAATAGTAATATCAAACCAGTCCGAAATCATGCTCAAAGAAATGACGCTTAGGTGATCTATCGGCGGCTATCTCCATATGCGAATGTTGCTTATCCACTAGAACGACAGTGCATTTTTAAACTTTTTTCTCCATTTGCTCGACATTTTCAGAAGATAATTTATTAAATTTTGCGCCAACAAAAAAAAATCATATCTTCGAATTTTAACATGGAGACACAAAAACTTATTATAGTGCTATATAGCCAATGAATTAACCTGTATTTTACCTTTTATTTCATATTTGTAGGATTTATAAAAAAAATATTAAAAAAATCATAAAATTTATAACCGCATGAATCCTGAATGGTTTTTACTTTGAAACTGCAGTGAGAGGTGCTTATTCGAGTCAACATAGAATATTTTCGATTTCTGTACATTGTTTGTGGTATACTTGATAATGAAAGGTGCGTATCCATGGAAAAAAACTTAATTTTAACCGTTAACAGGTGATCAGAAATTCTGCATTAAAAAAATATTTTTAACATCGTTATAAAAGAGTCTACGAAGTTCAGATTCGCGACATATATGGTCGTAATAGATAAATCAATAGCTTCGTTTTAAGTCCAAAATAACATAATTGCCTTTTTTATCCGAAAAGCAATCGGAGACATTTAAAATGGCAAAAATCGCTCCAGTAGTTATATGATTCATGAATTTTCTAAAACACATGCACTGTGTCAAAACGTGATGCGTGATGCCATGATCGTGTTGAAAAGGTTCCATGACAACTCAGAATCAACTCAACTGAACGCCTCTTTGTAAAGTCATGCTATGAGAAAAATAATTTTAAAACAGCCCATAACCTAACCTAACGTAACATATTTAACCAATTTTTTTTTTTTTTTTCATCACTTTCAATGACTTTTCAAAGGAGGTGTTCAGTTGAGTGGATTCTGAGTTGTCCGGTCACCGTTGAAATGTCTAGTGTTGTGAAATTTTAAGTTTTTTTTTTGCATTTTCAGCGCCGATAAATCAGTGTTTATTGAAACATTAATATACAGTTTCATATAAAACGACAACATAGGAAGTATCATAATATTGCTACTTAATTTTATAGTATGCTTTACATTACCAACCTGACTAGGTGTAACCTGTTCCGAGGTTAGTAGAACGATTTACGGTCTAACATGAATAACTATTATAGAAGAAAGCTACGTTTTGTGGCTTGACATTATACAAATGGAAAAAGTTGTTTGTTTAAAACCACTTTATTTTATTTATACACGTTGACCGGTTTCGGTTGTTTTCAACTTTCCTTGGTGGAGTGGTAGGTAAAGGGGTAGAGGAAGGGTGAGAGATACATAGGGAGAAGGGGAACAATAATTCTCAAATTTTAAACCAACAGTTAGAATTAACTGACAGTCCAATTTTAACCGGTCAGCAACGTAAGCAGATACATGCGTTAAAAATACGATAGCAGTCAAGTACAATAAGCATGTTTATACGTCAACGCGTGTGTCTCCATAGAAATCGTTCTAACTCCGTTATTGTTTTAGTGACATCCCTAAAACAAAAAGTAAAAGGTCGATATTGGATCAAGCTGTACATCCCTATCAAGTTGTCCATAGAAATACATAACAAGAATATTCTGTCAGTCGCGCGGTTGACACATATTTTTACCCGCCAAATTGCCCACGGGCCGCTCGATGTTGTTAATTTTTATTAAATATTTTTATATGAAATGATAGAAAAGTGAGGTGATAAAAAAGTGTTTATTATACATTTATACAATAGAATAAGTATTGTTGTTTACATAATCTGTGATTTTAGAACCGTTTTCACATAAAAACATCATGTGAGTAATTTTCACATTTTTTTAATGTTTGCATTCTAAATTTTAATATTTACAAGTGTTAATATTTATTTGTAATATAAAAATTTTAAAGCTTATTTTGTAACCTTTCTAAAACAGTTTTTACTATTCGGCTACATTCAGAAATGTTTCATTTATAGAGCTTTAATTGTGAAGCGGTAATAACACAAAGTTTTCGTAAAACGATCATTTCGTTTCAGAAATTATAAGTGAATATTTGCGATTTTCGGAGGGGTTAAAGTTGTTCCCATCTCCTTATATAACCCCCACTCTTCCTCTACCCCTTTATCTACCTCTCCACCAACCAGTATCTGATATTCTCTACCTCTCTTATATGCTTTGTCTTTCTCTTTTGTTTACCTCATAATCTTACTCGGTACTGTAATTTAGTTTATATGTTTATTGTCCTGATGAAGGTTGAGATCAACCGAAACCGGTCGACGCATATAAATAAAATTAAGTGGTTAAATAAAGAACTTTTTTCATTTGAATAAGTTATGTTTGATTTTGATGTAAAAGTCGTACCTGTGTGAGCTGCGGCAGTATCTGCATCTGCGACTGCAGGATCTGGTGTTGCGGTTGCTGCTGGAAGGCGTGCAGTGGAAAGTGCACTGTCTGGTAGACGGTCTGGCCGCCGGGCGCCGACACGGGCACCTGCACCGGCACCGACGCCTGCTGCAGGAGCTGCAGCTGCTGGGGCACGCCCCCCCCACCGCGAAGCGCTACGCTCTGGCCTGCCCACCGACAAATTTATTACTAACTCAATTTTATAAGGCATTATGAGAGTTTTTTTTTTAAAGTCACCCAATATGTATGTAGCTAAACAGCAATGCCAAAAATTCAAGCACATTGCATGTTTATAAATTTAAATAAAAATTTCAAATCAAAGAGTAAAATTAAGATAATTTAACACAAAAAGCACTCATTTTAGGGAGAATTGCTTGATTCAAAAAGAATTCATAGTGGACTCTTTCAAAGATAGTGCTAATTTAATTATTTAGGAAAAAAACACTTTTTGCAAGTTATGCTTTAAAATAATCAAGATTAATATTTTTTTGTGCCTGTACATATGGAATAAGAATATATACATCAGTGGCGGTCCATGAGTTTTCAGTGAGATAGAGTGCTAAGATTGAAAAATACAACATTACTAGATTTTTCGCAAAAACAGCGCTATATAAGTTGTCCAAATTTATTATTACTAATGTAGCTGAAAAAAATTTTTTTTTCAAAATTTCAACTTTTTGTATGAAGATCTTTTAGTATGTGGATGCGGCGCATACCTTGATTGAAAGAATTCTGAAGATATTCATACAAAAAGTTAAAATTTTGAAAAAAAAAATCATTTTCAGCTACAACAACGTCAATAATGTCATATTTTTCAATCTTAGCACTCTAGCCCACTGAAAACTCACGGACCGCCCACTGATGTACATATATAGTTTTGTCAAAACACAAACTCAATTCTTTTAAGAAAGGCATATAAATATAATATAGTATAAATGAGTCAATCCATTTGTTTGCCTTTCTTGAAAGAATTGTGTTTGTACACCTCAAAATTATTTATTCATATTCACATTGCGCATATACGGGCGCAAAATCTTAATGTTTTAAAGAACAACATGCAAAAGTGTTTTTTCCAAAAATAATAAAATTAAGGCCATCTATGAAAGATCAGATTATGAATTATTTTAAGTTTACCCAATATGATTACTAGAAAACATTTTAAAAAATGAAAAATGGTACACATCAACAAACTTCATTATTCTTCATTAGTTATGCCTTCTTGCCTGATCTATTCTGTGAGTCTCTATGGTCAATTTATAAAACAAATGTTGAAGTCCATTCAACTTTGGGTTTCTATTTCACAGAAAAGCCTCTTATCACGAATTTATTTCACAGAATCTTTGAAATAGATCAGGGGCCGTTCAAAAGTATTACGTAACGCACTTGGGGGGGGAGGGGGGGTCTTGTGAAACGTTACTGTGCGTTACGGAGGGGGGTTCGAACAACGCGTTACGTAACATGTTTTTCTTTACTTAGATAAAAAAAAACTAGGGAATTAAAATCTTCCAAGTTGGCATTCCTTTTCGTTCTCGAAATCTCTTGTTTTATTTATTACCGCAAACGCGATTAAAACAAGAAAAATGGTATTTAAGCGACTTTCTAGTACTTTGCGCAACTTGTGACTTTCAGGTAAAATTTGTCACTTGGGCGTTACGTAACGTTTAGGGGGGGGGGGGGGGGGGGGGCGAAATGGAAAAACGTTACGGCACGTTACATGAGCGGGAGGGGGGGCCAAAAATCTTCAAATATTGCATTACGTAATACTTGAACGCCTCCTCAAAGAATAGATCAGGTGAAATCCCGGCTATAGCTCCTCTTCTGGTTGCCTGCTAAGATAAGTTTATAGATGTATTTATAAGAGCTACTTGCATCTGTGAAACATTAGAGATCTGAAAGAGTGTTTTATGAACAGATAAAGTTATCTTTTGTAACTATCATCGTTAGTACTTACGGACACAATTTTATCATCAGTAAATACCAAATGCAGAGAATGCAATGTTGAGTTGCAAAATTGAAGAATTTAGTTTTCATTGTACGCAAAATAAAATTTAAAAAATAAGAGAAATAATAGAAGAACCCACCTTGCATGGTACTTATTTGCATTTGTTTTTGCTGTTCGTTCTTTTGTTCCATTTTGACATTCTCGGACGAGGTGGAACTACTCTGACTGACATTTAAACTAGTGCCGGTTATGGAGAACGAAGAAGCCTGGTTAGAGAGACCATTGGGGAAGGAGAAGGTCCCATTACTTGTGGGGACGGTAATGTTTCCCGAGGGAAAGGAGATGGTGGACTGCCCGTTGCCGTTGTTAGTCACCGGGTTCATACCCAAGCTGGACAGAGGGATGGTGATGTTGGTACCGGGGATGGTTATGGTCACCTGGGAAGGATCCACAGCTTAGTTACCAGACCACCAAGCAGGAAATGATTAGGGAATAAGCAAGGATGAAAGAAACAGAAAATAATATTAGTGATTATGAACAGTAAATGAAAGCATGCCAAAGCAAATGGATTCAAATATTGCAAAAGGTGTATTTATGTACATTTAATTTTTACACAATGTATAAACAAAAGAAATTTGAATGGAAGTTATGCATATTGAAGGCTTGTGACTTTCTTCGTGTGTTAGCTAGGCTAAGATTGAAAACCTGAATTACATCAAAATCTCCTAGTAATAAGAACTTTTTGCAATCACAAACTTTTATTTTTTCTTTTTATTTTAATTTTAATTTAATGAGTAAATTGTCAAATTAAATACTTACTCAAATTGTAATATTTTAATTAAACGAAGATAATATTAGCAAACTTCAAACAAAAATCTAAAAAACAGAAAAATTAGAAAAGAGTATGGTCACATCCCGGCAAGGCATAAGTCCTGGTTTTGAGTCCTAGATGTGACCGTATTTTTTTTTTTTCTGTCTTCAGATTTTTTATTAAGTTCTACTAATATTGTCTTCATTTAATTTTTATTTTTTCAATCCCTTGTAAACTTAAGAGCGTTTAACCAGTCAGCGGATGAAAATCCACATTTCGTCGAAAGTTGTTCTTACGATTGTGCAGGGCGGTTTATAACCCAATGTCGATTTTATTTCATTCCAAATTTGCTTTAATTTATACCTACATCCAAAAATGCTGAAAGGCGTGGTGATAAAACTATTAAAATAATGTACTTTTTGTAATTATTTTTTGATTATAAGTATTATCATTTTTCAATAATGTCTAAGTTAAATAAGAATGTTAAAAAAATATGAAACATATTAGTTTGTAAGTGCACAAATAAATACACAAACGGACCAATTTTCGTCAAGAAACACATGTACGTTTATATTTTTTAATGATTTTATTTAAACTAAAATTAAAATTCTAAAACATGCGATACCCAGATAATGTATTGATTTATTTTACTGCATGATTATAGGATTTGAAATGGGTGTAGTATAATACAAAATCTTTTTTTAAAATTTAACAAATCTGCCAACGACCTATGGTACAACCTTATTATACTAAAAATAAACATGTTTTCTCAAAATTTAAAACATGCGAATGCTAGATAAAAGAACAATCTTTCGAAATCCATTTATAATTTTTGAGGAAAAGAGTCAATACATCTAAAATCTGATTTAAAAATGACATATTTCTGGTTTTCTCTGGTAATACCCTCTCAAATAAAACCTTTGTAGTCAATTTTTGATCAAATATATTCCAGATATTTAGAGTGGCACACCAGATATCTTGAAAACCCTCATCAAATATTTGACGGGTAGCATTAGCTGTCACCGTAAAGGGCCATTTTTGTCATCCATTCTAAATATTTCCCATAAAATCCTCATTTGGAATTATTTTATAATTTTGGGAAAGAAAAGACATTAATTTTCGATGCGTAAGTTTGTTGTAAACCAATGTTATATTTTGTAATACAGTAATTATCAATCCTAGTACTCTAGCAAGAAAAAAGTCACCAGCCACCACTGGTTATCCATCAATCAGTCTAAATGCCCAATAGGGATTGCAAGTCCATATTTAATCTGGATTTTTGTTTGGTAAGAAACCTGCCGAGCGATTCTATATCTTCCGTGGGATCGTTATTAGATAACGGACGTTATCTCCTGTCAGATTTTGTTTGATTTTTAAATATTTACTGTCACATATTTTAGTTTAGATTGTTTTAAACCCGAATTCCTGCAAGTATGCATGATTATGTATTTATTTCATGTACGTTGTACATAGAAAAAGCAAATAACAGCCATAAAAATTACACAAATCTGACAGGAGATCACGTCTGTTATCTAATAACGATCCCACAAAAGATATAGAATCGCTCGGCTGATTTGCAATTCCTAGTGGCCAATGGTGATAGACCGATGGGAGTATGATGCATAACCCCAAACATTATTTAAAAAATTATCTGTAAATCTTGTTTTTTCTGTTGTGAAATCTCAAAATCCATCAGAAGCCTGGTGGGTTCCGATGAATCCTGATGATGCACTCTGATATAGACTCTCCAAAACTTGTGTAAAGTTGAGATCATGCAGAAAAATAAATCAAGACAAACAGATTAGCAATAATTAGTCACGGGAAACAAAAAGCGATAAAAAACACAAACAAAGTGTGATATTTTATGAAAATATAATGATCACCACAGAAGCAGAAATGAAACCAAAATGAAAACAAAAATATTTGGATAAAAAATGGAGCGGCAAATGATGTGAATACCCAGAAGTATTATTGTTAAATGTGGGTTATATTGTTTATTAGAGTATTTGTTATAAAATTACCAGAGGGGAGGTGAACAAGGCTCTGTAAAAGCCCTTGTGGTAAAACGGTTGGGGCCCTTATCAACTGCCCGCCCACCATACCAACATTGCCCATTTGAACATTCTGAAACAAAGAAAGAAGGATTAAAAAATTAGCAATGAAGTCATTTATCTGCAAATTTTCTAGAAACTTTTGCCACAACAAACAGTAAGTTAAACAAATAAACATTTTTCAACAGCAAAAGTCTGGTGAAAATCATCAGAATTTGCATTGCATGAGTTTTATTGATTTTATTTTAGTTTTATTTTTTTTTTTTATTTCATTGCAATTTACATCTTTCACGGATTTTACACGTTATCACGTGTAAAATCCGTGAAAGATCTCGGTGTCGTCTTTGATCCCGAACTGAAATTCTCTTGCCATATATCGCAGCTCACTCAGTCTTGCTACAAACTTCTTGGATTCATCATCAGGACTTGTAAGCAATTTGATAACCAAGAAGCTATGCTAGCGTTATTCGATGGCATACTGAGAAGCAAGCTGGAGTACGCGAGCGATGTTTGGACACCATACCACTAGAAGTACATTGATATGTTAGAGCAAATCCAGAAGAAATTCCTCAGGTATGTTTATATGCGGAAGCATGGAACCTATCCAAGGTTCATGCACCATATTGACTTACTTGAGGAAACTGATTCTGTGAGCCTAGAAACTAGAAGGAAAGCAAGTCTTGCTATTCTGTCTTTCAAAATTTGGAACAATTTCATCAATAGCCCATTTCTCTTGGGATGCTATGATTTATATGTACCAGACCACTACAGCCGAAGTCGACATCATGACTTATTTAAAGTACCGAACGGCAGAACAGACGTCTTGGCAAAGCATAGCATGACGAGGGGAGTGGTGCTGTTAAATGAAATTGCAACCCATTTGGATGTAAGTGACTGTTCTTTATATGCCTTAAAAACATTATTGAAGAGTCACTTGCCTAAATGCTGATAGGGTAACTAAATTGTACTGTAATTTGAATTATTCTGTTGTACAATAATAATAAAAATAAAAATAAAAAATAAAAAAATAAATCCTCTTGAAATAACCTTCCAAGCACATCTCTACCACTAATTATGCCAACCAGAGTTGCTACTTGTGCTATCTATGAATTATGAAATGTCATCAATGTCAATGGTAAATAAGAAACTAGAACAAGTACACTGATGTGAGTTCATATTTTATGTTGGTTGAGTGATAAGTGGAACTACATACAGTCAAGGCATAAGAGACAAACCCGGTATTCTGCCACAGAGACCATTCACCGCAGGGGTAGGCAGAGAGCATGGACCGCCACACAAACTCCGTATTCTCACCCACTCCGTGCTTCATTCATATTCTCACATCATCTCATACATACTCTTCTGTCATTTTGACTCTTGATATGACCTTATCAGTTGAACTGAAGTTCTATTAGTTTTATTATTTGTGAAATCTGATGAAGGTTACCACCAAAAAGTTGGATGCATTTTCATTTTAATCAATTTATTTTTATTTATTTACTCTTTTATATGCTCATGGGCAAGGGCGGATCCAGGATCCGGGGGGGGCACAAGGGGCGGACGGGTAAAAAAATCAACAATTCAGGATTTTTTTCTGGAGGGGGGGGCACAAGGGGCGGACGGTCACAAGTTCAAGTATATATAGGAAGATTTATAAAAGTGTCAAAACAATAGAAAAATTAAATGTTTAAAAAAGACAGTTTCTGCTTCTAAGTATGTACTGTGATGGAATCTCCACAGTACACAAAAATACCGTCTGGGGGTCCCGTGCCCGCCCCCTAAATCCGCCTATGCTCATGGGGCTTTTACATTGGGTACATTATGTTAACATTTTTAAGGGTTAGTAATAAACAATAGGTTGCAAAAAATAATTTCTTAAGAAATAAAATAATAACAATAATAAACCGAAATTATCGGAAATAATATGTTGGCATAAAAAAATTATTTAAATGTTTGAAACATAGAAATTGTTACAATAGAAATATCATTAAGGGGCACATACATTAATTACGTGAGCTCAAAAGAGGGTGGGGTCCATCAAAATCTCACGTTACTTGAAAAGAATATACGAAGTGGCCCAATTTTATCTCACCAAGGGGGGTGGTCTAGATTGGAAGAAAAATTGCTCACGTAATTAGTAGATGCCCCTTTATCATTTGTACTTTTATTTGCTAAACTATTATGTAAGCTAGGAATTGGAGAGTTTGTTGCATAATTTGTTTGTGAATGGTGACAATGAAATAGGTTCTTATGCCAAGTGAGTCAAGTCCGTACTATTAAATTGACTACACTCAAGAGTTTATTATGCACAAAATTTTTTGATAAAGATGGTACATACATATACATATGTACCATCTTTCCAGTTCCTACCCTGTCGAATATTGGATGTCGAAATTATTTAAAAATAATTCAGAGTATATAGCTACAATAATCAAATAGTGCCTAGGTCCTAGATTGATATTGGCGCAAGAGATTCTGACCTTGTCCTTCTTACATTTTCTTTATACATAAGGGTTAAAATCGCATTTAAAAAGAAATCAAAGTTTTTTTTTGGCCTGCGGGCGGGCCAGCGACAGATGTGAGGTTAGGAAGTTTCATGCTTAAGAAGTTCGAAAAGTTTTCAAAGATTATTGTCATAGTCATATGAATATTACTAGACCAGAACATAAAGGTGAGGGGGAGAAACCAACTACAGTGAGGCGCAGAGCGGGAAGATGAATTTGGTGATATGTGATTCGTCAATAACTCAATCTGAGAGTAAATGGGCATCTCGCATTATAATATCACCATTTAGTTCTTAAAAGTAAACTCTGCTTTTGAATGAATAGACCTTTTTACATGGGAGCGCGTATTGCTCGCCGCGTAATGAAAAAATTCCAAATACGGCAAAGTAAAGTTCGCCTATTTTCATAGTCCAATATTTTGTTGATGTATTTAGTATAGACACTTGTTTCATAATTTACTTACCCCACTAAGCAGCGACGAGCACACGCCATGTATCTCGAGTGATGATAGTGTGTGTTACAAAAATGTCCATATTATGTGATCTGAATAAGCTTAAAATAAAGTCAAATAATGCTTTCCTATGGAGTGTAATACGACAGTTGGGTTTATTCTCTTATTCACTTCTATTTTTACACGTTTTCAAAACACAAGCCACTATTTTTGCCTTGTTATTTCGTAAAATGCACCGATGAGTGCTCGACGCTGGCTCGCAGAAGAATGATGACGTCAATTTTTTTAGATTCACGCCAAGCCATACTCGATCCCAGCTGGTTCCAATGGAACCGGTATGGGGAGGGGGAAATGATACGCTTTTATCGCTTAGGGCAGGTCTACTAATATTCATATGTCTATGATTATTGTCATCAAAATGCGCACCAATAGTGACCTTCTTTGCTAAAGGAGAGGGTGCTCATTTACACTCTCTGCACCTGATGGAAAATTTTGTAGGTGCAAAAAAAGTACTAGCGGAAGAAGTACAGTTTAGTATCCCAGTTGCGACCACCACCTATTTATTTTTCTACGTTTTGTTTAGATTTATTATCTTCTTCTTCAATGATATTCATACATATTATATTGATTGGTATAACCTTCAAAAGTTCTTGAAAAGTTACTTCAATATAAAATGAAGACGTATATCTTCATTATTTAGATCCTGTTCAGAAGGAGCATGTAACGCGGCCGCTCCATTGCCTTAGACTATGCGCGTACTCCGCACGAGTTATGCCCGTATTTCAAACACACACAATGCTTCTGGACGCAATGTGTTGGCGCCTAGTACCTCACCTACGCGCACATGCTTACGCGAGTAACGATTTACGGAAAAAATGGCCCCTTCCAAACAGGCACTTAGAGCAGCTATGTATAATGTGAAAAAAGTCACATTGACAGGCACAACAAGATAATGAGATTTACATACCTGGTTCATGTTAGCGGGGATGAATAAGGCCTCCTGCCCGTCCACGGTGACGGACTGCATGCCCTGAATGCCCTGCATACCCTGCATGCCCTGGATGCTCTGCATGCCCTGCATGCCCTGTACACCCTGTCCCACCTGCACGCTCTGCATGCCTTGACCACCCTGCACCACGCAGGGGCCGTACATTCCTCCCTGCTACAAGTAAAAAAAAAAGTAATATTAAACCATTCTGAAAAACGACATACTTCTCCGCAATGCCAGAAATACAAGTAACCAGGCATACCTACATATAATAAAAATAAAAAATTAAAAAATTACATTAGCTCCACACAGGAGGCCCTAATGGAGGTCTATATGAGGGGTGGATAGAAATCTGGGGGTCAATGTGTTTAGGAGTGACGGACATATGAATCCATCCCTCCCACTGCGGTGCAAGGTGATATTCCGAGAGAGTACGGTTGGAGAGGTCAAAGGAACCATTCTGTCTCGATCCGTCCTGCCACGCAGCTGGTGGCCAAGACCTGGACAAACCTCACCCCATCAACCCGGGCACCTCTGCTAAGTCACCAAACGTAGTGAACCACTTGGGGTGACCTATGGCAGAGGTGTTGGTTATACAATAAATGATTCCCAGGGCGGCGGTACCCATACCCGCCTACCAAATTATGTGATACCCCACAAAAGCGCCCCTGTCTGTAAAGACAGGGAAACTATGTCGCCACTGTTGTATGAAGAAAAGGATTTATTAATGCGAGAAGAGGCCCGGATTTTATGAAGGTTGAAAAACACACGCCGTTCGTTCCACACACAAACTGATTTGCACAAAAACGAGTTGAAGAAACGACCCATTCTCATGAAGCCAACATCAACTGTAAACAGGTGTTCCGCTAGAGTATCCATTGAGTTTCACCCGTGAGCTGGCAGCTCCTTAGAGCGGGCTCCATTAAAATAGAAGAAGACGATGAGTAAAAAATATGGAGTTTGATTTAAATATGCAAAGTGGTCACGTGGTTAGTTAAACATTTTGCAAAAAAAATTCAAAAAGAATTTTTAATAATTAAAGCAATGCTATCACATTTAAAAAATATAGTAAGGATATCTTTTTAATGTACTTATTCCTTTAAATATCATCATCTTCTTACTACGGCAAAGAGATTTTTTACCTATGTTATTAATTTAAAATCGCATAAAATATATATTTTTAATTCTGCACAAGAGTTCCCAACTGCTATCAACCGTCTGGAACCAATGAGACCATGGTATCTCATTTGGGGTATGTTGTGAGGTTGAAGGTAGTGGGGAGGAGAAGGATATTGGGAAGATGAAGGTGGAGAAGTACCTGGCTATTCAGATCTGGTCACCAGACACGGTCAAAGCCGTTTCAAGCAACATTTCAATTCTGAATGGTGGTCTTACACCAGGGTGATTTTGAGAGTATCTTCCGCTCTGTATAATCAAACAAGAGTTTTATAACTCTTGTTTGATTATACAAAAAAGAGGTCTGGGTTCGAGTCCCAGTTGCGACCATTGTCTTTTTCTGTGTCTTGTTCTCTTTCATATTTTTGTTTAGATTATTATTGTTATCTTCTTCTTCGATGATACATTGATGGGAATAACCTTCAAGAGTTACAAAAAGGAAGTTTTTCTTATAAAAAATTGAGTCATTTTTAGTTTATGGTTCAGCACTGAATGTGTTTTCATTTACCTGTAAGAGCTGTGGGTGTATTTGTAGTATTTGAGGCTGTCCCTGGAACATCTGTTGCTGCTGCTTGTTATTCTGAGAGTTCCCGCCGGGGGTCTGGGGTCCTCCCTGGGGGCCTTGCGGGGCCTCCGAGAGCCCCACACCCCCGGGGAACATCTGTTGCAGCTGCTGCAGGGTCACCACCTATAAAAGCAAATCTCATATGAAATAAAACATTAATGAAATGCAAAGCTATTTTCTTAGTTAATACTTGTTCCGCTAGAAATTGATGGCTTTGCGATGTTTGGGAAAGTTCAATCCCTGCACACAAGGGGAAAGTAAAACACTACACACCTCTGTCCTGGCACATGCTCTTCATAACAAATACTTCATACATGGTTTCCTAAGAGGAATTGCTTGGAGGTTGGGTCTTGAAAGAGGCGAGTACTCGTATGATGAAATCGAACACATTTTAAACATTTCTTCATTAGAAAAATGTAGAAAGGACTCTGATCTAATTTGCATATCTAAAATTATCAATAGTATTACTGATACACCTGCTTTGTTACAACTCATCCAGTTCAACATCCCTTCCCGTAGACTCCGAAATAATGAATTGCTGTTCCTCAATCAACATTCTACTAATTATGGATACCATTCTCCCTTATCCAGAATGTCGAGGCTTGTCAACGCAAGTCAAAGCATTGATTTTTTTGGTGTAAAACTAAATGACTTTCGGCAGTCGATACGCAACATTTAAATGCTTCTTCATGCTTTGACTTGTAACGTCCTCTATATGTACTTTTTACATTTTATATTGTCATTGCTATTAATTAATATTTGCTCTCCCTTCACTGTCATCTCTGTTTTTTTCATTTTTTATTTGTGTTATTATTATGTTTTTAATGGACTATTGTCCGAAAATTAATAAATAACTCAACCGGTCAGCAACGTAAGCAGATATACGCGTTAAAATGCATATTTCATAAATTTTCTCCATCATTATCCATTCATGAATTAAATTTACTTAATTACACTGTAAGTCTCGTAAAAAATCATTTTTCAATCTTTGACAGAAGAAAATCAGTTATGGCTTCAGACCACTGAAGAATTGAAATATGTGACGGCCGGTGTGGTCTAGGGGTGAAGCTCTTGACTCGCAATCCGAAGGTCTAGGGATTGAATCCCGGCGTAGGCAAATAAATTGTATTTAAATAATTTGTGTTATTTCACAATTAATTCATAATAATGCATGGTATATTTGCGGCACGTTCCAGAGTGGAAGATACTCTCAGTATCGCCTTGGTGTAAGACAACCATTCAGAAATGAAACGTTGCTTGAAATGGCGGTAGCCGTGTTTGGTGACCAGATCTGAATAGCCACTTCCCCACCTTCCTCTTCCCCATCTCCTTCCCATCCCCACTAACTTCGGCCTCACAACATACCCCAATCATACCCCATAGTCTCACTGGCTTCAGACGGGAGCAGCTGTGACTCTTGTGAGGTATGTATTCATATAAAAAATGTATCACGAAAACCAAGAAAAGCTGTTAGATACCAGAAGAGTGTTAAAGTGGGTTACAACTTATTTACAAAGAATGATGGTTTCCAAACTTTTTATTAGGCCAATGATAAACTTCAACGTTCATAAAACATCCAAATATTATTATTATTATTCATTAATTGGACTACGATCAATCACGGTTTACAAACTCTATTTTTATCTTTGTCGATTACAAAAGGACATTTTTAAGTTTTGGGTGTTACGACAAGCAAACTTGGTTGAAAATTTGTTGAAATGCCAGCATTTGGTTGAATTAATTGAATAAGCCTAACTCCTTGAAACTCTCAGGAAGGACACTGTGCTTTTACTAGTGAAGGCAGTATAACAAACCTGTGGCTGTTGTGGCTGAGGCGCTACAGTTTGCACTTGCGCTAAACTGGCAATAGCTGCATTCAATTCATTACCCTGAAATAATAATACAATTCAAACGATCAAACAATGGCTGTTAACAATTATAAGGAAATTTGCAATTTCATAAAAGTACTCCGTACAAATTTTTAAGGATTTATCAGAATTTATTTTTTCTATTAATTAATTACTTCATGTGCAAAGAGCTATAAATCTTAAAATTACTGATTAATTTTTAAATTTCAATGATCAATTTAAATATATAATGTTCTTACGGTAAGTCCCTGTTGCTGCAATTGGTGCACCAGCGCAGCGCTGATAACGCGGACTTGCTGGTGTTGCTGCGGTGGGCCGACCTGCTGAATCTGCTGCAGCTGGGGAAGCTGGGAGAGCTGCACCACCTGCGGAGAGAGCTGGACTGCTTGGACACCGCCATCGTTACCTGCGTATAATTAAATAGTACTATTAACAATACAGTTATTACCATCATATTTTTAACCTTTGTGACTGATACAAGTCAATTCAATTGCTTTCCTCGCGGTTCTGCGCTGCATGGAGAGCTGCGGACACCGACATACCAGGCGCCAGTGATACTTTGTCTCTTCAGCGCATTGGTGACCTTCCTCTGCTTCTTCTGCCTTCTGCTTTGCCAGTGACCATGAGTATCTCCAAGTTGAAGTCCTCAGATTGGCAAGCAAAGTACCTTAAAAAGCATTATAGGCCGATAGTTAAAAGCCTTTTGTGGATGCCTAGCTCTTCCAGAATGGATACTTTTGTGCGTCTAGCTGCCCATGGAATTCTGAGCATTTTTCTCCAGTACCACATTTCGAGGGTGTCTATCCACTTTCTTTCGCTGGCTCTAAGTGTCCAATTTTCCACACCATATAGAAATGTGGGAAAAATCAAAGCCCGGGCGAGTCACATCTTGATAGTCTTCATTAGGCCTCTTTCACTTCCATGTCTTTCGCATTTTACTCATTCTTTTATCATGCAAATTCTTCTTTTCACTTCTGTTCAATTGAACCTCCTTCGACATTTATAGACGAGCCTAGGTATACAAAGTCGTTTACCTTTTCGTTGAAATAGCTTATTTTAATACAGTATTAACATCGAAGCCAGAGTTAGCCTCTCCAAAACTGGGCGTACTGTACAGGGCCTGCAGATACTTTAATAGTATGCAACTGCTAACCCTGTACAAATCACAAGTGCGTCCCACGGTTGTATTTGGCAGCCACCTCTGGTCTGAAGCTCCAAAATACCTGAAAAATAGCCTTGACTCTGTGCAGAAACGGGCGTTTTGATAGATTCTCCCATCTTAACAGACGGATTGCAATCTTTAGAGCACAGGCGTCGGGTGGGAATGCTATCCTTGTTCTGCTGATATTTTTATGAAAGATACATTATTGATCCATTCGGCACCGGTGCATAGTCGGGAAACACGCCAAACGGATGCCCAATATATGTACACGGTTGACATTTGTCACATGAGAACGGGTCGCTTCTTCGACGACTCATTCTTGTGTACAACAGCTCGGCTGTGGAACGATTTGCCGACCTTTGTGTTTCCTCATTCCTACAACATGGGTCTCTTCAAGACCAATGTTCATTCCTTCCTCTCCCCACAAAGACCCTCCACACAGCATCTCAGATAACTCAGATGGCCTCCTGTGGGGAGTTAATGTAAAAAAAAAACCTTTATTATCTCAACCAGGTATTGAAACTCAACCTAATACCCAATCTCCGGTAGGAGAAGGGAACCAGAAGAAGAAGTAAGAAGTTTAGATTAGTATTGACTTTTGTTGTCTGAGCCAGTTGAATGATCATCCACCTCTTGGAATTGAACCGGGTACAACTCTAGCCTTCCAAGTAAAAGTATATACTTACATACTCATATATACATTCAATTCCGCTCAATTGGTTCCAAGGTTTATCCGGACAGCTAGTTGGTTATTTGGGACAAACCCAAGGAATGGAAATCAAATAAAGAAACTAATACTAACATATTTCGGTTATCTGGGACACTATTCAGTTTAATTGGGTCAAATTCCGATCTCAAGTCGATGCAAAACGTGTCTTAGTAAACAAATTTGAGTTAAGAAGGGCGGACATGCAGCGGACTTCACTAAGCCAGATGTTCGCCGACAGCCGTCAACATATAGTTTTTAGAAACATGTCGGTTTTTGTAAATAATTAAGTGGTTAATACAACGTTATTTATTAATTTGAACATATAGTTGTTCGGTTCGGTGCTTGTAAGAAGTCATTTTTGAGGTGACTTATTAAAACGTGTAATGGTTTGTTCATGACATTTTTTTTAATTGCACCTAACTTTGATTATTTTATTTTTCATATTAAAATTTTATAAAGTTTAAAATTTGCATTACATAGAACTCAAATTAACTAACAAGCAAAAAAGCTTGATAAATATAATTTTATCTAGCCTACCTTAAATGGAACTTATTTGGGACAGTCGCTTATTTGGAATAAAATGTTTGGGCCCGATGTATGCCAAATAAGTGGAACCAACTGTAGGTAAGTATATAATATAGGTATACCTATATAATTTTTAAAGAAAGACAAATATTCCCGGGTTATGAATAATCTAACAATATTTGAAAATCTTCTGCTACCATCACACTAAGCGGAAAGTTGCTTATATCGTGATTGAGAACTTAGCCAGTCATAAAATTGAACACACGACGCCGGGGTAGAAATCCGTAGCGTTGTCAACTCAGCTACTGACCGGTCAAGTTTTAATTATTACTGCGACCTTTGTCAGACATAGCACTGCAAGACTATCTGAAACATCTTAATAATGAGTTGAACAAGAACATGTCTAAGACAGGATTAAATAACCATTTAGCCGTGGTTTTGTTAAATTTATACAGGTAGATTTTAACAACCGCTTTAGCCATACACAAATTAAACAACAAGGCCTAAGGAGAGAACTCAACGCGCCTAATAGAATATTTTGAGAGTTCAAGATTACGCCCACATTCAATAATCGTATTGGAAATGCCAGTTATAACAATTTATTCCATCATAATATCTATCTTTGTTCTTGGAACACAAAGCTGCTATTAAATAAAAATAGCTCGTTAAAGTCATTATCATCACTTTTATCAAAATTTTTGCGAAAGATAACTCACCTGTAATAGTGTAATGTATCGTCTCTTTCTGTTCCTCTGGTGACGAATTTGAATCTGAGAGTTGTTGTTGTTGCTGCTGTTGTTGTTGCTGCTGTTGCTGTGCTTGTTGTTGTGCTTGTTGTTGTGCTTGTTGCTGAGCCTGTTGCTGCGCTTGCTGTTGGGCTTGCTGCTGTGCTTGTTGCTGCACTTGCTGCTGTACTTGTTGCTGGGCTTGTTGTTGTTGGGCCTGTTGCTGCTGGGCCTGTTGTTGCTGGGCCTGTTGTTGCTGGGCTTGTTGCTGTTGTTGTGTTTGTTGTTGCTGCTGTTGCTGAGTACCTGCGGGCGCCATTTGTGCGGCACTTGGTCCTATTTTGCTGCAAGTGGCAGCTAAAAGCGCCAAAGGGGAGGGAGTCACCTGAGATTCCTACAACAGAAATAAATATTATTGGTACCTAAACTAACCAACAAACAAAACAAAATCATTTAAAAGTGCCTACAATTTTAAAAAAATGTTGTGTCTGTTAATACCATTATGATTATTTCATGTCAACAAAGCTCGAATTGTGCAACAGCTGATCGGGGGATCGATGTCAATAAGCAGGCATTCAACAAACATTTAAGCCAGCAAAAACTTTATTAATAATATCTTTATAACACTTTTGAAAGGGAAATCTTAAAGGCAGGAACCTACCCAATCTAGTTTTGAATATGACAAGTCGTCGAACCATTTTTCTCTGGTATATTTTTTGCTTTCCCGCTACCAATATTCAATATTACTATTTACTGTCATTATTACCGGATCGTTTTGACAGCAAATTTTACGTCAACGATATACAATTGACCATAAATATGCATAGAGCATTTAAAAATGATAAATATCGACATAAGTAGTTACCATATTAGCAGGTGATATTTAGATTTTACGAGAACTCACGATTTCCAATTGAAAAACTTATTTGAGAATAAAAAACAGTTCTAACTTCACTTTTCAAATTTCTTTGAATCCCGAAACTCCTAAAAAGTGTTGCCATGATCGACATTTTTCCAATATAAAAGCTAAAAAAAACTTTTATCTTAAAACAATTCGGTGCTTAGGTACCTACCTACGCATCACACAATGCAAAACATTTTGTGAAATTAGGTACCTACACAGTCGATATTTTTGGTGATGTTAACCAAATCGAGGCGATACTAAAATGACCCATTTATTTAAGTGGGTAGGGTGGGTAACTACCTACCTACTTCGAATGCCAGTCAAGAACTGCATGATAAAATCATCTGTAAAATCGTATTATTGGTGAGATAATGAATTTGCACCAATAATGATAAATTCCTGCCTGTATTATATTACAATCGTGTTGCATTGACGAATTGTGTGATCTCGTTGGTATTAATAATTTAAGTTGTAATTTCTGATTTGCATTTATTAGTGTCCACCCTTCCATGGGTTGGTAGGGATGAGGTTCTTCCACCCTACGGGTGGGGGGTTTGGTTTAAATTTGACTGATGGCCCCGCCCCTACAGCCTTGGAGTAGTGCGGGCCATCATCGCATGCAATCGAGGGCGGATCTACCAACGCAAGGGTTGGGAGGACTGCCCACCACCCACCGCCCCACGCGCTTCTTCCGGGTCAATCGATTTTACAATCCGTCAGATGGGGTTTACTGCGTTCCTCGCGACTTCTTTGTTTGGAATCTTTAGTTAGAACTACTCTCAATACAACTGTAGGTACCTACAGACAGCAGTTTTGTTTTATTATTTTTTTATGGGTAAAACATTTATAAGAAGATAAAAACTGTAGTGCCTCGGTACCTACCTACCTAAATAAAATTTGTACAGCGCCCTTGACGATTTTACACAAAAAATCGTCAAGGGCGCTGTAACAAATTATCCAATAATTATTATTTTTATTATCTACCTACTTTTCCTTCATAAATTTTGACTGCATTCAATTTTAAAATATTATGATCGTATTGGAAGACAAATTCTTAAGAAAATATTCAGAAATGTAAATATGCAAAAAAGCATATTTAATATCTTCATGAAATCTACCTACACATTATAGCGTGAGTTTTTTCTTAGAATTTCTCCACAAGTTGATGTCGTTTAGAGTTCGATTGAACTAGGTAGGTAGGCACCTATGAATTTAAAAAAAAAATACGCCAATATTTAGTGGGTAGGTAGGTAGGTACCTACCTAGCTATAATATTGTATGCCCATCATCCATTTAATTGGCAGCTTGGCTTTACCAAGAACCTCCTCAACACCTCTTTCCTCTTTACCACTCTCCTCCCCTTTTCGGATGTAAACAATAAATCTAGTTCCGCCCCTGAAATCTACCTCCTCCACCCCCCTCCTGAGGGTTTTTGGCGGGAAAACTTCCATCCCTTCCTGCCTTTAAAATACCGCCCATGCGATTAGTTTTTCCTCGTATAACAAAATCATTGAAAAGGTACGGGAAATTCTCTTAGTAGGAATTACAATACGCGTAGGTACCTACCTACCTATTGCTGTTTTTGTTCAACTTTTCGTAATAAATCAATTAATTTTTAATAATTTGGTTTAACTACTTTTAAAGTCCAACTTATCAGAGAAACCAAAGCAATTATATTTGGAGAGTGTTATGAAAATAATATTATTTTATGAAATTATCGCATGTTTTAAAATATTATTCCCTTGAACGCCCACAAATAGGTGCACATGTCATAGTTCCGCTGTCCCACATTCGCATCTGCCCGACACGCCTATCTGAAGGGCGGGGGAAGGGGGAGGCGGTCACTGACCAGAGGGCGGGAAATTCAAATTTCAAACTTGTTCGAAATTTCAAAAGTTCCAACTTGTATTATCTTACTTCTTGTTAGTTTGACCAATTGTTAAATTTCGAGGTTTTGTTCCCCTCGATGTAGACCCTTTGTTTAGGTAGGTACCTACCTAGGCACCATACAGTTTATCCCTTAACCTTTTTATGTTTTACAAATAGAAAAAGGGGCAAACACCTAGGTAGGTAGGTACCTACCACCTACCCCAATAGAAAAAAGCGAGAGGGTTTGGCTTTTAGTTTCATATTTATTCAAATGGAAAATAATATTGGCAAGCTAGTACCTACCAACCTAGCAATAATTTTTAAAACTGATGGTATTTTGAGAACATAGGCATCTAATATTTATTATAAAAGGAACATCTACAGTAAAATTATAGGTCCATAATAGGTAGGTACCTAGGTACCAATGTTTCATATTGACATGTCGTTATAATACATTTTATTGTATTATAACGACATGTCAAGGTAGGTACCTAGTAGGGACCTACCTAGGTACCTTGGTTATTTATTCAGTAGAACTTCACAACTGTTCAGCGTTTAATAATAATTTGTATCTACAAAAGTGTACAAAGAAACACTTTGGCAGTGGCCTTCTGCCGAAGAATAGATTTACATACTAATAAATAAAAAATGTTCTCCACATTTCAGTTGTTTAAATGTGACGTAGGTACCTACCTACTTTTATATTAGTTTTGAAGAAAACAACAACTGTACGAAATGTAAATTCACAACACAAGTAAAATTAGCTTCAATTTTCATAAAAGTATTTTTCAAGTGAAATATGTCATAAAGCTTAAATATTCAATAAATATCTTGTATACTTACAAAAAAATTCTCGGTTGAAGATATTGTCAAAAATAAAAATAAAAATCACAGAAGTGAAAGAATGTGCATCTGCAATGTAAAAGCCACGGATCTCGGCAAAATGAGTCTTATGTAAAACGTAATCGATAAGTTGGGCAATGGCAAAAGGGATCTCGTCGTGTTCCTTGCCTTAGGAATGAGGTGTTCGCATTGTAAACACATGAATCACTTAGTTGAGATTCGTTTGGCTGGAAAGGGAGTAGGGAGTAGTCAATGTCCCCCAGCGCGTACCTCCCGCGCGTCACAAGCCGTGCCCCGAAGGCCCGTTACTCTTTCGCCCCGCCTCCCCCTTGCGTAAACACAGCACAGATAACACAAGCTAAATCCAGATGGTGGACACTTACTTTTCCGTTTTTATCCAATTTAATATACTCAGATTCGATTTTTACAGAGTCAGACGACATCATTTACACTACAAACACTGTGGACTATCTATTTTCTTTGTTCAACATAATTTCACAGCACAGACACTCGAGACGGCACACACGGCAGAATGCGTTTTCGGACGCGTGGAGAACGGAACTGGCACGAAGCGCGCCTTCGGCAATGTTCGGCTAAATTACTCCGCCGCTCTATTTTGCCAAACAACTATGTAAAAATACAAAAACTCAAAAATCCAAATATGCAAAGTTTTTAATAAAGCATTTTGACATCGAACTGCATTATTGTAAATTAAAAATACATATTTTTAAAAATGCTCGGGACTACTTGTCACGGGCCGGTAATATTTTAAGGCCGAACAATAAAATACGTAGGATCGTTGTCGGGTCCGTGTATCTGCTATTGGTAGGAGGCAGCTGTGAACCGGGTCGCCCTTCCCTTGCCCGCGGGCACTGCCACCGTTACATTCCGATAAGCGCGCCCAAATACGAATTGCTCGACCGATAACCAAACTTATCTTCAATATAATTTTACTTCAACTTGACTTCAAGAAATAAAATAAAATTTACAAGTATATCAGAAATAAATATTTTTAATAGAAATTAAACTTTTTTTCCCAAAGTTTATTATTTCTTAGTATTTGCACTAAAACCAATATAGGTAGGATCAAAAATATCAGAATCTTAGTAATTTGTCAGTTGATGCAATCTGTGCATAAACAATATATTTTTAATAGAAGCTGTTTGCATGATAATATCGTGTTTCCTGACGATAATATCGTGTTGATAATATCGTATTGACCTCCCTGAAAGAGAGGAATCAGCAGTCGTTCTCGAGCTACGTCGCCTGGGATGGGAAAAGCATTTTTTGCCGACACGCCCTGTGCTGCTTATCTATCCGGGCTATTTGGGACCAGGCCTTGGGGGTGTTTTCACAATGATTATTGGCGACCGGCTTGGGCGTCACTGGTGGGCCGGCCCGGCCGGGGGGGTAACTTCGCCCCCCGCTCCCGATGTAACGACCCATGCGAGATACGCCAGCCCGCCAAATTTTGACAGGAGGTGCTCGGCAATCCTCGGCGCGCGGCGGAAACTCCCGAACGCCCGACCAGGCTTTCCCTCGGCACGCATCGGAAGTCTGTGCGTTTCGTCCGGGATAGAAAGGTGTCAAACCTAGCCAGCGATCATTTCCGATGTTTAGGATTCGATGCGTCCTTTTTACGACGAAGCTGAAAATTAGGGGCGTTCCTTCCATGCACTTATGGGCAGTTCTCTTGTATCTAACTTGCTTTAATTTATGCATACCTCCTTGTCACAGTTTCCTTCAAAGCTTAGAATATCTATAAATAATATAGGTAGCTACCTACCTCATATTTTTTGGTGCCAGTTTAGCGTGAAATCTGTCTTCACATTCCTGCTAAGCGTCCGGTCTAAGAACTGATTTATATAGCAAAAAACTGTTCATTGTATTTAGGTAGGTTAGATTTGATTTTTAACCTTTTTTATCGCATAGAAAATTATGAAAAGGCTGGCCCGTAAAGCTAGTAGGTTCGATTAGGATAGGTAAAGGTGAGCCCCGGTCCCCTGGTCCGGGGGGGGGGGGGGGCAAACGCCTCCATGTTCCCTTGGTCAAATCCAAAACAAGGCTTTAAGGCACCAGGATACCTACTGAAAAAAATATTGTAATTTTTTTAATTTAATTTTTTGAAAGATGCAAAGAAAATGCTCCCACCAAATATTTTAAAGAAATTCGAAAAATTAACGGAGGTACAAAATTTTATGTGAAACCGCTTGAAACAGATTGTAGATAGGTTTGAATTATCCTTCAGCAAAACTTTGAAAGCGTTTTTCTCGGATCTTTTTAAATACGTTTTTCAACCTGGTTTATGGAAAATATTCATCGTTAATAAAAAAAAAAAGAAGAGGTCCTTTTATAAAACAATATCACTGCGCGGTATCATAGTCAGGGCCGGATTAAACGAGCCGGGGCCCCCAGTCAATGCACGTCTCGGGGCCCCTACCCGATGCGGGGAAATGAGTTAATAATGCGGGAAAACGAATCCAAAACTTTGAACGCGGACGAGAGAATTTTATTTCCTTTTTTTTGTGAAAAATTTTCAATGTTCATAAAAATAAAATAAAAAATAGAAGGGGCCCTTCATAAAACAATCCCTACGTGGTGTCATAGTTCATAGTCAGGGGTCAGGGCCGGATTAAACATGTCGGGGGGGGGGGGGGGCGGTCCACCCCGGGTTCCACCCGACAGGGGGGTGACACTCGACCGTGGAAAAAAATTACGAAGGATATTGTCACCAAAGTATTGTACCTCTACATGAACACGGTCTGTTATTTTCTTTCATATGTTCCCCGTGGAGTGCCCCGATAATTCTCTAGCCCCCCCCCCCCCCCCTCCCCCAGGTGCCACCCATGCTAGCTACGCCACTGGGCCCAAAGACAACGCACGTCCCGGGACCCCTTTACCATATGGGCCCCTAGACAGTTGCCTACACTGCCTTATGGATAATACGGCCCTGGCCATAGTGAATGGATTTTCGAAGAGTTGGAAACAGACCAAGGGCGGATCCAAGGGGGGTGGTCATGGGGGTCATGGGGATGGGGAAGTCCTGGACCCCCTGGGCTGGGTCCAGGACTAGGTGGACCAATAATTAAAATTGTTAAAAATAATGTTTTATATATTTTTTGTATCTATTATTATCAAAATTACCTACTTACTTTTAACTTTAATCTATTATTATCAAAATTAAATTATAGCTTCTTGTGACTTGACCACGACTATGTGACCCCCTCCAGGGCTGGGCAGTATTTGAAATACTTGTAATTGAAATACGTATTTGAAATACAAATACGTATTTTGTATTTGTATTTCAATTACTTCCTGAAAATGTATTTTGTAATTGGTATTTCAATTACTTGCTGCTGAGGTATTTTGTAATTTGTATTTCAAATACTCATGGCTTCAAAATACATTTTCAAATACATTTAGCAATCTTAATAATGACAATGAAAAATAAACTGACATAGATAATACATAGACTAAAAATTAAGAACATTAAGCAGAAAATTGGATAATTTCAGAAAACTTAACTACTTTTTTAACTTCCCACGTTTGACAGTTCGCGCATTTGATGAAATTGAATTTAGCAGGCAGCTGTTTTTTTTGCAACAAAAGAATTGTCTATGGATTTTTGAAATTACAGATATTTTAAATAGGTACCCACGTTAGGTATCTGATTTGATTGACTGTTCTGACAATAGACAAAAATGAATACTTTTTATTATGTGAAAAATGAAAATTTGAAAAAAAAAATTGTAATAGCTGGCACGCGAGTTGTTTGAAAACAGAATTGAACTATACTGGGAGCTATATTGAACGCGGGAGGGGGGGTCGGTGGGACGGGGGAGCGGGAGAGGAGAAAGGGTAGGCGGGGAAGGTGGAAGGGAAACGCGGGAGGGGAACGGGGACGCACGGAAAAGAACACGCAAGGAGAGACAATTTATTTCTTTGAATATGGCATTGCAACGGATGCCTGGAACCAGCTAGTGTTATTATAATAATTATTATTATTATCTAACACCTAAGTCCTATACCACAAAACTTTACAAGTGGAACGGAGACGAAATGTGTCTTCTGAACAATACGATTGGCCAATTTTTGCACGTCTCTGTTTCACTCTGCTCAGCTTTGTTTCTATGGGAACGCACACTTAGATAAGGGCACTTACGACAATTTATTGCAACCAAAGGTTCTTCCAAAACCAAATGTATTTTGTATTTTGTAATTTGTATATTGTATTTGAAATTAAAAAATGGTTAAAATACTGTATTTTGTATTTTGTATTTCAAATACACAACTTGAAAGTATTTTGTATTTCGTATTTTAAATACATGCGAAAAAGTATTTTGTAATTTGTATTTCAATTACAGCAAAGCATGTATTTTGCCCAGCCCTGACCCCCTCCCCCTGGCGCCAAAGCTGAATCCGCCCTTGAAACAGACTTGGTACACGGTGCATACAAATCGGATGTATAGTTTTTCTAATACCTAGGTATATTGTCAACCAGGTTGAAAAACGTGGTTTCGAGAAAAACGCGTTCAAAGTTTTGCTGAAGGATAGGAATTCAACGTACAAACTATTTAAAACGGTTTCACATAAAATGCTGTATCTCCATCAATTTTACGAATTTCCTTAAAACATTTGGTGAGAGCATTATTAACAAGTACCTACATCTTTTTGAAAATGAAATTAAAAATATATATTATTTTTTTACAGTGCCCTGGTGCCTTAAAGACTTGTTTAGGATTTGATCAAGGGAACATGGAGGCGCTTGGAGGTCCCTCAGGACCAGAGGCCCGTGTGAACTGAATAAAAATCTTGTAAAATTACGTCAACTTTTTAAACTAGGGAGGGGGGGGGGGCTCATTCAGCTTTGCTGCCCCGGGCCTCTGACGGTCTTAGTCCGCCACTGCGTATTTTTCTGTCTATCCCGACCGAAACCGATGTTTCTTTTGGTAATTAAGTTTAAAAGTAGTTTAGGAACTTTTTAAAATCTATGCCTATTAAACGTGTAGCGGCATGTGGCGGCTTGTGGATTTTTTACTTTATAAAATATTATAAAGGTACCTATGTTGTTATACTTTTTTACGTATTAAAGTTCCATCTTGCCCTCCCTTCCCCTATCTACCTATGCTTTAGGCTCAATGAATACAAAGAATATGAACGGAAAAATGAAGGTGAAGGTACTGAAAATGCCATTGGCAATCTGACTAAAGTAATTTCTAATAACATCGATCGAGGAATCAAAAGCATCGCGATCTTCCTGGATCTGGCTAAAGCTTTTGATACCATCTCGCACAAAATCCTTTTGAAAAAATTACAGCTAATCGGTATACAGGGGCAGTTACTTAAATGGTTTGGAAGCTATCTGGAAAATCGGAGCCAAAGAGTTATTATTAGTGGTACTCTAAGCGATCCAGCCAACATCGTATTTGGTGTACCACAAGGAAGTACTTTAGGACCGATATTGTTTAATATCTATATCAATGACCTTTGCAACAGCAACCTTGCCGATCATATCATCACTTTTGCTGACGATACGGTCTTAATATTTGAGGGCAAAAACTGGTATGAAGCGCACAGAAAAGCAGAAATTGGAATAAACAATGTCAAACATTGGCTAGACTATAATCTTCTTACTCTTAACACGGATAAGACAAAATTTATACGTTTTAGTGCAACACAAGCGGGTCAACCCAAGGTTATACTAAATATTACTATTCACATTTGCAATGAACCGAACTCTTGTACTTGCAATAACCTAGAATGCGTGGATAGTTTAAAATATCTAGGGATCACCATAGATAAATATCTGAGATGGGACGAACACATTAACGCAACGGCCTCAAAAGTCAGAAAACTTACACATCTTTTTATAACCATCAGAAATATTCTCTCTGTTAAAGATATGAAATCAATATACTATGCTATGTGTAATTCTTTACTCGAATATGCATCCCTAGGATGGGGTGGATGTGCCAAAACAATATTAGACTCCCTGGCTAAAGCTCAGAAATCAATACTAAAAGTCATCCTTAAAAAACCATTCAGGTACCCCAGTGATGCATTATTCACGGAATTAAAAGTACTTGATGTTAGACAATTGTATATTAGAAAGATTATATTACATGTGCAAAAACAACGTCAACACTTCCCGTCCATCGACCATCTTCACGACACTCGACTTTCAAGGAACAATCCAATAGTCCCAATAAAAATCACGACGTCCCTCGGCCAACGGCAATTTTCGTACTTAGGACCTAAATTATTTAATATCATTCCTAATGATTGGAAAACTAAAAGTGCAAATGTTTTGCGCAAATTGATCAACGACTGGCTCCTTGATTTAGGGAGGATCAAAAGCGAAGATATGTTGACCAATAGTTAGTCTCATCATATAAAATAAAACAAAATTAAAAATATATAAGAAAATAAAAAAAACAAAATAAAAAAAAACACTCACTCATAGTTCCATTCATTACAAAAACACGTACTTACCATTGCAGAACACAATTGTCTATTCTTTTATCAATACCCTTCCCATTTTTTCTACATTCAATTCCTGCGGAGATCTTTCTTTTTATTATACAAAATTACGTAAATTATAATTTATACATAATACGTATAAAATTATACAAAATTACGTACTATGCGTAATATTACAAAAACACGTACTTATCACTTCAGAACATAATTGTCTACTATTTTATCAATACCCTTCCCATTGTTCTACATTCATCTCCTGCGGTGATCTTTCTTTTTATTATTACCATTTGGATTTTACTTACTTTACCTGTTTTATTTTATATTAAGTGCTCTAAGGGAAAATATCTTAGTAGGATGAAAAAATGACGCAAGGAAAGGGAAATAAATACAATTGGTTATCAACCCCTTTCTCATGTCACTATTTATACATTAACTTAAGACATATTTATATACAAATTGTTTTTATTCATTTGCTGCATCCTTTTCGAGTCACATTCTTTTTGAGTTTCTTTACCCGCTCGTAAAGTTGAGGGATACGTCACTCACGTTAATTATACTTATTTTTTGTAATCATGTTTAAACATCCACTTTAATTATAATATGGATTTTGTCATCACACTTGAAGCTGGTCTCGATTCTCAATTTTTGCTAGCGATTCACATGTCCAGCACACCTCTGTTATTATTTATTATTAACTAAAGCTTCTACGAGGAATTTAATCGTAACATTTGTTTCATTCAATAAATAATATGTATATAATTTATCAATGTAATATGAAATTATGATATGAACTAAATTTGTCAATTTGACTGGCCTAAAACAGGATCCATTCCTAGTTGGCTAGTCAAAGTTTCCACATATGTTTCATTGTATAATTTTATGCGAAATAAATATTATTATTATTATTATTATTATTATAAAAAGGAGAAACCATCCTATGAAGTGCTGTAAATTTGAAAGTGCGACTCGGTCGACAATCCCAGAGGTCATGCATCGTCATGACGGCCGGCGTGGTCAAGGGATAAGACTCTTGACTCGCAATCCGAAGGTCGCGGGATTGAATCCCGGGGTGGGCAAAAATTTTTTGTTAATTTGTGTTAGGTAGGGAGCAGGGAGTACCTACCTAATGGGAGCCAGCGAGGAATGGGGGCTAACCTGTTTTATTCACTCGGTTGCCACTCGGGCGCCTTCGTCACACTGCGGCCGTGTTCCCCTGCCGCGCTAGGCTCGCCAGTGCCACGCATTATGTGACCACGGACGCTTGTAGATTTTTTGCCCCGCGCTTACAAAAATACGAAATTTCAACGACCAGGTAAGTGTGAAGTTATATGTTTGTTACAATCAAACCTGTTTCATTTTATAGCTAATGTTATCAATTTTGGGTATCTGTGCTTATAATTTCATTACAAGATAGATTGAGGATATCATTTTATTCAATTTCAAGAGTGGTATCCGGGTGGCGTATTTACAAAACCTATACCGTTTCAGTCGCTTTACATTTTCAATATCAAAATTTAAATATTTAGAAATAAAATTATTAATTTCTAATTTACCTACACATTGGAAAGATTATTTTATCTAGATTTTAGAACAATTTTTGTTTTTGCAAAGTGATAAAAAATTATCATTATAGAGGTGTATTTACAATATATGGGAATAATATTATAATTTAAATATTTTGAAATAAAATTATTAAATTCTAATATACACATCAGAAAGATTGAATGACCGACTGAATCGGTATAGGTTTTGTAAATACGCATCCGGGTGATCAGAGCTTATAGGCTCTGATTACCCCTTGTAGCTCAAATTACCCCATACCTATGCATTTTAATATCTATGTATTTTTTTCAGATGACACAATTCCTGAATCCTTCAAGTTAATTATTATACGGTTACCTACGTTTATAATAGGTAATATTTATATGAATAAGTGAGATTTCAGACTGACTTATTTAAAATTTGGAGGCTGACTTAATAATTAAGTCGCTTCCATTACACATATGGGAATTTATAGGCTCTCATTTCCGGAAAAGTCGGGTTTTTCTGTTTTTTCTTTTTTTTAAGTTTGTCTGTGGCCAAATGTCAAATAATGTAACATTGAAGCTGTGATTAAATAGTCAAATATAAGTAAGGATTTTAGTTTCTAATAAAAAGTTCCGATAATTTTGCCTTTTATTGAACTTTTCCCTTAGTAGGCTCCAATTCCCCACTGCTCCCCTATTTCACAATTAATTCATTTAAAAATTTAAAAAAAAAATAATGTTTATTCTTGATTAACAAAGTAATGACGTAGAATAGCGCTGTATTGTTATATTTAGTTTAGTATAATTATTTCTAGTTAAATGAGTGAATATGTAATTTTCTTTTTTACTGGAACAAAAAATTATTAAAAAAAATAAAAATAATAATAATAGGTACCTACCTACTTAGTAGGTATATTTAACACGTTCCAGAATGGAAGATACTCGCAGTATTTGCGAGGCGGGTATGGGTAGGTACCGCCGCCCCGGGAACCAATATTGGATAACCAACACCTCTGCCATAGGTCACCCCAAGTGGTTCGCTACGTTTGTTGACCGTGCCCGGGTTCATGGGGTGAGGTATGTCCAGGTCTGGCGGCAGATGCGTCTGCCCACCAGCTCCATGGCAGGCCGGATTGGAAGAGAATAGTTGAGGGAGTCCCTTTGGCTTCTCCAGCTGTACTCTCTCGGAACATCGCCCTGGACCGAAGTGGAAGGGATGGATTCATACGTCCGGCACTCCTGGACACACTGACCCCCAGATTCCTATCCACCTCTAATACCTCTTTCCTTCCCCGAACTTCCTCTCCTTCCTTTCCTAAAAAGACACTCCACACAGCATCCCCAAAGATGACATAGACCCTTCAGGGAATTATTTTCCCCAGGGCCTCCTGTGTCGAGCTAATGTAAAAAAAAGAAAAAGTATCGCCCTGGTGTAAGACTACCTATGTAGAAATAAGAAATTTGGGTCGGAGGGCAAGTTTTTTTTTTACATGAGCTCCACACAGGAGGCCCTGAGGAAAATAATTTCCCTCAGGGCCTATGTCATCTTTGGGGATGCTGTGTGGAGGGTTTTTTTAGGGAAAGAAAGGAGAGGAGAGTTCTGGGAAGGAAAAGGGTTTAAGAGGTGGGTAGGAATCTGGGGTTCAGTGTGTCTTGGTCATCCGCCTCCAAGACCTAGACAAACCTCAGCCCATGAACCCGGGCACCCCTGCTAAATCACCAAACGTATATGCTTTCGATTTTTATTTTTCGAAAAGTCAGTTTCCCAACAATACCTATAGGTACCTATCTAGGTATTTACCTATTGCATGTGTTGAAGAAGCCTAGGTAGTTTCGTCAGTACCTATGTACCTACCTACTGTATATATTTATACAAAATGAAACAAGTTCTTTGTTTAAAACCACTTTATTTGAATTTGTATTTCTCGACCGGTTTCGGTTATACTCAACCTTCTTCAGGACAAGAAATATAACATAAACTGTTTAAATGTTTATTGTCCTGAAGAAGGTTGAGTATAACCCAAACCGGTCGTCGAATATAAATTCAAATAAAGTGGTTTAAACAAAGAACTTGTTTCATTTTGTATAATATCAAGCCACAAAGCGTTTGCTTTCTTCGATAATAGATTTTTATTTTTTGCCCCACCCTAAATCAAAACCTGGCTACGCCCATGTTCCACAGGTATCTACGTACTGAGGCCCCCTAGGCTAGAGTTAAAGCTTAAAGCCCCACTAGATTGGGATTGGGAGGTGAGGGGGCAAAAATAAAATAAAAATGTCAGGGTTAGATAATATAGATAGAAATAAAATAGGTAAGTACCTACCTACCTACCTAATTAAAAAGATCCAGTGTCAGACTAACGGGGGGCAGAAGGGGTGGCCTCTGGTCCAGGGGGGCCTCCAAATGCCTCCATGTTTCCTTGATCAAATCCTAAACAAGGCAAGGACACTGTAAAAAAAAGTTTTTTTTTTTTATTTCATTTTCTGAAAGATGTATTTGTTAAAACGGGAGGTGTGGGGGGCGTCTACTAATATCTACAGGAATTCCAAAAACTGAAAAATCGAACTAATATCTATGAGAACCAAAGTGTTGACGAATATCTACAGCACTGGCAGAGGTTGGATTTGCAATTATGTATAGCATATTGGAATAACGTACCTAATATTGAGTATGCAGTTTAAAAAACTTAATTTTTGTAAGTATGTATGTAAAAATCCCTAATATCGGACTATTGGACACGTTTAGCTGATTAGTCCAACCTACGCTCTGTAGATATCAGTCAACACTGGGACCGTCATAGATATTCGTCCGACCTTAGCTCTGTAGATATTAGTCAACACTCTGAAGTTCGTAGATATTAGTTCAAAATTTGAGCTGTAGATATTCGTCCGACATACAGGCTGTAGATATTAGTAGGTATCTGGAGTCTCACCGTGCTCTCACTAAATGTTTTTTACTGCATCGTTTTATGTGAAACCATTTGAAACAGTTTGTATGTTGAATTATCATTCAGCAAAACTTTGAATGCGTTTTTCTCGAAATTTTTTAACACGTTTTTCAACCTGGTTGACAACATATTAAAAAATATATACCTACATCCGATTTGCATGTACGAAGTCTTAAACTGTTCAAAAATCCAATGTCTATGGCACCACGTAGGGGAATTTGGATATCTAAAGAAAAAAGAAAAAATGGCGGACCAGCGAATTTTATGTTCGTTTTTTAAGGAAAATTTTCAGCATTCTTAAAAAAAATAGAAGGGGCCCTTTATAAAAAATCCTGACTATGTGCGCCATAGTGACTGGATTTTCCAACAGTTTAAGTATCGAATGTATAGTTTCCTTAATATTTTAGGTATAACTAAAAATATTTTTTTTCTACCACAACGTAATTTTTTTCATAATTGATCTGTTTTTTTACTAATACATTACGAAGATATGTCATCATTGCCATCACCCCTTTCAATAAAAAAATTGAAACGAATACAATAACTTTTTATTGCACATAAAAGGACACATATATAGAAACAAAAATATATAACAAAAAACAGTACCTACAGTGAGCGGTCTTATCACTAAAGTGATCCCTTCCAGATAACCTTGGTGTGAACAGAAGCAAAGAATTTTAGCAAGCAGATAGGTAGTGCACACTACTTCTGGTATAACATTTATATTTTAAACATATAATTAGAAATAAAAAAATTTAAAAACTAAAACAAAACAAATGTCAATATAAACCACACATGGCACAATCACATCCCCATTGATACTAAGGGGAGGTCCTCTAGTACCGTCACCTTAAGGGTTTTTTGTAATAAAATAAAAATCCTTTCGCTTATGTACAAAATACCTAGTGAAATGTGTAAACGAACTCTCTTACTATAAATAGAAATAATAAAATATCGATATATTTAGAAACAGTCAACTTTATTAATAAAATTGTAAGAACGTAAAAAACGACATTTAAAAAATTGGCCTCCAGTACCGGTCAGCTAAAAATTCAATATTTATCCAAGGTAATAATCGCTAAGCATAAAAAATAACAGCAAAAAAATTAAACATTAAATTTATCCAAGACAATAATCGCAAATACATATAGCTGATGTTTCTGAAACGTTGGCGCAGGCCTCGTGTATCCAGATCTTACAATTTCCGCATTGAATCCAGTCTTCGTCATGAGACTCTAGACACAATGGGCAGACTGTATCTTCTTGAGTCGGTGTATTGGGAGGCTGTTGACACTTTTTTTTTGTTTTTTGTACTATTTTAGGCAACATCTTTTCCTGAAAGCAAACGCTTGCCTCGCATAACTGATTCAGCACCCATTTTATCTGCCTTTTTCTGTTCCAGCATAATTTTGTATGGAGAACTTGTTATGATTTCACTCCGTTCAGCTTTACGTCGTCTTGTATATTAGCTCTTCTTTTCGAAGCATCAGGGACCGGTGACAATTCTGTAACTATTGTTCTAAAATGTTCAACCGATTGGTCAATTACAGCAGTGGTTTGAGATTCAGATCGATGTGTAGGTAGGTAGTTGCAGTTTGAGGTTCGGAAACAACATTGACAGCTGATTGTTGCGAAGTGGCTATTTGAGTTGCAGAGTTAGAGCTCCCATTTTGAGATTGGTGTGGTTGAAATGAAACAATTTGAAGTTCAGTATCAGAGCCAAAGTGGTCATTTCTACCTGGCGAGAGGTTAAATTTGTCAGTTGTGACTGTCCAGAAGTTGAAGCTATTGGTTCTGTCATTGATTGATAATTTTCTGGAATGTTGGTCATATCCGAAGCAATAAAATCCAAATCACTAAAGATATTTCTATTGAAAGGTTGAATGCCAGTGCAGCGAAATCCATTAACGCCAATATCTATTCGAGAAACTCGATTAAAAGCAGAAGCACCAAACCCTGCGATCTCGTATTCACTGATTCTTATGCCAGGGTTCGTTCTCATCCACAAGCCACATTCCTCACTATACGCAGAATTGGAAGGCTTCATAAACGTTCGGTCAAGTGGCTGCAGCTTGTGTGTAGTGTGAGGAGGGGTGCTGATTATTCCTAGCAAACTCGATGACATCCGGGTCTTTATGACTAAACTTTACGATACTTCTGGACAATGCTGACGCCAGTCTCATCGCAATTCCATATTTTATAGGGAGTGAAATTAAACCTTTTTATTAAACTCTCAAGACCGTTCAAAGAACCGTTCAACTTGGGGCCTATTAAATCCCACAGCTCGCATCAAACTTGTAGGTACCTAGATTCTGCCAAGGGCGGATCCAGGATTTTTTTCTGGGGGGAACATAAGGGGCGGACGGGCAAAAAAATCAACAATTACTGTTAGGATTTTTTTCTGGGGGGGGGGGCACAAGGGGCGGACGGGCAAAAAAATAAAATTAAATGTTTAATAAAGACAGTTTTAGCTTCTAAGTATGTAGGTACTGTAATGGAATCTCCACAGTACACAAAAATACCGTCTGGGGGGGGGCACGTGCCCCCGTGCCCCCCCCCCCCCCCTAAATCCGCCCTTGGATTCTGCGGTACGTTAATGATTAACTACCGTGTCTTTTTAAGAAAGCATATCTAATAATATCTAATTCTTTCCTGCATGTTTCGTTTCCTTGTTAAATTGATGAGGCAGTTGTAATTTTTCAGCCAGTGGTAGGCAAGATGGAGAAACTCCGGTTTATTAAGTGGCATCAGGGGCGGCCCTAGCTAAATTATTAGGTGGTGCGAAATCTCATGGTTGCGCCCCCCCCCCCCCTCCTAACAAAAAATAGAGCTCTTTCTGTGCAGTTATGCAACTTTAATTGAAGTACCTAGTAGGACAGATGAGAAATAAAATCAGAATTTTTTTTTACAAAACTAAAAACGACTTAAAAAAATGCAATAAAAAGTATAATAATAATTTCGTATTCTTCTACATCTTAATAATAAACTTACTTTTTCTACTCATCAATATGTAGGTACGATTGTTATTTTTGAAGTCGGTGTCAGCCAAGGTAGATTTGTAACTACATACATAGTCATAGGTGAGATGTTCTTGTGTCGCACGCGCGACTAGACGAGGCGAGAGGCGAGAGCGAGGCCACAGCGGGAGGGGAGCTGTCAAGTGAACACGCCGGGCCGGGTACCTTGGCTGACACCGACTCCAAAAATAACAATCGTACCTACATATTGATGAGTAGAAAAAATTTGTTGATTATTTAGTTGTAGAAGAATATGAAATTATTTTTTTTTACTTTTTAGTGCATTTTTTAAGTTGTTTTTTGTTTTGTTAAATTTTTTGCTTGTTTTTTGATTTTTAGTGAATCTGAAGTACTTTAACTAATTTGTCTGAATATGTGTAGACCTACTAAACGCGCTGCTCATATGAGAAAGACATTACTTGACCATAACGAAGTTACGGTAGGCAGTGGCGTAGCTAGCATGGGAGGCACCCGGTGAGGAAAACGTGGTGTCACCCCCCCCCCCCCCCCTTAAAGTTTACTTTGAGAAATTCAAAACGCAAATTTTGACTTCCTAAAATATAAAAACATTACAAGCTAAGAGTCAAATGTGTAAACAAAAATTTCGTAATCCTCAAAATTAAAACATATTCAAAAACACTAACAGAATAACAACTTTTTCACTTATTCACGTCAATCAATAGATAACAATTCTCTTCACGAGTTTACGTCAATCATAATTAATGAAGTAAATTAGAATGACCGAAGGAATATTTCAAGGAAATCCCCGATCGAGTTATGGAACGAAAATAAGGAAAAACATTTTTTCGGGAATCTCCGACCAACCGAGCCATAGAGCTAAATAAAAGTCAGTGTTCACGAGTAAAATATTTTTTACGGCAATTTTGCACTTTTGTAAGTTTTTAATTCACGTTCCATGGGGGGGGGGGGGGGGGTGACACTCGAACGCAAATACTTAATGCAAATTTAAGACTTATATGGTTTTCTCATGGATGCCATTGTCAGAACTGAACCAAATTGAAATGGGACCACACGAGAAGCACCAGCTTTCAAATAAAAAAAGAATCATCAATATCGGTTCACCCAGTAGAAAGTTCTGAGGTAACAAACATTAAAAAAATATAGTCGAATTGAGAACCTCCTCCTTTTTGAAGTCGTTTAAGTAATATATGTTTGATAACATTTATTTAATTAAATCTGCGAAAATCAATAAAAATACTAGAACACAACTTTTCTTGCTTTTGCCCTTGCGAATTTTTTTATTAAATCAGAATAATTGAACCCTTTGGCAATATCATTCTCAATTGATAAAATTGCAAGATCTGATAGTCTTTCTTGACCCATAGCCGAATGTAAGTACGTTCTAATTTACTAAAGCTTCGTTCTCCTTTGGTGACAATTACAGCGATGGTCAGAAAAATCCGAAGCGCTGTCCATACATTTGGGAATATATCCTGCCAATCATTTTTTGTATAAGTTGAAGAACTTGTAGTGGCTCTGCTGAGGCAAGATATTTTAGTTGTGGGTTTAGGCTCAAAAGTTCTTCAACCAATTCGCAACTAGAGACATCAAATTTTTCCGTTGGTTAAAATTATTTGCAAATCTGCCCAGGCTTTTTCTAATGAAGATTTATCAGTAATTATTTTGATGTTATACAAAAAAGACCATGTATCATTGAATTTAGATAATTCTCTAAACCAAGTGACCAATGCATTTTCAATTGTATCTATCATAGGGTAAAAGACGTTAATTTTAAACAGTTCTTCGGGATTTGTTGGTGTCTCATCTGCACCTTCATATTCAAATAATCGCTTCTTTCTTCGGGATCGAACTGGCTTAAGCGTAGAATTTTTCGCAGCCTGGGAAGTTATTTTCTTAGCTGTTATTTGAGCAGTCGAATAAGTCCGGTACTGCCTCACAAATTTCGAGCAGTTTTTCAGCAATTACGATGCGTTTGCTAAGTCCATGATTGTTTTGATTGTCCCCATTACGCTGAAAATTCTTTCAGCGACAGCATTATTGTATTTTTTTCTTAATTATTTGCGATTCGGCTGATTTAAATAAGTTGTCTCTGAAGTAGCCTAAAAGGCGACCAATCGCCTTTTAGATTTTTTCATCGCCGATTCTCGTCCTGAGTAGCCTAAGTGGCAAAAAATCGCCTACGTTGGCAACACTGGTCAACACCACTCGAGGATCCCAGATAGGAGGTTTAGCCAATTTAGGATGTCTTAATGCTGCGGCTTTGAGTACTTGTCTGACCAGAGGATGTGAACTTAGGTTTCCTTCTTCAGGGCTACTGAAAGTTGTTACTACCGATTTATGAAGTCAAACTGTGCTGGGAGAGAGAGACTATCTTCTAGACTAAGATCTGTTAAAAATAGTGCTAGGTTGCTTCCTGTAGGGACATTCGGGTTTGTCGGTTGACCACACGATTTAAGCGCACGATCGATAGATAGTCGATCAGTGGTCGGGTGTTTTCGGCGCCCCCCTTATGACGGCGCCGTGTGCGGTCGCACCGCTCGCACCGCCCTAGGGCCGCCCCTGAGTGGCATTAGCCTGTTTACCAAATCCTTATCTTTAATACCATTCTACTCTACTCCAGGACAATTTTGAAGTAAAACTTTGTTGATTACCTATGCCAAAAACTCATAGTTACTACAACTAAGAGCACTTAAACACAAATACCTAATAATTTATTTTTTTTATAAAGAAAGACAAACATTCCCGGGTTACGAATAACCCAACAATGTTTGAAAATCTCCTACTACCACCACAGAAAGCCGAAAATGTTGCTTGTGTTAATGTGATGGAGGACTTGCCAGTCAATTTTATTATTTATTAATTCATTTAAAGTTCTTTCATTTCAAGATGTTTATGTTCATAGTTTTTAAAATTATTGTGATAGATATGTTTTATCACTTCTCATTGAGTAGGTAGGTACCTACTTTTACAGTACCTAATGAAATTGTTTAATATTGATTACAATTGCTCAATTTATTCCAAAGATATTTAGAGCGTTTCAATTATCCTCACATACATACCTACCTAGCTACTGTTTCAAACATCCTTCCTTGGGGATAATTGAAACAGATTTCCCCATCGCCCAGTGGCGGATTTACACATTTGCCGCCAGTAGGCTATTCAAATTTTGCCGCCCCTTCTGACCTTCGATACCCTACACCAAGGCTGCCCAACTTTTTTCAACAGTCGGGCCAAATTAACGGTTTAAATTATCCATCTTAGGGGAAGGGGGGGGGGGGGGTGGCTAGAGACTTTCAGGATACGTATTATGTAGTTTTTGTAATTTTATTCCTTCCGTCATCCTGTAATTTCCGTTACACATAAAATTGTATGTTATAGTTGTAATTGATTATTTACAAACATTATTCATTTATTATTTCAGTCGAAACTGATTGTAAAAGGATTTACAAAAATTTGCAAGTTGGCGGAAATTTTTAAACTTGCTCAATTTCTAGTAAGCAAGTGAAGATACTGATATTTAACATCATTGGATTAAAAAATAAGTGCACAGTTTCTAAACAATTATTAAACTATATAAGAATACTTGTACTAATTTTTGATATATGGTTGCCAAAAACAGATAAATAGTTTGAAAATTTACTAAGCCGGTTTGTAAGTTTTTGAATTTCCCGTAAGTAAAGTTTGGTAACTTGAGAAATATAATTTTTGCTGAAGCTTGATAATTATTGTTACATTTTATTCCTGATTCAACATTAAAAACTGAATATTATCACTATTTAAAAAAAAAGAACTATTTTCAGTATAATATTTTTCTCCGTGTAGTTCATAATCATATTAATTTTTTTGTCAATGAAATTGCAACTTGCATGGAATAACACGGCTTGTGTATGTGTAGGTACCATTAATTATTGTCTTCATTATATCAGATTTTTCCGTTATTGGATGAATGATGAATGTAAACTAGGGATCATAGTATAACATCATAGTAAACCACTCGTACACAATATGAATGAACAAATTAAAAAATAATGTACATTCGGTAAATGTTAAATATTTTTTATTGGACTTATAGTTTAAAAACAATACGAACAATGTTTTAAGATTTTCACGGCCAAAAGCATTTTCGTTGTTTGTTTTTGGGGTGTTATGCCGTGTTGCGCTACCTCCTTCTTTAGCCGACGTTTCGGACAGCGTTGCAGTGTCCATCATCAGGATGATGATGGACACTGCAACGCAAACTTTTTTTTTTATTACTGGTTTAGGTCCTAACAACATATAAAAAATTCAGAATGACCGGACCTTTTGCAAGCACGGATGTACATCTTGACTGGGCTACTAGGCGGCTAGGCGCATACTAGACTATGCGCAGAGCGTTCTGCGCAGTTGGGGATGACACGATTTTTTGCTTCTAAACTATCTTGCTCCCGAACAGTGTTCAGTGTTGCCAACTCGGATTTTGTAAAATACGTAGGCCAGACTAGAAAATTATGTAGAATTAGTAAAAGTTGCATATGAAAAGTTAGTAGATCTACGTATGTATTTTTTTTCTGGGTGAAATGAAGAAGTTAGGTTAAGTAGCCCAGTCAAGATGTACATCCGTGCTTGCAAAAGTTCCGGTCATTCTGAATTTTTTATATGTTGTTAGGACCAAAACCAGTAATAAAAAAAAAGTTTGCAACTTCGAAAGTGCTGTGCGAGCGGCGGTGGACCCAAAAAACCAAGAAATTTTCAGATTTTTTCAGTTTTTGCTCAATATCTCAGTGAAGGAAGAGTCTGACCGGTATAGTTAGTATACATACTTTTAAAGTAGACTAAATTTTCTACAATTTGAGATCAAAGAGAGCTATATGCAGCCATTGGTTTCCAAGATACAGTTCTTCGAAAATAGGTCATTTTTTCCAAAAAGTGAAATTTTTTCGAAATGTTCACTTATTTTGTAAAATATTTTCTAAAACACGTATCCCACGTCAAATATTATATGAAATAAAATTGTAGCAAATTTAATTAGCTTTCATTTAAAACTAGATTGATATCTGTAGACCTAACGGTTCTCTCAAGAACGCCAGATAACCAAAAACAGTCATAGGTGGGTTTTGGGGGGAAATGCAAATAAACTGTTCTCACGTCTTTTTATGGTTTTATTGTGCTGTGAAGTAATTCCATTAGTCATCGTAGGTTTATCCTAGGGTAATAATATAATTACGACCATTTCAAATTTTAAGTACCCATTAGTAAGTATATCCATGAGTCATCATGGGTTTATTTTATGGCATAATTATCGACCAGTATAACGACCTTAAGTCAAATTAAAACAATACAATAATTGGGAAACTTACTTAACTCAAATTTAAAAGAACCATTAATATTTTAGCAAAATGTTTTCATTGTCCCCCCCCCCCCCCCCTTGACCTCCTTACCCGCAACCGGCCCTTTCAGGGCAGCTCTCAGTGTGTTGCGAAATGTCTATCCGTCCGGGCGTGTGTTTCGTGTGTCGTGAGGACCTCGACACAGGTCCTGTTGTGAGCATCAAAGAACGAGGAATTCGAGCACTAAATGAAGTGAGTCAAAAACATGGCCTCGCAGAAAATCAAAATTTCCTCCAAAATTGCAACCAAGTCAGCGTTCATGATGCATGCAGGAAGAGATATACAGCTGTGCGTAACGTTAAAGCCTCAGTTCGTCGAGGAGGAGACTCTGCTTCCCAACCGAAGACTTCATCGACAAGATTATCAAGTAGACTGGCTCCTACCTTGAAAGGGATTTGCTTTATGTGTGGTGATGCTATCACTGAAGAATTTCTCCAGTAGCAAAGCAAACTACCATTGGCAAGAAGGAATATGGTCCATACAGTTGAGAAGTTAGGCATAAGGCAAACTGTTTTAGATGCAGCTAAACGCCGAGGTGACGATTGGGGAAGGGCCATTGTGGAGCGCCTCCTCGCCACTGACGACCTGGTTGCTGCAGACGGGTCGTACCACAGAGTGTGCTACAGGAGAAGATGCGGATCGAGAGATCGTCATGATGGCACTTTCAAAAAGAGCAGTAGCCGATCGGGTCGTCATAATGGGAGAAGACGTCGACCTGCTCGTTCTTCTCAATGGTTTAGGTGCTGAAGAGACAAACGTCTATCTTCAGAAGAGCACCAAGGTTGAAGCTGGTTGCTGTCACTACTCTACGACCTCCTACAATCACCAGGGCTCCCGGCGATTACCAGGAACGGTACTATTCACCCATGCGTTTACCGGGTGCGATACCACCTCGGCACCGTTTGGCCAAGGAAAGACCAAAATCACCACACTTCTGAGCAAGAGTGAACCACTTGCTGAGCAAGTGGAGGTCTTCCTTTGGCCAGACTCCACCCCACAAGCCATAAGTGAAGCAGGCATCAAGTGCTTTGTGGCTCTATATGGGGGTGACATCGCGAGGGATACTTTGGATTTCCTGAGGTATAAGACGTTTGTCATTTCAACAAGCATAAACCTCGCCCGTTTGCCACCGACGGAAGATGCCGCAGGCCACCATGCAGCAAGGTGCTACCTCCAAGTACAGAAGTGGCGAGGAATCAACTTGAATCCCACTGAATGGGGGTGGAAGCTGTCTTCTCAAGGACTCACCCCCATCCCCACCACGATGGATCCCGCACCTCCTGCCCTTCTGCGAAAAATTTCATGAAAATGCAAGAAAGGATGCTCTGGGAGCTGCTCGTGCAGAAAGGCTGGGCTCCACTACTCAGTCCTCTGTCAGTCATGCGGTGGAAAATTGTGCAATAACGTCCCGGATGTGGAGCTGAAATGCTCGGACGATGAAGATGACCTGACTACAGACTGGGCGCCTCTCCCAGCGCCCATCACAGATATCGAGACACCTTCTTCGTGCGAGCCTAAGCCCGGGCCATCTAAGATAAAAAGAAAGACATGATTTGGCAACCAACACACAATACCTACATGATTTATATTAGTTTTATTTTTGTGTACATATAACTTGTCCTTACAGTAGGTACCATGATGTTTGTACAAGCATTTTAGTATGTAGGTATATAAAACAATGTTTGAAGATGACGTAATTTCCGATAAATGTATTATCTTTTCTTTTTTTTCATCAAAAATGTGTTAACAATAACAAAAAAAAAATTGTAACTGTTTGATAAATAAAACCATAAAAAGACGTGAGAACAGTTTATTTGCATTTCCCCCCACATAAATATACAAACATACATAAATATACATAAATATACAAATCACCCACCCCGCCTATGACTGTTTTTGGTCATCTGGCGTTCTTGAGAGAACCGTTAAGTATACAGATATCAATCTAGTTTTAAATGAAAGATAATTAAATTTACTACAATTTTATTTCATATAATATTTGACGTGGGATACGTGTTTTAGAAAATATTTTACAAAAAAAGTGACCATTTCGAAAAAATTTCACTTTTTGGAAAAAATGGCCTATTTTCGAATAACTGTATCTTGAAAACCAATGGCTGTATATAGCTTGCTTTAGTCTCAAATTGTAGAAAATTTAGTCTACTTTAAAAGTGTGTATACTAACTATACCGGTCAGACCCCTCCTTCACTGAGATATTGAGCAAAAACTGAAAAAAATCCGAAAATTTCTTGGTTTTTTGGGTCCACCGCCGCTCGCACAGCATTTTCGAAGTTGCAAAATTTTTTTTTTATTACTGGTTAGGTCCTAACAACATATAAAAAATTCAGAATGACCGGACCTTTTGCAAGTACAACCCCCTTTTCATGTTTAACTTGACTGGACTATAAGGTGAAACTGAATAAAACGAGTATTTTATTATACAATTTATTTAAAGAGAGAGAGATATACATAATATTATGGACAAATACCTAGATCTCTTAACCATTGTTAAAAAATAAAACAATTACTTCGTACATTATACGATAAGCAGAATGCATATTTTTTGATCAGTTTAATTTTATACCCTGAAGATGTTTGTGATAAGCGAAACCGGTCGGTATTTTAAAAAATCGTGGTTACAAACAAAGTTATTGTTTTATTTCAATTTATGTCAAAACCACAAAGTGACTGCTTTCCACCAAAATATAAAAAAAAATATTTTTTTCAATTTAATAAACCACAGAAATAAAGGTTTCCCATTGGTTGCCAGACTTGTGACGTAACACAACGACGGATATTATTTCTTCTTTTGAATTCGGTACTTCTGTCGAAAATTTGGATCGGAGTTATACCCCCCCGAAACTAGTGCCCAGGGACTTCTTATGTGGCGTGGACTCATTCATAGTATGAAATAGAACGTTAGTTGGAGTCCGCGCCACATAATTTGTCCCGCAGACGGGGGCGCCACCGTTTTTTTTATGTAAAGTAACAGAAAATATGCTTCTTCAGCCTAATGTGTTATGTTACTTTGCAAATTTGTACAAATTAAAAGAAAATTCGTAGATTCTGGGACTGAAGTTAGTAGATGTGCAGGAAGGACCTAAAATACGTAGATCTACGTAAAAAGACGCAGAGTTAGCAACTCCCGAACTCAATGCTCAACGCTCGCGCCGCGCGCCCGCGCTTTCATTTCGGCCAGACACTGTTAAGAGCGTTTAACCAGCCAGCGGACGAAAATCCACATTTCGTCGAAAGTTGTTCTTCCGATCGTGCAGGGCGTTTACAATGAGAAAGATTGATTTTTCTCCGTACCAGCTTTTTTAAATTATAACTCAATATCGAATTTATTTCAATCCAAATTAGCTTTAATTTATACCTTCTTCCAAAAATGCTGAAAGGCGTGATGATAAAACTATTAAAATAGTGTACTTTTTGTAGTTATTTTTTGATTATAAGTATTTATCATTTTTCAATAATGTCTAAATTTAATAAGAATGTTAAAAAAATCTGAAATATATTAGTTTGTAAGTGCGCAAATAAATACACAAATGGACCAATTTTCGTCAAGAAACACATGTACGTACATATTTTTTAATGATTTTATTGAAACTAAAATTAAAATTCTAATACATAACTTTGCTAGATAATGTATTGATTTATTTTACTGCATGATTACATTATTTGAAATGGGTGTGGTATAATACAAAAATTTTTTTGAAAATTTAACAAATCTGCCAACGACCTATAGAATAACCTTATTATACTAAAAATTAAAAAAAATTCTAAAAATTTATTACATAACTATGCTAGATAAAAGAACAATCTTTCGAAATCCATTTATAATTTTTTGTGGAAAAGAGTCAATACGTCTAAAAACTTTTTTGAAAATGACGTATTTCCGGCTTTCTCTGGTAATGCCCTCTTAACGAATGGTCATGTCTCATGTCATTCGTTCCCGAACCGCGCTCCAAATAAGACTACCTACGCAAATACGTAGTATAAAAAAGTATTAGCAGATTGACAAACGTCAATTTGACAGGTTAAGTTAAGTGGTGAAATCTAATAAGATTTAGGTATTTATTTATTTTTTATTTCTGTAAGACAATAAAATTTTTTGGGGCAAATTTGCCGCCCCCTAAAATCCGCCGCCCTAGGCTCAAGCCTACTCAGCCTGCTGGTAAATCCGCCACTGCCATCGCCTTTAATTTATTTATTTATTTATTTCAACGCCATAAAATGGCTATTACAATCCGGTGATACATAGTGGTACATAGGAGGATAATTTCAATGATAATATATACATTAAACAAAGTACATATGTATGATAACAACTAGTATTTAGTTATAGGTTACAAATATGTTTTACAACAAGAAAAAAATAGTATGAGCTCGTACAAAATACACATTTTTATGCAGAATAAACATAAGTAAATTAAGGTGAATTCTTAGAAAAATTCTCAACATCAAGTATAATATACCTACTTTACTTTTATTTGTACATATTGTTGGCTAAAATGGAGTACATAACTTAGTAATGATATTATTGTTACCTTCAGTTGAAATTACTGAAGTTTGAAATGATTACAGGTACTGCTAATTAGTTCTGCTTATCAGGGCTGCCAGTTAGAGAATCAATAATAAATCTTTGGTTTAAAAATAATAATTTTGAAAAAAAGTTATACATTATTAGCTATCAGTGAGCTATCACTTAACTATCTGATATGTAGTAAATATAAATAAAACAAGCAGTTTGGAATCTATATTAGAGTACCTATGATATAGACGCCGTGCAGACGAACACTATTTAACATTAATTATTGTCATTGAGGTATGATATTATAGCCTTCTTATAACTATATTCGGTGCAGTTGAACACATCTACTACTTCTGAGAAAGCATTTCCAATTGCATGCAATCTAGGTATAAGCGAGTATCTAAATGACTCAGCCCTGATATTTTTGTTGCAATTAAAAAGAATTTTGGATTGGTTATCGTAGCTTACCTGTAGGGGATATCTAATAGGAGAGTTGTGACGATTTTTAATTTAAGGGACATATCTCGCTTAAGAAACATTCCACAGTTATGACTATGACCTAGGTATGTGAATTAATGTAGCACCATTCCTTTCCTTTCCAAAACAATCATCAAAATTAATTAAAGTACCTACCTACCTATTACGGTTTCCGAGAAAACCAACAAAAAGAAAAACTACTCCCTCTGTCACAACTCCCCTATCATCGAGGTAAGTTGTGACAGCTTTGTATTTAGACTATTTGAGTATTTCGACACTAGCAATGCCTTTATCAGTCTTTCGTGTGTAGTTATTAGGCATTCTGAAACAAAAAAGTAGTCATCCAGCATGCAACATTACACAAGTCCAAATATTTTTTTAATCGTAAATGATTTTTTTTGAGACAAGCTTTTATTGCGGACTGTATTTGCAAGATTTGACCTTAATATACGAATGCACAAAAACACCCTACAGATATCTCAAATTAATTTTTAAAAGTTTTGAAATAACCCAGCAGAAAAATGAAGTCAAAAGGAGAGTTGTGACAGACTGTCACAACTCTCCTAGGTGCTCAAAATTACGACTTGGTCCGAATAATAACTTAAGAAAAAATAACACAACAACGCACATGTAAACAATAACCGATAAATTATTTAATGTTATATCAAACGTTCTTCAGATAAAATATAGCTAAATAGTGCAGCTTAAGATACAATTCATAAAAAGTAGCAATATGTAGGTAGTTATAGAAAAAAAGTTAAATAAAATAGTTGAGGGCGGGTACACTCTCCCGGACTCCCCCTAATAAGACATGATATAAATTCAATAAAAATTTTGAAGAAAAACTTACTTTTCGCATTTTTTGCACGCAGACGTCGTAATTACGTAACCGCTTCTCGTGCGCCGCCGGCGAGTACCGAGTGAAGTAGCGCGTCTCTAAAGCGACAAACAGGCGTTTTTACAATATCGCCAACTATTACATACTTATGGGTTGGGAGAAATCGTCTTTGTCACAACTCTCCTCTGTCACAACTCTCCTAGGTCTCCCCTACGAGTTGTGGCTATCCAATAAACGCAATTTGATAACTAGATGATTATAATTCATCTAGTATAAACATCTTATCCATAAATACAAAAGAATATTACAAATTAAAAGTGTTTCAACCACCCCCAGTCTTACCTAAACCTAATCAAATAAAAAAAAATTGCCCACGCCGGGATTCGATCCCGCGACCTTCGCAGTCAAGAGCCCCCTAGACCACGCTGGTAATAAAATACAGGCGCACAGATATACCTAATTAACACTACTGATCATAGTTGGCTTGATCGAAAGACAGGAAAATACCTTTGTACTGGGTGGGGAATTCACACATTGGCTAAATTCCTAACTTTTGGTCCAACCCACTTTGTACGAGCGGGAGGTAAAAACTCCCCTTTTGTAACCCCACCTCTGGAGTCCCGGAGTACCGCAGCTTTCGAAGCTAGATCCCACTGCTCTGTATTATTATAATTATATACCTAGGCATATCACAATCCTATTCCATAACTACTCTGATCATTTTTACCTCATTCTCATTGCTACAGTAATTAGTACCTATTACCTATCAACAAAAATCCATATGAACTGCACGATAAAGTTTAAAGATGAGGGGTCCTACCATGGTCGATCGATATAGGTTTTATCGAAAATGTCGGTAACTTGCCATCGCTCCCGAGCACGACTGCAGACCGCTAACGAACAAACAATAGTTCGCAATGACTAGGGGTTCCTAATATATTCGACGTAAACTTTCGTTGTTTATTCGTTAGCGGCCTGCAGTCGTGATCGGGAGCGATCGCAAATTACCGACATTTTCGATAAAACCCATATCGATCGACCATGCTAGGGGGCGGTATGATTTTATAACGAAATGCATCTCTTTCATTATTCTAGTGTTTTGTAGTGTTATGACCGATCGACTTTAGAGGCATCTATTATCTATTGACTTTATAAGCACAACGCATTATGACATCTATTGACAGAAACTGAAAAGAATAGTTGCTGGGGTCTGCAGAAACCAACAGTAGAGCTCTTCGCCCTTCCCTTCATGCAGAAACCGAAACTAAACTAAAACTGGTTGGCAACTCAACTTTAAAACGGCGCGCCTCAACTTTACGATTTCAGTGAAGTTAGCCTCCTAAAAACTGGGCGTACAAGGCCTGCAGATACTTCAATAGTAGGTACCTACCTCCACAACTGCTAATAACCCCGTACAAATTACAAGTGCGCCTCACGGTTGAATTTGGCAGCCACCTCTGGCAGTGGCGTAGCGTGGGTTTCGGCCGCCCGGGGCGGAGGAAAATCCCCCCCCCCCCTAACCTCTACAGGTACTTTTTCTGCAGATTTTCAAGCGCTGGGGAGGGGGTAGATATCCTACTTTTTTATGCCGATTTTTAGAATCCTATGTGCCGAGTAGGTACTCTTCCAATAAAATCATGCTTATGAATTCTACTACAAATTTATACCTATATAACTGCTCTCAGAAATCGAGAATGGTATGCCTGTAATAGAATTTCGCATATTCATCACGCATACGTATGGAATGCAACTCAAATGCAAACATCACTCGGTACACGATGAATCGGCAACTTATTGATATATTGAAAACACAAAACTGGTTTAAATTAAAATAAATATGCGGTTTATCATAACTACACTCAGAACATAAAATGATTTTTCTTTGATACTAGCGGCACTTATATTCAGAACACAAAACTGGTTTTAATAACATTTGTATGTGGTGAATTAAAGCTACACTCAGAACATGAAAATGGTTTGTCTTTTATTCTGCTGGCAATTACATTCTGAACATAAAACTCGTTTTAATTAAATCTGTACGCGGTAAATTAAAACTACACTCAAAACATCGAGGCGGAGGAAAATTTCGCCGCCCCCTTATTTGGGTACTTCAAGCGGCGGGGGGGGGGGTTGTATCTGGAAATCCTTTTTTTTATTACGACCTATTTATATACGAGCCGGATTTTTTAATAATCACATTTGACGAGTATTCTTTCATCGAAAATCATGTTTATAAATTCTACTCCAAAGTTGATTGATTGATACTGTGTTAGAGTCCCCAAACAATAGTAACACACGCAACAATCGATTTCTCAGAATTTTACAGCATTATGTAACTCAAATGTAAAGCTTTACTCGATGCAGGATGAACTGCAACTCGTTATTTAATTTATCGTTGTATTCTAAACACAAAACCAGTTTGTATGCGGTGAATTAAAACTACACTCAGAACATGAAAATGGTTTTTCTTCGATTCTGGCAGCATATACATAGTCTGCAAATAGAATATTATAACTGAACTTCGAATAAGAGTATTTTTTTCCTTCGAAGTGTGTCAACAGATGAATCCACAACTGGAAATTTACATTCTCAACACAAAATTGGTTTGAATTTAGTCTATATGCGGCGAATTAAAAGTACTCTCAGAACACAAATATGGTTTTTCTTTGATTCTGGCAGCACATACAGAGTCTGCAACTAGAATTTAATAACTGAACTTCGAATAAGATAATCTTTTCCTTTGAATTGTGTCACCAGATGAATTCTCAAATGGAATTTTACATCCTGAAAACTGGTTTAACCCTTCAAATAATAAGAAAAAAATATCTATAAACTTTTGCCTGTCAATGTTTGCGCACAAAATTTCCGGTTCTTCCCATGCAATGTTCCTTTTTATTAAAACAAAACTGTTCTAAAATCTAGATAAAGTAATTTTTCCGACGTGCTTATTAGAACATTATTGTTTCTAAATATTAAAATTTTCATTTTGGAAATGTGAATCGGCTCACAAATACACGCCTGCGAATATTCGAATTAAAGTACCTAAAATAGAATAAACTTAAAATTTTAAATTCAGATTCCTTTTCTTAAAAAATGTTATAAAACTGTATCTTAACTTTTTATCGCAGTCACAAATTTATTTAAAATTAAATGTGTGGGATATAATTTCACAATTTTATTTTAAAATTAAATGTGTGGGACAATTTGCGTCTCCTGTGATTAGACGGGTTAAATTAAATCTGTATTTGCCGAATTAAAACTACACTCAGAAAATGAAAATGGATTCTCTTTGATTCTGGCAGCACATACATAATCTACAACTAGAATTTTATAACTGCACTTCGAATAAAATAATGGTCTCTTTTGAAATGTATCAGCAGATGAACACAACTGAAATTCATTCGTTAATACATTCTGAACACATTTCTGGTTTTAATTAAGAGTGAATCTGTTTGCGAGTTATCGGTTTTAATTAGTATTACTCTCATAATATGCGTACGGTTTTCCTACGAATTGCGAAATTTGCAGCTTAAAAAAATATGGTTATTGATATTTTTAATGAATTAAAAAAAAAAAGTTGGATTCGTAAACGAAAGGATCGTAGAACATGTTCAAATAATGATTTAAATTTTTCCAAGGTGAAAATTTGCCGCCCCCCTTAAAAGTGCCGCCCGGGGCGGGCCGCCCCCCCCTCCCCCCCTCCCCCCCTCCCCCCCCCCCCCCCCCCCTTCCCCGCTACGCCACTGACCTCTGGTCTGGAGACTCTGGAGCTCCAAAATACCTGAAAAATACCCTCGACTCTGTGCAGAAACGGGCAGTCCATTTGATAGATTCTCCTATTATCTTAACAGACGGATTGCAATCTGAAAAGCACAGGCGTCGGGTGAGACTCCAGATACTAATATCTACAGCCTGTATGTCTGACGAATATCTACAGCTCATATGTTGAACTAATATCTACGAACTTCAGAGTGTTGATTAATATCTACAGAGCTTAGGTTGAACTAATATCTACAGAGCATAGGCTGGACTAATCAGCTAAATGTGTCCAATAGTCCGATATTAGGGATTTTTACATACATACTTACATAAATTAAGTTTTTTAAACTGCATACGCAATATTACGTTATTCCAATATGCTATACACAATTGCAAATCCAACCTCTGCCAGTGCTGTAGATATTTGTCAACACTTTGGTTCTCATAGATATTAATCAACAGTTTGAGCTGTAGATATTCGTCAACACTTTGATTCTCATAGATATTAGTTCGATTTTTTCAGTTTTTGGAATTCCTGTAGATATTAGTAGACGCCTCCTCGGGTGAGAATGTTATCCTAGTTTTGCCGATATTTCAATGGAGGATACCCCGAGGAACTATAGCGTTATTGATCCCTTCGGCACCGGTGCATAGTCGGGAAACACGCCAAACGCGTGCCGAACATTTGTACACGGTTGACATTTGTCATATGAGAGCGGGTCATTTCTTTGACTCGTTCTTGTGTTCGGCTGTGTAATGATTTGCCGGTCTCTGCGTTTCCTCCTTCCTACAACATGGGTCTCTTCAAGACCAATGTTCATTCCTTCCTCTCCTCAAAAAGACTCTCCACACAGCCAGTGGCGTAGCTAGCTCACCCGTCGGGTGAGTCCCGGGGCGGTCCGCGCCCTCTCCCCCCCCCTCGCTACTCTGCTGCACACAGCATCTCCGATGACGTAGGCCCTGTGGGAAATTATTTTCATCAGGGCCACCTGTGTGGAGTTAATGTAAAAAAATATATAGGTAGGTACCTATACGGATCATCACGGTAAATAATAAAAGCGTTCATCAACAGTTTTTTCAGTTGTCCCATCAGCGGATGGGCTAATGCACAGAGCGGCAAAACAAGAGCTTTTGAATCAATGGTCCCGTACCCCGCACAATCAGTCTCCGTCCGAATCCTTGTTATGGACGACATTCCTTGCCCAATTTAAGCGGACTAAATCAGCCGCTTAAGAACGTTTAACCAGCCAGCGGACGAAAATCCACATTTCGTCGAAAGTTGTTCTTCCGATCGTGCAGGGCGGTTACAACAAGAACGATTAATTATTCTCCGTACCAGCTTTTTAAAATTATAACACAATATCGAATTTATTTCAATTCAAATTAGCTTTAATTTATACCTTCATCCAAAAATGCTGAAAGGCGGGATGATAAAACTATTAAAATAATGTACTTTTTGTAGTTATTTTTTGATTAAGTATAAGTATTTATCATTTTTCAATTGTGTCTAAATTTAATAAGAATGTTAAAAAAATCTGAAATATATTAGTTTGTAAGTGCGCAAATAAATACACAAATGGACCAATTTTCATCAAGAAACACATGTAGGTACGTACATATTTTTTAACGATTTTATTAAAACTAAAATTAAAATTCTAAAACATGCGTTTGCTAGATAATATATTGATTTATTTTACTGCATGATTACCTATATTATTTGAAATGGGTGTGGTATAATACAAAATCTTTTTTGAAAATTTAACAAATCCGCCAACGACCTATGGAATAACCTTATTATACTAAAAATTAAAAAAAAATCTCAAAATTTATTACATGCGAATGCTAGATAAAAGAACAATCTTTCGAAATCCATTTATAATTTTTTGTGGAAAAGAGTCAATACGTCTAAAATCTGATTTGAAAATGACGTATTTCTGGTTTTCTCTGTAATGCCTTGGTAATTGGTTTTCTCTGTAATGCTTTAGAGGTATAATGGTAATGGTAAGCCGCAGAATAGGGCCACTTGCATGGATTTCATAACGACTTGGAAAAAATCGTATGGATACATTTTTTTACTAAGATTACGAAAATGTAAGCAAAAATGTTTAGAAATGTACAGTTTTTTTTTTTTAAATAAATCCATTATTTGGGCTCGTGCCCAAATAATGGATTTATTTTAAAAAAATAGCAGATTTGGTATCATTTAAGATAAAGGTACAAATATTAAAAAAAAAAAATTAACTGCCATAACATCACCAATCTTTCTTTTTTTTACAGATACATGGATTTTTCATTTATAAGCCACATTTTTACAGTTTTCGTGCTTAAATTCTCATTTTCATCAAAAAAAATATATTTTTGAGCTTATTACAAATCACTGGTACACAGTAGGTACTCCAGCGTTCGGCTTCCATACTTATTGGATATTTTGGGTATTTTCATGCCTTTTTTCTGTGAAACGTGTGCTGTGACTATGCACCAGTGGTCTTTTATAAGTATTATCTCCCCAGTTATCCTTAATGGTAAGGAACCAAAATATAGCTTTTATTGAGAGCAGGCCCTCAGCACAATATAAGAGTTGCACATTGTGTCTTTGTCTATATATATTTATTATTCAGTTGTCATTCGTAATTTATTATTGTAATTTATTATATATATTTATATTCTATAGAATTTGACATTTAACGCTCACTAGATTTATTGTTTGTTCTCCGCGAACATATCATTTGGTTCGACTTTTTGACAGATGTTATGATTATTATGAAGAGAACCCCGTACATTTTATGCTATCTGTACGTGTTTTAGAGGTATAATGGTAATGGTGCTGATTTTAACCAAAATCAAATTTTATAATATTTTTATTATTATGATTATTTACAAATACAAGTATATTACATTGGATTTAGTACCTAATATAGACGTTGAACATTACAATGATTTATGATCAATAAGATGAATCAAGGAAAAAAAGATTATGAGATGTAATATTTTTGGTATGCCTCGTTATTCTCCTGTGCCATTCGTGTGAAAAACGTTATTTTTTTTAAATGATTTTCGGCTATGTAATTATCGTTTTTTCGCACCTATAAAATTATGTCCCATCTTTCCGGTTTATAAAAAATGGTCTGATTTTTCGGATTGAAATTTTCAAAAAATTTCCAAGGTTTCAAAAATACGATTAAAAAAAATACAAAATGTCTTAGAATATTTGCCTAAACCGGAATCTAAAAAAAATATGATGCAAGTGGCCTATACCTACGTCATAATAATTTTGACGATCTTTGCGAATTTTAAGACCCGGTAGGAAACCATGATCCGGTGAAAAATTCTTGTCAAGAAGTCACTAATTTATTTAGCCATTGGAAGCCATTGGTAAAATGTTATCTTTCCTTAAAAATAATCACAGATTGGCAGCTAAAAACTTATGTGTTGCTGATTTTTCGAGGAATTAATGAACGTTGAAAGTAGGAAATTAGATATTTTATTAGCATTTTTTGATTTTATCAACCCATTTAATACCTACCTATTTAAATAAGCAGATGTTATTTTTTAGGAAGTGTCTAAAGGTAGGCCCCGATATTTTATTTGTTTATAGGTATAGTTTGGCAAGAAAGTCTAGAAATTAAATCAATTGGAACTAAACCTGTTCATTACTATGGCAACACCGAATTATATGACGTTTCCTATGGCTTTCGTGTTATCGGGTGTTACGGTTGATTTATTGTCTTAAATCTGAGTAGAATATCGCTGATTTGATAATATTTTTATTCATTGTTTGCCTGAATTTAATTAAAATGAATAAATTATTACATAGTGATACAAGAGGGGTTACATTCTGCGTTTTTCAACGCTGCCTAGCCGAGTGTCACGCGAAGAAGCTTTTGTTTGATTTAGAAGATGTTTAAAAACGAACTGCAGAAATGAATGGTACGTAGTATAGTTTGTTTAATAAATTTCATTAGTATTACACGATTTATGCCAATTTTCGAGCGATAATAATCATTACAATCTGATTTGAGGTTATGTTAAAAAAATTCGAATTTAACATTTCGATTTGACAGTTCATATGCGGCCACAAGAAAAAGGGAATAACTCAATAAAAAAATAATAATATGCAACTTCTTTAAACTCGTAGAAAAGTTCCTTTTTTCTCGTTTTCTCTTTTTTTTTCTTTCTAAGTGAATATTATCTAGTGTGTGTTTTTAAAACTACCTTCTATAATAATAATTTTAATGATGTTTTTCACACACAGGTAAATCTGAAACAACGGTAAGACGAATCGTCAAGGAAGGGGAAAAGGCAGATGGAAAATTTGAAACACCGGGAAAACGGAAAATGGGCATAATAATAATAATATGTAATAGCATAAGTGCTGATGATTGGAAAAATTGTTGCAAACACTTGATGAAAATTGAGGCAGAATATTATACACGAGGCAGTACTATATATGATGATATCGATGAACTGCGTTTAGATGAAGATGAAGATACGGAAGAAGAAGAATCACACGAAGACAAAGACAATAATTACATGTCGGGTGTTGAATTAATAGACTTAAATTTTTAAGTACCTACGTTTTTATATCGAAATAAACGCCCACTTAAAACTTGTTTTGTTTTATTTTGCTTCTATTAAATTACAGTTTTTTGTGCAATTTTTTTGAAAATACAAATACGCTATGAAATATGCATTTTGCCAGAAGTGTTTTTTTTAAACATACGTTCTTTGTCTTATGAGCCATCTTGGTGTTGCCATTTAAAACTAGAAAACGATCGCAGCGCCATCATTTATTTTCTACACTTTCTTGCCAAACTGTACTTTACCTACAATTTTTAATCGTATGATTTATAATCTACCCGAATTTCTACCGATTCCTTACATATCTCCCTTAAACACGTTAAGTTTTAAAGCTCCTAAAAATATATATGTTATTCTTGAAGATAATATCTAGACAATCCCCGCGCCGAAACGCAAATCATATAAAATTCCCTTGATAGAAAAACATCGCAAAGTATGCTCCAAAAATTATTGTAAACACGTTTGTTTCAGTTATTTTACAAGTTATGTGTATGAAAAAATTCAACGTATTTCTTTAAATGCTGTTTAAGACAACCCCCGCGAGATTTTTGCTGTATTTTAAACGAGTCGTGTTTTATTAAACGTTTTCACAATTTTGGCATCGATTTCGTCGCTTTAAATACTAGCGCGATCCTCTAACATTCCTAATATCATATCTCATCATCTTCTTCTTTTTGAGCCCGATTGCGGCGCCTTAAGGTGATATTTAAAATAAATCTAGCTACCTACATGGCGCTAGTTTAATTATTTTGGGTTAAAACACTTTTTGCAAGTTATGCTTTAAAATATTAAGATGAACTAATCGTTTGCGCCTACAGGCAGGGCCGGATTAACCATGTCGGGGCCCCTAGGCAATCCACATGTCGGGGCCCCAAGGCAATCCACGTGTCGGGGCCCCTTTACCAATGGCGGACTATGGGGGGGGGGGGGGTTCTCGCAAACAACAACATTTCTGAAGTTCGTGAACATCATAACTCAAAATCTTGACTTGACTTGACCGATGCCTTTGAAATTTTGTACACTATTTCTACACATAAATCAACAGGTAGTCAGAGGGAGTTTTTCACCGAAATTTGTTAGCACAAATCGCGTTTTTCACTTCAAAATACTGCCAAAAATAAAAATAAATCGAAAAAAACTCACTCTGACTACCTAGAAAACATATTACCTTTTAAACGCATTTCGATTTTTTTGTTTCAAATGATCCGGTGACGAGTTATGGAGTTCACCGCTTAACAACCTTTTTTCGAGGCGCCTCCGGAGTTTCGCTCTCAAGGACTTATTTATTGATATTTTTAATTGAAATTTTTTTATAGATACTTCAGATGTTATACTATAAAGTGTGTATGAAATAAATTAAGCCAACATTATTCATATCTAAAAACAATCAAGACAATATGCCTTTATTTCGCCTTTAAAACCTTACCCCCCCTTAAGGCACCTGTAAAAAATGTTTGTGTATTTATTTTTATTTATTTAATTTTCTGAAAGATGCATTTGTTAAAAATGTACCCACCAAATTTTTTAAAGAAATTCCAAAAATTGACGGAGATACAGTATTTTTCTCGATACTTTTTTAACACTTTTTTCAACCTGGTTGACAAGATATTTAAAAAAATATACATTTGATTTGCATGCACCAAGTCTTAATGATGTGAACGTTAGTTATTTATTGGGTTATAACCTAATTATTATAATTTTTTGTTTTCTTTAATGCGTGTATGTAATGTTATTAACCTGTAAATGTTCCTAAAAAATTAAAACATCTTGAAAGCTGACTTTTTCCGAAACTTTGTTGCTCACTAATTGAAGCTAGTCATTTTTTTTGGGGACGCGGGGTCCCTAGGCAGTTGCCTACTCTGCCTTAGGGATAATCCGGTACTGCCTACAGGCAGTTGTATAGCTAGCATGGGTGTTACCCGAGGCGGATAGATACCACAACGGGGGGGGGGGGGGGGGGCGTAATAGGTTCTAACATCTGTGAGGTATATTGGGATGGGGTGCAGGGCCGGATCTACGAAATCTGGCGCCCTGTGCAGTAGGTACCGATGGCGCCCCCCCCCCCCCTATATTTTTATTTTGATTAAAAATTCGTTCACCCCAATTTTTTTATTTATTTTTTTTTTTTTACACTAATTTATAAAATCAAGACATATAAAGGGTGTAACTTTTCTAAGTGACCTGGCGGTAGCTCTCACACTCGTTTTTTTTTAAGAGAGAATCGCCAGGAGTCCTATACTCTCTGAATCTATTGGGTAAACATAAAATTATGAACATAAATCTATCCAAATGCTGAACTGATTTTTCATGTGAATTTAAATTTTTGTGTTAAATGATTCCAATCACATAATCCTGAACTAGTTAACGCGCCATTCCTAGATACAGAAAATAATTTGCAACAAAAACAAAAAACGAATAAATAAGCCGCGATCTATGTAATTCTTCTCCATTAGGCAGTTTCTTGTATTAATACTTAGTATTAAATTTACGCTTGTTCGTAATAGGAAAATCAAAATCTTTCAATTGTACAGGATACTAATAAGAATATAACCTCAAAGTTGTACCTTGCATTTCCCCTGTGTTGAGCGAACAAACACCAAATTGAGCGAACAAATACCATACAAATACGCTTACACTGACACCGTAAAATAACAAATCCAACAAATCTAATAGATATTTTTGAATTGCCTAAAACCGAAAAAAATAATAATTATTAACGAAGTTCAAAAAATAATATGTCAAACCAATGACGAAACTGTCAACAAGTTGTAACTTGATGCTTGAACAAAGATGCTTTTGTTAATGGAATTTACTGAAGATTTCATAAGAAAATGGTCTTTAACTACCTTCTCCTAGAGACTTAAATCGTACAAAATAAAACAATAGGAGCTTACTTTGAAAGGCGCAAGTCGGTTTGTTTGATACACTAGAAGAAAAATACCGCGCTGTGATTGGTTATTGAATTTGGATCGCACCCATTCGTCGTAAAATACGGTAAAAGATTTGTGGAAAAATAGATCTTACGTTTAAACTAAATATATGGAATTTGTAAAAAAATTCTGTAACTGACTATAAATTCGTAAGCCGTTCATACCAACCTGATGCGTGCGAATTCTGTTTCTTTGGAAAGTGTTGCTAGAGCGTAATAATTATTTCGTACTATGGGTAATTTTTAAACGATTCAGGGAATATTATAACTAAATTTTAATACAATATTTATTTTCTCACGGCGCCCCTTCGGAGTTGGCGCCAGATTTTTTGCACGTTTTTGAACGTATGGCAGATCCGGCGCTGATGGGGTGGGGCGAAATTGGATACTAGATGATGCAGGTATCGGCTCTACTGCGTTCTTGTATATGGCCTGACTCACCGCGATGCCTGTTATTGCTTGGAATTCTTTTTTCCACGGTCGGGTGTCACCCCTTGCCGGGGGCACCCGGGGCGAATTGCCCCACCCTGCCCCCCCCCCCTATTTACACCACTGCCTGCAGGTACATATTCAATCATAATCAGTATGAATATGAATAAATAGTTTTGCCCGTCAAAAAAATCTTTAATCTTTCAATAAAGGCTTGCAGCACAATATTTTATTGGTAAAATAGGTACAATCCAATTATATTATTTTAAATTTTTAAAAAGTAACTTGCACAAAGTGTTATTTCCTAAAATAATTAAACTGGCGCCATTCATGAAAGGGCAGATTACCTATATGAACTCTTTTAGGTATCACCTTAACTTCTGGATGGAAGAGGAGTGTAAATTTAAAATCATTGGCAGGAATAGGTAATATTTAGAAATAAATTTTCTGCCCCCCCCCCCCTCGCTACGCCACTGCACAGCGATGAATAGACACTTACTATTGTGTGTTCTACACCGTACTCCTATTATTTCTTTACCATCTAGTTCCCGGCATGCGTTGCATTGCCATATTCAAATAAATACATTGTTTCTCCCTGAATCACCTTTCCCGTGCGTTCCCCTCCCGCGTCCCCTTCCTAACTAGCTTTATAAGTGTTTATAATATGTGTTATTCTGATGTATGAGCTATATTATTTTTATTTATTTAATATAGATATATAATTGTACAGTGGAGTTATAGAAATTACATATCGGTACAGAAATTATTTAAAAATTGCAATCTCACCAAATAAGAAGCTAGTTCTTGTGCTTGATGAGTGATGAGCGAGTATATTATTGTATAGTTTCATTATAATCCATTTAGTAGTTTTTGCGTGAAAGAGTAACAGACACACCTTAAAATCCATACAAATTTTCGCGTTGATAATATTAATGTGATGTCTGTGGGATCGGGTAGTAATAACATCTGTTAATGTTACAATGTTTATTGGTTGCCAGATTAATATGGAGAGAGCGCTCAATAGCGGTACATCCCTTTTATACTTCCCATACTCGCTATCTCGCTCTCATGCCGTCACCCTCATACACATACGTCACACCCCCACACTTAAAACCTAATTACATACATTTCTTTATTCACAAATTTATACAAAACAAAATATCTAAATATTTCCATTCCATAGTATATGTAATTATTCTTGTTCTTCACGTGTAGCGTGGGCGTTGACCTCGAGGGCGTAACCTCCCCTCCCATGGTGTAGGTGACCTGCAAAAATTAGAGGAATTAGGAAATTTGGTCATGTCCACATCCGAGAGTGGACCCAGGTCCAGCAAATCATCAGACCTATCACACTCCCCCCACCTAACCTTCCTCTCTGAAATCTGATCATGGTGGCGTTTCCAAATTTGTCCCGTAGACATAATTTTAACTAAATAAATCCTATTCCCCAATCTTTTAAAAATTTTTCCTAAAATCCATTTATTATCATTACTTCTTAAATCCCTGGTTAAAACTTTAGAACCAACCTCAAAGTACTTTTTAAATTTTCTTCCTCTATAATACTTTTTCTGTTTATGCTGGCTCAATAACATTTTGTTTTTAACCGTGTTGTCAATTCCTTTAAAACCTTGACTCTCAACATTATCCACTATTGGAATAATCGTATTAAAAATTGATCTAATCTTCCTACCCAACATTAATGTACTAGGCTCAATGCCCGTAGACATTGAAGGCGTATTTCTAATATCAACTAAAAATGTCAAAAGTTTATCTTCAAAATCAGTAGGAAATTTATTATTTACCATAATTTTTTTTAAAAAATTCTTCACTGTTTTAACCCCATTTTCAGCTAAACCGTTAGAAGCAGGATGATGTACAGCTGAAGTCAATGATTCTATATTATAATTATGACAAAATTCCTTAAAAACTGACGATGTGAAAGCTGTACCATTGTCACTTACAATTTGTTCCGGGATTCCGAACATAGAAAATAATCTTTTTAAAACTTTTATTGTACAAAACGAATCTACCTTATTTACAACATGACAGTCTATCCATTTTGTAGTTGCATCAACAATAATTAAAAAATTATGACCTCCCAACGGTCCCATGAAGTCAATATGCAATCTACTCCAGATTAAACCATTTATTGGCCAAGGTGCCAACTCAACTTTACACGGAGTAGGTAAACATTCCATACATCGAGCACACTGTTTCACAGTTACTTCTATATCATTGTTCATTCCGAGCCAAAAAAAATAATTTCGAGCAAGACTTTTCGATTTTACAATGCCTAAATGTGATTGATGTAAAAAATTCAATATAATTTCCCTTAATTCCCTTGGAACTACAAATTTATTATTATAAAATAAACATGAATTATAAGTCGATAATTTATCCCTAAAATACCAGAATTTCAATAAATCATCCTTTAAGAACTTTTTATCCGGCCAACCATTTGCTGTGAACTCGATAATGCTCGCTATATTTACATCATTAATCGAAAACTGTTTCATCGTTTCCGCATTTAATGTTGTTTCTGACTCGATTATGTTCACACACTCTGACTCAACCGTATTCACGTTTAAAGAATCAATATAATTTAAAAAATAATCGCTAGCATCAATATCGTCGCTACACACAACTAAATTATCCTTATTATTAATCGGCATTCGTGATAAGAAATCCGCTTTGTTATCACCTGACTTAATATGCTCTATACTATAGTCAAAAGTCTGGAGTATTAGGGCGTACCTCTGAAGACGGTTAGCGGCCAATACAGGTACTTGCTTATCCGTGTTCAAAATGTGTACTAACGATTTATTGTCGCAAGCCAAAACAAATTTATTGCCGTATAAATACTGAAAGAATTTCTTCAACCCAAAAATTATAGCACACGCTTCCTTATCTAAAATAGAGTACTTTAATTCTGTTTCTGACAATAATCGGCTAGCAAATGCGATAGGTCTCTCTAAACCATTATCATATACATGGCAAATCACCGCTGATAACGCTTTTTCAGATGCGTCTGAAATAAGTTTAATTGGTAAATTAGGATCAAAATGCACTAAAATATTATCTGACGTCAGCAGTTTCTTAACTCGCTCAAACGCAATATTACATTCCTCAGACCACACATATTTTACTCCCCTTTTTAACAAGTTATACAATGGAGACAAAATACCTGAAATATTATGAACAAAAGCTCTATAATATGAAATAACCCCAAGTAAACTCCTAAGTTCTGAAACATTTTTCGGTACTGCCATTTGAGTAATCGCACAGATTTTATTTTCTAAAGGCATAACTCCTTTCCGCGAAATTTTAAAACCTAAATATTCTATCTCAGTTTCTAGAAAAGAACACTTATTTTCATTAATAGTTAATCCACAATCACTTAACTTGCTAAGTACAGATTCACAAATAGAGAATAATTCCTCTTCAGAATTTCCAAACAACAAAATATCATCTAGAAATATACGAACGTTACGAAGTCTACCTACTACCGCCTGAATAACTTGCATAAATATAGCCGGGCTTGTGGTCAAACCGAAAGGCAACACCTTATACCTGAATAAACCTACATGCGTACTTATCACACATAATTTTCTCGACTTCTCGTTCAACGAAATCTGACCAAAAGCATTACGCAAATCTATTTTAGCAAAAAATTTCGCACCATTTAAAGATGAAATTAAATCTTCTATACGAGGCAATGGATATTTCAACTTCGCTAACATAGGGTTTAATGTGGTTTTAAAATCAGTACAAATTCTAATTGAACCGTCTTTCTTTTTTACAACAACAATCGGACTAGCCATATCACTTATTTCTACCTTTTCAATTATATCTTCACGTAACATCTTATTTAATTCCTCCTCTACCTTTCCACGTAAACTAAAAGGTAACGATCTTGGATTCACAAACTTTGGCCTGAACTCCGAAATAACTTCGATGTTAGCTTCATAACCTATAAGCCTACCCGATTTTTCTGAAAACACATGAGCATATTTTTTCTTTAAACTATCACGAAAATTTAATTGATTATCACAACTAGTCTCACTGGTATTTACCGAATTTATTCCACTTAATCCGATACCGAAAACTTGTAAAAAATTTCTACCAACAATCGTAGAATTACCGTTTTTAATTATTATAAACTGCGTATCTACACTTTTATTTAAAAATAACACACTTAAATTAACTTTACCTACAATATTTAACCGTTTCCCGTCATATCCTGACAATTGAATATCGCATCTTTCCAATTTACAAGAAACAAAATCTTTTAAATACACTTCATATGGAATTGCATTAATCTCAGCGCCGGTGTCAACAATCGCTCGCAGAACAGTGTTACCAATAATGAGATCTACGAATATCGGTTCCGGCCCCGTGTCGTCATGCAACATAAAAACCGAATTTAATCGTTTATTCTTATTACCTACATTAATTTTACTGTTTTTACACACATTACTAGGATGACCCGATTTATTGCACCGATTACAAAAAATATTCTTCCAACAATCTTTCTGCAAATGATTCGTTTTTCCGCACAAAAAACATTTTTTTAATGCAATATTTACTGGCGTCTTACTACGCACTGCACTTTTAAATCTGATCGGACTATCCGACCTGGATTTACGGACAACATTACTATCCTTATGCACAACATTTAAATTCGTATCAACTTTCTTAAAATTAACAACATGTTCCCATGAAGCTGCTAACTGAATGCATTCCGAAAAAGAAGTATTTACCCCCTCAACGAACAACTTATGTTTCAATTTTTCATTGAAAATTCCAATAATGAATATGTCTTTTAAACAAGATTCCAGCCTCAATTCAAAATTGCAGGTCAAACTCAGTCCTCTCAACCTAGCAGCGTAATCTTTAATAGATTCGTTAGCTAGCTGTTTACACTTATAAAATAACTCACGCGACTCGAAAATATTTTGAATAGGTTTGCAATGTGAATCAAATAATTTACATAAATCATCAAAAGAACAAACAGAAACCTTTTTAGGGAAACATAGATCACATAATAAAGAGAAAGTTTCTTCGGTGAGGCAACTCAGCAAAAATGCTCTTTTGCGTTCTTGTGATAACACTTTGTCATCATGTAAAATGAGGGCCTGATCCAGTCGTTCCTTGAACAATGACCAGTTTCCCGTTCTGTAACAGAACGTCCCCAAATTTTTACAAACACCCTCCATTGGGGGAAGAGCTGAAACAAAATAATCAATACTACTTATCTCAGCACTTCCTAGAAGGCTACACTCCGAGGTCCACGTTCCACGTTCCACGTGCACGCCACCCAGAGCCGTAGATCACCGTCCCCGTCTGGCTCCGTCTCCCGACAGCTGCGGATCCAATCCCTCTTCTCCGAGGTCTTCCTTCCCAGACTGCAGCGACGGAAACCAAGTCCTGGTTCCCGGCTAATCCACACGATGATCCAGTCCTTGACCCGATCCTTGATCCGGTCCTTTTGTATCCCGTTACACGGTGTACCCGAACGACAATAATTTTGTAATTTGTCGGTCCCACACACGCGAATAATTGCGTGTGGCTGCTCCAATTTCTTCTTAATGCGATCGCTTCCTGCGATCGCTTCCTGCAATCCTGACAACAATCCGTCAGATCCCGAAATCTACCGCGTAGATTCTTCCAATTTACGTAAAAATTTACGAACTACCGAGCTGCGCCAACTGTGATGTTGGCGGGTAGAAAATAATATCAAGATGTTACGATGTTTATATGGTTGCCAGATTAATATGGAGAGAGCGCTCAATAGCGGTACATCCCTTTTATACTTCCCATACTCGCTATCTCGCTCTCATGCCGTCACCCTCATACACATACGTCACAATTAATAAGATAAGATTTATTTGTGTTGTTAGCTGCATATTTGAATATAGCCGCCACAGACGTTTGGTTGGCCAAAAAGATTCGGTCTCGTGATTTCGTATCTATCGGCGAAGCAGGGAACTACTCCAGCTTTTTCCGTCTCGGTCGGCAAAGAAGGAAGTCGGTTCGTAAAGTTCGGTTTTACGGCGCTGGTTTATTTATGTGGATGACGTGTGACAATGACACTGACAGTTGCTGACAGGATTGGTTTATTCGGGTTTATTTATGCTGCTGACCAGCGTTGCCAGAAGGTTACTTTTGTAACCTTTTAGGTGATTTTTAACTCCGAAAGGTTTCTTTCAGGTTACACTACTCAAAAGGTTACTTTTAGGTGATTTTTCGGAATTCGTAGAATTAATTCCCTACGGAATTAGAACCTACGGAATTTGTATCAAAAACGGACAATTACAAGTTCATTCGTTTCATAAACGGACAAATTGCTCCTTTTATTATCAAAAGCGAACATAAGCATTTTTAAACTTAAAAACAAAACAGCTAAGAGTATTAAATTATGGAATGTTATGTATTATGGCTTGTGATTCTTTACGCGCAAGGATTATGCAGGTAGAAAAAATATCAGATTTTTCACACCGGTATATTCGAAACCAAAAACTCGCTCTACTGAAAAATAATCCCAAATGGCTTATGTCCAACTTTGATACTGAGCTCCTCATCAGTGGCGTAGCGAGGGGGGGGCGGTCCGCCCCGGGTGCCATCCGACAGGGGGTGAAACTCGACCGCGGAAAAAAATTTACGAAGGAAGTCACCAAAGTATTGTAGACATGAACACGGTTAACATGTTATTTTCTTTCATATATAGCCTATATTTGTGGAGAAATCTGAAATTCTCTAGCCCCCCCCCCTAATTTCATGAGGCCGTTGGCCGTTTTGCGTTTATGAGGCCACTGCTCCTCATGTATTCCATCAACTTTTTACTATACCACTGGAAAAAATATGAAAGGTTATTTTTAACACAAAAAGGTTACTTTTTTATATATTTTAGGTGACTTTTTACAAGACACGGCTGGCAACACTGCTGCTGACAGCAGTGATCATGTGACCATGATGTGACCCAGGGGCGTATCACTTCGTTCAAATTTTTCAACCGTGGTCCGTGACGTAAAAGTGCTGTCACACATAGATAAAGTTTCATAGATGGAGCTGTAAAGATAGGTTTGTAATTTTTGATTTTCACCATCTCTCGCTCAGGGTTGCCAACTTAGGGGTAAAATAAGTGAGATGGGATTTTTTTACTGGTTTAATAGGTGTTTTGGGGTATTTTTTGTGGTATTTTTGGGGGTTTTGTGATTCCATATATTTTTTTAAATTTTTATTACATCGTATACACGGAGCACTTGCACACTTCTTATTTGAGGATTTATTTTTATTGTACAAAAACTTGCTGCAACGACTTGTGCCTTCACAATAAGGAACTCCAGTGAAAAATATTATGGCTTTAAAAAAAATATGTTCATACAGACCAATGAACGCTGATTCTGAATATATAAGTTTTATTTCATAATATTAAACGTAGAGTTCTTAAAAAATTATTAAAAAGTGCATTTTTAAACCTCTCGTCAAAACACACTGTAAAGTTGGTATTACTGAAATGGTTAGTGCTGACGTTGACGTCACGCGTCACCAATCATTGTATTGAAACTTTGATTATGTAGGTATGACATAAGCCATCAGTACTAACAACATTTCATGTTATTCGTTATTTTATACTGTTTATAGATATTTAGTTGTTGTGTTTATAAGGCATCTCTTATTAGATTATCTCTATTATTGAAAATGTTAAAAAAACTACTGTACAAAAAAAATTGTAATGCTATTTCTAGGGAGAATACTTCGAAGAACGGAATTCAAAATGGCGGCAGTAGATCAGCTGATTGCCCAATCCTATACTAATTTTTCAGGAGTGATGACGACACACGATTCACCATACATCGGTGGTTTTCGGAGGGGTCTTGAAAAATTAAAACTTTAACAATTATTTTAACTATTACAACTAACTTTAAAAATAAAAATAAAGGTGCAGTTATTTAAGTTAGAAGGTCATTATTTATTAAAAAGAATAAAAAAATGTACTGGAGTTCTCTATTGGAAAAATTGGTGGACTCTTGAAGTTGTAGATTTTTTTTTTAATTTCCGAGAACATCTGATGCATACAGCTTCAATTTGTTTTGGTTTTGATTTTCTAAATATATTACAAGATCTTGAAGAAAAGGATTTTTTTTACAGTGAATACCGCACAAGAATCTCAACTGCTCCCGTCTGAAGCCAGTGAGACTATGGCATTCCCCAAATTAGGTATGTTGTGAGGCTGAAGGTAGTGAGGAGGGGAAGGAGGTGGGGAAGAGGAGGGTTGGGAAGTACCTGGCTATTCAGATCTGGTCACCAAACACGGCTAAAGCCATTTTCAAGCAACGTTTCAATTCTGAATGGTGGTCTTACACCAGGGCGATACTGATAGTATCTTCCACACTGGAACATGCCGCAAATATACTATATATTATTTTAAATGAATTAATTGTGAAATAACACAAATTAATCAAATAAAATTTACTTGCGCATGCCGGGTTCGAACCCCAATCTCCGGATCGTGAGTCAAGAGTCTTACCCACTGGACTACGGAGGTCGTCAGGTCATTTGATGGATGAAAATTAAAATCTCTTGATTTTATGAAACAAACATCCCCGTATTTTGCGTATCGCTTGTGAAAGATATGTTTTATAAGGTAAATAACAAATCGCGTACTGGCAACACAAAATATTTCTATTTCGAATTGCGTTTTTGACAGCATTTAACGGTCTTGGTTTTCTGCATAACAAGGTAATATATAGCATTTTTCTGTTGAAAATAATAATTATACTGTATATAGATGTTTTATCTGATCGATAAATATGATTTCCATTCAAAAACATTGGTTTTTCATTTTGTTTTCGCTAAAAGCGTTCATGTTCCTGTGGTGGCGCATTGGCTTCTTGTTTTGGCCTTTTGTATTGTTTTACGTATTTTAATTTGATTCTTTCAAGATGTATTTTATTTTAATGTTTTCCGGTAGACTATATATAACTTATTGTTATCATTTTTATAGATGGCTGTTAGAGGTTTGTCACATGAAGAAATAACTATTGCACTGCAAGGAGACATTTCCGATGTCAAATGGGAGTCTGACGGTGAAGGTGAAGAGAGCTGGTCAGTGGAGTATCTACAAGATGACCAGGATCAGAACCAGTACCAGGACATCAACATTCAGCATTCGTCCGTAAATTAATTTGAGGTTAGGTCGGTTAGGATACCTTAGTTTTTGTGTTATGTTTTATTATCAATTGTCTTATGTGTTATTTATTATCAATTGTCTTTACTGAAAATAAACATATTTAAAGATGTTCTCAGAGTGTTTTGTGTTTCATTTGTCTAATGTAACATTTTCCTGATTCCAATAATTTTGTTCTTAAATAATTTATTGGGCTAATGAAGTAGGTCGAGAGCGATTTTATTGTCTATGGTAGACAAATAAGTTTCCTCTATCTTTAGTCTATTACTGCTGGCAGGTGCGGGAAGGGCGAAGGGGGGGGGGGTCTGGTTAAGTTGGTGACGAAAACCGCTAGGAGGAAAAAGCCTTATTCAAGCTCCACACTGCTCGCGAAGTTGAACGAGGTTAGCCGAATACGATAGTATGGAGGGGCACTTCGACTAATTTCGTCCAACCTTGGCTCGTCTCGGGCGACCTCCAGTTTTTGTCGGTTTTTGTGCCCGAGTCAAAGGACTCGAGGTTGCACGAAGTGCCTACACGAAGTGCCTTTCTACACTACTCGGTTAACTTCAGTTCGCCTCAATACGTCGTCGTGAATAGACGTGCGCGCTAGTAATTATTTTTATTAGTATTGTCATACGGCACGAATATGAGTGGAATACAGTGGTCGCAGGAGCAAATTCTGTTGCTCCTGCGACCAGGGCATGTTAGAATTACCCGTAGACGAATTAAAGAAAAAGAAGGATTCGCTTTTTGCTATGTACAGGAGCTACCGTAGAAAAAAAGATGCGTCAATAAATAATAATAATGGTTTATTGTCTTCATTTCTTAGTAACAAGTAGAGATAATGATATCCTCACTCGGATCTCCCGTGCTGAGGATTTCACTTACATATTATAATTTAATTATAAGAAATTAACATGAAATAGACATAACATATATCAGGTAGCATATATTTTTTAAATAATTATAAATAAAATAAGATAGTGTTTTCTTTATAATTCAGTTCACTAGATTTGGTTTTAGTCTGTATTTGATATCAGTATATTTTCTATTTCTGATCTCCCTATATTTAGTATCCAGCTTTTTATTTGAAAATTAAATGTTATAATATAATGTTGAGGTTTTTGAGTGAGAGTGGTATTTTATTGTAGAGTTTAATGCCATAATATAAGAAGCTTTTTGCCCAAATGTTGTGTTAGTAGTTCCTTCTTTTATTTTTATATTTCTTCGTTTGATAAATATGTACATAGTTATAATAAGCGAGCGTGCACATTGCAACGGCAGCTGCTACTTGAGCGTCCATTACGTGCGAGCCGTGACGGCACCACCGCGCGAATGAGCTTCTCTCGAAGTTGAACGAGAGTGTAGCAACGTACTTCGAACTTCGGTCAACTTTCCCGAATATTTCGTCGAGGAACTTCGCGAGTAGTGTAGACCTAGCATTAAGTGATCGATCTAGGGGTTAGTATATTTATGGGTTAGTATATTTATGATGTGACCGGTGGCAGTCGCTACGTAAAAAATATTGTTGTTTTTATTGTACCGCACTCCATTCCCGTGAATGCCATTGTGTATCTATACCACGCTCCTAGCGTTGAAGGCGGTTCGGAGTTAGGCATTAGGCAGTTCACAACCAACGAGCCAACAAAAAAAGTATTTTTAAATAGCTTGCTGCCAATACTAATATCTCGCTCTAGTTCTCATTATACAGAGGTGAGTGGTTTATTTGTGGTACAGAGTTGGGTGGTGCGGCACCTGTCATGGAGAGTCTATTGGAAGAAATGGCGGAATAATTTCGGTTTAGGGGCGAAATTCCTAGAAAATCAAACTAATTATTTTTATACTAATTTGGGGTCGGGGAATCCGAATCTGAAATAATTAGGCGGGGGCAAGCAATATTAACTGAATTAAACGACTTTAAAATTTTTTATACACTCATAGGAAAAATAGCCATTTTGGAAGCATTTTGTTTCCTAGAAAATCAAACTAGTCATTTTTATACTCACTATGGGCCGGGGAATCCGAATCTGAAAGAATTAGGCGGCGGCAAGCAATAATAACTGAATTAAACGACTTTAAAATTTTCTATACACACATGAAAATAGACAACATTCTGACACACGAGGTACGAAAACCATAGAAAAAACAACATAGATATTTTTACCACACAAAATTAAGTGTTGCCATTAAACAATAATATCATCGAACATACCTTATAAATCGAACAAGTTTATTTCGTCCGTTGTATCCCTGTCAAACTCGTCTAATGTCTCCAAAGGTTCCTGGCGAATACGCGGGTCATATAAGAGCCCATAGGTTTGTGTAACATGGTTTGTGCCCCTTTGTACCGCCTGCTCGCGTCAATTTAAAAAAACAGCCTACGTTTTCAAGTAGTTTAGCGGCTACGCTAGGTTTGTGTAACATGGTTTGTGCCCCTTTATACCGCCTGCTCGCGTCAATTTAAAAAAACAGCCTACGTTTTCAAGCAGTTTAGCGGCTACGCTAGGTTTGTGTAACATGGTTTGTGCCCCTTTATACCGCCTGCTCGCGTCAATTTAAAAAAACAGCCTACGTTTTCAAGTAGTTTAGCGGCTACGCTAGGTTTGTGTAACATGGTTTGTGCCCCTTTATACCGCCTGCTCGCGTCAATTTAAAAAAACAGCCTACGTTTTCAAGTAGTTTAGCGGCTACGCTAGGTTTGTGTAACATGGTTTGTGCCCCTTTATACCGCCTGCTCGCGTCAATTTAAAAAAACAGCCTACGTTTTCAAGTAGTTTAGCGGCTACGCTAGGTTTGTGTAACATGGTTTGTGCCCCTTTATACCGCCTGCTCGCGTCAATTTAAAAAAACATCCTACGTTTTCAAGTAGTTTAGCGGCTACGCTAGGTTTGTGTAACATGGTTTGTGCCCCTTTATACCGCCTGCTCGCGTCAATTTTAAAAAACATCCCTGTTTTCAAATAGTTTAGCGGCTACGCTAGGTTTGTGTAACATGGTTTGTGATACAAAAGTGAGTAAAATTTATAAAAAATAAGTACTTAAAATATAAACATGTTATTTTACGTTATTGATATTAATGGCAACACTTAATTTTGTGTGGTAAAAACATCTATGTTATCTTGTTTTCTATGATTTTGTACTGCGTGTGTCAGAACCAGCTTCCGAAATGAATATTTTCATGTGTGTGTATAGAAAATTTTAAAGTCGTTTAATTCAGTAAATATTGCTTGCCGCCGCCTAATTCTTTCAGATTCGGATTCCCCGGCCCATAGTTAGTATAAAAATAACTAGTTTGATTTTCTAGGAAACAAAATGCTTCCAAAATGGCTATTTTTCCTATGAGTGTATAAAAAATTTTAAAGTCGTTTAATTCAGTTAATATTGCTTGCCCCCGCCTAATTATTTCAGATTCGGATTCCCCGACCCCAAATTAGTATAAAAATAATTAGTTTGATTTTCTAGGAATTTCGCCCCTAAACCGAAATTTAGCCGAAATGGCAGTAGCGATGTTTGATGGTGACAATATTAAAGTGAAGAGTTTGGTTCAGGCCCTCCAATGTTTACGAATACAAGAAAACCAACCCTTGAACATTCATAACTTAATATCCTTGGCTTGCAAGCACAATCGTCCTGAAATTTTGGAGTTTCTATTAACCCCCTGGGGGCCAGGCTTTTTACCAGAACAACACCGAAATTTCACGATCTTCAATTGAATGTTTTGTGGATTAAATTTAACCTATCGTATATTTTATTGACTGAAACACATTCCTAGAACAATAAACTATTTACCAAAATAATATTACTTGCGTAATTACGTAAATTGATAGGTTTTATGATGTTTTATTCGAGGTCACGCATCGGCATTTTGACGCGGCCGCCAAAATGACAGTTCGAGATGCCCACAGATAAAAATTATTTTAAAATTTTCTAATGTTGCAAGGTGAATGAAATTTTTACCCATCTCATAGAGAATGTTGGCGCTAGCATTTCTGACCGTGTTCTTATTCAAATTTTGTACATAGAAGGGTAAAAATCGAAGATGAAAATATTTTTTTTTCGCGCATGCGCAAGACCTGCGCACATCCCGCCCGACGAAAAATTTCATATAAATTATTCGGAGTGACCGGCTGCATTGCGGCTTTTTCTATGGTAAAGGGCGATAATAGAGCTAGCGATTCTGACCGTGTTTTTCATACACTTTCTTTATACATAAGGGTCAAAATTGCGTAAAAATTTTGATTTTTCATTTTTGTGCGCCGGCGCACACGCGGCACAGGCCGGGTTAAGCAAGGATGCCAGCGTGCAATACTTACTTGACAGTCTTACAGTTGATGAAGGAGCCAGTGGCCCCTCTTGGTGTATCCAGGATGAAGATGGACACAATGCTGTTTATTACGCAATCCGCTCTAACAATGTGCATCTCCTCCAAACACTTATCAGCCCTTTAACTCAACCTGAGCTATTGGAGCAACTTCTCTCTACGTCTTACATGGATTTACACTTGATGAATGTCTACATTTCCAGTGAAATGGAACTATTCATTCAATACAAGCTGATGGGTCTGCGGTTCTTCTCAAAAGGAGAGGAATTACCCTATTCCTCAACTGATATCTTAGAAAGAGTTCAACTGCTTGTAAAAAATATCAGTACTCTCTCAATGGAATATTCACAAAGGGAAGTAGACGAAAAATTTATATATATGGCTAAGTTCATAGCTAAAAATATCCACATACTAAAACAAAAATTAATGTCAACGTACAATATCTTGCCTTGGGAAGAAATAGAATTCTGCCTCGTATGCTTTGTTTCCGCCCATACCAAGATCCTTGAAAGTAACATTTTCTACTTGACAGTACTGAGAAAAGGGAGGTTACTCGAGGAGCTTAGACAGTTTGCAGAAATGCTCCAAAGTTTAGAGGAACATATCAGGTGTTTGGATGTTCAGAAACTTTGTAGTAAAGTCGACCGGCCCCGTAGCATGGTTGTTGCCGACATAATTAAAAAATACCCACAAACCCAACACCTGTATAATGATTTTCAGGAGATTAGAGATATATATTCTCTAAACATTATGAAAACCTACATAGATGCAGCTTTAGTGGCCGACTCTTCCCAGAGAGAAGGTCAGTTGACCATCAAAGGAACTCTGCAGGTGATAGGAGAGCATTTGAAGAGCACACTGTACTGCCCCAAACTCTCAGCGACTGTAAGCCATCTGCTGCTGCTAGCGGTGCCAAAGGAAACTAGAAAAGTCCTAACTAAACTACGTAACTCTATTTCACATGTGCACACACTACCAGCAGAATATTCTACATTATATTACAATATTCAAATTGATATTCAAAAGATTGGGACCGTCATACTTGATACCAATTCTTCCAAGAAAATTCAAAAATTTAAATTTATGTTGAATGAAATTATTAAAAGTGATGACCTTGATTATATTCAAGAAATTATGAACATCTTTCAAAGTTTGGATTGTGATGTTGAAGAATTATTGATGCAAAGAGATCCAACCATTACAGAATATACACAGATAGAGAACCTCATCGAAGAGATAAATATTAAAGTGGTTGACAAAAACCCTTTTGAGAATGAACTTTTAAATGAAATAACAAATGTCTTGAAGAAAAATAAACCAACACATAAAATGGTTCAACGAGGCTTTATGAATGCTATTGATTTGTTAAAATTTGAGGGTTTTAATCCATTTATAAACATAACAAAAAGAAGAAGGTGTAAAAAAAACATTGACATTACTGTTGAGACTTGGAAATTTGTAGCTACCCAAATCCTGAAAAATCTCGAATCACAAGAACATTCCATTGATTTAAAACCATTAAATTCAGTAATTGATCTTTTAAAAAGTTTCTATTGCAGTGTAAAACTCAGAATTAGACCTGAAATAGCTTCAGAAATACTATTCCTCATTGTTAAAATTATTCACATCGCTTCTTATGAAAAGTGTAACATAAAGTGGATTGATAAATATAGCGAACAGTTGGAAACATATGAAGAAAAAAAAAAGAAAAGGAAAAAGAAGCAATCCAACCAAAAAAATGAAATAATCAGTAAACAACTTATGCTGAACCTAACTGAACTCGGAGAACTTGTTGGATGCGATGAAATAAATAATCTATTTCTAAAGTTCAACAATAATAACAACCGATTTGCGATGGAGACGCTTGTGCTGGATATTATTACGTTAGCAAATGAATGTTTTGACCAACTCCCCAATAACATACTTTATCTTGATGATAATATGCCTTTATTGACTGGGAAATGTTTTCGAAACCATTTGGCACACAAGAATGCCCTAGTAGACATTTTGCCAACCGATCCTTGGTCTGCTGTGCTGTTAAATGCATTGAACCTTACAGAAAATAAACTTGCAATAGCTGACAATAAAAAAGGCATAATTTTTAAACATGATGTTAAACAATTAATACAGAAGTATGAAAAGGGTTTAAATGTAATCAACATACAAGAGGACATGTGCAAAGCTTTGGTTGAAGGAAACATTGAGGATTTAAAAGCAAGTATCATTAAAGGTGCTGACGCATATTCAAGAAGATCAATAGATTTGACTACAATGCTACATATTGCTGCGCAGGGGCCAAACGTTGAAACTTTTGTATTTTTTACAAAAAAATTTCAGAGTACTTACGTCACGGATATTAATGGTCAAACACCACTGCATATTGCGGCAACCTTTGGAAGGCATATTATTGTGAAGTTCTTAGTGGAAAAACTTGGTTATGGAGTCAACGAAGTTGATAAAATTGGGCACACGCCACTTCACCTCGCTTCGCAAAATGGACACAAGATGACAGTCGAGACATTGCTATCTCTGGGATCCGATACCACTGTTAGAGACAAAAAAGGTAATTCATCGTTACATTACGCAGTGGCTCACAATAATTTAGATGTGGTCATACTTCTCTTGGAAAAGAATGTGACATTTAAAGATGACATTGAAATGAGAGGTTTTACATACCTTCATGTAGCTGCAGATTATGGCTATCCAGATTTGGTGCAGTACTTTTTAAATAATGGAGCTGATATTAATGCAAAATCTTTGAAAGGTGCACAACCCCTACACTTAGCTGCAATAAGTGGTCACCTAGAAGTTGTAAAAGTACTAATAGAAAATGGTGCTAAAATTAACCATAAGACATCCAATGGTTGCACTCCACTAATTTTTGCCGTTGTAAACTGCCATGAAGAGATAGTGAAGATCCTTTTGGATCATGGTGCTTTGAATACTGTGCGTGATTTGACATATAATAGCACACCATTACATTTGGCTGTTGCTAACGGCTACAAAGCAATAGTTGAGCTTCTATTACAAAATAAAACTAATGTCAATGCTAGAAGGTTTAATCTCACATCTCCACTTCTCATTGCAGCGAGGGAAGGTTGTGACGATATTGTCCATCTACTGTTACAGAATGGTGCTCTCTTAGATGCAAAAGATAAACACGGTGTAACAGCATTACATTACAGTGCTATGTATGGTCGAGCTTCTACTGTGAGGTATTTAGTTGAAAGAAGAATTGGAATTGATACACAAACTTCACTTCTACTGACACCGTTACATCTGGCTGTACAAAACGGACACCAAGAATGCGTTGAAATATTGCTCAATGCAGCAGCCAGTGTAGATTCTGTTGCCGCCGATGGTTATACACCTCTGCATTTTAGCTCTCTCGAAGGACATGAAGCAATTTCAGCCACTTTAATCAAGAGCAAAGCTGGAATTAATTCTAGAGATGTTAATGGTTTCACACCATTGCACAAAGCACTAAGTAGAACAATATGTAATGAGAATACTGTTCAACTTTTGCTAAAATATGGAGCAGACGCTAATGCAAAAGGCATGCACAAGTGTACGGCTTTGCACCTGGCATCTCATTTCGGACATAGTAGAATGGTGGAAGCTTTGCTCCAAAGCAACGCTGATATGTGTGTAAGTGTAGGAGGTGACACACCATTACATCTGGCTGCGGCTGGAAATCACTCGAAAGTTGTTAACATATTATTGAAACATGGTGTAGATGTTAACTCTTTGGATAAACAAGGCTATACTGTATTATGCTACGCAGCACGGTATAACAATAAGGAACTACTAGACATCTTGATAGCAAAAGGGGCAGATGTTAACGCTGCAGGTGGAGTTCCTTTGAAATCTGCCGTACTTGCGGGACACAAAACTATAGTTGAAGCTCTGTTAAAATGCAAAGATATCGACATCAATGTTCAAGATCACGATCAATTAAATCTCTTACACAGAGCCGCCACTAATGGTGAGTGGAATATAGGCAGAATGCTGATAGAAAAAGGTATGAAAGTGAATTCAGGTTGCACAACTCTCAGTAATGCTACAATTACACCTTTATTGCTTGCAATAAGGAATGGTCATACAGAGTTTGTTAGTGTATTGTTACAAAAGGGAGCCATTGTCAATCCAACACTTCTTGATTCATTACCGCTGCATGAGGCTGTTACGAAAAATAATCCTGAAATTGTGAAAAATTTATTATTTTGGGGAGCCAAGCCAGATACCAAAGATATGAAAAATAGGACACCATTAGAACTAGCAGTTTTTAATTCCTATATAAAGAATATTGATCTTTTATTAAAATGCCCAGAAGTTGAAATAAACAACAGAGGCTACAATAACTGGACAGTGTTGCACATTGCCGTTCAATCCGGTAATATTGAAGTTGTAAAACACTTGGTAGGACAAGGTGCAGATATAAATGCTAAGAACTTATCTGGTTCGAAACCAATCCACATGGCAGCTTTTCGAGGCCACCAGAACATGGTGGAGTTCTTCTTGGGAAAAGGGATGAGTATTGGTGACGTGGGTGAAAATAATCAAACACTGTTACATTACTCTGTCCTAGGAGGACAGGCTTCCGTAGCACAGTACTTGATAGACAAAGGTGCTAATGTTAATGCTGCTGATACAGATAACATGCTACCGATCCACCTTTCTGCCCTACGTGGACATAAGGAGGTTTTGAATGTATTATCATGCAGCGGTGTCATTTTTGACAGCATGAATATCAATGGTGAAAAACCTCGTGATTTGACCAAAAATCAGGACATTAAAGGAATACTAGAATCAATTGAAAAATTATTTAAAACTGTTGAAAAAAATGATACCTCATCATTAAGAATATTAATTGGAAAATTTAGTAAATATTTAGATGTTAAGAATTCAGATAATTATACACTTTTACATATTGCTTCCGCTAAGGGTTTTCAAGAGGTTAGTAATATTTTACTGACAAACAAAGCTAATCCTAATGCTATTGGAAAGGGTGGGTATGTCCCTCTTCATTATGCATCGAAATACTCTCATTTGGGGATTGTTAAATTATTGTTGGAGAAGGGTGCAAAATTTAATATTGAGGCTGACAATGGAAAAACTCCACTAAATGTTGCAAAACAGGAAAACATCACAGATTTACTGCAAATAGTGACTACATCTTTCAGAAAAGTACAAAGCTGTGATTTAACTTTAATTAAAGATTTAATGGAAAAGGATGTACAAATGATTGGGGCAATACTAAAGGCCGCCAACAACGCAGATGGAAATACACTTTTGGCTATTGCAATGGAAAATAATTTTCCTGAAATAGGCAAATTGAAACAGATTTTGGAAGAGCATGGCATGCAAACCCTAAATATGTTGACTAAACTCGATTTCCTAAAACAAAAATATAATGATACTGTAAAAACTCTCGAGCCAGAATCCGATGAAAAAGCTATCTTCTCGAGAACCAGTCACACTATGGGGGATTGGGTATTTCCAGAAAGTGACCAAAACTTATATCTAGCAGAAATTAACAGTCTTCCAAAATGTGATCGAGATTTGATGAATGCTGCCAGCCAGGGGGATGCTGCCCAGGTTTCTAGTTTAATACAAAATGGGTCTGACGTAAATAGTGCAGATGCCGGAGGTAGAGGACCTTTGTACTATGCCACCAGAGCCGGATACACAGATATAGTTGTGCTACTACTTAAGAATGGGGCTGATGCTACTGCTTCCACCACTGGGCATGACACCGCGCTCCACGCCGCTGCCACTCAAGGATGTGTGGATACTGTCAGAATCCTGTTGAAGAATGTAAGGGAAACAAAACCCAGCGCTTACAGCCGCTTCATCAATGCTAAAACGGAGGTGGAAGGAGCCACAGCTTTGCACATCGCTGCTAAATCAGGGTCCTTTGACATTGTGAAATGTTTGCTAAATCACGGTTCATGCTACAACCACCCCGACAGAAGCAATAACCTCACGCCACTGGAATATTCACAAAGTGTTGATGTAACTGAACTATTAGAGTTAGTCTGGGAACTATTTGCATGTGCGGAGAGGGGAGATACTCAGCTCCTGTTGTCAGCAGAGAATCGGATTAAAACCATCCTCAACTCAAGAGATATGAAGAACAGAACCCCACTTCAAGTTGCTAATGTGCATGGGAATAAAACTGTTGTTCAATTAATTAATGGAATTTTAAAATCATCCCATTTTTAAATCTTTGTGATCATGCCGGATTCACCAGTCACAGCGGGAAAATGCTGAAAGATGATAGCACAAATTTTTTGTCATAATTTTCTGGAGACTATTGAAAATCGAGCACCTTGTAATATTACTGGTGCAACTATTAATTAAATCCTGAAAAATAAACCATTTTAATATTCAGATTATTTTTTTTACTCTGCCTCAAATTATTTCTTTCAGTATTCTGAAACAATTTTTGACAAAGCCTAATGCCGGCTGAACACACTCGCTGAGTCTCGGGTGAGAGGCCCGAGGCAAGAGCTCACCATGTAAACACTCACAGAATCATTTCAAGTGTGGATACTGCCCAAGATGGATGTGACATTAGAGACTGCTGCTGGTCTTTGTCTTTGTGCTATTAGCTACTATAACTTGTACATACACCATAAAAAAATTACAAAACCATGATGAAGACTGTTATTATTAGTCATTAAGAGGAAACCCGGTAACGGAGAAATTTGAATACATATTTAATCAAACTGTTGTCACTGTCGCTCTCCCCCGAATACTGAGCGAAAGGGACAACTGCACGTCAGGCTGGTAATACAAAAATAAAATTATCAAAATCAAGGTTTTGTATTCCCCATTTTTCTCCTTCAAAACTGGACCGACTTTTAAACCTTTTTTCTAACTGTAGGTATTAGAAGAAAACACTTTACTCTGTAAGTTTGCTTTTAAAAAAAAATACATTTTCTAGTTTGTATACCTACTGAACGCCTGTTGATGGCGTTTGAACAAGGTAATTTTAGTGATTTTTGGAGGGTTCTAACTACTATGGATTTTTACCAAAGATATTCAAATACAGAAGAGATATGCTATGGTGTCCGCGCAACTGTCGCAAGACTACGCCCTAATTAGCGTAGTTTTCATACAAAAAGAGTTTGTTCATTTCGTTGATTTTTTGAAAATGTGCATTAATATTGGTTAACAATATATTTTGAATAAGGAAAGAATTCGTTCATTTAGTTTAACGTTCGTTTGGTTTATTCGTTAATTATTTGTTCTTTTAGTTTCTTTGTTAATTGGTAAACAATATCAGTGACACCCGGAAGTGCAGACCCACATAGTAAAAACAGCAGATAGCACATCTACTTATATTTCAATATCTTTAATTTGTACATATCAAAAAAGCAAAACATACCGAGATGCTAGTAGTCTATATCTATATTACATTCAAAAAATGTTTGCAGTAGGTCAAAATCCAGAGAGGAAATTGGGGAATACATTTATATGGACAAAACTTCACCCGGCTTCCTCCTCTTAAAGTCTGTTCAGTTTTGGGAACAACTCATATAGTTCTCACAGAAATTGTTGTACCTCCCTTACTATCTAGCTAGAAATGTGATATAAACGGTTTTAGAAAGAAAAAACATCATGCTTTATATATATTGAAATTCAAAAACTAACCACAAAAGAAGTAAAATGTACCTACACCTTTATAAAACCAAAGTTTCGAATCACAATTTCAAATTAAATTTTAAAAACTTTGGGAATTTTTTATTAATTATTTTTACATAGAATGCCAAAAAGTATGGTGACAATAATATTTATAATACATTTGTGTAATAAAATATGTACATGTTTTTATTTTTTTTCATTAGGGAACGTACCCATACTACGTGACCAACTTTTTGCAATTTTTAACCCCCCCCCCCCTCCCCCCGGTGACCAAAAACCTAAGCAACTCGCTGCTCATTTGTACCAAGCATAGTATTTTGAAGACCCCCCCCCCCCCCCCGAACAGGTCACGTAGTATGGGTACGTTCCCTTATCAGTAATTTTAGTTGGAAAAAAACGTGAGGTAGGCCATTTTTAAAACTTTTTTGTTTGCGTGGAAAAAAATTTATATTTCAAAATTCAAAAGTTTTTTTTGGATTTATAAATTTTTAAGTGTATATTATCACCTTTCGAAAACAGTTTTTAGTTTTTGGATACATTCAGAAATGTTCCATTTATTTGGATTTTATTGTAAATTTGGGAGGCGGGGTATGGGTACCGCCGCCCCGGGAACCAATTATTGGATTACCAACACCTCTGCCATAGGTCACACCCAGTGGTTCGCTACTTTGGTGACTTAACAGGGGTGCCCGGGTTCATGGGGTGAGGTGTCTGGATCTTGGTGGCGGATGTGTCTGCCCACCAACTGCGTGGCAGGCCGGATCAGGAGACACTAGTTGAGGAAGATCTGTAGACCTCTCCTGCAGGACTCTTCGCATTTGGCGAGTATTTTAATCGAGTGAAGAGTATAATAGTAACTGAACGCATCCGAACACCGTAATTTTACACTGTACATTGGGTGAGTCAGCTCTTTAGTCATTCAATCCATTTCGTTCTATTTTTAGGGCGAGTAAGGACCCCCTCCATGTGTCCCCACGCACTGACATGCGCGAACCGGCCGTTTTAGCAGAATTCATTTGTAAATACGCAGAAATGTCATGGCGATAGAGCGAAGATGCTACCCTAAAATTCATTCTAAAAACATTCAAGAAGGGTTTCAAACCGAATACAACACTATGCAAAGACGTTGATGGTTCAATTATATCCGATAAGGAACAAATTAAAACCGTGTGGAAAAATTACTTCTATAAACTTCTCAACCCTAATAGCGACCTGAGAAGCCACCCTACTAACATCCCCACTGAATCAAGTAATGAAGAATCAGCGAATCCACCAACAATGCCAGAAATAAATGCTGCACTAAAGAAACTTAAAAACAACAAATCACCTGGGAAAGACAACCTGCCGGCAGAGTTGTTCAAATATGGAAATGAGCACCTGAGAAATCTGCTACATAAGTTAATAACAAAAATATGGACCTTGGAAAAAATCCCAGAGGAATGGCAAATAAGCATAATATGTCCAATTCATAAAAAAGGTGACAAGCTAAAATGCGAAAATCATAGAGGCATATCACTTCTATGCACAGCATATAAGATCTACACCATGATACTGAAACAAAGAATTGATAAGTACGCAGAAAACCTACTGGGAGAGTATCAGGCAGGCTTCCGCACCGGTAGATCCACAACAGACCAAATGTTCACCGTCAGGCAGATCTTGGCAAAGTGCTGGGAGTTTGATATAGACATACACCAACTATTCATAGATTTCAAGCAAGCATATGATAGCATAGATCGGGAGTGTCTATATGACATACTACTTCAATTCCAGATTCCACCTAAATTGGTTAGGCTCATCAAAGCCACAATGTCAGACTCAAGATGTCAGGTCAAAATAGATGAGGAACTGTCGGAAGAATTCACAGTATCGCAGGGACTAAAACAGGGGGATGGTCTGGCTCCCACTCTCTTCAACATTGTGCTCGAACATGTAATAAGAAAAACGCTAATAGACACTGGCTCCAATATTTGTTTCAAGAGCAGTCAAGTTGTCGGATATGCGGATGACATTAACATTGTCGGAAGATCAATTTCAGCCATTAAGGAGGTCTTCGATCCTTTAGAAACAGCGGCACGGGAAGTAGGACTGCAGGTTAATGTCAACAAAACGAAAATGATGATACAGAGCAGGAACCCTTCACACAGAAGAAGAAGTAGTGCACAATTCAAAGACAACTACTTATACGAAGTGGTCGACCAATTTGCCTACCTGGGCTCCAGTCTGACAGAGAATAATGAGGATCCAGCAGAAATCAGAAGGAGAATCACAGCAGCCAACAAAACATACTTCTCTTTGCTGCCAGTGTTTAAGTCACGTAGTGTCCACAGAAAAACCAAAATAACCATATATAAGACCATTGTTAGAACTGTATTGGCATATGGATGTGAGGCGCTGACACTGACGGTAAAGATGGCTGAAATGCTGGATACTTTTGAAAGAAAAGTGCTGAGAAGAATATGTGGACCCGTGAAAGAGGGTGAACAGTGGCGCATCCAGCACAATACAGAATTGTATGATATATATAAGGCACCTAACATCTCAACACATATGAGACTCCTCAGGCTGAGATGGGCTGGGCATGTACAGAGAATGCCGGATACACGAGTCCCAAAAAGAATTTTGACTGGACACCCAGGTGGAAAGAGAAAAGTGGGAAGACCCAGACTGAGGTGGGAAGACGAAGTAAGAGGGGATGCAGCACAGCTTCTCCAGGTACCAAATTGGAAGTCAGCCGCTGAGGACAGGAGGAGTTGGAGGCGACTGTTGCAGGAGGCCAAAGCTCGATATGGGCTGTAGCGCCATTGAAGAAGAAGAAGAAGCTACCCTAAAATTATTTATTTATGGTGCTATTAATCTCTTTTCGTGTCCATAGTTTATTTATTTTCAACTTACTAGTTTATTCTTCCACCTCTTCTAAAATAAGCTTAATTAGCATATTTACTTTGCTTTGTAGCAACCCGCCATCCACCGTCATCTTGCAACAGGCAGCGGGCACAAATGTACTTTACTTGAAGGTAATGTGAAAGGTTTTCGGTGAGTCGAGTAGCAAGAAAACTCGCTACTTGATCAATGTGAACGTACCTTTACCCCCAATGGGAGGATTGATTCATACGTCAGTCACTCCTGGACACACTGACCCCCAGATTCCTATCCACCCCTCATACCCTTTTCCTTCCCACGACTTCCTCTCCCTAAAAAGACCCTCCACACAGCATCCCCAAAGATGACACAGGCCCGGAGGGGAATTATTTTCCTCAGGGCCTCCTGGGTGGAGCTAAGGTAAAAATATAAAAAGGCAGAAATATTTTGACCCTATGACAAAAAATGGTCGAGGCCTGAGGGGTTAACTGGTACAATAATATTGTTTTGCTCGCCCATGTGAACCACATACACAATACCGATCCTCTTTGATAAAATTCCAAAAACTAACTCGAGCTCATTAGACCACATATGGTTGGAAATGTCGTCACACAAAATCACAAACACAGTTTGCAGACAACTAAAGGAGCGAGTGCAGTGGCGGTTCTTCACGGGGGGACAATAGGGACGGTCCCCGCCAGTTACACTCAAAATCTACTAAAGGAAAAGGAAATAACAGTCGATGCGCTGTCTTCACCAAAATGAATTAATTCTTTAAACATAAAAGTAATTAACATTTGCAGAAATAAAATACAAATAATTATTCCGGATGATTTTAATAAGACCCTACGCGCGTACAGCGAACAATGTACGGAGCACAAAACAGCGGGTCAATTTCTCAGTGCGCAGAATCTAATGCGCACTTGGGGGACGATCCAAAGTATCCCCATACTTTCCTTGCGTTGTTTCGCGAACTGCGCATGCGCAGTCGTATGTGAATTCAAATACCCGTGGGGACAATTCTTTGGATCCCCAAAGAAACATTTGTTTGCGAAGTTTCGGGCGGGAATCGCTCGCGTTCAAATTAGTTTGATAAAATAATCTTGCAAGATAAAGCGTTATTTTTATTATACTATATTGTAAATTGGCATATATCTTTGGATATTTTGTGTTTAGATATCCGACTAGCATGATTAGACCATAAAATATATTTTTGAGAAATTTTATATTATATTCTACGGGTGGTGAGATTGCGGTACAGTACGTAAAAAAAATATATCGATCCCCACCACTAAAAAAGTGCTCGAGCCGCCACTGAGCGAATGTATATGTATAGGTGTGCTCTCATATACCTTGCGACGCCCTTTGGCTGGATTAGACAGCCTCAGGAGTTATACTGCAGAATCGATTCTTACAAAGGTAGATAGATATAACATCTCAACCACTATAACACGGGCATGAGCCAAGCATGGTGGTCGAAAAATCCACAAATGATGTAACCATTCAAAGCAATGAATAAAGAAAAATTTAAAAATTAAATAAAATATCTAGCTTATTTGGTAAAACATGTTGGTTAAAAATGCGGCCAATGTGATGTGGTAAGAAAAATGATAATTGCCTTTTACATTATGCAATTAAGGGCCAATGACGTTATATAAATAAATAGACTCGCCATGGTCTCATTTACTCACAATATAATGTGGAAAGTAAGGAACACTCTTTTGTTTTCAGTGATTTTCAGTATAATTTCTTAATTCAAAAGTTTATTCCTGTGTGATAAAGATAGACAATCAAATAATGTGTGTATGAATGACATGGATACATGAGCGGGCGGCGCATTGCTTGTCACTTTTTGATGGAACGTTCGCTGTCTCCTTTTCTTGAGGCCCACTAGAATAAAAGGTCCTGCTGTCTGTCGGAGTTTGATATGTCGAGCTATACAATAGGGCAATGACAGTTTTCAAATGGTGGCGATTATCATCAATACTTGTTAGAACTACTGATTTATGTGTTGTTTTACCGCAAGCAAACAAATAAACAGAGTATTTAAGCTGATTAATCTACTTTAAAACAGTGAAATTTACTTAGCAACAGAAATTTGGCTGTTGCGTGCGCGTCCAGACCCTTTACTTTAGTAGGACTTGAATTTTGTCTAATGACGTGTAAAACCGCGAGCGGGAAACAAGAAAATTAATTGTAATATTTATAATAATCGATAATATAAAGTAATTTGCGTGTACTTACAAATGAAATGTTATTCATTCGCTTTTACTATTATTTGCCGTGTAATTGAAACATTTTCTCATCACACAGGAGGGCATTTTGGCACTTTTTAAAATGCAATGCAGCTATTGGCGGACCGCCATCTTGCTCTCCGCCGCACACGCTAGCGAGTAGCAAGCAAAGTAGACCCCCTTTCAACTTTTTTCGTAGATTGTTCACAATCTGCTAGTTAGCTAGCAATACGCTGAGCAAGTTTTCTAGCAGATAATGAATTCGCCGGCTAGTAGCTTGTAAACTCGCTCAATGTAATCAAGGCTTTAGTAAGCTATTTAGTAAACTCATATTCGTAGCCAAAACTTGATTGTGTGGTCGTCCTAAGAGCACAACAATTGTGTGGTTCGGTATATTTATGACAACAATAATAGGCCCCGTCCAACTACAAGGATGTAGCAGCACACTTAACCAAAATAATAGAAAATATTCTAATCGAGGCAACTGCAATTTGTTTAAGCTATATTTTTCTTAATAATTTAATAAAACAAATATGAAATTTATTTCCACTTTAATTTATTTGACCGTAACCGATTTCAACCCAAAGACGTTACATACTTTAGACGCGGGGTAGAAATCTCAAAATGGGAAGCAAACAACAAGACAATTGTAGAGTACTCGATTTCTAGTTCTTTAGTACTAAACTGCCACGCGTCGAGTAAGGTCGTGTCCTACTAGTAAGTAAATTGCATTAAAAAGCGCCAAAATTCCCTCCCGTGTGATGAGAAAATATTTCCAATACACGGTAAACAGTCGTAAAAGCGAAGGAATAACATTTCATTTGTAAATACATGCAAATTACTTATTATTATCGATTATAAAAATAATACAATTGCTTTCCGCCCAAAGATTTTATGCGTAATTAGAGAACTCAAGGCCTACTAAAGTACAGGTCTGGATGCGCAACAGCCAAATTAGAAAGTCGATGCCATGCCGTCGCTAAGTAAAATTTACTTTTTATAATAATAATCTAATGATTCTTTATTTACTTGCCTGCGGAACAACATACAAATCAGCAGAAACAACAAATACAATAACAATCAACGCCATTTGCAAACTATCGTTGTTCATTATAGCTATTTGACACCTCAAAATTCGACTGGTGCCGCCTCCTACTTAAGTCAGCCTTAAGAAAGTATTTGACGGAACTTTTGAATTTTGAATACGAAAATGCGCCCGCGATCTATCTTTTGTTTCGTTCATATGCACATATTCTTTTAAGCGTCTATCTTTATCATACACGAATAACTTTTGAATTAAGAAATTATTGAAAATCGCTGAAAACAAAGGAGTTTTGATTAATTGCCACATTATATCTTGAGTTTGTGAGACTATGGCAAGTCTATTTATATAACGTCATTGTTTCAACCTGTTAAAGCCATCTTCAGACTGGTCAACTGAAATGGTACTGGACCAGTCCGAAGATGGTTTTAACAGGCTGAAACCGGTTACGGTCAAATAAATTAAGGTGGAAATAATTTTCATGTTTTTTTATTATATTATTATGACATTTATATAATCAAAGATTATTATAATGAAATTCCACCACGAATTGTCAGTTTCAAAAATAGAAACAATATTTTAAATCGCTGAAAACAAAGGAGTTTTGATTAATTGTCACATTATATCTTGAGTTTGTGAGACTATGGCAAGTCTATTTATATAACGTCATTGTTTCAACCTGTTAAAGCCATCTTCAGACTGGTCAACTTAACTGGTACTGGACCAGTCCGAAGATGGTTTTAACAGGCTGAAACCGGTTACGGTCAAATGAATTAAGGTGGAAATAATTTTCATATTTTTTTGTTATATTATTATGACATTTATATAATCAAAGATTATTATAATGAAATTCCACCACGAATTGTCAGTTTCAAAAATAGAAACAATATTTTTCACTCGAGTTCCTTCCTTATTAACCCATTGGCCATTTAGTAGCCTGGCGGGTGTACAACTCAGGCGCGCTGACGGGCTAGAGTAGGTCCGCCAAAAATCAGTAAACGATCATTAGTGACATTTTTGAACAAAATTTTTAATGCCGAACGCTCCGCAGGTAATTAATCATTCATTTCGTAGAATTGGCAATAATATGGTTCTAATGTTTTTTTCCTGATATTTGTGTTCAAAGTTTTGTATGGAGCCAGCCGCCATTTAATTTCTTCAAATTGTGAGTGGTTCTAGGCTTTTGGTAGTAACCCTGAACGTCCCTGATTGCTTTGAGGACTATCTTACTAAATTATTTTATTAGTTATTAGTATATATGTTATGTAAGTAAAAAACCAAAATTATTATTGTTCGATTTATGAATATTATGTTTTTTTGTTTTTTTAATAAAAATGTGGAAAAAAACTTACGAAAAAAGAGAAGGTTATTTAAATACTTTTAAAATTTATTTTTTTTACCTTAATCCAATCTGTAAACAAATTTAAAGAAATTAATTCATTTGAATATACGGTTCTATAGTTACAATAGATTTAGTACACCATTGCAGGTTTTCAATTTTTGGTACAAAATTAATTCAGTGGTGAAGGCCAATTTTTTAGCTCATTAATTCTGTGGCCAATGGGTTAAGGAAATGAAACGACAGAATAAGAAGAAATGAGTAAAATTATAGATTTATTCAATACAACAATATAAGTGATTCAAATAAGTTCATGCGTATATCAAAAATGAGTCTCTATGTGGATTCTGTAGCATACCCTTTCTTTCAATTAGATATATCACACACTTATTCATCATCTTTATCTTTCTTATTCTTTTTGGACTTCTTCTTCTTCTTGGGAGTATCTTCTTCCAATTTGACGCTCGTACTCGCTTCTTCTGCGTCTTCTTCCTCCTTCACACTGACGTCCATGGGTTCATCCTTCACTTCAGATTTCCTTTTCTTGGCCTTCTTCTTCTCCTTCTTAACACTGTCTGTTTCGGATTTTACAACCGGCTAAAATAAAAGAAAACTTGCAATTAAAATATTGTTCCTAACATTTTTAACATCTTAAGGACGCGTCACACTTAGCCAGAAGTGCGTATGTCAGTTTTGGTAATTTGATTTAGGTACAAGAAAGTACTAAAACCACCCTTATTTGAATGCTTTGATATCAGGTGCTCTAGATTAATGAAATTTTAACACAGCATTTTTTGTGCCAAGGAATCGATAAACAATCTTTATCCTCGGGTGATTCAGGAAGTTGACATGGTCCCAAATTTATACTATTCTTAATTCATTTTTATATCGGTGATACCTTCCACGGTAAAATTTTACTTATGACTATTACACTTACTACACATAATTACAAAAAAAAACAATATTTCATTTTAAGAAACCCAAACTAAGAACCTATATTGTTAATAATTATAGTTCTATCAATATGACAAGATGGTCGCCAAACTAAAGATGTAAAATATTATTTTTGATTTGAATGAAAAACAGAAGTCTCTATAAAGACCCATCTCTTCTGACCTCCGCCATTAACTTAACATTCCCTTAAACATCACTATAAACATTGTCACATCACTTTAAACGTTGACAATTCTTGCCCATAAACCAATGCAACATTTAGGTTATGTACGAATGCTTTTAGTCAGAAATATTAATATAATTGTAATTCTTATTTCTGGTGAAATGTTTGCACATAATTAAAGTATCTATAATTAAACCCAGTTCTTCAAATTCGGTTTCAGAGGCACGGAAGAAATTGACCAATTTAAATCGGTATTCTATTCTTAATTCCTGAGAAATAAAAACCTAATAAAAATTTGAGGTAGTTAGTACAGTCTAACTTGAAATCTGCGGGTTCTCCTTGATACTTCGTCTACAATCTTATCGCTAAGTTTCACATCAGAACTCGACGTTTGACATCTACGTAATTATTTACACACTTGAAATTCTTAAATAGTAACTTTAGGTCGTGCAATAATCGATATTAGTCGGAAATCTTTCCTGATAAATAAATATATTAAAATATCTGTGTTTTATCCCTGATGTAGGATCTCTTCTTCATCAGAACGCATTTTAACATTTATTTAAATGCCAAACGTCAAGTGTTCACACGTCCTTGCCATGGACCACTACTTCGCCCAATCTTTCAACCACGTTTCAAGAAATGGAGGAGACGGAAAACAAAAAAGGTTTATAGTAATGTTGAAGCATATGTTTAAGTACGGACGGAAGAGACCTGCCTTTAGGGGCCATCCATAAATTTCACACAATTTTCATGATTTTTCGACCCGCCCTCCCGTCCCTTTCACACAACGTCACATTTGTGAGACCCCCTCCCCCCTTGTATGGCATCACAAATTTTGCAATTTTACATCTAAAAATAATCAAAACAGTAGTTCAAATTTTTTTTACATGCCCCCCCCCCCCTTAAGGTGTGATGTAATTTATGGATGGCCCCTTATACAAACATTAAAAATCAAGTCTGTTCGGTTTGATGAATTTTCAGATCACTGGAATCTTTAAGACTTGGATTTTCGGAACATCGATTTGACGTTCTCCGGAACCTAAACATAGATTCTACATAGCCGAAAACTTTATTCTTTTTACCTTTCAAATCAGGTACTGTGGATTTAACAATGTTTTATTCCCTTGCTAACTTCGTACAATTCTACAATCTCTCCACTAAAGCCTTGTGTATCAATTGCTTTAGGATCAGCTTGGTTGGAATGTCAAGCTTAGCACATAAATCTGTGTACAGGTCGAAAACATAGCTCCAATATTACAAGTTTGTTCATGATATTAATAGAGGAACTTATTTTATTTTATTTGCAAAGCATGACTACTATTTTTTTTTTTTTTTACAGTGAATACCGCACAAGAATCTCAACTGCTCCCGTCTGGAGCCAGTGAGACTATGGCATCCCCAATTGGGGTATGTTGTGAGGCTGAAGGTAGTGGGGAGGGGAAGGAGGTGGGGAAGAGGAAGGTTGGGAAGTACCTGGCTATTCAGATCTGGTCACCAAACACGGCTAAAGCCATTTTCAAGCAACGTTTCAATTCTGAATGGTGGTCTTACACCAGGGCGATACTGATAGTATCTTCCACTCTGGAACATGCCGCAAATATACTATATATTATTTTAAATGAATTAATTGTGAAATAACACAAATTAATCAAATAAAATTTATTTGCGCATGCCGGGTTCGAACCCGCGACCTCCGGATTGTGAGTCAAGAGTCTTACCCACTGGACTACGGAGGTCGTCATCGCGATGTTTGAAAAAGTCAACGACCACAGTTTATAACAACTTAGCACATATTGGAACTTTTAGAATTACACTTTTTCTTAACTGTCAAACCGTTTCCCCGGAGGGGTAGTCAGAGAAGACGGACCGCCAAACAACTTGGTCTTGGCACACACTCCTTGCTTGTTTCTATTCATTTTTCTTCTAATAGTTAATATCTAGTGTTTTTCAACCGACAGTTTGGCTTACTGGAGATTTAGAGTATAGTATATAGAGTTCGGATTACAGAGACAATAATGTAGCTACTAAATACCACTATTTTCCATCCCTGGCAACTGAAATGGGCATTTAGTTGAATCACTATCATTAAGTTGAATAAAAAAAAAGAATGGTAGTTACCCAGCTCCACAGACTACCAGTACAATATTATATGTATATATTTTTTTATAAAAATAAATTATATTATACAATTAAAATTGGTTGTTTACATTAAAAGTTCTGCGACAATTTATTCACCGTCAGAAGGCAATGTCAAACTTTTTTGAGTTTAATATTAATTGTGTAATAATAATAATTAAAAAAATTTAAATGGAGTTCTACAAAATAAATATAATATCTATAAATTATATATAGGAGATAGGTTCCATTGCTTAAAAAAATCACACCGGGATGTCAAAAGATAAAAAAAAAAACTCTCTTGTTTATTTCTGCATATTCCCCTGGTGTCCACTGAGTAGTGTGTGCACGGTGTAGAATTCTTAAAATGAATAATTATCATTATGTTTTCTTGACAGTGTTAAGACGGGTCCAATGCGCCAGACTTTTGCTTTGACAGTCCCATAAACGCCAGACTTTTGCTTTGACCTTGAAGGTCAAAACATTCAAGGTCATAAATATTTGTAGTGTTTGAACTTCCAGTGTTTGGCGTTTGAAGGTCATTTCGGCGCTTGAATGTCATTTCGGCGTTTGAAGGACTTTCAAACAATTAATTAGGGTGAAGTTCGCGCAGTTCCCACAATTTGACAACTGGTCTGGAATACGGACGTCCACGCTTACGCAATACTTGACGTTTGGCGTTTATTGCATGTCCCAAGTTACTAATGAATTTGAGATGCACAGATATTTTAATAGATATTTATTTATCAGGAAAGATTTCCAACTAATATTGATTACTATTGAATTTAGAGTGCGTGAATAACTACGTAGCATCAAAAATAGAATAAATTTAAATTGGTCAATTTCTCCCGTGTCTCTGAAACAGATTTATAAATGAATAGACTTTATTTACAAGTGAGTTCACGAAAGAAATAATCATCCATTACGACAGTGTTTATTTAAAATCCTTAATAATTATTAGATCCGCGCAGTTGATAACCAAAAAACTTGACGTTTGACGTTTATCGTTTACGTAAATGTTAAAATGCGTTCGATGTGAAAAAGATGCTACACCAGGAAGAAAACACATATATTTATTTATCAGGAAAGATTTCCGACAAATATCGATTATTGCACCAATAACATTACCTATATAATAACGTCATTGTATTGCACGACCTAAAGTTACTAGAATTTAGAGTACGTAAACATTTACGTCAAAAACAGAATAATTATAAATATTTGATATTATATTACAATTTTATTATCAAATATTTTGATTATTATATTATATTTAGGTATAATAATATTTTTAACTCGTGATTACGCCCGCTCATTGTACATAACCACAAATAAAGGGCCGTTCCGTTAATTCTACACACACGACCGCATTGCGCGGCATCGCGCATCTTCTGTCAAAAAATGAAATCTCCCCCCTCGCCGGTCCTCGCCTGCCTTCCCGCTTCACCCGGGATGGGATGTTTAAGTTTTGCTTTTGTTTTGTTTTCCGACGAATACGGGAAGCTCAAACATTACAAATATTTATGACCTTGAATGTTTTGACCTTGACTGTCAAAGAAAAAGTCTGGCGTTTATGGGACTGTCAAAGCAAAAGTCTGGCGCTTTGGACCCGACTTTATGTACATACATATATCAAACATATTGTTTAATAAAGGACTGCATTACGGAATTAAGTTTGTCAATCTTTTTTAATGACTGGACAATTTTTCATAAAACTCTACTAGATAGTTCATACTTTTGTCACAAAAATTATGTCCTCTAGGAGTTGAATCCGCACTAATCAATTAAAAAATAAAATATAGATTTTGAATGGAAACAAAGTAGTTACTGAATTAGCACCTTTTGGTTCTAGCTCATTTAGCACGCACTCTGCCTCTCTTACACTTACCTAACATCGTACATCACACTTAGACCATCCAATTTGAATTTTTTAATATGGTGAAACACAGTTCTGCATATGAAATTTAAGCAAAGAATGGTTAGACCATTGGATCATGAAACACGCCGACATTAATTGTATTATCATATACACATCAATTCTACAACAAAAAAATATATACACATCAATTCTACAACAAAAAAACTTCGCAAATTATGCTACATTTTCTACTCTCTCAGATCTATTCTTAACTTACAAACACTGAGATGTGTTTACTTTGCACTTTTTCAATCAATTGCTACGTATGGTATTGTGGGATGGGGAGGGTGTGCAATGTCAATTCTATATCCCATAGTCCTAATTCAAAAACTTCTGCTAAGGATAATATTCAAATGTAACCCATCACACCCATCAGAACCACTTTATAAAAAATTCACAGTGTTAGACATTCGACAATTATATATAAAGACAATTCTCATATTCCTATGGAAAAATGATTTGATGGAAAAAACACAAAACAAAATTCACACTCGGTACTCGTCACACCTAAAATGCATAATTCCTACGACTAAAACAACTTTCGCACAGCGACAGTTCTCCTACATTGCCCCCAAAATGTTCAACTCACTGAGTATTGAGACTAGGAAATCGAAAACTGATAAGCTTTATAGCAAAAGTGTACAGGATTGGTTATTTACAAAGGGGAGGAACTATTTTTAAAAAATGCCTGAAGTCAACGAGTTAAGTTTACTTTAAAGTTAGTAAATTTGCTTTATCACTATTATTTAAAAATTTTATTACATTCAAATTCAAAAAAAAAAAAAAAAAAACTTTTGATAATTATCATAATAATATTTATATTTGGATGATTTATTTTCAACATCTCCACAAGTAGAGTCATTATTTATTTATCTACTTATCATGTATTTACGTACCTATTTTATTTAGTAAAACAGCAGCCTACAATAAGAATAGTTTATTTTTATGTTTATTATTATATAAATCTACCTTATTGAAACCACTTAAAGGAGTCGTTGTTATATCGACGGGTTCCGGGCTATTTGTATTAACCGACATTTTTTAAACTTTACACAAGAGCAGTTTAAAGTTTCGATTTTTAGAAAAAAAAATATAACTTTAGCAAATCGCATTATTTTTTTGAAAATAAGGATATTACTGTTTTTATAACATATTCCCCATATTCGGATTCTTTTTTTTTCTAATATTCCTATTTTTAACGAAGATAAATGTCGCTTAATACAAAATGACCTGTATTTTACTTTTTTTTGTTCCAGGCTAAATGACTTAACCGCCTATGATTATCGTTTCTTATTCTAGGCTAAATGACTAAACCGCCTAGGTTTATTATTTCTTGTTCCAAGCTAAATGACTTAACCGCCTAGGCATGCAAATAATGGCTCTAAGCTAAGTGCTTTAATCAAAAAATTGGTCATATTTCAAACTTAAGCTAATTGATTTAAATACCATATCTTAAACTTATTAATGTATGGCTAATTAGTTTATGCGACTGATATTTTTTTTAATAAATTCTTGTATATTTATAAGGTAACGCTAATTGTATTAAGCGACACTGGATAAGAATTTAATAAAGAGGCTAATTGTATGAAGCGACATTTCTATATATTTATAAGGTCAGGCTAAATGCTTTAACGTACGTTGCCTGTAAATTGTTGCTCCAGGAAAAAAAGTTTAAACGATTGTCTGGTATTTGGTAGTGAGCTTAAGTACACAGTTCCTAAATGTGTCAATATTTTGTGTCGCTTCATACATTGCAGTCCAAAATGGGCCCAAAAATATGGTTGTATTAAGCGACAAAAAAGTGCTCCGATTGTCACCAAACACAGCTCAAACGACGCAGAAAAATTCGCTGATTCCAAATATATATAAAAGTCTATATCGCCCAGAGTGTCGCTTAATACAATTAGTCCGGAACCCGTCGATATAAAAACATTGTACCTAACTAAACTATATATTAATTAACCAATAACAATTCTTACATTTATATAATTATATATTAATAATTCGACTACCATAATACGGGCATGTGCCTAGCATGGTAGTCGAACCACCTGTAAAAACTGTATAAAAAGTTATATAATGAATAAAGAAAAGAAAAAAAAAAAAAAAAAAAAATTCTTCTTTATTCTACGGCATTATCCGAATGCAAAGCTTACAAAAGCCAATGCAAGACTAAATAATAAGAGTTCTGCAAACCTTAATATCTTCTTCCTCGGCGGCATCAGGATCTTGTTTAAATTTAGTGGTAGTCGAGTCTGCCGCAGCAGGGTATTGCTTGATTTCACTATAGAGAAGATAACAGATAAATGTAGTAAACTGCAGGAGAAGATTTACTGTGAATAAGTAATAATTTGCTTTTAGATTAAACAGTTGAGAATATATATTTACCTCACGCCATGATATTTGTCAAATTTAGCTTTGGCTTTTCCTGTCCCGCTGATAGCTCGCATATTTCCTTCTTCCAGCAACCTCAGACGAGCTTCCAACTTGACTTTGTGTTCCGCTCCCAGATCGAAGGATCCATCTTCACCAAAAGCGTCCACTCTGGTTGCCAGCGCCGCCTTAGCTGCCAGCATTCTGGACATCTTACCCTTATTCTTTGTACTGGATTGCCCTATGAGTTGAGCGTGGTAAATGATACCATATTTAGGGGTTTGTTTGCGAGTTTTAAGCGCTCTGAACAGCGCCTTCTCCGCACCGAGAATCTGAACAGTGGAGGCGGGGTGCTTTGCAAGATTCATCAGAGAGCCGGCTCTAGAGATGAGTCTGGCACCGATGTGCTCTCCCACCAGCACTGACAGGTTGGGGGCCATAGCCATCATGCGGGCCTTGAGGTAGTCGGAGAGGTGAGATCTGTATTCGCTGATGTTAATGATCTCGTCGCAGAGGTTCTGAATATTCATGATGTCGTCGTCGGAGATCTCTGTTCCCATAGATACTTCAGCAGCTTCCTTGACCTTCTCTTCGTCTTCCTCGGGTAAGATATCGGAGAGATCGGTCTTAATGGCGTGATCCCTGGTTCCGACGAGCTTTACTGTCTTTACGTAAGAAATGTTATCAGTGATCAGCTTACCGAGCTCGGGGAAATGCCATCCGTACCACTCTCTACATCTCATTATATAGTTATTTAATTCTTTATCTAAATCATCCAGTAAACACTGAGCTTGTACAATCATGGTGTCGATTTTGTCGGGAGAGAATTTCAATTTGTATCTTGAAAGGGAATGTGCCAAACCGAGAGCCATGGCTGTCATCTCCTTCTTGGGAAGGCCGACCAGTAGACTGTCCAGCTGGGACCTCATGCATCTCATGAGCTCCTGGACTCCCGTGTTGGAGACGCATTGCAAGTTTAGTTTATCTTTAATTGCACTACCCAGCTTAGAATCGGCTACCAGAAGTTGTTCTTGAATATCATCATTTTTGTAGTTTTTCAAGAGTTTCTTTAAAGTTTTAGAAAGTTTTCCTTCAATTGCTGCTGTAGTTGCGGACAGGGCTTCAGTTGTGTCACCAAACTTTTCAAAATGTTTGAGCTTAACCCTAAAAATATAAATCACAAGTGTCAATCATACAAGGTCCACCTGAAACACTAGTCACTACTACAGACTCAGTGCTCACATCACAATATAATATAATATTATCAAAGAGAGCACCAAACAAAGGGGAAGAATTATTTAAAGCAAACAAAAGGTAAATTTACTAAAAAATGGGACACGATTAATAGGCACAATTTATTTTTTAAAAGGTTTAAATTATTTGGTAACAATAGGAAAACTATTTCAGTAACCGAAAATGAAAAATAATTCATTTCAGAGAAAGGTATGGGTGGGGGGAGGTATGGGAGCGTTCAAGTATTACGTAACGCAATTTTTGAAGATTTTTGACCCCCCCTCCCCCCCATGTAACGCGCCGTAACGTTTTCCTGTTCACCCCCCCCCCCCCCCCCTTAAGCGTTACGTAACACCCAAGTAACAATTTTTACCTGAAAGTACAATTAAGTTGCGCAACATACTGAAATGTCGCTTAAATACCCTTTTTCTTGATTTGATCGTGTTTACGGTAATAAATAAAACAAGAGATTTCTAACTCGCGATACCTACATTATATACATTTTATTTCTTCATATTGTCATTTATGAAAAAAATTGAGAATATTATTATTTTTATCGGCCTTGTATTCCTTCCAGATCTCCACAATTTAACACTGTCTTACCTAGAATAAACCTGCATGGTTTTACAACACATACTTTCTTTTACATTAGCTTTAGTGGGGAGGCCCTGAGGAAAGTAATTTCCCTAAGTTTTCACTGTGGAGCAACACTTTACTCCACTATGATTCACAAGCTGACTCATAGTGGAGTTAAACCTTTTCTACGTCCCGAATGCAGTTATACAAGTTCTCAAAGGGAAGATTTAAAAATCAACAGTATGATTCACAGAAGATAAAAACGATTTTCATGTCCAGACTGCAACTATTCGTGTCCTCTAAAGAGATATCTAAGAAGTCACTTGCTGACTCACAGTGTAGAAAAACCGTTTTCATGTTCCGACTGCAACTATTCATGTACTACGAAGAGAAATCTAAAAATTACCCATGTTTACCCACAGTGGAGAAAAATCCATTTCATGTCCTGACTGCAACTATTCTACTTCTCGAAAAAAATGCTAACTCACAGTGACGAAAAACCTTTTTCTTGTCCCGATTGTGACTATTCATGCGCTACACAACGGTATCCAAAAGCTCACGTGTTGAACCACACTGGACAAAAACCTTTTTCATGTCCCGACTGCAATTATTCATGTAGTGCAAAGGAACTTCTTAGAAATCATTTGCTAATTAAAAGTGATATAAAACCTTTTACATGTTTCTACTGCACTATTCATGTTCTACAAAGAGTCACCAAAAATCACATGTTAACGCACAGCGGACAAAAACTATTTTCCTGTCCAGAATGCAGTTACACAAGTTCTCTAAAGGACAATTAATAAATCTATTTGTGTTCTTGAAAGGGATATCCAAGGATTCTTTTGCTGACTCTACTCATTGTGGAGAAAAGTATTTTTCATGTTCCGATTGTAACTATTCAGAGAAATAAAAAAAATCACATGTTTACTCACAGTGGTGAAAAACCCATTTGATGCCCTGACTGCAACTATTCTTCTTCTCGAAAAAAAAACTAAAACGGCACTTGCTAATTCACAGTGATGAAAAACCTTTTACTTGTCCCGAGTGCGACTATTCAGGCGCTACAAAACGGTATCTAAAAATTCACATGTTTACCCACACTGAACCAAAACCTTTTTCGTGTCCCGACTGCAATTATTCATGTTGTACAAAGGAACTTCTTAGAAATCATTTGCTGACTCACAGTGCTACAAAACCACTTACATTTTCTACTGCAACTATTCGTGTTCTGCAAAGAGGCACGAAAAATTACATGTTTACCTTCAGCAGACAAAACTATTTTTTTGTCCCAGTGTGGTTTTTCAAGTTCTCGAAAGGGAGATTAAAAAAACCACAGAACGATTCAAAGTGAAGAAAACCTTTTTCATGTTCTGAGTGTAACTATGCATGTACTACGAAACCTAGCTTTAGGTAATATTATTATATTTTAGCAGTAAACTAACCTGTGTGTAATCACTAACAAGCGATGTTCTTACTAAAAACTCTCGTATAACATCATTCATATGTTGCATAAATTTTTCATTTTTTAAATTTTTATTTTGCTGTCTTCCAAATTTGGTTGGCATTTTTTGGTTGCGCTGCGCTGGCAAGTCAGCATGAGAGCCTTTATAGGCCAATAACAGCTGATGATGTAAATTTCCCGGTTTGGGGGACATTATAATTCCTAAAAACTCACATTAACAACACTAACTACACCAAATTGTGTTTATGCATATTTCGTGTTTAAAATACTAACGAATACTGACAACGTAAGTAAAATAAAAATGACGCACAATAGAGTCGAGGAATTCCCCGTATAACATAAACTAAAAGGCTTGCCAACTTGGAAGATTTCAATTCCTTAGTTTTTTATTTAAATAAAGAAAAACATGTTACGTAACGCGTCCTTCGAACCCCCCCCCCCCCTCCCCCGTAACGCGCCGTAACGTTTCACCAGACCCCCCCTCCCCCCCCAAGTGCGTTACGTAATACTTGAACGGCCCCTATGCCACTTTTCTGATCTTAAAATCGACTGTTGCGACGATTTCTGTATCAATATCAGGCCGATATTAAAGATTGGCGTGTACTATAAACCCTGATGAAGTAAGCATTGCTTATGCAACATGTTGGTTTATTAAACAATAAAAGTGGTAACTGAGTGTTTTAATTTTAAATTAAAATAGTTGTTCCTCATTGTTGTCTTACTGATAACAAGAATTTAAAAAATAATGTGCCTATTAACCCTTCGAATAATAAGAAAATAATTTTCTGTCAACTTTTGCCTGTCAAAGTTTGCGCGCAAAATTCCTGGTTCTTCCCATGCATTTTAAATGTTCCTATTTATTAGTTTTTTTAACGCTTTTGCAAAAATAAAAATTGTTCTAAAATTTAGATAAAATAATCTTTCCGATGTGTTTATTAGAAATCAACATTTTTGTTTATAAATATTAAAATTTTAATATTGGAAATGTAAATTGCCTAAAAAATGCATACCTGCGACTATTTGAATTAAAGTAATTAAAATAGAATAAACTTCAAATTTTAAATTCAGATTCCTTTTCTAAACAAAATTTTTAATAAAACTGTCACTTCACTTTTTATCACTTTCATACAATTTTATTTTAAAATTAAATGTGGGTTACGTCACAAATAGGCGCAAAATCAAACCGTCACTTTTGATCAGGTTTGTAAAATATCTGAACAACCTAGCTCATATAATTCTAAGACAATGAGAAGCATTATTTCTTTCCGTTTCTAACATTAAATAAATCACAAATATTCGCATTACAGAAAGAGAGATATCATCTAACTTTTAATAATGCACGGTCGCTCTGGGACAATCTGGGTCTCCTGTTATTATACCGGCATATGATGTTTTGGGACAACTTGGGTCTCCTGTGATTAAACGGGTTAACTGCATCCCACTTTTCTATTAGGGGAAACCTATGTCATCTTTGGTATGTTGTGTGTGCCAATCACAAAATTTTTATTTTTTATCAATCATCTAAATATATTGTTTATTTACAGAGTTTGTATATTGTATATATTTTTGGCCGTAATGACAATTAAGAGCATACTCTAATCATGTGCGGTTTATTATAACACATTTGAGTAAAGGCTACAAGGTTATGTAAATAAAATTGTAGAAAAAAATAACTGCATCTATTAATTAATTTGTGAAAACAAATTCTCAAGACTTTCTACATGGGTTACACAATAAAATTCACAACTATCTCCACAATCAAAAACAATAGGAGGTTCAATGATTATAATTTTCCATGGTAATTAAAAAGAAAAAAGGTTACTTACACTTTGCTCGCCTTTTCTGGTGTCTCAAAATCTTCGTAAAGATTATCAACTTCAGCCAATTTTAATTCATCCAGCAACTGAAAGAAGAATAATCAATTAGAACCCCATTACAGACACGTGAAAACATTTCAATCAGGGAATAATGTAAAACTGTTACAACATAAGATAGACTATAATCACACCATAGTAATATATAATATAGAAATAAAGTTAAGTTCATAAACATTATAACAACACCGTAACAAAAATGACATAATTTATATAAGTTATTGGAAAAACACGTGGTAAACAAAATAAAGTTTACACATACCTTAAATATAGCATAGCCTGCCGGCGTTTCAAATAAAATAAGCATCTTGAGTGCTTATTTATTCACTTATCACAATACTATCTACTTAAATGTTTTTAAGCGTCATTTACGTTCACATTTAAAAATCCATCCGATAACTAACTGTGGAGCACCGAGTGAAATTTGAGGTTATGGCGAACACGTCGAACACGATGTTGGATGTATCCATGCCAAAACCGCCGAAAGTAGTTCTATGGAATAACACAGAATAACAGTAGATGGATAGTCAGTCGATTTGGCACATAAAGACCACTAAGCTATTATGCATTGAGGGTATTCTACTACCGTCATTGAAAAGTGAAGTCATCATCCGAATCATCAGATTTTTACAAAGAAAACATAAACGAAACGGAGGCGTCGTCAGCTTCCAAGGTAGTGGGAGGCAGCTTGAAATTGTAAAGAGCTTACAGCGAAGGAACAAGGAAGTAGATAGAATTATAAACTAGAAATAAATATAAGTATATAGTTGGTACCTATAGATGCAATGTCCGGAAAACCGTAGTTCAAGCGTGAAAATGATGAATCTATATCACACGCAGAACCAAAAATCATTAAAAAAAACTTTTTTGCAGCTTTTTCAAATTAAACCTGAAATTTTCAACAATATACTCGAAACCGAAAGCTCAAATTAAAAATATCTATATAAGTACAACGACATCTATTCCAAATGTGATGCAGATTCGCCAGTTCGTACGAGTTTTCAGTTACTGACGTTACTTAATTTGGGAGGCGGGTATGGGTACCATTTATTGGATAACCAACACCCCTGCCACAGGTCACCCCAAGTGGTTCGCTACGTTTGGTGACTTAGCAGGGGTGCCCGGGTTCATGGGATGAGGTTTGTCTAGGTCTTGGTGGCGGATACGTTTGCCCAACCACTGCGTGGCGGGCTGGATCGGAGGAGACTGATTGAGGGAGGCCTTTTGACCTCTACAGCCGGATTCTCCCGACCCTTCGCCTTGCACCGCAGTGTGAGGAATAGATGCATACGTCCGTCACTCCTGGCCACTCTGACCCCTAGATTCCTACCCACCCATCATACCTTTTTCCTTCCCATATCTTCTTCTCCTTCCTTTTCCTTAAAAAACCCTCCACACAGCATCCTCAAAGATGACATAGGCCCCTAGGGAAATTGTTTTCCTCGGTGCCTCCTGTGTGGAGCTAATGTAAAAAAAAAAAAAAGTGCGAAATTTCGTGATAAAGCTTCTAGGTAAGAACATCGTTTTAGTACTTGTGCAAAGCGAGTATTGTGTAGAAAAAATAGAGTACAATCACATTTTTTTTACGAAAAATTAAATAAAAAAATTACACTGGAATATTCAAACATTTTTTATGATAGGAATAGTCCTTAAACAACGTTTTGAATACTCACATTTCAAATTAGGGCTAAATCGCTTTCTTCGCGCGGTTTTGGCCTATGACGTCACTGCGCACTTTTTGACAGCCGCCATTCGTCGTAATCCAGTAATCAGTCTTCAGTTGATCATTTGTTTTTTGAAGAAAATGTCTGTAAATACCGTTTATAAATGCTGTATTGTACCAAAATGTACAAATACAACATATCTTCGACACCAAATTTATAAACGTCCCAAATGATGTCATTACGTGTAAAAGCGGTGTCATGCGATGAAAAGGTGCATTAAAAAACTGCCATCATAATCGCGTCCATTTTGGCAGTTGTCAGACTGTTCCTGTAGAAAAACACTGTCTATCATGAAAGTATGCATTTACAATATATATTTTATACAAACGAATGGGTTTAGGATGCATAACTAAACGATTATGACTATCGAACTTGTTCAAACCAGCAACTGGAACAAAAACAACTTGACGTGGGACTCGGTGGGTGCGTTGTGATATCACAACGTCGCTAGTAAATCATGACTCGTTTTTGATATTTGAATTTTTATACAACTTTAAAAGTGATTTAATTAATTTAATGGTAATTATCGGTTCGGATTGGCCACGCTTATTACGAATAATTTTTAGAAAAAAACCTTAGATTCGCCTTAAGTACTATAAAAGGAAACTTTTTGGCTTTGGGGCGGCGGAAAATAATGCATTTTAATTTTCAATTGCATAAAACCAAAATTCACTTCGCGAATCGACACAGCGAAAATTCGTGGCCGTAGCTGTCACTGTTATGGACTGTAGCTGACTTCGTGGGATACCTGCATGAAATACCGCGAATCACAAACCATGTTGCACAAACCTAGCGTAGCCGCTAAACCACTTGAAAACTGGGATGTTTTTCTTGCGTTGACGCGAGTAGGCGTTATACAGGGGCACATTCTTTTGTATCACAAACCATGTTACACAAACAAGCCCGCTAGAGAAATTTCATAATTACGCGCTTTATCCCACGAAGTCAGCTACAGTCCATGACAGTGACAGCTACGGCTGCGGATTTTCGCTGCGTCGTCGGTTCGCGAAGTGAATTTTGGTTTTATGCAATTGAAAATTAAAATGCATTATTTTCCGCCGCCCCAAAGCCAAAAAGTTTCCTTTTATAGTAATTAAGGCGAATCTAAAGTATTTTTCTAAAAATTATTCGTAATAAGCGTGGCCAATCCGAACCGATATTTACCAATTTAATAATTTTTGGGGGGTTTTAAGTACGATATTCGAGATTAGTTAGTTTTTTTTTCATATATTAAATGCATTGAAAACACTATTACATATACTGCATGTACCCATTAAATTACACTCTTGGAAAATACAACAATATTATTTGCACTGTCTTTTTTGTCAATGTGAAGTAATAATTAATAAGTTGTGGTTAGTAAAGGTTCCAAATATCTTTCTTATAAATGTTCCAACCACCATCTTTTCTCCATTGCAACCCACTTTAGGCAGGCCGCACACATCAGACAAAAACCGATACGAAAACCCGAATGGTTATAATACCAGGGCCACGCCCGTTGTCGGACCGGATTGGATGTCCGGCGCGGAGTAATGAAAATAGGCCACGCCTTTCCGCGCCGGCCGTTCAATCGTTTTTTGTCGGATCCGACAATTGGATGAAAAAATCTGATATTTGCGGCTATAAAGGTCGAACCCTCCCCATGTGATTGCTATTGCTTCACCCTGTAAAGTCATAGTTCGCTATAAAAACTACATTTTTAAGTACGGTAAGTTTCAGACTGTTTGAGATATCTATACCACATTTGACATTTTCTTTACAAAAATATCTATTGTACCTATTTTGGAACTGATTTCAGCACCAAAGGATTTTAATATACGTGTTATTACAGTCGTCATGATCAGTGTATTATAAATATCAGTATGTTGTATAATAATGTCTGGATGATTTCCATGTCAAAATTTTTGTGAGAATAACACCTAAAGGGCGGTGTTTACACGAAATGCCATGCATGTTTTTAAAAATCTACCCCGGCTTGATTATTTTTTTAAATCTACTCCCTTCAATGAAAAGGCACAATTTATTGTCAATCGCCAGCTGTCGTCTCTGGCGCTTTGACGTAAATGTTCCTAGACAATAGCATATCCCACACGCACACTTCGGAGCGACCGAGTCCCGCGCCACTTCAGGCCGCGCAGAAAATTCTCACATCAAGTCTAACCTATCGGTCTTTACTTTTCTGCGTGGCGGCCTGAAGTGGCGCAGGACTCGGTCGCTCCGAAGTGTGCGTGTGGGAGGCGCTAATAGGAATAGACAAAAACGGTAAAAGTAGTCGATGGTTAAAGTTAACCTACAATAAATTGGCTGCAGGTTGCTGTCAAAATAGAGATGTCAGAATACAGAAAACGGGATTGGTTTATTTATGCAGAAAACTAAAATCGGGATTGGCATAGGGAGATTAGTATATTTATGGGGATTGGTTTATTTATGCTAAAATCAGTTGGTGTTTCCACAGTGAATAAGCATAATTTTCAATAGTTTTTAATCATCTCAGGAATAATGAATCAAACAATTCGATTGTCGCTGTCAATTTTTAGACATATAAAATCTCGAAGAGTGGAATCTGTGATAAACTCTGTTAATAAGAGATGTTTTTGTGATGGGTTACAGACAATTCATAATAATAATAACAAATTGAGCTTGTCCGAAGAGATCGATTGGGAAAATGATTTACCCAATATGTTCGAAGAAAAGAGATCCGTTTTATCAGAAACTAAAGAAGATTTTTCAGATTTTGCAAAATATTTGCCAGAAACATTTAACTTTGCACCTTACGTGAACAAGTCTGAAACCCTCAGCAATTTGGTAAAGCTTGGTGTTGACTTACACAAGCTGGAAAAGAAATATGGTGTCTTAGAAACTATTTGTAAATTAGACTTCGAAAGAGACATGAAAGCACATTTGACTTTCTTGAGCGATTATGTGGAAACATCAAATTTGGGTTACTTTTTAACCAAAAATCCCATGATTTTTAAAGAACCTCTTGATGATCTTGATACGAGAATAAATTATCTAGAGTCGAAGAATTTTACAATGCCCATGATACAGAGAATCATTTCTACAAATCCATACTGGTTGAATTACAAGTAAGATAACTATTACAAATCTCCTTTTTGTTTGTCTTTAAAGATGTTTCGGACAAAGACCTGGCAAGACAAAGGCTGATTTGCCAATGTATTCGGAGCATCAAAGCATCGCCATCCTTGAAGCAGCAAACCACCGCTTGTGAAGGGCCATAATCCACAAACCCGAAACAGGCTAATAGATGGCTGCCATAGTCCTCAGCCAAGAGGGACAGACTAGAGAAATCCATTTTTTAGATGGCTCTTCAAACCATTCTCAAATCTATTTATAAAGTTATTGGACATTAAAAATCAAGTCAAATATAATAAGATTAAATGAAGACAATATTAGCGAAACTCAATTGAAAATTTTAAAACAGAAAAATCATAAAAAGAAACGGTCACATCTACGACTCAAACCCAGGACCGTCGCCTTGCCTTGGTGGAGCTCTACCAACTGAGCTAATGTTCTAATAGATAGAGACACATTAACTCAGTTGGTAGAGCTACCTACTCCTAGTAGGAGTAGGTCCTGGGTTTGAGTCCTAGATGTGACCGTTTCTTTTTCTATTTTCAGATTTTGGATTGAGTTTCGCTAATTTAATTCTTTTAATTAAAATATTACAATTATTATAAGCAATAATTATCAGCCTGAAACACTCATCCATATTGAAAAATCCTCCGAGAAAAGATACATGACGCCAACGGGACTTGAACCCGTGTCCTCTCGATTGCCGGTCGATTGCTCTGACCACTGAGCTATGGCGGCTTATCTCGTACCCGCCATATGATTCAATATATGCTAGTGTTTCATTCAACAATTACTGCTTATTATATTTTTTCCACCTGAAAACAACCAACTTTATTTTTGCGAGAGAAACATTGTAAGTGTTAAATCCCTCGCTAGGTGGCGTCGAGACAAATTATGTCTTCATTTATTGGGGAAATACTTAAACTTGTCAAATATTAATTATTATTTTTGTGGAAAAAATATAATAAGCAGTAATTGTTGAATGAAACACTAGCATATATTGAATCATTTGGCGGGTACGAGATAAGCCGCCATAGCTCAGTGGTCAGAGCAATCGACCGGCAATCGAGAGGACACGGGTTCAAGTCCCGTTGGCGTCATGTATCTTTTCTCGGAAGATTTTTCAATATGGATGAGTGTTTCAGGCTGATAATTATTGCTTATAATAATTGTTACCTTTTGTGCTATGCATAAAAAATCTTGTCTTAAAAACTTTAGTTTTACAATTAAAAATAATAATTAATATTTGACAAGTTTAAGTATTTCCCCAATAAATGAAGACATAATTTGTCTCGACGCCACCTAGCGAGGGATTTAACACTTACAATGTTTCTCTCGCAAAAATAAAGTTGGTTGTTTTCAGGTGGAAAAAAATATAATAAGCAGTAATTGTTGAATGAAACACTAGCATATATTGAATCATTTGGCGGGTACGAGATAAGCCGCCATAGCTCAGTGGTCAGAGCAATCGACCGGCAATCGAGAGGACACGGGTTCAAGTCCCGTTGGCGTCATGTATCTTTTCTCGGAAGATTTTTCAATATGGATGAGTGTTTCAGGCTGATAATTATTGCTTATAATAATTGTTACCCTTTGTGCTATGCATAAAAAATCTTGTCTTAAAAATGTTAGTTTTACAATTAAAAATAATAATTAAAATATTACAATCTGAGGTTTTTCTCATTAAGTTAAAAATAATATTAACATCTCTGTATTATTTGCTTTCGCTGTAGTAAAATGTAAAATAGTCAAAATTGTGCTCATGCAACATCTGTCCTGTTACAATTTATGAAATTTAGTGTTGTTTATTGATATTATATTTTTTTATTCCAGAATAAAGAGCATTGATTATCGACTGGGACATTTCCAGAAAGAATTTAAACTGAAAGGTGCTGATGTTCGTGCCCTGGCAACGAAACAAGCCAGGTTGATTACTTACAATGTGAAGCACATTGAAGCAAATACATTTGCACTCAGAGAAGAAATGGGCTTTGATGAGATACAATTGAGACACTTATTATTGAACAAACCTCGCCTTTGGATGATGTGTAAGTGATTTTCAAAAATTGCTTCCTAATTTTATTTGTCACCAAACTAACTGTCGCTCTATTTCAGGTAAGCAGAGAGGGCGGACCGCCAAACTCCTGTCTGCTTCTTTCACATTTATACGTTGTCTCATACATCTTCTTCTTCTTCAATGGCGCTACAGCCCATTTCGAGCCTTGACCTCCTTCAAAATAAGCCTCCACCGCCCTCTGTCCTCGGCCGTCGTCTTCCAATCTGCAACATGGAGTAATCCTCTTGCATCCTTCCTGACATCATCCTCCCATCTCAGTCTAGGTCTGCCCACTTTTCGTTTACCTCCCGGGTGTCCTGTCAGAACCTTCTTCGGTACTCGTGTGCTTGGCATTCGGTGCACATGTCCGGCCCATCTTAATCTTTGGAGTCTTAAATGGGTGGAGAGTCTGGGAGCTTGGTAAATATCATAGAGCTCATTATTGTGGCGGATTCTCCATGCCTCTCCCTCTCGCACCGCTCCTAAGATTCTTCGAAGTACCTTTCTTTCGAAGACATCCAGCCGTTCCGCTGACTTTGCTGTCAGTGTTCCCGCCTCACATCCATAGGCCAAGACCGTTCTGATAATTGTTTTATATTATCATACATACCTTTGGGTTATTCTGACTCTTCATATGGCCCGACTTGAGTATTCCTGACTTATTCTACCATTCATATTCACGTCATATATTCTCCTTTCACTCCTTTCTTTGTTCATTCGCTCTACATGCCCAAACCATCTAAACATCCCTTTCTTAATCTTACTCATTATGCTTACACCAGCCTTGCATTAATTTCTCACAAGGTAAAACCACATGCTATCGTATGTGCCCCAGGGATCTCATTACTACAGCATTTAGTCTACTTTTTGCTTTTCAATTCAGCTTTTCATTGTCGCTATTGATCTCACAGATTGAAGATTATTGAGGCCAATATCTTTCTCCAATTTGCTTCAATACTCGATCCTGAACTCTGACGGGATTCCATGGACGAATATAATAATATAACCGCACAAATCCTGCGTGTTTGTTACTTTGAAACTGCCGTGAGGGGTACTTATTTGAGTCAACATAGAATATTTTCGATTTCTGTATGTTGTCTGTGGTATATTTGATAACGAAAGGTGCATATCTATGGAAAAGGGACTTCAGTTTAACCGTAAACAGTTGATAAAAAATTCGGCATGAACAAAATATAATTTTTTTTTTTTTTTTTAAATCATTCTAAAATAGTTCAGGTACGAAGTTCGGATTTGCGACATCTACGGTTGTAATATTTCAACAGCTTCATTTTAGAATAAATGGCTGGCCATGGAAATGTTTTAAATAATTACAATAAATGTTTTACGAATGGTAGGAAATTGTGGTCCGATTTTGGACCGCTATCAATTGCAGAAAAATAAAAGTGGCCCATTTTTTTAACACAATCGCTCCAGTGGTTAACATATGCTAGAGGGGGAGAGCACTGAACATCATTTATCTTTACGGGATCTGCCACCTTGACAGCTGACAGCCGTGTGACCACAGCAGTTCCCTAATTGATCTGACCCCCTGTCGCAACATTTTAAAATATTGCCCGGCTAGCAGATCACGCCTACACTTAAATCACGTCATCTGTCATGTGTGACATGTCTATATGGGATTGCATGGCAGGTGATACAGGCCACTCCCATAAAACGCTTGATGCTTGTAGCATCATCAGACAGTACCTTGACTCAGTTATTTAATGGAGCACTTTCTTAAAATGTAATTAATCAGTAAAGTTTGTAACGTCAATTGAAAATCAAGAGGAAAAAATCTTAAATAATACAATTTCTAATATTAAAAATTATGTTTATTTTTCAGACCAATTATCCTTACTCGGGAGATTTAACTATGTCCACAATACAATGAAAATATCACACGAATTGATTTGCGCAATTCCCGAAGTGTTGCTGTGCCGGGAATTTAGAATAACACAGCGGCATACATTTTTGGAAAAACTGGGACGGGCGCAATACGATAACACTCTCCCCAACTACGTTTCTCTGTACACACTAGTCGGAGGGACGGATGCTGACTTTTGCACCAACGCTGCCAAGTGTCCTGTCTCTGATTTCAACTTGTATTTAAAATCTTTGTAAAACTGAAATAAACTTTGTTATGGCGTTGAATTGCTGAATTGAATTATTATTGCCCCTTGTTGTAATTCTTCTCAATGGCCTTTACGGAATGGTAGAGTAGAGTGTCCAAGATTCCCGCTGCGGTAAATACCCCACCAACGATAGCGCACACGCTTGTGGCAAAATGGCCCAGTGATCTGAAAAAAAGTAAAAGAGTTATATAAGAGTGAACTTAACCATTTGGATGGGTTAAACAAGGATTAAGTTCCACCCTTCGCTTTTCTGTCATACAGTCCATCCGATTGCGATGAAACTTTGGTGATTTGTTGTGTGCATGCCCGCGAAGTTTATAGGCTATATATAATGGTAAGCTCTAGCGTTATGAAATTTGTATAAGTGAAAATGTGTGTATTTCATATACTTTTGTGGCAGGGAGGAAAGGCAGAAGGGGGAGGGGAACGGGGGAAGGTGGAAGGGGAATGCAGGAGGGGAAGGGGACTCGGGAGGTGAACGGGGAGAAGTCCCCGCCGTTATCCTGGTTGTACGCAGAGTTTTTGAAATCTCATGTAGATAGTGATCTTCCTCTTGTTTTGAAGGTCAAGTGTGCAAATTTTCGTCAATTTCGGAATAAAACTGTAGATTTGCATACAAATCAAATCCATGCCGCCCACCCGCTACAGAGTTTCTTCTACATAAACAGATTATTTCAATAATGTCTCTGTAAACATACTAACCACAGAGTTCATATTTTAGGTTTTCCTCAGCAATATTTATGTATTGGATTAAAATATTTAAGTATTATAAACAAAAAGAAAAAATCTGGAAAAAAATTAATGTGTTGATAAAATGTGCAGTGAGCGAAAGGGGCCTCGCTCACTGTGTGATGTGGCGGTCTGCCAGCTGTGTCTACCCACCTACTGCGTGGTGGGCCGGATTGAGAGAGAATCGATGAGTCCCTTTGACATACACTGACCCCCAGATCCTACCCGCCCCTAATACCTGTTTCCTTCTCAAAATTCCTCTGCTTCCTTTTCTTAAACACCTCCCCATACAGCAAAGACGATACAGGCCCTGAGAGAAATTATTTTCCTCAAGGCCTCCTGTGTGGAGTGAATGTAAAAAAAAGTAAAAAATGGACATATAAAGCGTTTTATTCGCGGTGGCCTGTGTTTTTTATTTGTTTTCACCACTAAAATGGTTCCAGGACAAATCCAAATCAACTCAACTCACATCTCTTTGAAAAGTCATTAAAAGCTTTGAAAAAAAAAGAAAAATAGCCCATAACGTAACCTATTTAACCAATATTTTACATCACTTTGTTTTTTCATCACTTTGGGTCGCGGGTGTGGGTACCGCCGCCCTGGGAACCATTTATTGGATAACTAACACCTCTGCCGTAAGTACCTTAAGTGGTTCGCTATGTTTGGTGACTTAGCAGGGGTGCCCGAGTTCATGGGGTGAGGTTTGTCTAAGTCTTGGCGGCTGATGCGTCTGCCTACCTGTCTTATGGTGGGCAGGATCTAGAGAGATTGGTTGAGGGAGGTCTTTTATCCTCCCCAGCTGGAATCTCTCGACCCATCGCCTTGCAACGCGGTTGGAGGGATGGATTCATTCGTCCGTCACTCGTGGACACAATGACCTCAGATCCCTACCTACCCATCATATCTATTTCCTTCCCGTTAAGAAAACGCGTGTTACATGGGGGGAGGGGGGGTCAAAAATCTTCAAAAATTGCATTAAGAAATACTTGAACGTCCCCTAACGGAAGTGGCGCCATACTTTGACGAATTCTTGAATTCGAAACTGAATTACAACGGTAGCTTTGTTTGAATTTTCACATATACAAATGTTTATATGGCGCGGTGTCAGACATGCACTCGAAGCCGGGTTCTTAAATTTCAACCGTGCAGTTGCAAGGCTATTAATACTGTTTGATGAAGTTTATTTTTGCTTTTCTTTTTGCAACTTACCTTTCACGTTCTGTGTATTTGACCATCAGGGGCGATAGTTCGTAGCTGAAGAAGACTCCTGGCATCCCAGATTCCCCGCTGAACGCGGACACAGATTTGTGGTGTCTCGTCACAGAATATTGGTTTGTATGTAAAACTGTACCATCAAGCTTCACAAACATAGTAGGAACTATTTTAATATAATACTGGAACATGGTGGCACCTAGAAATAAAATTAAAATACATTTTTTACAAGAAGTAACAACTGTGAACACATTGCATAATAAATAATTAAATATGTAAACGTCAATTATTATTGTTCATTTAAATCAAGTTGTGTGGTTAACCTTTTAAATACTATGGTAGGTATGTCAAATTCTCACACACTGCTTCATGTATAGATGTTGTCTTTTAGGCATGCGATCGGTTGGCATGTACCTGTACATGACGCTGGTCTAAAAAGAGTTAATGGCTGATTTTTCATTATAGGTTTTCATTATGGGTCAGATTGGGTTGTCAGGATTCCTACTTACTGGCCTTACCACGATTCTTTAACATTACTAATGGAGGGCTCCGGCCCCTAGGGTTTAAGCAACTAAAATACTGGCACCAACGTCTGATATTTCAGTCGTTTTTACGCTTGAATGAAACAATTAACTACCTACTTACTAATTTATTTAATTAATAATGTTTTTAATAAAAAAATAATATGAAAGTTTGGCCTTCGAGGTAGGGTTGCCATCCGTCCGGGTTTCCCCGGATCTGTCCTAGTTTAGAGGGCGTCCGGGGAGCGTCCGGGCGGGGTTTCATTTGATGTCCGGGTTTAAAAAAAAAATTTAAATCTTAAAATTTAAGGTCAAACGTATACTTTTACTCTGAGGAAGGAACGTCGTTCTGAAACCGGTCGGCTTTAAACAAATATAAAAGTGGTTCAAACAAGGTAACATTGTTTCATGTATCTTTAATTAAAATTAAATTCAATTTCCAAGAACACAACTGCATTGATTTTCACAAATTCCTTTTAAAAAGGGAAGATATTCTAAAAGCTATCGGAAAGAGTGATAAACACAAAAAAACTGAAAAGTAAAAAAGGCGAGGAAAAAGCTTTAATAGCTAGATAATCAAATAATGTACTTTTGAGTGCAATAATTTTTTTTTCATTTTTGTAGTTAAAGTTATGATTGTTTTTATTACGTAAAAGAAATTTGCAATATGGCTGTTGACTAAAACTTTAAGGTGATATAAATGAGTATAGTTTTTGGTACTAAAATGGTCTCAGTACTTTTAAGATTTATGTTTAAAAATTTAATTGAATTTTGTTAGGCTTAATATTTTAGTAAGGTTTTGTTTTCATAACAGAGTAGGTATATTAATAATTTGTGTTTTATTTTAAGAATAAAAAATTTCTAACTGATTATTAAAACAATTTGTAACAAACTGTTATAAAATTCTGTTTTGTTAGGTACATATAAAAGATGACTAATTTAATTTTAAAATTAATAAAAAGGTGATTTATGACATTTTCAACTGTTATTTATTACACTGACAATGTTTTAAAAAACCTGTTGACATGTCCGGGTTCTGGGCTCTAAAATCCGGGGTTTTGAAGCGTTTTGTCCTGGTTGCCAAATTTAAGATATGGCAACCCTACTTCGAGGGGCAAAATAAATCATATATTTTGTTGTTGTGATTACATATTGTTAAGCTAATGTCATAAAATAAATAGAACAAAAAAAAAATTGCTAAATATTTTTATAATTCGACCGAGAAGCGGTAAATTTTACAAAAAAAAAATCGTTTTATTGGGGCCTTTATAAAAAATAATTTTTCGTTTATTATATATTTTCAATAATGATTAGCAATAATAGCCATACACGCCATTTACATAGAGGACATCTTCGTGTATCAATAGCGAATGATAAATCAAGGTTATTTGCAGTCGATAAACGTTGCCAGTTAGTGGGGAATTCCACAAATTAGGGGAATTTTGAAGATTTTCAAGAATTGGGTATTTTGTGGGGAGAATCTTTATGTGGGGAAAATGATTCTTGATATTTCGTGATTATCCAACCGCGTTGAAAAAAATATTTACAATAATTGTGAGTATGTACTATATTCAATTTTATTTAGCAGCGAATGCTCAAACATTTTTTTTCAAAGCCAGGACGAAAAAGAAATCCGAAAATGACTAGTAATAGCAAAAAAAACAGACTCTGCAATTCACACGCGGTAGAAGTGAAACCTTCGGAAAACTAAAGTATACAAGAGTGGGAAGCCTACGAAGCACCGCACAAAGACCAGGCCGATTGTACCATCTCATTCTCTCGCAGGCTAAATCCTATAGATCAAAGGTTCTCAACGTGGGCGATAATGCCTCCCTGAAGGCGTTTCAGATTTTCAGGGGGGAGGTAGGAGACCCAGAGAAACCCATCCCATCCCATTACGCCCCCCCCCCCTGTTGTGGTAAATATAATCGTGACAATAGGGTCACTATTTTTCGTTTCATCGAGTTTCAAATCACAACGGTGCTAATGCTTGTGCCACATACAGCTATAAAAGATCATTTGGCTTGGCCTATTTCAGCATATCGCTCGCCATATATTCCCATTGGGAATGTACGGCGAGCGATATGCCGAAATACGCCAAGCCAAATGATCTTTTATCCCTTATAGAAGCTGTGTGTGACACAAGCATAAAGAACTTTTCACTTCAATAAATGCTAATTTCAATAGAATTTTGTTTCATTTTGGAAATACTTGTGGGAAGTTTGAGCACCTATAGTGGGTATTTTAGAACATATGCATTGGCAACCCAGCCGATAATGCGCACGTTCTATGGTGCACGTTTGACATTACAAAAAAAGTAGGTACTTTTTTGACGTAACTTGGGTCGGCGAGATACAGTGTTGCCAACTTAGGGGTTTTACCCCCAGATTTAGGGGGAAAATAAGTGGGATGGGATTTTTTTAGGGGTTTAATATGTTTAGGGGTATTTTTGGGGGTTTTGTGATTTTGGTTTTGATTTTCAAAATATTTCACAAGATCTTGAAGAAATGGATTTGATGGATGTCAGGGAAAGATGCAAGAGCTTCTTATGTTGTCTGGCCGAGCAAATTCAAAAAAGGCTTCCGGATAATTTATCAATGTTAAAAATGGTTGCTGATTTGCACCCAAAGGTTGCTACGTCTCAAGTTAAACCCGATATAAAACTAATATTGAACCAAATTCATCGTACTCATATCTTTGGCAACAAAAATGAAATTGAGTCTGAGTGGCACCAATTGAGTAACAAAACATGGAAAAATACGTCAACTTCAGCTGATTTTTATTACGAAGTTTACAATCATTGTGACGCAGCTGGATGTAAACGTTTTGGAAACATCTCAAAATTTGGATTAGCATTTTTCACGGTTCCAATTTCAAACGCAAGTGTCGAACGTGCATTCTCCATTTACAATGTAGTTAAAAATAAGCTACGGAATAGACTCTCCATTGAAATGCTTCAAAGCATGATGATGGTTCGGTTCACATTAAATCGAAATGGTGGTTCTTGCACTACATTTAATCCATCACCTGAAATGTTAAGCCTATTCAATGTTAACATGTACGATTTAAAAAAATCTGATTCTTGTCAAGAAAATGATGCAATATTTGATGTTTTAAATGATTTGTAAATAAAGATTATTGAAAAACATTACAGCATATCATTTATTCATTATTATTCATTATTTTGACAAAATTTTTTTAGGGGTATTTTCAAGTAATTTGCCGGTTTCTAGGGGTTTTTGAGTTTAGTTTAGGGGTAAATATTTTTGAGAGTTGGCAACACTGGCGAGATAGAATCTCAAATAAAACGTTTTCATTTTCATAGCACTTTCGCATTAAATTCGCAAAAAAATGCCGGTCCCGGGAGGCATGTACCAGAGCCAAGGCCCCAGTTGCTTCGATAAAATGAAAATGGGCTTTGTTATCGGCTTCGCTGTCGGAATGGCGAGCGGTGCACTTTTCGGAGGTTTCACAGCTCTACGGTGAGTTTTCTTAATTGAATCTAATAATGATAATAAGAATTAACCCTAACACCGTAATTTTACACTCAAAACAATACTTGTTATTGTTTGAAAATGTTATTACTCGTGAGCGGGTGAATTATACGAATTATTGCAAAAATCCGGTTAAATTTCTATTATTATTGGTCATTGTTGCACAATAAACAAAAGTGTTTCTAGTGGCCTTGCGAATTAAATTTTTTGTAAGTAGGTAATCAAAGTTTATCAAACCGCCGCACACTTGGGTACTGATTATGGAAATTGCACTTGTTTCAGCAATGACTACAAGAAACAACTATGTACATGCACAAAATAGCTTATCAGGTTTGGAAAGTAATTTATGCATATGTAGATTGAAACGAAACTTTTGCAAATGTCAATCCATTCTAAAAAAATCCAAAATGGTGGAAAGGAATCATTTTACAAGGGAAATTTTGAACTTTGAATAAAAATTAAATGTTGCATCTTTTACCGTATCACCAAACGTAATGTAATTTTCATAATCTATGCATAAAAAGTGCGGCGGTTAGCAGTGGCGGCTCGAGCACTTTTTTAGTGGTGGGGATCGATATTTTTTTACGTACTGTACCGCAATCTCACCACCCGTAGAATATAATATAAAATTTCTCAAAAAAATATTTTATGGTCTAATCATGCTAGTCGGATATCTAAACACAAAATAATATAAAATATCCAAAGATATATGCCAATTTACAATATAGTATAATAAAAATAAAGCTTTATCTTGCAAGATTATTATCAAACTAATTTGAACGCGAGCGATTCCCGCCCGAAACTTCGCAAACAAATGTTTCTGTGGGGATCCAAAGAATTGTCCCCGCGGGTATTTGAATTCACATACGACTGCGCATGCGCAGTTGCATACGATCGCGAAACAACGCAAGGAAAGTATGGGGATACTTCGGATCGTCCCCCAAGTGCGCATTAGATTCTGCGCACTGAGAAATTAACCCGCTGTTTTGTGCTCCGTACATTGTTCGCTGTACGCGCGTAGGGTCTTATTAAAATCATCCGGAATAATTATTTGTATTTTATTTCTGCAAATGTTAATTACTTTTATGTTTAAAGAATCCTTTAATTTGGTGAAGACGACGCATCGACTATTATTTCCTTTTCCTTTAGTAGGTTTTGAATGTAACTGGCGGGGACCGTCCCCATTGTCCCCCTGTGAAGAACCGCCACTGGCGGTTAGATAAACATGAAAATAGTTTTTACTGTGTTTGGGAATGTGCTGAGGAAGATAAAATGAAAGGTGGTGATAATGTTTTTTCTTTTTGATTTTAGTTATGGGGCGCGTGGAAGAGAGCTGGTACACTCCGTAGGGAAGACCATGATTCAGGGAGGAGGTACCTTTGGAACCTTTATGGCTATCGGAACTGGAGTTAGATGCTGACTTAAATAATCACCAAATTCTTTCTTGTGTACATAACTTATATTTAAAATATTTTTAAGCTTTTTATGCAATGTTTATCATTTATTTCAAGGTTTGAAGTACCTATTCACATTTATAAAATTTGTTGGTTCATTTAGTAGATATTTTAATAGATAAGCCATGATCTAATGATAATAAAAGATTTTTTGATGAATTATTATTTGCCTAAAATGAAAAGATTTCTCTATTTGTAGAAATTTGCAAAGATACATATAGTCTGTCAATTAAGAGTAGAAAATATAAAAACTTGAACTACTAAATTTGTAGACTGGCAACACCAATTTAACTGTCAAATATTTTTTTGAAGTGCAATTACACTGGATGTATAGAACACAGTAAACCACATTTTAAAAAACATTTTTTCTTCATGACATAAATTTGATTAAAAGGTGATTTATAAAGCGATTTGCTTTAATTTAATTTAACATAAATTTGAATTTAATAATAGATAGAAAGGAAGAATCACTAATGGTGAGTTTAGTTACACTACTTTTAGATCTGAATGAGTTAAATATATTCAGATCTAAAATTAGAGACATGATCTAAAGCCCAGGCAACGCTAGGTACTTTATCTAGTATTAAATAAATGTGAGCAATTTCTAAACTGTGCTTTATATTTTATTACATTATGGTTATTCTTCATTATGTTAACACAAAATTGCAAAGGTATAATAATAATATACCTATGCGCAATTCTAATTTTGAGATCGGCGGGTATCTATACTGCGATGAAAAAATATTTTTTCCACTATTATGCCCTTTTAATTTTTTATAAAAATGTAGGTTACACAGCTTTACTTTAACACCATGAGTTATGTGTTTAGTATTGCCATTTGATCAACAGTGGCGCCCTCATATATTTTCTACTCTTATTTGACAAACTGTAGGTACTTCTTATTTTAATTTCAAAGTACTTAGAGTTCTAGTTAATTAATTAGAGTTTCTTAATTCATTAATTAATATAATACTTAATTAGTCTTAGTTAATTAATTAGAGAACTCTAATTAATTGCGTCAAGGCAAGAAAACATCTCAGTTTTCAACTAGTTTAGCGGCTACGCTAGGTTTATGTAACATGGTTTGTGATACAAAATTGAGTAAAATTTATAAAAGATAATTACTTAAATTAGTTATTGATATTATTGCTTAATGGCAACACTTAATTTTATGTGGTGTAACATCTTTCTTGTTTTTCTATGACTTACGTACCCATACTACGTGACCAACTTTTTGCAATTTTTAACCCCCCCCCCCCCCCCCCCCGGTGACCAAAATCCTAAGCAACCCGCCGCTCATTTGTATGGAGCGTGACATTTTGAAGACCCCCCCCCCCCCCCCCCCTAAACGTGTCACGTAGTATGGGTACGTTCCCTTATGTCAGTGCATTAAAAATGATGTTTTTTCCTTAGTGTTTATAGAAAATTTTAAAGTCGTGTAATTCAGTTAATATTGCTTGCCGACGCCTAATTCTTTCAGATTCGGATTTTCCGGCCCATAATTAGTATAAAAAAAGAATTTTTTTTTATCTAGGACTATCTCCCGTAAACCGAACTTTAGCCAAAAATATATTTAACACGTTATCTGGTTAGACCATAGGTTCTCAACGTGGCCAATTGAGACTTTCAGGGGAGCAGTAGAAGACCCAGAGAAAATTAGAGGGATGGGGTGGGCAGGTAAAAAAATCTGATCTAAAAAAACAAAAACCACTAATCATGTGCTAATAATCTTACGTCCATTATTATTGTCATTATTAAGAATTGAGACTGTATCATGCATATAAGAAGGAAGGCGGTAGTAACCCGGTACTTAAAATACAAAAGAATTGCTTTTTTAACTTGCTAAACAAAAAGGTATAACAAATAATTTAATATATTTTTAACCGAATAATTGATTCCGTGACAGTTGAGCCCCCCTCCCCATTAACAAGTTGTGGTAAATATAATCGTAGCAATAGACAATAGCTGTTTCAGATTCGCGACAGATGGTAAGTAAAAAAAAATGGGGGCTCTAGAAAATTTTTTTTTCTCAAAGTGGGTGGTGGGCAAATTAATATTGAGAACCTATGGGTTAGATCAGGGGTGGGGAACCTGCAGCCCGCAAAACTTTTTTGTGCGGCTCGCGAGCACTTTTGGTGCGGCCAGCTGAAAAACAAATTACACTCAGAAAGCGAGAACTGTTTACTTTCACAGTGTTTCAGCTACACTTTCAATTTATTATTTCTAAAACCAGAGAAAGTCGTAAGCTGACAGGTGTATATGCTTATGTATGCACCTATGTTTCTAGAAATCAGGTTAGACATAAATACGCCCATGACCAACATCCTTTTTTAGTTTTATTTAAATTTTTTATTATTATATGATCGGTAAATTAATGACAATTCTATTCAGGAAGGGAAAAAATATGATGTGCTTTCATCGTAATATATTGCCACACTTCTGCTGTAAAAAATAATAAAAAAAATAAAAAAGAAAATAAATATATTGTACTCACTAAATTCTCTGTAAAATGCAAGAAAACCATTCACATGTTCTGAGCACAATATAATTTAAGCTGGTGGGCCCTTTTTTTTACATTAGCTCCACACAGGAAGCCCCGAGGAAAATAATTAATAAATAATCTTCGGGGAGGCTGTGTGGAGGTTTTTTTTTATGAAGTTCTGGGTAGGAAAAGGGTAGTATGGGGTTGGTAGGAACAGGGCCGCCGACAGCTAATCTGGGCCCCAAGTCTAGTAGACTATACCGGGCCCCCTCCCCACAACTTACCGGGGGGGGGATAACAATTAATAAGTTCATGCTTACCTGTGCTACTGCTAGGAATACTATTTCATTACCTTTTCTTATACCATTATACCAATCGGGTAAAGTTCGGTTTAGGGGCGGCATTCCTAGATAATAAAACTAGTTATTTTTATACTAACTATGGGCCGGAAAATCCGAATCTGAAAGAATTAGGCGTCGGCAAGCAATATTAACTGAATTACACGACTTTAAAATTTTCTATACACACACAGGAAAACAAGCCATTTTGAACGCATTCTGACACTACAAGTCATAGAAAAACAAGAAAGATGTTACACCACATAAAATTAAGTGTTGCCATTAAGCAATAATATCAATAACTAATTTAAGTAATTACTCACTTTTGTATCACAAACCATGTTACATATACCTAGCGTAGCCGCTAAACTACTTGAAAACTAGGATGTTTTCTTGCCTTGACGCGAGTAGGCGCTATGAAGGGGGCACTTTCTTTTCTATCACAAACCATGTTACACAAACCCAGCGTAGCCGCTAAACTACTTGAAAACTGGGATGTTTTCTTGCCTTGACGTGAGCAGGCGGTATAAAGGGGCACAAACCATGTTACACAAACCTAGCGTAGCCGCTAAACTACTTGAAAACTGGGATGGTTTTCTTGCCTTGACGCGAGCAGGCGGTATAAAGGGGCACAAACCATGTTACACAAACCTAGCGTAGCCGCTAAACTACTTGAAAACTGGGATGTTTTCTTGCCTTGACGCGAGCAGGCGGTATAAAGGGGCACAAACCATGTTACACAAACCTAGCGTAGCTGCTAAACTACTTGAAAACTGGAATGTTTTCTTGCCTTGACGCGAGCAGGCGGTATAAAGGGGCACAAACCATGTTACACAAACCTAGCGTAGCCGCTAAACTACTTGAAAACTGGAATGTTTTCTTGCCTTGACGCGAGCAGGCGGTATAAAGGGGCACAAACCATGTTACACAAACCTAGCGTAGCCGCTATGAGATAGTCATAATTCATCAGGTTAATGTGTTATGTGATGAATTATCATGTGAGGAAGTATCGTGTCGGAAAGTTTTACGTTATTGATATTATTGCTTAATGGCTACACTTAATTTTATGTGGTGTAATATCTTTGGTGTTTTTCTATGACTTGTAGTGTCAGAATGCGTTCAAAATGGCTTGTTTTCTTGTGTGTGTATAGAAAATTTTAAAGTCGTTTAATTCAGTTAATATTGCTTGCCGACGCCTAATTCTTTCAAATTCGGATTTTCCGGCCCATAATTAGTATATAAAAAAATATATATATATCTAGGACTATCGCCCCTAAACCGAATTTTTTCCTACCAATCATTCGAATTTAGCATAATTATTCAATGGAAATGTTTAAAAAGTTATCGTGAATACTCAAAATAAAATACTTGTGTTTCTTGTTTGTGTGTATTTACATATTCTTCGTTAATCAAGATATCTTGAGGCTAAATTAAATTATTATATTTGAAAGAAAGAAAACAGGTAACAAAAATAAATAATCAATTTTCAAAACCAATGGAAAATAAATTAGGAGTACCGCAGGGATCGATCCTTGGACCCCTTTTGTTCATACTCTATAAGTCTATATTAATGACATGGTGAAAATATTTTCAAAATGCAAAGTACGACTATTTGCCGATGATACACTTATATACTTAATTGGAGATAACTATAAAGAACTAATAAATATTTTAAATAATGAACTAGATGATGTATCAAGATGGCTAAAAATAAATAAGCTTAAATTAAAAACAAAATGTATGGTGATTGGAAATAAGAAGACATCCAGTGAAAGCAAAATTAAAATTGGTGGTGAAATTATTGAAAATGTTACTGAAATCAAATACTTAGGAGTTATATTAGATTCCAAACTAAACTTCAATAGACATGCCGAATATACCCAAAAGAAAATTGGCAAAAAGATATCTTTTTTGGAAAGAATCCGGCCTAAAATTTCCAGAAAAACCGCCATCACCATTTACAATTCAATTATTGCTCCACACTTCAATTACTGTTCAAGTATCCTTTTCCTCTGTAATGAAAGAGAACAGAAAAAGTTTCCTAGGAGTATGAGCGGTGGCGCGGCGGGCGGCTGCATCGCCCCTCCCACAGCTGGCCGGCCGGCATGGCGTGCTTGTAGCTTGAGCTGTGAGTGGCACGCTCTGAGAGCGTATTCACACACATGCGTGGGATGACGTAATTCAGCATATCGCTCGCCATATATTCCAATTTGGAATGTCCGGCGAACGATATGCCAAAATACGCCATCCCTCGCATATTATAGCTGTGTGTGAACACGCTCTGACAGTTGGGCCTACGGAGCGTGCGGGCCCAGGCGCCCGGCCCACGTCCGTTCCTAGTGTCATTGGCATTTTTTAGTAAAATATCCGGGGCCCGTCCCGGGCCCCCCTTAGGCCCGGGCCCCAAGTTTCGGACTTGGCTAACGTGCCCTCTCGGCGGCCCTGGGTAGGAATCAGTGTGTCCAGGAGTGACGGACATATGAATCCATCTCTCCCATTGCGGTGCAAGGCGATGTTCCGAGAGAGTACGGATGGAGAAGTCAAAGGGACTCCCTCAACTATTCTCTCTCAATCCGGCCTGCCATGGAGCTGGTGGGCAGACGCATCCACCGCCAAACCTGGACATACCTCACCCCATGAACCCGGGCACGGTCAACAATGATTTTTTTATATCTTAGCCCTCTGGCAAGAAAACCATTTCTCGACGCATTAATAATAACTATCGTGATGTGACCCTATATCAACAATTGAATTTGGGAGCCACTTCTGGGCTGGAGTCTCACAATATAAACCAATAATAAACCTGTATTCTGTGCGGAGGGCAGCCCATCTGATTGACAATCCATTGTTAACAGACTGATTGCCATCTCTATTGTGCAGATGCAATGTAGGCATGACGAGCCTGTTTTACAGGTATTTTAATGGAGCCTGCTCTGAGGAGCTAGCACATTAATCCCCTGTGTACCGGTGACAACTCGATTGACACGAGCTGAACATCCATTAATAGTTGCTGTTGGATTCATGAGAATGGGTAGTTTCTTCGACTCCTTTTTGTGTAAGTCGGCTGGTATGTGGAACGAGCTACCAGCATCTGTTTTTCCTCCTTCATATAATCCTTTTCTACAGCCTCTACCTTAAAGCGCCTTACAAAGCTGCCCAAATGGGTGGCGACATACTTCCCCTGTCTTTACACTGTATAGACAGGGAGGGCGTTCTTGTGAGGTTTCACATTAAAAAAAATCACCCATGAACCGACAACCAAAATTAGAATGCTTAATAACATTTACTTCAATATTACATTTTATGAAACTTGACACACGTAACTTTGCAGTCGGCTAAAAGAGGAACTAATTTACAAACTATTTTTGAAATCCATAGTTTCTTGCGTCTATTTGCACACTTTTTTCAAATTAAGTATTAAGTATGGTGATAAATAAATTGATGAAATGGCTCCCCTATACGATGGCCCAGCGAAGGTTGCAACGAATCTACACGATGGCGAAGTTCAGTTCTACTTTCGTCAAACGTCAAGATGATGTGGAAGTGACCACCGCTGCGGCAATATATTTATTTAGCACATACTAATAATATCTTATTATTTCACCACTTGTCCAAACAATCACCATTATGTTGAAAAACGAAAGTATTTACGTAGTTTTGAAACAAAATAGAACGTTAACTCCCGATCACATTCAAATGAGTAGTGGGCCATATGCAGAAGCGTCCTGCCATTATGGTCCCACTATCGTTTGATGTGTGGACGGAAACCCAACACCGAGGCCCAACGTGATGGGCCATTGTGCAGAGGAGCAATTACCCACCTTCAGTGGCAAGTCCCATTGTAGTATCCAGTGGGCTGTTGGCATCCAGAATCTTGGCACCGAACGACAGATGCCTGATGATGTGGGTGGTGTTAAAAGAGGAGGAGGAGTATGGCTGGACGTCGTGAATATGTACGTGGTTGATGGAGAAGCTCTGTCCAGGTGCCACGTGGAAGCTGCCTCCAACCTAAAAAATCAAAAAACATTAAATTGACCCAAGAGTTGCCTACCGAAGCTAGGAGAACTCATCTTTTCATCCCCTCATTTCTGAGAATCGTGACTCCAGCCCAATTGCCCTGATGAAACAGGTCACTCCACTCGCGTCGCGGAAACAAACCTTCCGAACACCTGTTAAGTGTGCCAGTAGAACCGTGGCAACCCCATTTTGGAAATGTGTTCAATAGAATGAAGGAGTGGAAGAAAGAAAGTTAGGAAGTAAGTTAAAGGTAATTCAACTACCTTGCTACATTGCTAGTAATGTAGCAAGGTAGTAACTCTGCTAAACCTAGTGAGTTAGTGAGGAAGCCAGTAGGCTAGCATTTCAAGCCAGGATTCTGTTACTTTTGAGCTAGTAGCGTCCCCCATCACCGAACTTACTATCATGACTTTGCTTTTAGCTTCCTGTGGCCGGCGAAGCTAGTGCATGATCGGCTAGTGTAGGATGTTTTTCCCTAAGGACATGTTGTTACGTTACTGCTGTGATACGGACTTAAAATTTCCTAGTATTATGTAAACTGCTAAGAGCACAGAGGTTGTTTTATTATATTTGGTTTGTATGATAATCTATCTATATAAATAAAAATGAACCGCCGAAATGCATGTACGCGCATAACTTCCGAACCACTGCACCAAATTGGATAATCCTTTTTTTTCTGTGTTCGTTATTGTCAGGACAAGGTTTGTATAAAACTACTGGTGTGCTCTGGAACTATGAAATTTGTATAAAAAATTGCAGTATGTGGCACGCGATGAAGAATTTAAGTTTAAAAATATAGATTTACCGTACTTGAAGAGGGTGCTGAGTAATATGAAGTCGAAGGAATCACCAGATGGTATTACAATAAATATAATCAAAGACTCTATAAATATTATTGGCGAATCGATGGTTCAAATTATCAATGAATCTTTGAATAGTGGAGTATTCCCCAAAACTTGGAAGACATCTGTAATAACTCCCATCCCAAAAATTGATAACCCAAAAAAATTTGACGACTTTAGGCCGATCAATTGTTTACCCAAATATGAACAAATACTGGAATACATAGTAAAGGAGCAATTAACTGAATATATTGAGGCCAAGCAGATATTAGTTCGACAACAATCTGGTTTTAGAAATAAATGTTCTTGTGAAACTGCTATTAACTATGTAATAGATGAGTGGAAAAATTTTAGAGATAAAAAAAGTAAAATTATTGCAGTATTTCTAGACTTAAAGCGGGCATTTGAAACAATCGACAGAGATAGATTAATAAAAAAATTAAGTAATATTGGAATTAATGGTAAAGAAAATAAGTGGTTTGTTGATTACCTATCAGAAAGAACACAAGTAACAAAATATGGGGGTATAACATCTGAACCACATAGTACTAACAAAGGCGTTCCGCAGGGTTCTGTCTTAGGTCCATTGCTGTTCATTATATACATGAATGATATTATCAAAGTGTTAAAACATTGTGCAATTAAACTATTTGCTGATGATACATTGTTATACATAGCCAGTAAAAATTTACAGGACGCCATTGAAAAAATGCAAATTGATTTAAATAATGTAACGCTGTGGCTAAACCAAAACAAACTCAAATTGAATGTTACGAAAACTAAGTTTTTAATTGTGGATAACTTAGGTGGAAACGAGCAGGCAACACTAAAAATTGATAACGAAAGCATAGAAAGGGTTAGCAGTATTAAATATCTGGGTGTGATATTGGATGATAAATTAAAATTCGACGAACACTTAGAATACATAACAAAAAAAATTGCTAAAAAAGTTGGATTCCTAAAAAGGATCAGAAATAACTTGGATCTCAAGACAACGCGCCTTGTCTACAATTCTATTGTAACTCCGCATTTAAATTATTGTTCTAGTGTATTATTCCTATGTAACGAAACCCAAAATAATAAACTACAGGTTATACAAAATAGGGGGATGAGGATGATTTTAAAATGCAACATTTTTACAAGAGTTAAAATTATGTTACAAAATTTAAATATGATGACAACCAAACAACATATAGTATATAATACATTAACAATGATTTATAAACTTAAAAATAATATGCTCCCAAATTATCTGAAGAGTACTATTTTGTTTCAAGAAAATGTTCACAATTAGCCTACGAGAAGACGCGGAGACTTTAGGCTTCCCAAAACTAAACTTTCGTGCACACAAAATAGCGCATTTTATAAAGGGAAAAAACTCTATAACAGTCTGCCAAATGCAGTAAAGGAAGCCTCAAGTCTCAGCAATTTTCGTAGGATGTGTGCATTATACGTAAAAAATATTTTTTGATTACTTACCAATGTTATTCTCAGGTCTTGTTCTTTTATAATGTATTTTTGTATAATTATCTTTTTTATTTAGTATTCTTTTTTTAAATGTAGTTGTGAATATTCCTGTACCTACTTCGTAAATTGTATTTTTTATATTTTCCTACTAGATGTATGAAAATATTTACATACATCTAAATAAAAAATTCAAAAACAAAAAAAACGCGAGCTGTTTAAAAAATGAATGTAGAGGGACTGAATGTGTGGAATGCGGGAGGGGGGAGGGGAACTCGGGAAGGTGGTTCGCGGGACGGTGGAGGGGGGAGTGGATTGGGGAGAGGGAAAGTGGAAGAGACGGAGTGGGAATGCGAGAGGGGAAGGGGACGCGGGAGAGGAAGGAGAGGCGGAAAGGGAACGGGACGAATGGGAAAGGACACGCAGGGAGTAATAATTTCTTTAAAAAATGGCATAGCAAAGCATGCCGGGAACCAGCTAGTATTATTATAAATCTTCATTCGAATTTATGTGCATAGAAGCCCGGGAATCTTTTACATTTAGAGTACTCCGGTAAAGAATGTCTGCTCTCTAAGAACATGTTGCTAGCAAGATGGGGTGCTCGATAGCCCTTTAGGAGAGGAGCTCGGCTAGTAATTTGACGAATCACAATTTGTTTCATATAAATCATATTACTGGGGCCTTCAGATATTAGCGGTAGCATATTCCTGCTAATAGAATGGACTGAAATAAAATGTTGTTTTAGTAACAAACGTGTAGGAATTGACACAAGATTCTGCCACAACTGGTACATAATATCCACAAAAGCAAATAATTAATTAAAGTCGTTATCTTACTCTGTTGACTTCCATAGAACCATAAATTTGGCACCCTTCGAGGAATGCATTTTTCAACTTGTCTTTCCCAACCTCCCCCTTGCACTGCTCAAAGGTATCCAGGTTGGGCAGGCTCCAACGCTTGGCTCTGTAGGCTTCCTTTACCTCTTCGCAAGTGTTGCAACACCTACAATAAAATCCTAATTATGAAACTGTAAATTCATGTTTTGAAACCCAATAGTAATATGTAGTAATGTACTATAAACCCATGACTTACGCAATTCCGATTTAGGCTGTATTGTTTTATTAAACCGTTCAATTCTCAACAAATTTGCTCAAATGTTCACTGTTCGCGGCTAGAAATTTGACATTTTTATTGATAATTTAAAACTCTTATCTTGTTCTGAAACCGTGAGAGTAATTTCGCCAACATTGGATAGATATTATTTAATATCTTAACACACTTCAGACGGACAAAAACAAGGAACCCGCTCAAAAAAATGGATTTTGTTTTTAACCGATTTATCTTTGAAAATTATATGTAAGTACATTAGAATGATTTTTTTAATATAGTATTTATCACACCACATCTATAGAAGTAATGTCCAAAATTGTAGCCTACTTCGTAATAGGACTCCACAAATAGAATTAAAGTCAGTTTTAGGCCATTTAGTGATGTTTTATTTGTAAGTATTTTATTACATTACAAAAAATGGTTTTCACTTTGGTACAAATCATTATAAGAAAAAACAATCTGCGCATCTCCAGTGCTATGGCATAAATTTCCTTTTGATAAAATATTCTTCCATACAAAAGAAAAGGAGATAAGATGGGGAAGACTTGTATAACATAGTATTATAATACACATATATAATATATATTTATATGTTTTATACATGTACATATCGACCCATAATCGGCAGAACAGCTTAAGCGCCAAACAGTAAATTGTTCAGGAGAAGGTTTTTTTTTAAATAACTTTCTTCATTGATTCCAAAAATGATTTTGGTTAATTAGGATTATTAATCTTTGGTTGCTGCCTATATAAAGCTGATAACACATTCATTATCTGAATGCCTTCAGTTGTTGAGATAGTGGCGGTAATGCTGTTTTGCCTATGACCCTGGCAGATTTTTACCTAGGAAATTTCGCGTACGTTTAATGTTTTTAATGTTTAGAGTACATAATTATTATTGAAATATATATCACGCGATCATGATAGGTGAACAAATAACTAAATAAAATGGTTCATGACAGTTGATCCTAAAGTTGACTAAATACAATGATTTGCAAGTAAGTATGCAAAGAGTATATACGGCCGTATAACCCAAGTCGATATACTTGTATCTGCAGGCATCTTGATTGAAAATCCGTTGTAAAAATATTTTTACTAACAATAATTTCGACTCTCCGAAGGAGCATGCTGTAATAACAAAAAACGACATACTTATACGTGCAGTCCGCTTAGCGCTTAGCAAAAAATCACAATTTAACATTTTTTATTTGAATACAACACCAGAGGCCCACCTTCTCAGTGGAGGCAGTGAGGCCTCCACAATTTTGGTATGTTATGAGGCTGAAGGTAGTGGGGAGGGGAAGGATATGTGTAAAATGTATCTGGCTATTGAGAACTAGTTACCAAACATGGCTAAAGCAATTTCAAGTAATAAATCTAATACCTACACACTACACACCAGCGTACAAATACAAAAAATCATATAATATAACTTTTTTACCCAAATACAACACAAGAGTCCCAACTGCTCCCAACCGTCTGGAGCGAGTGAGACTATGGAATCCCCAATTTTAGCATGTAGTGATGCTGGGTTCATGGGGTAAGAAGTGTCCGGGTATTGGCAGCGGATGCGTCTGCCGACCAGCGGCAGGCCGGATCGGGAGAGAATGGTTGAGGGAGTCCCTTTGACTTCTCCAACTGTACCCTCTCGGAACATCGCTTTGCACAGCAGTGGGAGGGATGGATTAATACTTCCTTCACTCCTGGACATACTGACCCCAGATTACTACCCTCCCCTAATACCCTTTTCCTTCTCAGAACTTCCTCTCCTTCCTTTCCTGAAAATAACCTCCACACAGCATCCCCAAAGATGGCATAGGCCCCGAGGGGAATTATTTTCCTCAGGGCCTCCTGTGTGGAGCTAATGTAAAAAAAAAACAAGAGTCCCAACCGTCTGAAGCCAGTGAGACCATGGAATCCTCAATTTTAGTATGTTATGAGGCTGAAGCTGAAGGTAGTGGAGAGAGGAAGGATATATTGAAAATGTACCTGGCTATTCAGATCTAGTCACCAAATACGGCTAAATACGGTTACTAAATCTGAATAGCCCTGTACATTTTCCTCATCTCCTTCCTCTCCTTACTACCTGCAGCCTCATAACATACTAAAATTGGGGATGCCATAGTCTCACTGGCTCCAGACGTTTGGGACTCTTGTGTTGTATTTGGATAAAAAAGTTTATTATATATTTTTTTGTAATTATGCACTGGTGTATAGTGTATATTTAGACTTATTACTTGAAATGGCTTTATCCGTGTTTGGTGACTAGATCTGAACAGCCAGTTACATTTGCCACATCCCCTTCCCCTCCCTACTACCTTCAGCCTCACAACTAGCGAAAATTGGGGATGCCATAGTCTCACTGGCTCCAGACATAATTGGGATAAATTATGTAATTTGCATTACTACTTTTTATACTAATATTCAAATACAAAACAATAAATTAAAATAAAAACCTAAGAATTTCCGTTTAGTTTCCGATGCTACTAGCCACCGACATGTCTGCACTAGTCACCAGATGGACGCCAACCGACTAAACTGGAACATTGTCGATCAACAGCCTAGACAGCGTAAACAGCATATCCGACCACAGTCGCTTATGCTAAAAGTTACAGGTACTAAAAAATATTTTTGTCACGCATGTAATTAGGCAGCATTGAACAGTTTTCCTTAAAAATCGTAATTTGACAAAAATGTTGTTTGCGCTGTTCTGATTGGGGCACAATATTCATATAAAAATATTGACAGCAATGCCTTTTAGGGCATCCAAGTAGGACCTGCATATAAGCCAGAACAACCCTTCCCACCCAAAGTGTGTTAAAACAGTAACTGGAATTTTCTTTTTTATAAATGTACATCGATTACCGGATATTGTTTATAGGATTTTCTAAACTATAGAGTACGCGATGTAAAAAAACAACGTAGATATTGCACAAAACTCTCTTTTGGGGAAAGCGTATACCCCTCTGTTGTGGGAAGGTTAAATATTTTAACTCACCCACTAGCAGCACCATAGCAGCTTCCACATTTGATTTCGGTTGTTTCATTTTCAGCCTTCTGTAAAATTGAATCACCACAATAATATACTAGAATTTTATTTTTTTAAATTAAATAGCTATATTTATTATTAATTTTTTAAACTTTATGAGTAAAATCTCAAATTATAATATTTAATTAAATGAAGACAATATTAGCGAAACTCAATCGAAATCTGGAGACAGAAAAATCAGAAAAGATATTGGCTCCGCTAGGACTCGAACCCAGAACCCTTTTCTTACATGGAAACAGCTCTACCGATTAAGCTACGGAACCCATGGGTTCCGTAGCTTAATTCGAGTCCCAGCGGAGCCAATATCTTTTCTGATTTTTCTGTCTCCAGATTTCGATTGAGTTTCGCTAATATTGTCTTCATTTAATTAAATAGCTATATGTTGGCAAGAGCTAAATGCCACATTGATAACAATTTTCAATTAAATTGAAATAAAGGTTTACTTTGGTAGTTGTTGAAGTAGTGACTATGTCTTCTTTCTTTGGATCCTCTATCGGTTGGCCTTCCAAATCCAGTCTTCTTTTATAAATGTTATGATCTATTTGTAAATGTTGCTCCCCGGACGTATCCATTGCATCCAAAACCAAGTCTAAAATAATCGAAAAATTGAATACTGGAGTCATAACAAACATGCACAAATCAAAGAATGCTCTGAAGAAATCAATTTAATTTGCAACTGGATTAGGTGAAACTATGGAAGGGTTTGTAAAGTTTGGAAATATAAGTGTCATATGTATAAGTCATTGGCATGAGATCATTTTTGCTATGGTTTAAACATCATCGTCTATATTTTCCGTTTCTTGTGCCCTAATCACAGACATCCAAATTGATAGACTTCTCGAACATGAAATCTGTGTACCATTTCGACGAGCTGGAGGCAATCCACGTGACCATATTTTTGACTTTGAGGAGGGTTCGAAAATGCTTTGACTAAACTACGACATCAGTCATACATTGACCGCCGAAGAGCGCACATTGAAATAATCAGTACCAACATGATCTGAATGTATGCTTTGAAACTAACCGTCTCGAGTAGCGATGCTAAAAATGAGTGAGATGGGTAAATTATAACCCATTTTCAAAGGTGTCTGACTAAATAGTACCTATAACAAAATATTTAATTTTGGAAACAAGTCTGAAGTTTTGTTTACCCGATATGGGATTTGTAGTTAAGTTTTTTATGCAGCCAGCAATTTGTGCATGATTGTAAAAAGAACTCATAATTCACAATCACGACTAGCAATCAGTGGCGGCTCGTGACTTTTGGGTGTGCTAGAAAGCTGATATTAAAAAAATGGAATTATTGATGTTGTTGTAGCGGAAATTTTTTTTTTTTTTTTTTCGAAAATCAGTTTTTGTATGAAAAATTTCAAGAAGTTTCAGTTTGGCGGTGCGCCGCACCGATTTCCTGAAAAATCTTCATACAAAACACCGATTTTTGAAAAAAAAAAAAAATTATTTTTCGCATACGACAACATCCATGATGCAATTTTTTTAATATTAGCACCCTAGCACAACCAAAAGTCACGAGCCGCCACTGCTAGCAATCCGGTTGTCGCGGGTTCAAATTTTATTTAATTAATTTGTATTATTTTCACAATTCATTCGCTTGAAATCTTATATATAAAATCTCATGTCACGGTGTTTGTGGTCGCACTCCTCCGAAACGGCTTGACCGATTTTTATGAAATTTTTTATATATATTTGGTAGGTATGAGAATAGGTTTTAAAGTATATTTCATGCCGCTAGGTGATTAGGGTGTCCCTATCCAGAATAAAATTTTCTATTTTTTTTTGATAAATTTTTTTTTGCATTTTTTTTATTTGGCATCAAAATTTTTTTTTTAATTTTTTTTATTTGGCAACAAATAATACCTTATTTTTGAACAGTGGAAAAGACAGGGACGTTGGCTTAATTTAGGCAAAGATCCAGATGATAAAGGATACTGACTTTTTCTTCTTAACACACTTTTGACAATAAGGGTAGTTCTAACCTTAACGCTGGTCCTACTTGAATGCATGGAAAAGCATTGCTGTCAAATATTTTTATATGAATATTGGGTAAATATTCCACTAACCGCCGCACTTTTACTAGGCACAGATTTTGGAAATTACACTACGTTTCAACTTAATTACTACTGAAACAAATAATTACATTTGGATACATGTTAAAAGATGCATAAAATTCCATTTTTATTCAACTAAAATTTAAAATTTCCCATATAAAAGAATTCCTTTGTTGCCATTTCAATTTATTTTTGTATGGGTTGACATGAGTTTTGTTTCTATCTAAGTATGCATGAATTGCTGAGTTTACGCAAAAATAAGAAACTAATAACTTATTTTATATATGTAAATAGTTGTTTCTTGTAGTGATTGTTAAAACAAGATGTAATTTCCATAATCTGTGCCTAAACTAACTGCAGCAGTTAGTGGAATAATTACTGAATATTATACGTCATCTCTTTGTAAGGGTCCCAACCATTTAGAAATGTATAAGACATAAACAATATACGTACAAATGTACATTAGAGATGGGTAAGTTCTGCATTTTGCCAGAGGCCTCCGAGACATGTTTCCTTTTAAAAGCACTTGAGTCTTGGAGCAGGTCCCGGGACCCACTCCCGACTCGCGAATTGCTCGGACCGAGACGCACAGGACCGAGGCATTCGGGTTCCTATTACTCACTACTCACTACCAGGAGAACTGGCGACCCGCGAGTTGAGCGGAGCGCGAACACGGGTACACCGGCCGGTGGAGGCATTCGGGTTCCCGGTTCGACTCCGAGTTTTGGGTTTGGGACCGAGCCCGAGTTCTCTTGGAGTAGTCGATTTTAAAAAGGATTATGAGTAGGAACCGCTTCCCGCAAAGGACCGGAGTACAAGAGCCCATTCCAGCTGAACCGACACATCGCTAATGTACATGTGATACATGATGAGAATCTTCTTATCTCCTTGTCTTTCGTGTGGAAGAATATTTTATCAAAAGGAAACTTACACTTTGGCGCTGGAGGTGAGCAAATTGTTCTTTTTTTTGTAATGATTTGTACCAAAGTGAAAACCAATTTTTTTTATAATGTGTAGCGGTCACTTAACCCGCTCTGCTAAAACCATCGCACCGCCACTGGTTAAGGATCACACCAAAAATAAGTATCTAGGTGCAAGCCGCTACCGGCACTATAAGTACGTCTATTGTCTTGTAACAATTAACGCGGCAACCTACTGGAAAGTTCCCGTCTCCACAAAAATTTATCAACACAGCAACTTGAGTGTTCTCGAACTTTCTCACCTTAGGCGCGGCGGTCGAATTTCACACGCCGTTCTCGAAACTACTTGCCCGGCCGGTAGAGTATAAAAGCCAGCGCAGCCGCATACAGCTTAGTCTCAAGTCTAGTCTCAAGTCACACGCATACAGTAATACAGTGCATACCTTATCAGTGAATTCGCTCCAGTGCGGTATCGGCTGAACGGCCAGCCCCGGCGACTCAGAGCCGGCACCGTGCCGATGCGCCACAACCTTCGAGGAACATTATCTCGCAGCTCACATGGTTTGCGGCGGACCTACAGCTCAGAGATACACTTCGCCTCCCAAGGTTCACCGCTGTCCATCTCCGCGACTCAAAGCGTCGAGCAACATCCTGGAGGTCATGGTCTTTTCCACCACCACGGTGCAGAGCTACATGCTGGTGACATGCAGACCCATGGTCTGCTCCACCACAGCATCTTCGACCATCATCATCAACTTCACTGCCAACACCACTTCTGATTTGCACTCACTACTACTCGTGTCAACACCATCTGTCCATCTGCTACGTAGCTACAAATAAAGACTTCGACTCACTACATCGACTGACGCCTCTCATTTCTAACGCTCCCTTCTCTACCGATGCGGACTGCTCCCTCAAATGTAATAAAATAATACATTTTTTACACATAAAATGTCACTATATGGCCCAACACAGACTTTAACTTCTGTTTATGGAGTCCTATTACAAAGAAGGCTATAGTTTTGGACAATAATTTAATAGATGGGGTGTGGTGAGAAGTGTTAAAAAAAAGAGGTTAAGGGTAAGGTCCAGGGTTCGAGTCCCAGATTTTCTGATTTTTCTGTCTCCCGATTTTCAATAGAGTTTCGCTAATATTGTTTTCTTTTACTTAAATATTACAATTTGAGGTTTTGCTCATGAAGTTTAAAATAAAAATAAATTTTTTAAAAATTTATTTAAATATACATATTATTTTCAAAGATGTATCGACATATTCCATTTTCTCAAATGGGTTCCTTGTTTTCGCCTGCCTGAAGTGTATTAATAACAAATACAGTAAATTATTGAAACACTGTTAACAATGTTCAAACAATACGAATTAGAAAACATACAGAAAAGAAGAAAAATTAGCTTGCGACCGAGACTCATACTAGAAAATAAAAAATATTAGGTTATGATCAAGACTCGAACTCTGTACCTTCCTCCATCCGGAAGGACGTATCTACCAGTTACTCTACTGAAAATCAATTTCTTACTGCCAATAATATCACTATTGAGGCTATTGTTGATTAGGGAGACCAAGTAAAAACATGCCACATGAACTGATTCACCGCGAGCAGTTTTCCCGGTCAGCAGCTGAGAGGGGGGGGGGGGGGGGGGGAGGGGGGGGGCGGACCGCCCCGGTTGCCACCCAAAGGGGGGTGCCACTCTATGGCTCCCCGTGGAGTGCCCATAATTTTGGGTCGGTTGGTCTTTTATAGGCGGAATAGCCTATATGATGGATGGACCAATTTTATGTCAACTTTAAGAGGGGGGGGGGGGGTGACACAACAACCGGGGGGTGACCACCCATGCTAGCTACGCCACAGGTCCCGGTCGCCTGTCACTCCTAGCCACGATCCCCGCGACCTCTCCCAGGCCTGCGGCAATATATAAGACTAGCTTGCGGAAAATGTTTGTTAATAAACAGAGTTTATGCCTATGGGAGTACTAGCCATAGGAGTGCTGCTGAAAATACCTCCACTAAACTTAGAAATAGAGGGGCGGCGATGGCGGCAGTCTACAGGTTACAGTGCAAAGAGCAATGGAGAGGTGAGTTGCCCAAGTTCAGTCAAAAGGAGATCGGAACAAGACTGAGGGCAATTAGTTCAACAGCTGGAATGAAGCTGGACGGCAAACAAGCCGAATACTTCTTCAGACAGCAGTTTGGTGTGATGTACCCCACAAAGGAAGAATGGGACACAATTCTAGGGCCAACTGGAACTAATTTGGTTCGCAGATGGGTTCAATATGGAGGAAGGAATATGGGCTGGGGTCCAAAAGGGAACTCAGTATAACTCTAGGAACACCCTGCACTGTGTTTCAAGCTGAGATGAAAACAATCTTGGCTTGCACACGGGAGAATATACATATCGGGTACAGGAATAAGAACACTAGTTTACTTTCTGATACCCAGGCAGCCCTAATGGCACTAGGAAGTCACCGATACGACTCCAGATTGGTGATAGAATGCAGGAGTATAAAACACTAATAGATGCAGGAAATGTGAAGAGGATGAAGAGACTCCAATTCACCTATGGTGCCAATGTCCCGCCCTGGTGGGAACTAGGCTCTAGGGGAGACACACTGTGTAACCAGAAGACACAGCCACATTTCCAATGACAACCCTGGTAAACTTTATAAAAGGGACTGGGTTATTGTTAAAGGATTGAGGTAAAATGGGAGATAGCACAATGGACCTATGGCCTAGTGCTCACGGAAACTATGTGTAAACAGACTCCGCATTAAAAAAAAAAAAAAAACAGAGTCTATGCATGTACAGGTTAAAATTGTGACATTACCTATAGATTTAAATTATTTATACTATAATAATGGTGACATTCCCAATACATAGGGAGTGATGGCAACCCTCTCTCTCTCTGGTTTCAATCCTGGGATTGGTTTGCAGCAATTTCCTTTAGTTTCCTCTTCCATTCTTCCCTGTCTTGTGCGGCTCTTTTGAGGTCTGCATATGATAAGCAGCGCACGTCCACCAGCAGGTCCTCCAGGTACTCTCGGCGTGGGCGTCCCCTAGAGTTTGTCCCCTCGGTCATACCCTCCATTATGGAATGCAAGAGGCCTTCTTGTCGTATTACATGGCCGATCCATCTTGCACGCCTTTCAGACAAGGTCCTGAGCAGGTGCCTTCCTCCTTCGATTCTTTGGAGAACCTCCTCATTTGTAATGTGGTCTCTCCAGGAAATTCCTAATAGTCTTCTATAGGACCACATCTCAAAAGCCTCTAGTCTCCGTTTATCTCTTTTGGATAGGCACCATGTTTCACAGCCGTACATCAAGATACTCCATACATAGGTCTTGATGAGGAGTATTCTCAGCTTTAGGTCTATATTATTTGATTCAATTATTTTCGACCTTTTATTGAAAACAAGCCTAGCCTGGTGTATACGGCTGTCGACATCGCTCTTAGACCGACCGTCCCATGTTATTTTGCTCCCGAGATAGACAAACTCCTTGGCGTTCTTTAGTGGAACTCCTGACATCTCTATTCGCATCTGATGTTGCGTTCGGCCTACAGTCAGCAGCTTTGTTTTGTCTTTATTTATCTTTATGTTATAGTTATTTTGGAGAATGCTTTGCATGGTTGTTAAGGCCTCTTGCAGTTCTTTTTCGCTTTCAGCAACCAATGCAATATCGTCAGCAAACCTTATCATATCCACCTTTTGCCCGTGTATCTTTACACCTTTTCTGTGACTCATTCTCTCTCTCAAGTCGTCAATCGCACTTTGTATATAAGCGTTAAAAAGAACATGTGACAGCCTATACCGGCAACCCTATACCGCAATATATAATACCACACTCCACAAATCCTTCAAATGCTGATTCCCCACCACAATTCCGGAGGAGTCAATGCTTTTGGTGTTAAAATTATTTCAGGATGTTTGACCAAGACTGACGGAACCTGTGAAAGGAACTTAATACATATGTGGTAAATACAAAAAGTTACTTACAGTCGCATGATATGGTTGGAATAACTATGTCTAAGTTAATTTTTAACTTTGGGCCCCTAGAAGTATCAACAAATAATTCTTCTAGTACATTAGGTGACATGTAGGCATTCAGCTCCGAGAGGAATAAAATTACTATGATGCATGCGCTAGCAATTGTAACTGAAAAATTCAAACATAATTAAACACATCATAAAGCACTCCTTATCTCGTTTTGTATTGTAATCAATTATTGGAGTAAAATGAAGGCCTTAGTTACTTGCGGCTCCAGAGAATGTTTTTATTTTGCAATCGTCTGCTGTTTTCGGATAGGCGTCGAACCGACGTAGTTTATTTATTATTTCGCTCATTTTCCGAAAATATTTCAGTAGAAATTAATCAAATTCAATTATTTTAACTGACGTTTGACACATGAAACGTCAACGTAGTCAACAGAAGTGTTGCCATCATAAATAAATTGCCATCTTACAAATGCGTTGCGTTGAAAAGATTAAAAAGATGGCGGTGCGGTGGTTGAAATGATACTTCTCTATTTTTTTATGATGAACATTAAAAATAACATAGGTGTTGAAAAATGTTTCAATACGTACATTGTTATAAAAATTGCACCTACCAAACACGTATTGCATTTTTTTTTAAATAGGTTGATAAAGATTTTGTACTAGATTTTTTGTGGCTTATTCATTTTTAATTGTTATTATTTTCATTATTTTTTCTTTTAAGAGCAATCCCGGTGAGTTACAAAACTCATTTTAGAATGAGAGGAACTTGCAAAATGTGCGTGGGGGGTAAAAGGGGCAATTTTACGTATTTTTATAGAAAAAAAATATAAGTTACAAAATTCAGTGCTTTACATGTTATTATTATTCAGATGGTTAATTTTAGAATAATAATAATAAAATTGTTGCCCTGTAGTCCGTAATTTATTTTTATAAACAATAAAGGTATTTCAATAATTTTTAGTAATGGCTTATCCTGGCAAGACTATTACCAGAAATCAATATGGCGAACTAATCTCGCAATCCAAAATTCTGGCCTAAAAGTTCGATTCAGGAAAAAAACGAGATTCAGGGCTATTGATAATACTTTTTATAGGTAGGTACGTCATTCTTGAATTCGGGCGTAATTTCTCATGAAATTTTATGTGATTGGTTGGGCATTTTGTAATCATTTTCCAGCATCTTTTCAATGATTCACCGAATGAATGAATTTCAATTGATATTAAAATAAAATTCTAAATTGCTAATTAACATGCTATGTATAACTCATAATAAAAATTAATAATAATATTATTTACATACTGTCCAGGGATAGGTACCATTTTAGCCTACCCAACGACAGCGTTACTTTCTACATCGAATTATTAAAAATGGAATTAGTCTGTGGACCGTGGAACATACATTTTTCCGGCATTCAGCCTACAAAATTTTTTGTGTTAATAAACTGTTTCAAGATGAATGTCATTAATCTTTTGGAAGGTATCCGAATTGAATGGATATCCATGGTGGGCGCCGGTTTAATGACGCATATTAATGAATTAGGTGTCTCCGGGCTGCGTATCAGTGAGGGAATTGAGGGTAGTGAGCCTCTAAAACCAAACGCGCCTTCAATGCTATTCTGTTTTGCCCTTTGTATTTTGATTGCAAATTTCAACTGGTGGCCTGTTTCACTTCGAAAACGCCCGAAGATAGTGATGATTTTAACGAAGGTAAATAATACTAATTTCTAATGCATATTTTGTATCGATGACTCAATCCAATATTGTATTTTTCAGCCTTTCTTGAAAGATTTGGGTTTGTTTATGGACAAAACTATTTATTTTTATTCGTATTAAATATGTACGAGCGCAAACAACTAATTCACCTCAATATTTTAAAGCAAAACTTGCAAAAAGTATAAAAAAACCTATAATAATTTAATTGTTATAATCTACGCATTCACAGATGGCGCCAATCAAATTATTTTAGGTTTTTGATACTTTTTGCATGTTACGCTTTAAAATATTAAGGTAAATTAATTGTTTGCGCCCATATATAATTAATATGAATATAAATAAATAGTTTTGTCCATAAACAAACCCAAAGCTTTCAATAGAGATTGAAAAATTCAATTTTTTATCGGTGACTCAATCCAATATTGTATTTTTCAGCCTTTCTTGAAACATTTGGGTTTGTTTATGGACAAAACTATTTATTTATAATTATATATTAAATATGTACGGACGCAAACAATTAATTTACCTTAATATTTTAAAGCGTAACATGCAAAAATATTAAGAACCTAAAATAATTTGATTGGCGCCATCTGTGAATGCGTAGATTATAACGTACGTGACGTTTTATGCTACGTCCAGACTAAAGCCAACCTTCCAACTCCGAACTTAGTTCGGAGTTGGAAGGTTGGCCGATCGTGTGGTCGCTGCGGCCAACCCTCCAACCCCGAATTCCGTACTCCAAAATGGCGGACATGAAACAGCTATAGCAACGCTGTATCTTTTTCAGTTGCCTACAATTATTACGTACGTATAATCATTTACTTATATACACGACATGTTTTCAAACAATTGTTATACCACTCTCCGTAATAATATAGTCATTTTAATAGTACGCGGCACGGTGTGGACAGCTGCGGCAAGCTGGTTCGTGTGAGTTGGCCGTCGGGATCGCCTCGAAGGCGATCCCGGGCCAACGCGAACTCCAACCTTCCAACTCGAACTTCCAACGCACGAACACCCCTCCACACGATCGTCCAAACGTTTGAAGTTGGAACGTTGGCCGCAGTGTGGGCTTACCATAACCGTCGCCAGTAAGATTTTGTGGATATGTCGTAGGCCGATTGTCAAATCAGGCAGATCATGATCCTAGCCACGTCGTGAAGTACCTGGCGGCGCATCACGATCTGCCCGATTTTACGATCGGCCTACGACAGATACACCAAGTGAAATCTATGAATTTTAAAAGTAGGAAGGTACTTAACTTAGTTCGTAGTTTGGTACCTCTATTGGCCGCCCGCAAAGAGTGTCAAGCTGCGTACATAAAAAAATAATGAAATTGCTTGCGCATGCTAGTTGACACAATGAATTATTTGGGCGGAATTTGGGTTAATTTGGAAAAGTAGCAAAATTATGAAAATAAACTTGACGCTAGGTATATGAAAAGATATTGGTGTAGGCTTGTATAATATTATTATTGCCTAAAATCATTTTTATAGGTGTTGGTGACGAGCATTATTGTTGATGCTGTAATGAGAACCATTTTTTCATCGTATCAAGCTGGACTGAAATGGTTAATGGACTATCCAAGAAATGAGGTAAAAAAAAAAATATATATATATATATATATATATACATATTCCTAATATCGGGCTGTTGGACACATTTAATTGGTTATTAAGGATTTGGGTTTTTGTTTTAACGGCTTTCTTTATTTCGAGTGATTCTAAATTATTTAGTCTGTTACCTCACCATTTCTGTGTAAAATCTTTGCACCGGTGCTTTGAGGTATGATCTTTATCGATAAGATGATTGGCGAATTCTGAAAATCCATTAATATTTAAGGATCTGAGATGCTCTTTGATTCTAATATTGACATTGCGCGTCGTTTTACCTATATAATTTTTTGTTTTTTTTTAAATCGCGGTAAATAATGGTTATAATGCCGATCTCATTGATACAATTTTAAATAAAAAATAAAAACAAATAGCTCAACTCTGGTTGCGATGCCCACGGCGATACATACATCAATGATGCATACATCATACCTCAGTCTTGTCTATGTTCTTGTATGTTTGATGTTAACTGCCTCTTTATTTTCAGATAGCAACGACTAATGAAACTTTATTAAAATTATTTGACGGACTCGCTCAACCAGATACTTTTTTGTTGCTTTCTACTATACTATCGTTGGGCTTCATTGTCTTTGCAACCTACGTAACCGGGCATGTTCCAGAAATAATGGTTCTATTGAAGAGGTAATTCTTTTACATTAATTTTTGTATATTTTTACTAACTGATGTCCCTGGCTTAGCCTGGGCTATAGGCAGATTTTTTTGGAATAAAATGTAAACAGTGACCTTCCTCTTCTTTTAACGGTTAAGTGTGCAAAATTTCATGAATCTCAGAATAAAACTTTAGATTTTTATAAATAATCTACGATGCCCGCACGGTGTCTGCCTGGTGTCTGTGTGGTGTCTGTGTGGTGTCCGCCCTGTGTTCGCGCCGCCGCATAGTGTTCCTAAATCCCAAACCAGCTAGACAAAAAAAATCCATGGCATGTGATGCAAATAGATCATGTGATGCAATATAATTTTTAAAAATATACGTTTATTGAAATAAAATGTGTGTAGTACAATAGTTCAAATAATGAACATAACAACGTGCTTATAAAACCGAATGACATTTATTAATGATCTACTGGCCGAGACACTGGAAGCCCGTCAGAGGCCCGGGGCGGCAAAGCTGAATATCCCGCCCCCCCTAGTTTAAGAAGTTGTTGTAATTTTACAAGCTTTTATTCAGTTCACAGGGGCCTCTGGTCCTTGGAGGCCTCCAAACGCCTCGATGTTCCCTTGATCAAATTCTAAACAAGACTTTAAGGCTTAAAGACCAGGACACTGTTCAATTTTTTTTTGTCATTTATTTTATTTAATTTTCTAAAAGATGCGTTTGTTAATAATGCTCTCACCAAATATTTTAAGAAAATTCGTGATATTGACGGAGATACAACATTTTATATGAAACCGTTTTAAACGATGTGTATGTTGAATTATCCTTCAGCAAAACTTTAAACGCGTTTTTCTCAAAATTAAGTTTTTTAACGTGGTTGACCACATATTAGAAAAACTATACATCTGATCGTATTGTCCGTAAGGCAGTGTAGGCGACCGCCTGGGGGCCACGCATCGGCCAGGGGCCCCTATGGTAAAGCATCGCCTAGCGGCCCCGACATGTTTAATCCGGCCCCGACTATGACAGGGATTGTTTTATAAAGGGCCCCCTTCTATTTTATTTTTGTGAACGATGAAAATTTCCAATAAAAAATCGAAAATAAAATTCGATGGTTCGCCACTTTCCTTTTTTTTTTTATTTAGATATCGAAATTCCGCTACATGGTGCCATAGACACTGAATTTTCGAAAAGTTTAAGAATTGTTGCGTGCAAATTGAATGTTTAGTTTGTTTAATATGTTGTCAACCGTCGAAAAACGTGTTAAAAAAGTTTCGAGAAAAACACATTCAAAGTTTTGCTGAAGGATAATTCACGTACAAACTGCTTCAAACGGTTACATATGAAATGTTGTATCTCCATCAATTTTTAGAATTTCCTTAAAACATTCTTAACAAGTGCACCTTTCAGAAAACGAAATAAAAAATGATTTTTTTTACCTTGTCCTGGTGCCTTAAAGCCTTGTTTAAGATTTGATCAAGGGATCATGGAGGCGTTCAAGGAACAGAGGCATATAACTAAAGAATGGTTAGTATAGGAGTCCACCGGTCCACGAGCTTCAATTATATTGTAATTAGAACACGTCAATGATTTTCCTACATTTTATAGCAAATTTATTGACTGCAATAAAAGTTATTGCTTCTTCTTCTTCTTCTTCTTCAATGGCGCTACAGCCCATTTCGAGCCTTGGCCTCCTTCAAAATAAGCCTCCACCGCCCTCTGTCCTCGGCCGTCTTCTTCCAATCTGCAACATGGAGTAATCCTCTTGCATCCTTCCTGACATCATCCTCCCATCTCAGTCTAGGTCTGCCCGCCTTTCGTTTACCTCCCGGGTGTCCTGTCAGAACCTTCTTCGGTACTCGTGTGCTTGGCATTCGGTGCACATGTCCGGCCCATCTTAATCTTTGGAGTCTTAAATGGGTGGAGAGTCTGGGAGCTTGGTAAATATCATAGAGCTCATTATTGTGGCGGATTCTCCATGCTTCTCCCTCTCGCACCGCTCCTAAGATTCTTCGAAGTACCTTTCTTTCGAAGATGTCCAGCCGTTCTGCTGACTTTGCTGACAGTGTTCCCGCCTCACATCCATAGGCCAAGACCGTTCTGATAATTGTTTTATATAAGGTTATTTTGGTTTTCCTATGGACGTTTCGGGATTTGAACACTGGCAGCAACGCGAAGTAAGTTTTGTTAGCGGCTGTAATGCGCTTTCTTACTTCTACTGGGTCTTCATTGTCCTGCGTTATGATGGAGCCCAGGTAGGTAAACTCTTCGATCACTTCGAAATTATAATTGTCTTTGAATTTCACTTTGTCTTTTGTTCTGCGGTGAGGGGTTCTGGTTTGCATCATGATTTTTGTTTTATTTTCATTGATTTGCAAACCCACCTCTCTTGCCGCAGTCTCCAAAGGGTCAAACACTTCTCTTACAGCCTGTAGGGATCTTTCGACAATGTTAAGGTCATCTGCGTAGCCAACTATTTGATTGCTTCTGTAGCAGATGTTTGAGTCGGTACTGATCATTGTATTATCATTACATCTTCCTCACGACGTGCTCCAGTACAATATTGAAAAGGGTGGGTGCTAAGCCATCACCTTGTTTCAGCCCCTGGGAAACGTTAAAATCCTCCGTTGTTTCACCTCCTATCCTTACTCGACACCGTGATCCGACCATTGTTGCTTTTACAAGCTTGACTATTTTGGGCGGTATTCCAAAATTGAGGAGTATTTCATATATTTTCTCCCTATCTATACTGTCATACGCCTGTTTGAAGTCAACAAATAGTTGATATATATCTATATCGAATTCCCAGCATTTTGTCAGGATTTGTCGAGTAGTGAAGAGTTGATCAGTAGTGGATCTCCCCCTCCTGAACCCTGCCTGATATTCTCCTAGTAAGTTTTCTGAGTAATATTCTAGTCTTTCTTTCAAAATCATTGTGAAAATTTTATACGCTGTGCAAAGTAACGATATTCCTCTGTGATTTTCATACTTCAATTTGTCTCCCTTTTTATGTATGGGGCATATTATGCTAGTTTTCCATTCTTCTGGTACTCTTTTAGCGGTCCATATTTTCACAATGAGATTGTGTAGCAGGTTCTTCAGTCGTTCGTTTCCATATTTATAGAGCTCTGCAGGGATATTATCTCCTCCCGGAGTTTTATTGTTTTTCAGTTTCTTTAGGGCAGCCCTTATTTCTGCCATTGATGGCGCTCTCGTTGTTTCATCACTATTTAGCTCGTCCGGATTGTGAGTTGGTTCGACTGTCAGGTTGTTATTGGGATTTAAGAGCTGTTGAAAATATTATTTCCACCTAGTCTTGATCTTTTCCTTATCTCCTATTATGTCTCCATTACTATCTCTGCACAGAGATGTGTTGGGTTTGAAGCCCCTTTTAAAAGTTATTACTATTTACAATAATTTACATGGAATGATTTTATTTTTATTAAACTAGATTTTATGGCAGGAGTGTGACAATGTATAAAGAAATTTTTTTCCTTTGTGTATAGAGGTTGTCATCAATAATGCGATATTTTTTCAATACCACTACCAATATCACTACCGTATAATAATAATAGGAAATAAAAAAAAAATAAAAAAGGTTGTTGGATCACGTATTAGTTAGTAGTAACGTAAGCATATAGCTGTCAGCCATGTTAAAAAGTTCTGTGGGTTTTGTAACAAGAACTTAAAAAGTATCTGTATCTGATTGTAAGTTTTTGTGGTGCTTTTAGCAAGCCGAACCAAAAGTGCTGGCGGGCCGCACCAAAAAGCCTCGCGAGCTGCACTACCCCTGATCAAGTGGTACTATTCGGTAAACGATTATGAAAGTTTAATGAAACTTTGGCGAATAATTCAAATCAAATTCTAGACGAATCGACTCTTTTCCACAACAAAAGTATAAATTGATTTCGAAAGATTGTTATTTTACCTAATAAAGTTGTGTTTTAAATTTTGAAAAAAAAGTTTATTTTTAGTACAAAAAGATTATGCCGTAGGTCGTTGGCAGATTTGTTAAATTTTCAAACAAGATTTTGTATTATACAACACACATTCCAAATCATATAATCATGCAGTAAAATAAATCAACTGATTATTTAGGAAAGCAACTTTTCAAAATTTTTGTTTTAGTTCAAATAAAATCATTACAAAAATGATCCGCGCACGTGATTTGTGGCGACAGGTTGTCTATTTATTTACGGTCTTACAAAGTAAAATATTTCAGATTTTTTTTCCTCCTTTTTTTTTGCTTAGACATTATTGAAAAATTATAAATATATATGATCAAAAGATAATTACAAAAAGTGCATAATTTTAATAGTTTGTCAAAACATTTGTGGTTAAATTTATTTTTCATATTCTAATCGTAGTAATACGAAAAAGTGAAATTTAAAAAGAATCATTGATAAATTTAAAAAGATTTAAAAAGTGGTCTAAAGTCACGAATTCCCAAATAGTTCACATTTACCTGACGGTACTGTGACGTACGTTCCGCCTAAACAGTTTACTGTCATCTGGATCAGGAACCGCCTAGCCTAGGAAGGTTGGGGGCGTAACGTCACAGCTCTTCCAAACAGACATTTTATTTTGAGAAAAATTAAAAATATGAATAATTATCGCAGTAGATATTTTTTCGTCAACTTAAAAAAATTTATATTTTTGTAATTTTTTTCAAGAACTTGAATAAAATGAGAAAATACCATGTTGTGAAAAATAATTAAAGTTTGATTATATTTATTTGTTGTTTATTTTTCAGTCGCCCCAACAGATATTGTAAGTAAAGTTAATTGATCTATCGGGATAAGAAGAAAAACCACCAACCAATCCATTCGGAATCCGCAATGTTTGATATAAGAAGAAAAACCACCAACCAATCCATTCGGAATCCGCAATGTTTGATATAAGAAGAAAAACCACCAACCAATCTATTCGGAATCCGCAATGTTTGATATAAGAAGAAAAACCACCAACCAATCCATTCGGAATCCGCAATGTTTGATATAAGAAGAAAAACCACCAACCAATCTATTCGGAATCCGCAATGTTTGATATAAGAAGAAAAACCACCAACCAATCCATTAGGAATCCGCAATGTTTGATATAAGAAGAAAAACCACCAACCAATCCATTCGGAATCCGCAATGTTTGATATAAGAAGAAAAACCACCAACCAATCTATTCGGAATCCGCAATGTTTGATATAAGAAGAAAAACCACCAACCAATCCATTCGGAATCCGCAATGTTTGATATAAGAAGAAAAACCACCAACCAATCTATTCGGAATCCGCAATGTTTGATATAAGAAGAAAAACCACCAACCAATCCATTCGGAATCCGCAATGTTTGATATAAGAAGAAAAACCACCAACCAATCTATTCGGAATCCGCAATGTTTGATATAAGAAGAAAAACCACCAACCAATCCATTCGGAATCCGCAATGTTTGATATAAGAAGAAAAACCACCAACCAATCCATTCGGAATCCGCAATGTTTGATATAAGAAGAAAAACCACCAACCAATCCATTCGGAATCCGCAATGTTTGATATAAGAAGAAAAACCATCAACCAATCCATTCGGAATCCGCAATGTTTGATATAAGAAGAAAAACCACCCACCAATCTATTCGGAATCCGCAATGTTTGATATAAGAAGAAAAACCACCAACCAATCCATTCGGAATCCGCAATGTTTGATATAAGAAGAAAAACCACCAACCAATCCATTCGGAATCCGCAATGTTTGATATTTAAACAAAGTATTGTACCTATCCACAATGTTATAAAAAAAAACTTTTTTTTGTGATGCACCATAATATAATAAATGTTTTATTATTTAGATTTGTGTGTTCTTTATTTATTCTATAATATCTTCAATCTATCGTTCATTTCGGAGAAATGTATTTTCGGTTCCAGTGATTATGGATACAAGGAGGCGTAAGAGGAGAATCAATAAGATAATGCTAACTCCTAATTTTAATCATTAGTTTGTAACAAGCCGAGAGAAAAGTAATTTTTCGCAAAACTAATACAAAGTGATAAAGAGGGAAAGCACAAAGCGCAAAACTAATACAAAGTGATAAAGAGGGAAGGCTCAAAATTTTGGTAGGGTCACGGGGATGCATATTTTGTTGGGAAGTATGCATCAGTTAAGTACCGTGCAATGCCATAGTTGCATTCCATTCCACTAGCAACACTACCAATAGTCCTACTCCTAGCGTCCACGTCCGCGAGCCCTGGGCAATGTGGCCACTGGCAATGCCAGCAGCCATAGCAGATAGGAGAGGATGAATGGCGAATGTCCGACGCCATAAAATCGGGCCCCCCCAACTAAGGGAAGGAAAACCCCTACAGAAAAACCCTGGTCCTCCTGGTAGGGGGTTGAGCAAGAGGCCAATAACCTCTTCTCGTAAAAAAACCTATATTACGAAGCCAAACACAGAGCCTCGGACAACAACTACTGGACTTCGGAAAAGACCCGGCAAACGGATAAAGGATAACGATTTTAAACTTGCTACTTGGAATGTACTATCTCTGTATCGCGCAGGAAGTTTAAGAATTCTCTTAGACGAACTTGCTAAATATAAAACTGACATAACAGCAATCCAGGAGATTAGATGGATAGGAAAGGGAACAATCGAAAAGCGTGACTGTACCATCTTCTACAGCTGTCACGAGAAGGATCATGCATTTGGAACAGGTTTTATTGTCTCAAAAAGGGTAAAGCATTTGGTCAAAGGCTTTACCGCGGTTGATCATAGAATATCACTTATTCGTATATCTGGAAAATTCTTTAATTATAGTATTATTAATGTCCACGCACCCACAGAAGACAAAAGTGATACAGAAAAAGACACCTTCTACGCAAAGCTCTCGAAAACCTATCAGGACTGCCCAAACCATGATGTCAAGATAGTGATAGGGGATTTTAATGCAAAGATAGGAAGGGAATCAGTGTATAGACCTACAGTTGGAACACATAGCCTGCACGCAGAATCTAATGATAATGGTACAAAATTAATTGATTTTGCAACGTCCCACAATATGATTGTGAGTAGCACATGTTTCCCAAGAAAAGATATATATAAAGGAACCTGGAGAACACCAGATGGTAGAAATGTTAACCAGATAGACCACCTACTTGTTGAGGCAAGGCATAAATCTGATTTAATGAGCATACGAACATACCGTGGAGCAAATGTTGACTCGGATCATTACCTTGTTATCTCCAAAATACGGAGTAGAATATCAAACGTGAAGAAACAGAGGGGATCACGCACAAATAAATTTGATATTGAAAGCCTAAAAGTACCAGAAACAGCAGAAAAGTTCATTACAACCATAAATCATAAGCTGGATGACATCAGCGACCATGTGGAACAACATGATATTAACTCATACTGGGATGGTATTAAGTCTGTGATTACCAATGCAGCTGACGAAGTTCTGGGAAGCAGACAAACACAACCAAGAGAATTATGGTTCGATGCAGAATGCCAACAAGCAACCAATGTGAAGAATGACGCATATCTAAGAATGTAACAGCGACATCGTACACGGCAAGCAGAGATGGAATACAGAGAACTAAGAAAGCATGAGAAAAAACTGCACAGAAGGAAGAAACGAGTATTTCTCGAGAACCAAATCAAGGAAGTGGAACTAGCCAAGGCCCAAAACAGAAGTCGACTTTTCTATCAGAAGGTAAACCGTCAAAGAAAAGAATACAAGCCCAGAATTACAATGTGCTACGACAGCGAGGGAAATATTCTGAATGAAAAGTCAAGAATTCTGAATAGATGGGTGGAATATTTTGATGCTCTGCTAAACGGAAGTGTAGATGAGAGTGTGGGTGAAAATTTGACAAGGGATGGAAACATCACTGATGGTGGTACTAATGATGATGACAATGTCGAGCCGCCACCAACATTAGAAGAAGTAGTGGGTGCCATTAAAAGTCTACATAACAATAAATCACCTGGAACTGACAACATCTCTGCAGAGTTATTCAAATATGGCGGAGAGAACCTTCAATTACAGTACTGTTCACACGTATAATATTCTGTCCTGCAAAAAAAACAAAATTTAAAGCGTTTTACCGAAAGTTATAGTGTAAATTCCGTTCCTTGAAGTATTAAAATATTAAAGTCAGCATAGCGCATTGTTTAGTTCAAGATTAACAATCACATAATAATCCAAAACGAATAATCAAAAACGTCAAGCACTATAAGCAAATTTTTGTGACATTGTTATACGCTACGGTGTGGGTACCACTCGCTCTCCGCAAAAACAGTGCAGTGTATTGGCCAGAGCATTGTATATTTATGGGCCAGAGGTACGAGTACCTACACGCTACCATTTCATAGCGGTTACTACAAGCGCAGCGGAAACAAGGCAGTCCCACCAGCCACATCAACTGCAAGTAAAATTTTTACAACTTTTTAATAAATATGGATGCCCAGGCGTATATTTCCTTAGCAAAGGACGCAGTCAACTTGCTGACCAACATGATAATGGAGCCTAATAATAAATTTACAAAAGAACAGATTGCGAAAATAATACCTCGAACTAACGACATATTAGGAACCATCGCCCAAATGGCGGTAAAAATGGCAAACCTCGAAGGCGAGTTAACGGCTTTAAAAAGTGCAACTCCAAATGTGTGCTCCCCACAAGCCCAAACCCAAACTGTGTGCGAAATCCTAGCGGAAATGAAAGAGCAAAGTTACCGAGATAAAAATATTATTATTCACAATATTCCTGAGAATACATCATTATCTCAGACTGAGTCAATAAATAGTGACATCGCATCAGTTAAGAAAATTATCTCCGATATGGATGCCTCAACAACAAACCTTGACTTAAAAATCTACAGATTGGGTATTCCGAAAACTGACAAACCCAGAAGTATAAAAGTTGAATTTCCGGAAGCCAAATGGCCGAAAATTATTCTTAAAAAGAAAAACACTCTGAAAAATAATATCAGAATTTACCAAGACCAGTCCTTTCTACAACGGAAACAATTAACAGATTTGAGAGAAGAACTTGAAAAAAGGAAGTCTTCTGGTGAAACGGACATTACAATTAAATACCTAAATAATAATCCCACTATCGTTAAAATGCACCCAAAAAACTAAACACAAAAATGTTAATACATCATCAAAATGTACGAGGACTACAAACAAAATTACAGGACCTGAAATCAAACTTACCTACTTCAAACCACGACTCTAACGCCCTAACTGACACTTCAGAATTGGGATTCTTTAATCATACCCAGAATCTTTCTTATCATAATAATACTGCAGAAAAACTAAAAAACCACATAAGAATTAAAAATATATCATGCCACAAACATCCGAGCACGTCAAAAGGAAAAACCTCAATGTCCTTTATGTACCTAAATGTGAGAAGCCTGAAAGGTAAACTAGATGACATCAAATGTCTACTTAAATCTACGAAATCGAACTTCAACATTATCCTACTGTGTGAGACCTGGCTCAAAGAAGCGGACCTAAAGTACGTCAACCTTGAAGGATACAAACATGAAGCATCTTGCCGGCCGCAGGGAGCTGGAGGCGGAGTCTCTATATTTATAAAAGATTCTTTGGAATATAATATGATTAATAACACTAGTGACCCCGACAACAACTTTCTATGGCTTCATGTAAACAAGCTCAATCTAAAAATAGGTTTAGTGTATAAAAAACCAAATACTATTTTCAAAGACTTCCTGGAAACACTATCCTCTCATCTAGAATCGTATAAAAGAGGTATTGTATTTGGGAGACTTCAATATAAATCTGCTTGACTCAACCAATATACATACTTGTAAATATACGAATACAATTAGATTTAATAATTACACTATTTTGAACAAAATAAACAAAAAACACGCCACACGCATCACAGAAAATACAAACACAATCATAGATCATGTACTCACAGATACAAAACTATCATACTCACTAACGAACTGTGATAATTCCATATCTGATCACAATATACTACTCCTTGACGTAATTCACACATATGTTAAAAGCACATCTTTAAAATCGTCCGAAAAATATACACACATTAATCTTGATAATCTAAAGAATGATATCATGCAAAATCCCTTTCATCTAAATATGAATGACAACTCTGTGTTAAATTATGACAATCTTGTAAACTACTTGAAAAACAAAATTAATTCTAATAGTACCACTAAAATTAAAACCAAAAACATAAATAACCCAGACTGGATAACCAAAGACCTTATAAAATTAATCAATAAAAAGAATAAATTACATCTGAAACTAAAAAAAACAACCAAATAATACCTTATTAAAAGCAGAATTTTTAAAAATAAGAAATAATGTCACTACAAAAAAACGAAACTTAAAACAAACTCACTACAGTAATCTTTTTAAAAAATGCGAAAATAACAGTAAAAAAACTTGGAACTTAATTAATAATATTCTTAAGAACCAATCTTACACTTCAAGAAATTTTTGTAATAAATTAATCGTTAATGATGAAATAATCACTAACAATGTAGAGATATGCGACCAATTTAACAATTTCTTTTGCAACATTGGCTCCTCCCTAGCCGCTAATATACATGGCAAAGTCAAACACAATCCAGCCAATGAAATAACATTAGAGCATGACAGCATTGAATCTTTATATCTCCAGCCCACTACGGAGTTAGAAATAAGTCAAATATTAAAATCTCTAAAACCAAATGCAAGTGCTGGTTACGATTCACTCAAATGTAAGACAGTGCTAAGTCTCTCCACTGAATTGATACCTACTTTAACAAAATTAATCAATCAATGTTTAAAAGAGGGAACTTTTCCCGATAGTTGTAAAATTGCTAAGGTGATACCAATTCACAAAGGTGGGTCCAAAACAAATACCTCAAACTATAGACCAATCTCAATTTTACCAATTTTATCTAAAATTTTTGAACGCGTAATTTACGAAAGATTAAACAATTTTCTGCTAAAAAAAAAATTCTTATATAAAAAACAATACGGCTTTAGGAAAAAATCGAACACACTAGGAGCAATAAATGACTTAATTAATAAACTTAGAAGCGGCATTGATGGTGGAAATTATATTTTATCTATATTAGTTGACCTTCAAAAAGCATTTGATACAGTTAGTCATGACATACTTCTCAAGAAACTCGAGAAAATTGGTGTAGTTGGTCCTGCTCTCAATCTACTCAAATCATATCTTAGCAATAGAAAGCAATTCGTTAGCATTAACAATCAAAATAGCAAATACGTTCCAATAAACTATGGAGTTCCGCAGGGGTCCATACTAGGTCCACTACTGTTCCAAATTTACATTAATTGCGGGTTTGTTGACCATGTTACTTGGAATAATCAGTCTTTCTCGGGAGCAGATATTCCAGAAGCATTTGCAGACTATTTTAAATCAACTTATAGTAAGGAAGCTGCGGACTTGAAATCTTTTATACCTGGTAAAAAAACACCACTAATAGCGCAGAATGTTGATATTCAAAACATCACAAACATTGACATCACCGCGGCTGCTAAAAAATTAAAAGCCAAAACTTCTTTTGGACCGGATCTTATTCCGTCATTCGTATTAAAGGGCTGTTTTGAGCCCTTATTAACACCTCTCGCGTATATTTATAATCTCTCACTTAACTCCGGAATATTCCCAGACGTGTGGAAGATCTCGAAAGTTACACCGTTACATAAAACTGGTGATAAGGCTCCAGTCTCTAATTACAGACCAGTGGCGATACTATCCTCTCCAGCCAAGTTGTTTGAACTAATAATTCATAAATTCATTTATACCCAAGTTGAACCCTTTATAATTGACCAGCAATACGGTTTTAGGTCTGGCAGATCTACTGTGTCTAATCTAATGGTTTTTACGGAGTACATATCTCAAGCTCTTGATAGCAACAATCAAGTAGATGTATCATACAACGACTTCGCAAAAGCCTTTGACTCGGTAGATCCGCTTATTCTCCTTTTTTTTTTTTTTTTTTTTTTTTTTTTTTTTTTTTTTTTTTTACAGTGAATACCGCACAAGAATCTCAACTGCTCCCGTCTGGAGCCAGTGAGACTATGGCATCCCCAATTGGGGTATGTTGTGAGGCTGAAGGTAGTGGGGAGGGGAAGGAGGTGGGGAAGAGGAAGGTTGGGAAGTACCTGGCTATTCAGATCTGGTCACTAAACACGGCTAAAGCCATTTTCAAGCAACGTTTCAATTCTGAATGGTGGTCTTACACCAGGGCGATACTGATAGTATCTTCCACTCTGGAACATGCCGCAAATATACTATATATTATTTTAAATTAATTAATTGTGAAATAACACAAATTAATCAAATAAAATTTATTTGCGCATGCCGGGTTCGAACCCGCGACCTCCGGAATGTGAGTCAAGAGTCTTAGCCACTGGACTACGGAGGCTAAGACTCTCCTAAATAAACTCGACCAATTTGGATTTTCAGCGAAACTTCTACGTCTATTTCTAAGTTATTTCTCAAACAGACAGCAATACGTAACTTATGGTATATTTCAATCTTCCAACTTCATCACAAACTCTGGAGTTCCGCAGGGGTCAAATCTTGGACCCTTACTTTTCTCGCTATTTATCAACGACATTTATCATTGCATAAAATTTTCTAAGTTTCTCTTATTCGCGGATGACCTTAAACTATTCCTTTTAATAAAATCTTTGGAAAATTGCTTGCAGCTACAAAGTGATATAAATTCTATCGTCGAATGGAGTCACACCAATAAATTAGGATTTAATATTAAGAAATGCTCTATCATGTGCTACACCAAGGCGAACAAAACGATTTACTTTAACTACAAAATATCTTATTCGTCTCTTCAGCACATTGTTATTTTGAGAGATTTGGGAATCACATTTGATGCGCACCTAACATTTCAGGTCCACATAGAGACGATATGCAGCAAAGCTCTAAGAATGCTAGGATTTGTGCTAAGCAACTCCAGACACTTTTGCAGCTCAGCCGCGATTCGTTTGCTATACTATAGCTTAGTACGTAGCATTTTGGAAAGTGGTTCAGTAATATGGGGACCAGTGGATTTAACATACTCTCAAATGATTGAGAAAGTGCAAAAGAAGTTTCTGAGATATTTGTATCTTAGAGACTTCGGATATTATCCCTGGTTATATCCATCAGCCTTTTTGTCCGGCATGCTGGGTATTAATAGCCTCGCCGAAAGAAGGAAAACTGCTTTGCTGACAACAGCATATAAACTTTTAAACGGTAACATCTGTATTCCCGATATATTACAAAAATTTGAATTTTATGTCCCCGACAACTTCACAAGAGCACGCAGACACAGAACTTTTGTTGTTCCGAGATGCAGAACTAACTTACCATTAGTAATGCCGCTCGGAAAAATGATTATTTTACTAAATTTCCTGCCCCCTGATATAGATATTTTTAAACTAAATATTGATCAATTCAAAAACGCTATTATTACTTAATAAAATAAAATGTATGTTTATTATTGGTTATGTAACTGTAAATGTGCATTTAAAATAAAATAAATAAATAAATAAATGATATTTCGCAATTAATTTTAAATGGTGAAATCTTTTTATATGCTGATGATACAGCGATTTTCTACTGGGGTAAAGATTTAAACATCTTACTAGAAAATGCACAAAGAGACCTAGAAAAAATCAACAGTTGGCTCCAATCAAATGTTTTAACAATGAATGTTAAAAAAACAGGATACATGATTTTAAGCTCAACCCGTAAAATAATTCCTCCTCATGTACCCTTAAAAATTGAAAACAACGACCTGCAAATCCTGATCCAGGAAAAATATCTTGGGCTGTGCATTGATCAGCATTTGACATTTAAACAACACATACAAGGTATTAAAGATAAAATCATCCCCTTAATTAGCGTTTTTAGCCGGCTTTCATATCTGTTGCCAAATAAATTAAAAATAGGTTTATATTATAGTCTCGTACACTCACATTTAAATTATTTGATTGAAATCTGGGGAAACGCGTGTGAAACACACATAAATGAATTACAGGTAATACAAAACAAGGTAATCAAAAAACTATTTAATTACAAGCCCAGAACATCCACAAAAAAATTATATATGGAAACAAAACTATTAACATTAAGAAAACTATATGAATACAATACATGTCTCCTTATATACAAAATACAAAATAATCTCGTACACACAAACACCGAATTCATTAAAACGTCCCAAGTACATAAACACTTTACACGACAACGCGATAACATACATTTAAACACCATCCACACTAACTATGGTAAACAATCTATTGGTTACGAGGGGGGCAACTTATATAATTGTCTCCCAAATGACATTAAAAACGAAAAGAAGCTGGGTAAATTTAAAAAAAAATTATTTATATTTATTCTTGATAAACAAAATAATGAAATAGAATAGCGCTGTATTGAAATATTTATTTATCTTAATGTGTATAATTATTTCTAGTTAAATGAGTGAAAATGTAATTTTCTTTTAACTGGAATAAAAAAAAAAAAATAAAAAAAAAAGTCCATATATATAATATCATTAAATCCATCTGGTGCTCTGAGACTCTGCCAAGTGAATGGAACTGTGGAATAATTTGCCCTCTTCACAAGAAAGGAGACCCTATGAACTGCTCTAACTATAGGGGCATAACGCTGCTGAATATCTCATACAAAATCCTATCAAATGTACTGTGTGGTAGGCTTATAAAATATTCGGATGGCATAATTGGCCAATATCAAACTGGGTTCCGTAAGGGGAAATCTACAACTGATCAAATCTTTTCACTGAGACAGATACTGGAAAAAACAATAGAATTTAATGTTGATACATACCATCTCTTCATAGATTTTAACCCATTACCTCCATGAATTATTTTTTATTTTTATAAACTTGAATCATCATTATAACCCGATAGTATAGACTTAAAGAAGAGCCCAAAATCAGTTTTAGAATTTTCCGCCCGCCCACCCTCTCACCCGAGCGTCTAGAAAATTGATGCCTAAACGCAACTCTTGGAGGTAACCCCTCTAAGCAAAATGTATGTCAACTATGGGTTAAGTGCAGTCTACTGTGAGATTTATATTGATAATATAAAATAAATGATTGCCTTTGTTTATAATTCAATGAAAAAAAAAATATTAATGGAAAATACGCAAAATAATAAAAAATTCAATATTAAAAAAAATATTCAAGAATGAGGAAAATAACCAAATCTAAGCAAATTATTCTTTAAGTGATACTGTTCCAAGTAGTCAAAATGAAGGGCTCGGTTGCAGGCCCGGCACCGGTAGCCTGTTAGATTTTTTTTACACAGAGCATAACGAATATGAGATTTGCCACGACATTGCAAATGAAATTTTTGCATTCGAGGCACACTATTCCCATCTTCTGCGTCATGGCCTTCCTTCACAGGAGGTTCTCCGAATTCGATATTGATCTGATTTGGAAAAGACAATAAAATAGTACGGGTAAACTCCACATGGAATGCCTTCTGGGAAAGGTTTCTCTGTTGCCTAGTCATCTTCTGGTTTCCCATATCATGCTCGTACTTCCTCAAGAAGCATTGCAACTTCCATCCATTTACAAGAGACAAGAGCGCTGCTGAGGCAAGATACAAATAAAGGCAAGTACCACTTCTTGGACCGAACGTTGATCCGATAATTTTGTATACCATTATCATGGAGGTCCACCCATTCCCAAATTGTAATTTTGTATTAACGCCGGGCAATCGATTTTTTTGCATGCTTTCTCCAAATTGTTGCCTTTTTTGTCTTTCTTCGATATCTGCCAACGCTGCACTTAACGTACTGGCTCCATTCGATCATAGTTCGTGGCCACTGTTACTACACGGCTGTCCTACCAACGGCATACGAGGATTTGGTTTTCTACGTCTACCACCGCATCAAATTTATCTATAATTATAAAAGCGATGAGAGTTAAACTTTAGCTAGGTAAATGAACGCTATGCGCAAGGGAAATATAAAAGAAAATTATACCTTTAGGCAATTGCTTTCCTGTCTTCAACTTGCCTGAAGCTTCAAGGTTAAGAAGCTACATGTGCCAGTAGCGCGCATTCTCTTATCCTTCAGGACACTCATCAAATGGTGAGATGTGAAGAAATTGTTCATAAATAGCTCATGGCGTATGGGGAACTCTATACATTCTATCGTAGAAGTAGGGCGGATAATCCCTGATCTAATTAGGGGTCATATGTATCAGATGCTCCGGAATACGGCATTGCTTGGAGCAGGTATCCTTAGACCACTTTTGTTTATAGTGAGGCTTCTTTTTGTACTGTAGTTTTGATATTTTGGCTGGTGGTGCATTTGAAATAGATATTCTCAAGGTATTACGACTCACACAGGACGATGTCGAAGGCTGACTCCAGTGAAGGTCATTAGCGAATTCATCTGGTTCACGCTCGTTAAGGCATGACTCATCAATTTTCGAATTTCGATGTTGCGCTCGATTACAAATGTGCCGGCAATATCTCGAAAGTTATCCACCTCCGCATCTTCGTTATTTTTCATAAAATTATCGTCAATATGCTCTTCGTTCTTCTGTTTATCAACGTTCTCTGAATAGCGCGTTATTAACAACATTATTGTCATCACTTTCACATACGCTAAAAGAGCGCTCCAATTCTGCCACCATTTCATCTTGATTCAACGATTTCGTTTTATAACGACGAATTGTGTAGGTATAGGAGAAGTAGGTATTTTCGACATGATAAAAAATATACGAAAACCGTAGACAAACTATTGATTTCAATAAAAATCACTCATAAAAACTATACAAAACCATATTATTTGAAGGCAAGCTAACCAAAAACGTATGTAAACACTGTCACAGCTAACCTCCAAAGGTTACGCGCAGGCATCACCTGATTTCAGTGACATCTAGCTGTCATCTTATGCATATAATACTATGTTGAAACATTGTTTCCGACCATTTAATCTTTTGATAACAATATGTGATTCACACATGTTTTATTTTTTTCCGATTTAAATTTTTTTTCTTTTTTTCAAAATGGGTCTATTTTCAGGGCTTTAGTAAAAAAATAATTAAAAATAGGATGATTAATAAAATTTATCAAATTATGTTAATTATTGAAAGCTAACATACCATTCTGTAAATGCTGCATAACAACTTGGTGGGATTTTGCTTTATTCATAGTGAAAAAAAATCATACTTTTCATCAATTTTTTTGATGCCTATAGACATCGTCATGGAGGTAATGGGTTAAGGCTGCCTATGACACGGTAAATAGAGAAAGACTGTACAGAGCCCTGGATGAATTTAATATCCCAAGAAAACTGGTAAACTTAGTAAGGCTCACAATGTCTAATGTTGAGTGCCGAGTCAGAATACAACAGGATCTGTCAGACACCCTAAAACCTACAATGGACTAAGACAAGGAGATGCACTTGCCTGCATTTTATTCAATTTAGCGCTGGAAAAGGCCATCCGAAATGCAGGTATACAAACCACAGGCCATATTTTTAACAAGTCTGTTCAGCTCCTTGCTTATGCTGACGATATAGATATCATCGCACGCTCAGAATATGAACTAAAATCGGCGTTTAAAAGCTTAGCTACGTCGGCAAGGAACATGGGATTGGTCATCAACGAGGGGAAGACAAAATATATGCCCGTACATGGACGCCAGAAACCACCAAGTATACAGATAGATAATTATACATTTGAAACTGTCAACGAGTTTGTATATCTCGGTACTATGGTGACAAATGACAACAATGTATCCAGCGAAATCAAAAGAAGAATAGTAGCTGCAAATCGATACTACTTTGGGCTACAGAAGCATATGAAATCTCGCCACCTTACCAGAAGAACTAAAGTCCTGCTTTACAAGACCCTTATACGACCTGTTCTTACGTATGGTTCGGAATGCTGGACAATCAGTAAGGGTGATGAAGGAGCCCTAGAAAGTTTTGAAAGGAAGGTGCTGCGAAGGATTTACGGCCCAGTCTGTGATAATGGAGAATGGCGTATCAGATACAACCAGGAGCTATACGATCTTTACGAGGACCCTAATATCTCCAAGGAAATCAAAACTGGAAGACTCAGGTGGGCTGGACATATCCAGAGAATGAGCGAAGGAGATATTCCAAAGCGAATTATGGATGGTGCACCTGGGGGTCGGAGAAGAGTTGGAAGACCAAAGCTTCGATGGCTGGATGGAGTGGTGAAGGATGCAAGCACCATCGGCATCCGAAACTGGCGCAACGCAGCACAACACCGACAGTCATGGAGGCAGGCTCTGCTGGAGGCCAAGACCCGACCTGGGTTGTAGAGCCACAGATGATGATGATGATGATGATGAACTCCTAATTTTAATCATTAGTTTGTAACAAGCCGAGAGAAAAGTAATTTTTCGCAAAACTAATACAAAGTGATAAAGAGGGAAAGCACAAAATATCATAAAAAAAATAAAAAGTAAAAAAAAACTCAGATTAAGCCCTAGCTGTTTGAACGTAGATGCAGTTCGAATAGTTGGCAATGAGTTTTTCTTTTTGTCAAAATTTGGCCATTCTGTCATTAAGTTATTTAAAGATATATTAAGGTTTTTTTTATTTTTTATTTTAACTTTATGAGTAAAACCTCAAAATGCAATCACTATCGCCAAGTGTAATTATTCATAGATCCCCGTAACCTTATAGCATGGTATATTACTGGTAAGTTAAACTATCTCCTCAGCCATAAATGGTGACCTCCAGTTTTGTAAACGCAATCGTGAATATTGACACATGTTGTACATCGGCTCTGCACAGATTCCGCAGTCCTGGGACAGAATATCTAAGCGCTGCCATGTCAAGAACCTCATGCAGAACCTCATGCAGAACCTCATGTAGAACCTCATGCAGAACCTAATGCAGAACCTGATGCAGACCCATCCAGTTCCCGGCCTCATAGAACGTGATACTGCTCAGGATTTAGCCCAGTTTGTCACGTAAATTAAAAAAAAAATGTTATCTTTTGTCACATTTGCAAGTTCTGTATTTCAATTTCAACATGAAACAACATATTAAATGATAGCATATTAATAGATAATTTAGAAATTCGGTTCAGAATTAAACCATCGAATATCCAATGTTTGTTTTCCAAAAAAGAGACAAGATTATACAGTCAAATAACTTTCATCCAAAATTATTTTACACAACATTTTATTTTTTAACAACTTTCGAACATTTTCACAATAATCTCGCAAATAAGATTTAAAATTAATGATAAATAACAATTTTTTTACAAGATTTATAATTTTAATAAATTTTATTCACAGTTAATAAAATAACTTAAAAAAAAGGTTGGCGATAAATTAATTTTTAAAAAATACTTTCAATACTTCAAAATTTGTCAACTTGTAACAACACTTTATTTAAACAAGGAATTAGGCACAATGGGTATTTATTAACTAACCGTCACGCCGTTTCTCTGCAAGGGTAGGCAGAGAGGACGGACCGCCAAACAACTCGGTCTTAGCACACAATCTTTGGTATTTATTATATGTTTTAAAATTATGATTAATGGTGTATAATTAATGATTTTAATAATTTTGAAAATTAATAAGTGTGGATTTTTAAACAAATTTTATCCGCGATTATTTTCAACTTTTTGCCTTGTCCATTGATCTTGTCCATTAATGAACAATGCAATGACCACATTTGGAGAACACCCCATCTCAGAACAAGCAAGCGGATCAAGTACCTTCAACAAATCCGGATTTCACAACGAAGAAAAATTAAACTACCACCATCATGGAACAATCACGCGGAACAAACTCAGAGTCTAACATTAGTCATGTATTTGTATGACTCCCGCCCGGAGGGGAAATATTGCCTTGTGGTTCGTGCAGGCCGAAGCTCAATTTGTGAATTCACGAATAAAAGAAGACTTCTCAAAGTACAACATTATTATCGCAGCGCTGGATTCTGAATCCCAAAAATGTGTCAGCGACATTGTTATAAATTCTCCTGTGAAGGACAAATAAAAACTTCTCAAATCTTCACTCATAGAATGTCTGCAAGATTCTGAAGAAAAACACCTGACACGACTTTTAACCGGCATCCAGTTGGAGAATCGAAAGCCGACTAGACCTCTTCGTCACATGCTGGAATTGGCTGGACCAAAGATATTGAAATATAAGTAGATGTGCTATCTGCTGTTTTTACTATGTGGGTCTGCGCTTCCGGGTGTCGCCGATATTGTTTACCAATTAACAAATAACTAAAAGAACAAATAATTAACGAATAAACCAAACGAACGTTAAACTAAATGAACGAATTCTTTCCTTATTCAAAATATATTGTTAACCAATATTAATGCACGTTTTTAAAAAATCAACGAAATGAACAAATTCTTTTTGTATGAAAACTACGCTAATTAGCGCGTAGTCCGGCGACAGTTTCGCCGACACCATAGCATATCTCTTCTGTATTTGAATATCTTTGGGCTGGACCTACATTAGCGGAGAGCGCAATTGTAAGAACACTATGGCTACAGCGCCTCCCTCAACATGTCCAGGCGATACTTTCTTCACTGCCGGATAACAATATTAATCAATTAGCATCAGCAGACAAAATCATCAATGTCTACCAACCGACAGGATGTACTGCAGTGGACCGTAACAACAAACCATTGACATCACGATCCGAGACAATGGAAAATTCGATCCTACAGCAAGTCACAGCGCTCACACGAGAAATGGAACAACTTAAGATGTCGCAAATTAATACTAATCAATCTTCCACTTTTCGCGGACGCAGGAGCCAGAGCCCACATCGCAGTAATTTCTACCAGTCATCATCACAACATGATCCCGCTTGAAGACCGCGGAATAGGTCTCGCGGTGGATCTCCCAAGAGGACACTTGATGGATATTGTAAATTCCACACCAAATATGGAGAAAAGGCGTACAGATGCTGTCAACCGTGTACATTCGAGTCAGGAAACGACAGCGGAACTCAACAGTAAGGACATATGAGATTCCGACAAATACCTACCGTCTCTTCCTTTATGACGTTGTAACGCGACAAAAATTCTCTAAAATAAATAAATCCATATTACCTCCATACGACCTCCGTAGTCCAGTGGCTAAGACTCTTGACTCACATTCCGGAGGTCGCGGGTTCGAACCCGGCATGCGCAAATAAATTTTATTTGATTAATTTGTGTTATTTCACAATTAATTCATTTAAAATAATATATAGTATATTTGCGGCATGTTCCAGAGTGGAAGATACTATTAGTATCGCCCTGGTGTAAGACCACCATTCAGAATTGAAACGTTGCTTGAAAATGGCTTAAGCCGTGTTTAGTGACCAGATCTGAATAGCCAGGTACTTCCCAACCTTCCTCTTCCCCACCTCCTTCCCCTCCCCACTACCTTCAGCCTCACAACATACCCCAATTGGGGATGCCATAGTCTCACTGGCTCCAGACGGGAGCAGTTGAGATTCTTGTGCGGTATACACTGTAAAAAAAAACCTAGAAATTCAAAATTATAGCAAGAATTATATCATCTCAGACAACTGCCCCACATCATTATTCGGCGCTAATGGAAACCCAATCAAAACCTATGGAACAAGAACCGTAAAACTCAAGGTTGGTCTTCGCCGGACAATGAAATGGCGTTTCATCACAGCCGATGTATCTAGAGCTCGAATTAATTTACCTAGAAATTTAGGAGGTAGAGGTGTAGTCAAAATAACATCTTTGAAACACAATCAGGTAGAAATGCTTAGAAATTTTTTCCATAGGAAAGCTAATAGCTCAGAAATGCACAAAATAATTAGCAAGGCAAATAGAAAAATATTATTATTATTATTACCTTATAACGAAATAAACGCCCAATTAAAATTTGTTTTGTTTTATTTTACTTATATTAAATTACCATTTTACTTCTATTATTTACTTCTATTAAATTATAGTTTTTTTGTGCAAAGTTTTTGAAAATACAAATACGTTATGAAATATACATTTTGGCCGAAGTGTGTTTTTTTTTAAAATATATTCATTATCTTATGAGCCGTCTTGGTGTTGTCATTTAAATCCTAAAAAACGATCGCAGCGCCATAATTAATTTCTACACTTAATTGCCAAACTGTAATTTATCATAAAATTTGATGTGATTGGTTGTACACTTTACAATGATTTACCGGCATGATTTTAATGATTCATCAATTGATATTAAATTAAAATTCTACATACGTAATTAACATTCTATAACACACAATTAATATTAATGATAATATTATTTACGAAGAGGTCTTGGTTAGGTACCATTTTAGCCTACCCAACAACAGCGTTACGTTCTACATCGAATTATTTAAATTGAATTAAATTTAAATCTTGTGAACCGTGGAACATACATTTTTTCCGGCATTCAGCATACAAATTTTCTTGTGTTAATAAACTGTTTCAAAATGATAAATAGTGCCATGGATTTTTTGGAAAGTATCTGTATTGAATGGATATCCATGGTGGGCGCCGGTTTAATAACGCATATTAATGACTTAGCTGTCTCCGGGCTGCCCCGGCGGCGTGCCAGTGAGTCTATGCCGCCAAATGCGGCCTCAATGCTTTTCTGTTTTGCCCTTTGCGTTCTGATTGCAAATTTCAACTGGTGGCCTGTTTCTCTCCGAAAACGCCCGAAGATCCTGACGCTTATTACCAAAGTAAATAATTCTAAATACTATTTTCTAATGCTTAGTAATTATTTGTAACTCCTCAAGAGGAAATCGGGCGGCGATTTTTCCATACAAACGTATTCCCCAATTTCCTCTCTGGATTTTGATACTAGTGCAAATGTTCTTTAATATAACATAGATATCGACTACTACCACGAAGTCGGCTACAGTCGTATTAGCTCTTGTTAATTTATCAAGGATACCATCATAACAGTGACAGGTACGGCCGCGGATTTTCGCTGTATCGGTTCGTGAAGTGAATTTTGGTTTTATGCAATTGAAAATTAAAATGCATCATTTTCCGCCGCCCCAAATCCCAAAAGTTTCCTTTTATAGTAATTAAGGCGAATCTAAAGTTTTTTTCTAAAAATTATTCGTAATAAGCGTGGCCAGTCCGAACCGATAATTACCGTTACTTCTTATGTAGGATTTAGGACCCTTAAAAAGTCATTATTGTTCGGTTTGAATGTCATTAACAGACATTCACTACACATATAAAGTGCATTAACTTCGGGAGGTGATTCTACATGATGGTAGTAGTAAAAAGGATTAACAAATTTTTCCGAAATTCAAACATTTTTTCCCACACAAAAAGACGTACCTACTAAAAATCCTTAGTGTGAGGTACGATCTTTCTTGCTGAGAGCCTGCCGGGCGCCCGACTCGATTGTGATTGTCCCGTATCGTAACAGCGGAAAATAATAAGTGTGGCCGCACACGCCGGACTAATTTTATCTTTTTACCTCAAAACTACCCCTAAAAGTTGGAATTCCGAAAAAAGTTATTTATCTTTTTTACTTGTACTATCATGTAGAATCGCCTCCCGAAGTTAATGCGCTTTACCCCCGGACACCCCGTACATTATTTAAAAAAAAAGCAAAACAGACAATGGGATCTCGGGATGCAGTTGTCCCTTTCCCTCAATATTCGGGGGAGGGGGGGAGGGAATTATAAATGACAAAATTATTAATATTTAAAACAATTTTTATAGGTGGTGATAACGAGCATTCTTGTTGATGCTGTAATGAGAACCGTTTTTTTATCGTACCAAGCTGGACTGAAATGGTTACTGGACTATCCAAGTGAAGAGGTAAATAAATTAAAAAATATTTGATTTGAAAATAATAAATACGAAGATTATAATGTTAAACAATTTGGTTGACTCAAACAACACATGCTCTACGGTAGGGGTCACCAATTACTTTCATTAGGGGTCCGTTTTTTAAAATAACATGACCTTCGCGGTCCGGAAGGGAAAAAGTCTACCCCCCCCATCGGCTTATCAATTGAAATAATAAACTGTACTATTTAAATATGTGTAGATACAATATCAATGAACAAATAAAACGAATGGGTTCCGGCACATTATTTTATTAAATGACAAATGTTATGAATAAATAGAAGTACCTACCGAGCGTATTTAACAACATTAATGAGAAAAATTACATTTGTTGCCTTCGACTACCTGTCCGAACTTTGAACTAAAGTTTGTGCAGGCTATTGTCATTAAATCTTAAAGATGTTCATCGGTAAGTCTGCTCCGGAATTTATTTTTAATGAAGTTCATCTTGGAAAATGCTGCTTCACAAACGTATGTTGACCCAAACAAAGTGAGAAATTTCAAGGTATTTATTAGCACAAACAAATTTTATCCAAATTTCTTGGAAATCGATTTCCATCTGGAGAGCAGCTTTATTACCCCCAAAAATATTTGCAGCTTCATTGCTCCATTCATCAGCAGGATGCAGAGAGTAAATGTTACTGAGGATGTCGACGACATTCTCAATTTTCAAAAATCTGTGAGTCTCTTTTCGAATTCCGATTTAAGATCCTTAATGAAAAAATATTTTGTATTGTTAACACAAGGTCCGCACAAAATAGGTCGGCGGTCCGGATCCGGACCGCGGTCCGCCATTTGGTGACTCCTGCTCTACGGTTTGGCACGATCGAACATGTTGACTTGGAAGCATGCTAGTCGTTGAGTCGTTGAGGCACCAGGGCATGATAGGCTCAATGGCGTGATTGCGAAGCAAGTCTGGGTCCACGCCAAGGAAGAGCTCTTCCAGGTGATGGACACGTGCCTGAGGAGGGGAGTCTTCCCCTCCGAGTGGAAGCGTGGCGTGCTCCGAATCATACCAAAGGGGAACGGAAAACCACTGACCGACATTAAGGCGTATCGGCCAATTACCCTTCTCCCTGTACTTGGCAAAATCTTGGAGAAACTGCTACGAGAGCGACTTCGGCAAACCCTGTCACCGGCCAGTGACCTGCAGTTCGGCTTCATCCCCGGTAGATCTACGGTACATGCCCTGTCGTATGTGCTTGATTGGGTGAAGGCTTGTCCTAAGAGGTATGTAGTAGCGATCTTCCTCGACATAACTGGTGCCTTCGATCACGCGTGGTGGGCAATGATGCGTACAAAGGTGAAAACCAGGCAGTGCTCCAAACTTCTGTTCCAGTCAATCGACGACTACCTTTCTGATCGCACGATCACGATCAGCTTTGGAGATTTTTTGATCGAGAGGGAAGCTGACATTGGATGCCCGCAGGGCTCCATTCTCGGACCTGACCTGTGGAACATCAACTTTGACGACTCCTCCAGGTTACCCTTGCCTGAAGGATGCATCTCTGTCGACTACGCTGATGACAAGACGTATTTGGTCGCTGGGGACAGTAGAAAGGAAGTTGAGAGCAAAGGCAGTGAAGGTTTGAACATGTTCCTCGATTGGGGTAAGAGAAACAAGATGACTTTCGCTCCCCACAAGACTCAGGGCCTCCTGATGAAGGGCTTTCTCAGTAGAGAAAGAAATCCCGTCATCAAAATGGGGGACTCTAGTGTCAAATTTCGTGAAACGGTGAAATACTTAGGCGTCACACTAGATCGATCGTCCTCTTTTCTGGCTCACGTCAAGGATGTATCCGGCAAGGCTCAGGCCCTCTTCTTGAAGCTTAGAAGACTCTCCACAGCTGAGTGGGGTTTGCGTAGCCCAGCCATGCGCACTCTGTACAGATGCGTATACGTGGCGCAAGTTTCGTATGCTGCGTCTGTCTGGGAGCATCGCTTGGGTAACTCGCTTATACTCTTGGCTCTCAAGCGGGGCCAACGAACTCCCTTGTTGGCACTATCCGGGGCGTATAGAACCGTGGCTTCGGACGCTTTGCCTGTTTTGGCTGGCATTTTGCCAATCGATCTGGAAATCAGGGAAGTGCTTACTAAGCAGAGGTTAACCAGAGGAACCCCTGCCACTCACCTAGGAGTCACTCTAACTCCGGGCGGGCCGGGGACTCTCCCTGGGCTGCTTCGACAAATGAGAGACCTGTCACTCCAAGAGTGGCAGGCCCGGTGGGATAGATCGAATTTGGGAAGATGGACTTTCTCCTTCTTCCCATCAGTTAAACTCAGAATGGAAGCGGTCTTCCTCAAGTTAGACCACCACATCACTCAATTATTATCTGGCCATGGAGAATTCAGGGGGAGACTTCACACCCTCTCCCTGTCCCCTCACCCCAATTGTGCCTGTGGGAGCACGAACCAGTCGGCTGAGCATATCCTGTGGCAGTGTGAAATAATGACGGATGCCAGAGGTCAAATGCTAGATGGTTTGGACGTACCCATCAGACCAGTGTGGAACACTGATCTGGTTTCGAATAAGACGAATTTCGAGTGCTTGAAGAAGTTTACAAGAATCTGGGTGGAGAGATGGCCTGATCTTAGAGTCGCTGATTAAAAGATTTAGTGACCAGGTGTACTTGTCTCCCGATATCCACGGATTACCCCACATTTACTCTTTCAACCCTATCTGCCTGGTTTTTTTAACATTTTCTGTTTCTTTCTTTTTCTTATCATTTTCTGTTGTTTATTTACACTTACTTGTTATTTAGACTTTTACACGGCTTTGTGTTTTTCTTTTTCATTTACAGTGTAACATAATGCGTGAATTGACACGCCTGCGTGCATCATGATTTTATATATATATATATATATTTTTTTTTCCTCTACTCTCTCTTGTTTTTGCATTTTTTTAGTTTGTTTATTTTGATTTCCATGTTCTTTTCAGTTCCTGATAACAACTAGAACAGAACTCCGTTGTTTGTTATGTCTTGTCCACTTCCCCATTAAAGGGGTTGGACTTTGGGCCTTGTCCCTATCATATTTTTTATAGGTCTACCATTTTTTTGTAACTTACCTCTGTTATCTCCTTCCAGTGCCCGCGCCACCCCCCCTGACATGATAAGGTTAGAGGAAAGATAGAGTGGCATCCGGAGGTTTGTCCGTCCCTCCTCCAGCTACCCGACGCTCTTTTTCCCTAGGGTCTTCGTATCGTAGTCCATTTACTTCTTCTAGGCACCACCGGATAGCTGGCTAAAGGATGACTCCACTGGGTGCCATGACGTCGGACTAATAACCTTACACATTCTCTGGGGGACTGCCGGGCACAGGATGGTCATGACGGTCATCACTATTTTCTTTCGCCTTTACTAAATGTTATTGCTTTGTTTATTGTACGCAAATGTTATTACTTTGTATACGCAGTTGCCTGCAGTCCTGGAGTGTGTGGTCTCCCTCTGATTATTATATAATAACTACTTTTTGGTTTTTTTTTTCTTTATTACATTTTTAATGCTCACTAACACCTGTAGATTAGTCCTTTTTGACCATTACAGTACAGACTGTAGGCGATCCTATATTTCCGCCACCTAACAAAGTATGTAGGGGCATTGAAGGTCTAGATTCGTTTTATTAAATGTAGAGTCGTTTATTCAAAAAAATTAGATTCTTGCGAGAACTCCGAAGGGGCGACCATAAGTCGCCTATACCGGGGTGGGACAGTGGTGGGTACTTCAATAGTCGTTGAGTCCAGAGACAAGTGTACCTTGACATAAGACGCTCTGTCAAATCGTCATTTCTTCCGAATCTCTCTCTCTGGTTTCAATCCTGGGACTGGTTTGCAGCAATTTCATCTATTCGTTTCTTCCACTCTTCCCTGTATTGTGCGGCTCTTTTGAAGTCTGCATATGATAAGCAGCGCACGTCCACCAGCAGGTCCTCCAGGTACTCTCGGCGTGGGCGTCCCCTAGCGTTTGTACCCTCGGTCATACCCTCCATTATGGCATGCAAGAGGCCTTCTTGCCTTATTGCATGGCCGATCCATCTTGCGCGCCTTTCGGACAAGGTCCTAAGCAGGTGCCTTCCTCCTTCGATTCTTTGAAGAACCTCCTCATTTGTGATGTGGTCTCTCCAGGAAATTCCTAGTAGTCTTCTATAGGACCACATCTCAAAAGCCTCTAGTCTCCGTTTATCTCTTTCGGATAGGCACCATGTTTCGCAGCCGTACATCAAGATACTCCATACATTCCGAATATCGAGCAAGAATTATGGCTCGTGAATCTCTTTTGCAAGCCGAGAAAGCCGTTTGCTCGATATCGAACAAAAAAGCTTCGAGTGAGATGGTAAATACGTTTAGACATATGATTTGAGATTTTCACGGCCAAAAGTATTATGGTGATTTATTTTTGGGTTATTATGCCGTGTTTGCGCTACCTCCGTTATGATAAACTTTTTGAGCAAGAGGAAAGTGGAGGGAGTTGCGATGGGCCAATTATCGCCAGTAGCAGTCAACTTTTTTATGGAGAAGTTGGAAGAAGCGGCACTCGGCACAGCTTCAACTTTTCCTAAAGTATGGTGAGCTATACGTGAGGTGATATATATAAGCAACGTCGATAATGTCTTCACCATTTGGTCTCATGGAACAGACAAATTGGTACGAGTTAATGTAATTACTTGAACAGAGAGACTGAACGAATTCGCATGTTAATTAACTGCAAAGCAAAAATAAGTTCACGATTGAGTTGGAAAATAAATTTTATTTACGAATTAGATAGATATATAATCCACTACCCACTACTACAGGTAAATCGAAAATGTTTCAACCGTCCCAGGTCTACTCTACCCGTTGAGAACACAGGACTCGGAAACTATAGGGTCCCGACGTCGGAGGTAGCGATGTGTAGGTTCAGCTGGAGTGGGCTCTTTAACCCGGGTTTTTCGCGCGAAGCGGCTCCTACTCCTACTCCCTTTTCAAATCGATTTTTTTTTTACATTAACTCCACACAGGAGGCCATGAGGAAAATAATTTCCTTCAGGGCCTTTGTCATCTGGGATGCTGTGTGGAGGGTCTTTTTGAGGAGAGGAAGGAATGAACATTGGTCTTGAAGAGACCGATGTTGTAGGAAGGAGGAAACACAGAGGCCGGCAAATCATTCCACAGCCGAGCTGTTGAACACAAGAACGAGTCGAAGAAACGACCCGTTCTCATGTGACAAACGTCAACCGTGTACAAATGTTGGGCACGCGTTTGGCGTGTTTCCCGACTATGCACCGTTGCCGAAGGGATCAATGATGCTACTTCCTCGGAGTATCTTCCATTGTAATATCGGTATATCAAGGATGGCATTCCCACCCGACGCCTGTGCTCTAAAGATTGCAATTCGTCTGTTAAGATGGGAGAATCTATTAAGCAGCCCACCCGTTTCTGCACAGAGTCGAGGATATTTTTCAGGTATTTTGGAGCTCCAGACCAGAGGTGGCTGCCAAATTCAACCGTGGGGCGCACTTGTTATTTGTGCAGGGTTAGCAGTTGTGTACTATTAAAGTATCTGCGGGCTCCCAAAGAACCCGGAACAGTACTTCTAGCCAGAACTCGGCGGGCCGAGCCACAGTCGGGTGGCGGCGGGACGCGGAGCGGTGGCAGTTCGCACTAGTCAAACCCGTGCGTCACGGTCCGGGCCACATATGCGAGTCGGGAGTAGGTGGCACGTTCAAGTTCTTTCGCGTGCGGGCTCCGGCTCCGAGGTGGAACCCGAGCGTCTCGATTCGAGCCATTCGGGAGTAGGTCGCGCATTCGAGTTCTTTTGCGAGCTCCGGCTAGGGCGAAGCCCTAGCGTCTCGGTTCGAGCCATTTGCGAGTCTGGAGCAGGTTGCGCGTTCGTATTCTTTTGCGCGCTCGGGCCATTCGCGAATCGAGAAGGGCTCCCGGGACCTGCTCCAAGAACTCAAGTACTTTTAAAAGGAAGCACGTCTCGGAGGCCTCTGGAGAAATGCAGAACTTACCCATCTCTAGTCGGAGGGGGACGTGACTAGGTGCCAAAATGAAGCCAACTCGGAAAAAATATTTCACATTTATATGTAAGCGAAAAGCGGTAGTTTGACCCGCGATGCACGCCTGGGTGAGAATTCAATGCTTCTGTCCACTGAGCTACTAGCCGGTTAAACTGTTAGGTTTCAAAGGTTTCCATGTTAAATAAAAATAAAATATTTACGTTTATGAAAATACTAAAGGATTTTCTTCTAAATACTATCCATATTCGAAAGCATTTATGCCTGTGTTAGACCAGGCTTAGACGTGGCTTGACTCCCCCCCCCCCATTTTGAGATCACGTAATTAATGTATGCCCCCTTAATATATAAAAAACGTCGGGTTAGTTACACCATTTACAACTCAAGAACGGCTGGACCGATTTGTATGATCTTTGATTTATTGGATTTGTCTCCGTCCCGAATAACAGAATAGCCATTAAAACATCGAAAAATTCACGAAAAAAAATTAAGAAGAAAATTCTTTCCTCACACATTTTGTATGGAACGAATTCTCATCTTTTGAAAGAGCTGCAGCAATATTGTTATGCATATAATATTGAACAGGGAGTGAATTCCAAAAATTCAAAAACGTCAAATGTCAATGCGCTGATTGTTTTGCTTTTGTTCAAACATATAATGCTGCCCCTCTTTCTAACACACTAACTGTCAATAGTCGAAAAAGAGACAAACGGTGAACGTATGTCTGCACCCCTCCAAAGGAAAAGTACGATAATTATAATAAATCTCCCTCACAGGTATAAAGAAATTGAAACCCAAATCCCGTAAGTGGAAAGTAAGAAAATCAATCACTAAAAATATAAATCCATACACAACGCCATCTCTGATACTGACAAAAACAAAACACGGACAGCTGTGCATCGATAATTGCTTCGTCGTGTAATTCTTAACTTAATAAAACAACTGAATTTAATTCAGCTAATAAGTTAACTCTCGATAGGCTAAGATAATAAACATAACGTCGGTAACCATGTGGGTTGGCCGATGACCCCACGCAAAATTTGTTTTTTGGCATTTAAATCGTAGAAATTCCTTTTTATTTTTTTTTATTTTACATTTATTGGGCAGGGAATATTACCTATATATGACTAAATATTCCTGCGATCAAAGATTTTTTCACATTGTTTTTAAACGGCACATTATGTATTAAAAATATGTTCATGTATTTAAGTAGATATAAGAAGGATAGTGATTTTGGGGTCAACCTTCGGCCCCAGTTGGCTGCGGGAGAGTTAACACAACATATATTGTTTCTGAGGCGGTACGAAATTCACCGGGTCAATAACAGGTATATCATAGGTAGTTAGGTACGTGATCGATGGTCTGAATTCTTCACACAATCAGTCCCAAGTTTGAAAATAACACTTATTATAATAAAATAACACTTGTCTTTAATCACATGTGACGAGTATTCTTCCAATGAAAATCATGTTTATAAATTCAGCTCTATTTTTTATTTTTTTTTTATTTTATTTTTTATTATTATTAAGTTAAAAGAAACATAATATTTCGCTTTCTTAACTTAAATACAGAGTTAAATATATAGTACAGTAGTAAGAAGTAATATTTCTAATTTTGTTCCAACATTTTGAGTTTAAATAGTTTTTTTTTAAATGTTTTTATATTATTTTCCGTTTTTAGGTTATCTGGAAGGAGATTATATATATGAACTCCCTCGTGACCAATACTTCTCTTGCCACTTTCAGTCTTGACAGTATTTGTGTACAATATATTGTGTTGTCTAGTATAATGTTCGTGTACTTGTGATGTTTTTATAAATGTTGTGTTTGTGTGTATAAGTCCATTTTGTATTTTGTAGATTAAAAGACATATGTTATATTCGTACAATGTTCTTATTTTCAAAAGGTTCATTTCCTGGTATAGTTTTTTTGTGGGAGTGTCTGGGTTATAGTTGAAGAGTTTTTTAATAACTTTGTTCTGTATTATTTGTAAGTCGTTTAAGTACGTAATGTATGTGTTTCCCCATATTTCTATTAAATAATTTAGGTGTGACTGGATTAAGCTAAAGTATAAGCCCCTCTTTACCTCTGTTGGTAGAAGATGAGCAATTCTACCAAATACACCAATTAGTGGGATGATTTTTGTTTTTAGTTTTTCTACGTGTTGTTTAAATGTTAAATGTTTATCAATATATAAGCCCAGGTATTTTTCGCTATCTAGGATATGTAGGTCTCTTTCTTCTATTTGTAATGGTTTATGCGATGGTATTATTCTTTTAGGTGAGCTTAAGATCATGTAACCGGTTTTATTAATATTTATTGTTAATATATTTTTTATTAGCCAATCGTTTAGTACATTAAGATCCGTTTGAGATTGTTCTAATAGACTTTCTAAGTTTTTGCCGAAGTAAAAAATTGCCGTGTCATCTGCGTATAAGAAGATTTCACCATGTAGTTTTAGCTGACAGATGTCATTTATGTATATTTGGAATAAAAGTGGCCCCAGTATTGATCCTTGTGGAACTCCGTAGTTTATACTCTCGAGTTGACTGTTTTTATCTCCTATGTTAACACATTGTTTTCTGTTGGACAGATAGGATTTTATTAGTTTGATAGCTGGACCGGTTACACCTGTTTTTTCTATTTTTTTAATCAGTATTTCATGACTTACGGTGTCAAAGGCTTTTTGAAGGTCTACGAGAATTGCTATGACATAGTTTTTATTATCTATGCTAGTTCTAAGTTTTTTTTTTTTTTTTTTTTTTTTTAAATTTATTTATTTATTCCATTTTTACAATTTTACAAAGTTAGGTATAAGTACAATTATTTTTTTAATTATGTACATGTAATGCAAATATTTTTTAATGGTGGTAATAATACCTCTCTAATTGAGAATTTCTCGTGTTTAGGGAGGGAGTACTAACACAATTGATATTTTGATATATGTTTAATTGATGCTACCATGAGCGTATTTATGAAAAAATAAAATAAAAACAACATGTATGTAAAATTATATACCTGTGCACTATTTTAGGAAGAAACTTTTTTTTTAAAATTAAATTTTAAAATATAAAACCTGTGTACACATTGAAAATATAAGTGGGCGTAATATAACACAAACATGAAATTACCTACTGGTGAAATGTATTTTAATTTTTTTCTTAAAAATTTTATAATTTTTTTCGGATTGAATATCTTTAGGGAGTTCGTTAAAGCATTTTATGGCTGAGTATGTGTAGTGGTGTTGGGCCGTTGTAGTATTAAGTTTAGGGATTATTATTTGTCCTGTTGTTCTCGGCCTGGTGCTAAATGACTTTATTGTTAGTTTGTCTTTATGGATTTGAAGTAATGCATTTTTTTGATAGATTCTGTTTATTTGTAAAACTTTGAATTCATCGAATATTTTTTGAGTTGAATAGTCTAAGGGTTTTTTTGGAATAATTTTGATGAGTCTTCTATGTACTATTTCAAGTGGGGCTAAGTTGGTTTTGTACGCTCCTCCCCAACCTATTATTCCGTATTGCAGAACTGATTGGGCTAATGCATAGTAAACCTTCAGTAGTATAGATTTATAAAGTATATTTCTTAGTTTGAGGAATACGTAAAAAAGTTTACGTATTCTGTTTATAGTTTGTGCAATATGTTCTGTCCATTTAATATGTTGGTCTATTATTATGCCTAAATATTTAATGTTGTTCTTTTTTGAAATTTTTGTGCATTTAGATGAGTTGCAGTTGTCAGTATAATTTTTACAAGAGCTATGAATAGTTATATTGGAATTTATAATTGGAAGGAATTTGTCTGATAGTGTAAATGTCATGAAGTAAGTTTTGTCAGAGTTTAAGGAAAGATAGTTGTCATCCAGCCATTGTTTTAAGTTGTTTATTTCTACATTTGCGGTTCGGTAGGCTTCATCCCAAGTTTTTTTTTCTATGATTAAGACTGTGTCGTCAGCGAAAGATATGATTTTTCCAATTTTCGGTATTGTAAGCATTTCATTCACGTAAATGATAAACAATATTGGACCTAACACTGTCCCTTGAGGAATTCCAAATTCTGAATAGGTGGGTTCACTCAATGTATTGTTAATTTTCACAAGTTGGTGTCTTTCATGTAGATTACTTTTGAACCATTCTATAACTGTTCCTTGAATTCCAATATTTTCTAATTTCTTGATTAGTTTTTTTGTGGCATATACTGTCAAAAGCTTTTCTTAGATCAATGAATATACTTAAACATTTATTTCCCGAGTCAAGAGCATTATATATTATTGAGGTTATTTTTGCGATTGCATCTTGCGTGCCTAAATTTTCTCTGAAGCCGAATTGGTTATCATTAATAATTTTATTTGAAGTGATGTGCTTAGTTAATTGTGACTTTACGACTTTTTCAAATATTTTTGCTACGTTTGATACAATAGATATGGGACGGTAGTTTGAGATGTCGGTTGCAATTCCTGATTTGAAAATCGGAGTTATTATTGTATTTTTATATATTTTCGGGTAAATTCCTTGTTGCATGCTGTTATTTATGATATGTACTATTGGTTTAGTTGTCTCATTTGTTTAAGTAAATTTACTGTGATATGGTCGAAACCAGGGCTCGCTGACACTCGTAAGTTCATTATTATTTTTTCTATTTCTATCTGTGTGCATTTTTCAAACTTTTTGAAAATATTTTGGCAAGTTTGTGTGGATGTACTGAAAGTTTTTTTAGATTGGACAGCGTCAATTTTTTTGGCTAGGTTCTCACCGACTTTTGTCGTTTATTTATAAGATCATTAGTTGCAGAGAGAGTATTAGATTTTTTTCTGAAACCGTATTGTATGGCATATAGAAATGATTTTTTTTTCAGAAAGTTGTCTAGCCTATCGTATATTACTCTTTCATATATTTTTGATAGAATCGGTAGGACAGAAATGGGCCGATAGTTAGATGTTTGAGTTTTCAAGCTCCCTTTATGTATTGGAATAACCCTTGCAATTTTACAACTGTCCGGAAATTGACCTTCTTTCAGGCTCAGGTTAATCAGTTTAGTTAGTGTAGGAGTTAGTAGTGGGGCAAGTTTTTGTACTGTTGTACATTTTAGTTGATCATGTCCAGCACTCGCGTTTGATTTTAGGGATTTTATAATGGCTAATATTTCGGGTTCAGTTGTGGGTTGTAAGTATATTGATTCCGCACTTTCATACTTTAATGTAATTTTATCATCCAGTTTATGGGTGTATTTGTTGATTATATTATCAGCCAAAGAAGCGCCAATATTACAAAAGTAGTTATTAAAGTATTCGCATATCTTGATGTCTTCTGTGATGATTTCATTACCGTTCTTTAATTTTGTACATGGTTTACTTTGCGTGTTTGTTTGGTTCTTGATGATGCTGTTTATTACGTTCCAAGTCTTTTTGGTATTATTTTCACATTTTTTAAATAGGCTGCTGTAGTATTATATTATCAGCTCTCGGTCGCTAGAGTGATCAAGATGGCATTATTATACATTCATTTAAAGAAAGGGGATTCCTCAGTTTTGTCACAGAATAAGTATTGAAAAATCCTGTGCTCATTTCAATCAGTACGAATCGTAAAAGCGACAAAAATATGAAATGAAATGGTTATAATTTTTACAAGATACTGTTATTATTTATTGTGAAATTTTGCCGTCCCTTAAAAGTGCCGGCCCCCCGTCCCCGCCTACGCTACGCCACTGATGTCAATTATTACTGATTACAATTGTCTCGACACTAGTATATCCTAGTGAGACAAGCATCGAGAAATCGCATGTGAATATACTTTATAAAGATAAATAAAAAATAAAATAAAAAACAACGCATCTGTGTGAGTTCTGTGTTCGACTCAACTCTGGCTGCGATGCCCACCGAGATACATACGAGTACATCAATGACGACCAGTGGCGGCCGCTGCCCTGAAAACGTGGTGGTTCACTGATAATCCGTAACTATGAGATAACGATTACTAAGCAACATTAGGTAAAAATGATCCCACTAATCTTATTTGGAGAGAAGATCTATTTTAAGCTGTTTTCGAAGTGCGAAAACTTGTACATATCGCTTTTTAATTGGAAGTTTTATTTTTCGGTACTAAGAAAATAAAAACACAATACTATTTTTTCGTGAGTAAATCTTAAATTTCAACCCAAAAAACTCTTTTTTTTACAATGTTTACAATGTAGTGTAAGAAGAATATACGACGCAAATGTGAATGGTAGAAGAAGTCGGGGACGCCCGAGGAAGACATGGCACGAGCAAGTGAATCAGATACTTGAGTCGGGCCATGTCGAAAGTCGGAAAAATAGAAGAGAATATATGAGACGATGTATGAATGTGAGTGAGGCAAAGAGTGTGTGCCAAGACCGAGTTATTTGGCGGTCCGTCCTCTCTGCCTACCCCTGTGGGGAAACGGCGTGATGGTTGGTTAGTTAGTTTTATATTTCATTTTAAACCGGATACAAACAGTATTTATAAACAATGTATAAACAACAGGAGGGCAAAATTGTCAAAGTTACATATGAAAAAATTGTATTCCTTAATGATCTGCGTTTTATAATTTAAAACACCAATCAATAAAAAAGCAAATATATGTAAAATTTAGGTATTTGCTGTACCTTTTGATTAAAAAAAGAATTATTCAGTTTGGTTAAGTATTTTGGCCTTAAATCAGAATTTAAGTTTGTATGATAAAGGCCGCTGGGTGGCACACCAAAATATCTTAATTTTTCATACATATGGCCGGTGTTGCGCGCTGGCGATGTTTGGGATATTCGATACAAAAACATAATTCGTTCCGCTTGCAATGGGCCTGCACACCGGACAGGGTAAATTCGCGCGTAACTTTGAGAATTTGCTCTCCCTGATTCATATTATATTATGCATTATATTGGTAGGTGATATTTTTTAATGAAATTCATAGATTTTATATTTTTCGGTAAGATATTATAAACTAATTTTAGACGATATAATTTACCAGTGCTGCACACAAACACACCGTTCAACCAGCCGCCCTTGATGACGACCTCAGTCTTGTCTATGTGTTGTTTTTATGTTTGATTTTAACTGTCTCTTTATTTTCAGATACCAACGAATAATGAAAATTTAATGAAATTATTTTACCGACTCAGTCTACCAGATACATTTTTGGGGCTTTCTACTTTACTATCGTTGGGCTTCATTGCCTTGGCAACCTACGTAACTGGGCATATTCCAGAAATAATGGCTCTATTCAAGAGGTAAATCTTTTATATTCATTTGTATAATTTTACTAAATATTGTCCATTGCCCGGGCTTTAGGCAGATTTTTTGGAACCAAATATAAATAGTGACCATCCTCTTGTTTTAAAGGTGCAAAATGTCACCAGTCTCGGAATAAAACTGTAGATTTGTATAAAAATTCCACGACGCCCGCACTGTGTCTGACTGATGTCTGTCTTGTGTCCGCCCGGAGTCAGCGTCACCGCACAGTGGTCCCAAATCCCAAATAATAATAATTATTGGATGATTTTTGTACCGCCATTTTGTGAGAAAATCACCTTAAGGGCGAAAACCAGCTAGACATTATTTTTACTCCATGGCGTGTGATGAAAATGGGTGACAACATAATTTAAAAAATATACATTTATTGGAATAAAAGATGTATAGTACAATGGTTCATATAATGAACATAAGGGAACGTACCCATACTACGTGACACGTTTGGGCGGGGGGGGGGGTCTTCAAAATGTCACGCTTGGTACAAATGAGCGGCGGCGGCCATAGGTTTTTGGTCACCGGGGGGGGGGGGGGGGGGGGGGGCTAAAATTGCAAAAAGTTGGTCACGTAGTATGGGTACGTTCCCTAACAATGTGCTTATTAAAAGTAATTAGTTAAAAAATATATACATATTTTAACATGACAAAGGAATAAAACCAAAATTATATTTAAATAAATGAAGACAATATAATCGAAACTCGATCGAAAATCTGGAAACAGAAAAATCAGAAAAACATATCGATACCTCTGGGAATCGAACCCAGGACCTCTTGCTTTCCGGGCAAACGCGCTAACCACTGCGCCACGGTGACAATTTGAGGTTTTACTCATAAAGTAAAAAAAAAAAATATATATATTAGTTGATGATCCACTGGCCGAGTCACTAATAATAATGTTCCTACACGGCACGGTCAACAAACTTCTGCATTTTCTGCAGTAGCATTTCTGGAATCGACAATAATTTAAAAACATCGGGATGTTTTCTTTATCTTGTGGTTATTCCCGATATTATATATCCGAACTTAAAAGCAGTGTATGAAACAAATCTTCGTTTGTGTTGATTTGCGATGTTTTTCGAGCATGAAATTTCCTGATTTTTTTTATAATCTTTGTGAGCTTCTTAAGATAATAATCCTATCAGAAGAATTCAAGAGCTAATAACGTCTCATAATTGACTTGCATTTTAGAGTTTAATTCTTCCTTCTTTTAATAAATTAATTCTTCTGAATTTAATACACTTTCCATGAAATGTTAATAGAAATGAAGCTATGTTTTTCTTTAGTAAATTTTCCTGGAGACTTGTGAAATTGTTTTTCTTCACAAATTTTTTACAAGTTCATAAATACATTGCCGTGTCGCATATTGCAGCACAATTCAACGTTGATGTGCCTTCTTCTTTTAACAGCATCGAAATATCCAAATGGTAGATCTTGGGTACAGACTCTGTAAAAGACAGAAGAACCCGTAAAAGTAAACGAATTCTGTAAGAAAATATTGATAATTAATGGTTTTGTCTGAAAATTGTTTCATTTAGTAGTGGTACGATTCGGTACACGATTATGAAAGTTTAATGAAACTTTGGCGAATTATTTTAAATATTGATTTTTTAATTAATAATAAAAGTAATTTTTATTAAATACTTAAATAAATTTGAAAGAACATACAATTAAATTCAATTTCCTCCATCCGCCTAAATTCTTACCGATTTCACCACTAATGACCGAATGAGAGTTTTTATTATTACCGTGACGATCCACGATTACGGTACCGTGGCGGCATAAAAAAGGCAATAAATATACGTTCCTTATCACAATAACGCTGCAGTTCTTTTCAAAAGATGAGTTACACAAAGTGCGTAGGTCTAAGGTCGTAGGTCTTTTTTCCTCCAAAGGAAAAAATAAATTATTTTCATGGATCTCTCTCAGACAACGCACCGTGACGTCTCTATAAACCCCTTTGTGTAAGAAAGCAATGCAGCATTATATGTAACAATAGTCGAAAATGTGACAAACGGTGAACGTATGTCTACAGCCCCCTCACAAAGGAAATGTACAATCATTATCATACATTTCCCTCACACGTATAAAGAAAATGAAAAGCAATTCCCTTCGCCGTAGCTGAGCCGTAATAAGATATATCAGTTTCCTCCAAAGGAAAAAAGTAGAACTTTGGAGGAAACAGACACACGTGTATTGTGTCTCATCTTTTGTCTCACCATTATTTAAGGGAACGTACCCATACTACGTGACCAATTTTTTGCAATTTTTAACCCCCCCCCCCCGGTGACCAAAATCCTAAGCAAACCGCCGCTCATTTGTACCAAGCGTGACATTTTGAAGACCCCTCCCCCGAAGAGGTCACGTAGTATGGGTACGTTCCCTAATGTGCAAGAAAAAGCTAAAACATTATTAGAATAAAGAACGTACATTTTATGCTTTTTTTGTACAGTCACGGTACCGTAATCGTGGATGGTCACGGTAATAGTAAAAGCGGTCGACAGCGTGCACACCCGCAGGCGGGCGACTGGCGCATCCAAAGTGGCGTGTTTAAAACATGGCCACGTATCGTGCGTATTGTTTTAATTTTTTCATCGGTGGAAACATAATACTGTGGACTCTTTTTAATGTTGTGATAATAATTTTGTACATAAATAATATTATCGATTTTTTTTAAAGAAATGCAAATTAAAATTAATTACGTTTACGTTTGCCTTTACGTTTCCACAACTCGAGCTCGGCTGAGGAACGCCTGCTTCTCTTCAAGACCCATGTTCACTACTTCATCTCCTCAAAAAGACTCCTAACAGCATCCCCAAAGACGACATATTTTACAGGGAAATTATTTTCCTCAGGGTTATCTAGTGTGGAGTTAATAAGAAAATCTTTTAATTTCTTCTACTTTCATCATTATAAGCGAAAAACGCTGTTTGCGCAAATATGGAGGACTTAGCTAAAAACCCAAAATATTTGTGGTAGAATTTTTTTCAGATTCTAATCGTAGACCTACAAAAAAGTAAAATTAAAAAAGAACCATTAATAACTCAGTGATTTAAAAAGTGATCTAAAGTCCTGAAATCCCAAATGGTTCACATTTACCTAACGGTATTGTGATGTAGGTTCCGCGTAAACAGTTTACTGTCATCTGGATCAGGGACCACCTAGGAAGGTTGGGGGGCGTGACGTCACAGCTCTTCTAAACGGACATTTCATTTTGGCGGCAATTAAAAATATGCGTAATAATCGTAGTAGATATTTTTTTCGTCAACTTAAAAAAAAACACAATATTTTTTCAAGACTTGAAAAATATGAAAAAATACCATGTTGTGAAAAATAATAAAAGTTTAAGGTTTTATTGATTATACATATTTATTTGATGTTTTTTTTACAGTATCTCCAGCGGATGTTTTAGGTAAAGTGTATTGATCTACCGGGATAAGAAGAACCACCAACCAACCCATTCGGAATCCGCAATGTTTGAATTTAAAACAAAGTATTGTACCTACCCACAAAGTTATTTAAAAAAACATTTTTACGCGATGCATCATAATATTATAAATTTTAATTATGTAAATTTCTGTGTTCTTTATTGGCTTAATATCTTCTTATCGTACATTCCTGCAGTGGCGGACTAAGCCCACCAGAGGCCCGGGGCGGCAAAGCTGAATGAGGCCCCCCCTAGTTTAAGAAGTTGATGTAATTATACAAGCGTTTTATTCAGTTTACAATGGACTCTGGTCCTGGTTTAAAATCTTATTTTCTAAAAGATGAATTTATTAATAATGCTCTCAACAAATGTTTTAAGGAAATCCGTAAAATTGACGGAGATACAGCATTTTATATGAAACCGTTTTAAACAGTTTGTATGTTCAATTCAATTTAATTTATTCATTTTAAAAACATTTCAAAATTTTTTAAAAGAGAAAATATTTACAGATAAAAAGATTTAGACTAACAGCAACAAAGCTTGTCGTTTGAATTGTGCTTCATTAGTGTTAAAGATATCGATATTCGAAGTGATTCTATTTACAAGACAGCTCACCCGCCTGGCATAACCACTGACAAGTTAGTTCTGCAAGCCAGGAGATAAAACAGTCTGTGCTATCGGTGACGGAGATAACCATCGGGAACATAGAAACTAATGCTCTCCATGATAGCCGAGTTTTCGAACCTTCCACGAATCAGTCTGAATAAATGTGCTACAATGAGCACATCCCTTCTGACCGTAGATGGTTCATACCAAGCATGCCCAAGAGAAAGTGGATATGGTAGAGCCAGGAGTAGTAGCCTTACTTCCTCAGGTGAAGAAATCTCAGAAATTTCGTCTGAACCCTCTCCAACATGAGGGAATACTCACTCTCAAGCCTGCTCCTAACCAAAGCATTATTATTTTTTTTACATGAGCTCCACACAGAAGGCCATAAGGAAAATAATTTCTCACAGGGCTTATGTCATCTTTGGGGATGCTGTGTGGAGGGTTTTTTTAAGGAAAGAAAGTAGAGGAGAGTTCTGGGAAGGAAAAGGGTTTAAGGGGTGGGTAGGAATCTGGGGTTCAATGTGTCCTAGTCATCCGCCTCCAAAACCTAGACAAACCTCACCCCATGAACCCGGGCACCCCTGCTAAATCACCAAACGTAGCGAACCACTTGGGGTGACCTAAGGCAGAGGTGTTGTATATCCAATAAAGATTCCCGGGGCGGCGGTATCCATTCCCGCCTCCCAAATTGAAGTATAGTATTGTATAGTACTGTGAGAACCCGGGTGTCCCGGAAGTTTTTCGCAGTGCGTAGGACAAAACCCAACATTCTCAGTGAAGTACTACACGTCATAATTTTTTAAATTTAGAGCCTTCATAGTTTACAGGTAAAACCAGGTATGACACGCTCTAGTGAAAGAAAGAATGAAACATTTAGAGATATTAAATTCAATCTGATGTCGTTTACTCCAGTCAACAACTCTATCAATGTCCGATTGAAGCCGAATGCAGTCCTCTAAAGTTTGTATTTCCAAGAAAAGTTTGAGAAAAAGAAGTGACCTGGAATGCGGAATAATTTTCATTATATCATTAATAAAAATCAAAAAGAGGAGTGGCCCTAAATTAAAGCCCTGAGGTACTCCTGAGAAAACAAGATATAATTTTGATAAGAATATTCCGTGTGATATTGTAAAATAGCTGGCCAAGAATATAAGAAACCGGAAAGAAAAATATCTATCGCTGACAATTTATTTGATAAGATGTCATGGTTTACGGTGTCACTGGCCTTTCAGAAATCATTGTATGAGCAATCTACTTGGTAGTGTTTATCTAAAGATTTGGAAACATAATCTGTGAATACCAATAGATTCGTGTCTGTTGATCAGCCTTTTCTAAACCCATGCTGTTCGATATTAAGAACGCTCTACATGAAACTAAAAGTGTTTATGAAGTATCGATTCGAATAACTTAGCCGGGGTAGAAAGTATTGCCACCGGTCTGAAGTTTTCCACAGATGTCCTTGATCCATTTTTGAAAATAGGACAAATTTTTGAAACTTTCCAGGAATCAGGGAATACACCAGTTTCTAAAGAGAGGTTGAGTATTCACAGCGATTCTCCTCTCGTCTCTGAAGACAAATACCACCCCGCATTAGAGTTCCGGTATTCTTGTAAAAGGCCTAAAATTATAGACGGCACTTTGCGCTGGTGGATATTTGATAGGGGTGATTTTGACAAACTCTATCAGACGATGAGCCAATTGGATTGGCAAGAGCTTTGTAGCTTTGACACTGTTAATGAGGCGCTACAATATTTTTATACATGTGTATATAATCATTAGGAAGCAAGAGTCAAATACATTATATTATAATGTATTTGACTCTTGCTTCCTTATGAAACCTCCCAACAAAGGTGGACGTAGATATCCAAAGTGGTTCTTCGGATATCTACGTCGGTGGATATCCGAAGAGATACCAACGCAAACATTGAGATGAAACATGCTCACCATAAAAATGGTAAACTCAGAACAGTTTCCAATCAGTGTATATCTATGGTATTACTAAATCCCACTACTGCTGCCAAGATGAATGTGAAGGGAGCCCAAAACATTGATATAAGTCATATGGATGAATCAGATGTTAAGTCTGTGATTAAAAAAATGAAATATACACATTTGCTTGTGCCAGATTTCTTAAAAAGGATGTGTTGAATTTTTAAAACTGCCTCTGAGCTTTTATTCAACCTCTCTCTAGAAACTGGTGTATTTCCCGATTCTTGGAAAGTCTCAAAAATTTATCCTATTTTCAAAAATGGATGAAGGACATCTGTGGGCCTTAAAAGCAATTGAAGCACTAATATAAGAAGAACCAGAAGTTCCGACAGCACTAGCGTAAGATTTAGTTGTGAAATGATGAAGGATAATTCAATAATAATTATCCTTCAGCAAAACTTTGAACTCGTTTTTCTCGAAATTTTTTAAATAAGTTTTTTAACCTGGTTGACAACATATTTAAAAAACTATACATTCGATTTGCATACTTAACAAATGCAGAAAATTGAACAATAAAAAAATTACAATTTTTTTATATAGTGTCCTGGTGTCTTTAAGCCTTGTTTAAGATTTGATCAAGGTAACATGGAGGCGTTTGGAGGTCACACAGGATCAGAGGCCCCGGGCGGGCCGCCTCTTCTACCCTCGCGTTAGTCCACCACCACATTCCTGAGAAATGGGGGAGGGAGAGGGGGAAGGGAAGGAGTGGAGTGGAGAGAGGGAAGGTGGAGGAGGCGGAGTGGGGTGGGAGAGGAGGAGAGGGAAGGAAGGGGAAGGGGGAGGGGTGGAGGAAGGTGGTGGGAGGTGGAGTAGGGAGGGTGAGGTGGGGGAGGGGTGGGTGGAGAAGGGGGGGAGGGAGAGGGGGTTGATGGATGAGTGGAATGTGGAGAGGGAAGGTGGAGGGGGGAGGAGTGGGGGAGGGGTGGGTGGAGGTGGAGGGTGATTGATGGGGGGAGTGGATTGGGAGAGGGAAGGTGAAGGAGGCTGAGTGGGAATCCCCTAATACCATGTGAGCGAAGCCGCGGGAAAAAGCTAGTATACAATAAAAAACAATTGCACAAATTATATAAGCAATCTAGAAACGATTATATAAATTTAACTAACTTAAGAAAGCAATGCAAAGACTTATCCGGAAAATGTTACAATGATTATGTTAGTTTAATAGAAAAAGAGGTTCTTCATAACGTAAAAAGATTATTGAATTTTTCTAACGCTCAGCGAAAGAACGTTTGTAGTTTACCAAATACTATGTATCTTAAAAACAAATGTACTGACAGTACCGAAGGCATGGTTAATCTTTTTGCAGATTAATTTAAAAGTGTTTTATCACAGGTAGAAATACTTTAAGTAACTTCATCATCTATGAAAATTATATAACTGATTCCCTTGTCCTTAAGCATCAGGTGGATTCTATATACACTGATTTTTCCAAACCTTTTGATAAAGTTAGGCGACATATTCTTTTATATAAACTAAGTATGTTGGGCACTACAGGAACCTTATTGAACTGGTTTAACAGTTATCTTAGTAAAAGAAAGCTTTGTGTTAAAATAAATTCTGTAGAATCTTATATCTTCGAAGCCACAAGTGGAGTTCCCCAAGGATCTCACCTCGGACCAATTATTTTTTTATTATTTATAAATGACATTGTTAGTATATTTAAAGATGAACAAGATTTACTCTTCGCTGATGTTTTAAAAAAATATAAAATGATACGTAGTGAAGAAGATTGCCATTAAAATCTAATATAGATAAATTGTTTCATTGATGTGTGATCAACTCGCTATTTCTTAATATTCAAAAGTGCCAAGTTATTCGTTTTCATAAAATCCAAAGTCATGATGTAACTTATGCATACTCTTTAAATAATGTAATATTGACACCAGTCGCTCAGATCAGGGACTTGGGTGTTATATTTGATGAAAAGTTAACATTTACTCTGCACGTAAATGAAATAACAAATAGAGCTATAAAAATGCTTGGTTTTATATGGAGAACAGCAAGTGATTTTAAGTCACTAGAATTTTTGAAAATATTACACACTTCTTTAGTAAGAAGCCAGGTAGAGTATAATTCGCCCATGTGGTCCCCATTGTATAAAATACGTTTTAACAATATAGAAAGGGTACAGCACAAATTTCTAAGATTTATTAACTTTAAGCTGAATATTCCAATTAAAAATATTAACTATGTTCTTTTGATGAAACAACTCAACTTAATTACGCTATCAGATAGGCGGATCATCTCTGACCTTGTACTATTAAATAAAATCATTAATAATTGCATTGATAATCCTAAAATTCATGTGTACATCATCAGTGTAGATGTGTCTACACATCTGCCCTGCTGATGGACACTGTAAAACTGTCCCAAACGTTGGCTAAAGAACCAAAATTGGAATCTGAAGATCAAAAAGTAAACCTCGGAATTTCTCAAGTTTTGGGACCGCTTCTTAAATATAATAAAAATAATAGCTATAATAAAAAGAAGTAACATCATTATATATATTTTTAAATATAATAAATATTTTATAAAAAGAAGTTATATCATTATATATATTTTTATATATATATAATAAAAATATATATAATGATATAATGAAGTGCCTGACGTAATGTTCCATCAAACATTTTGCAGACGACACACTTATATCTTAGCAAATAATGTTGAAGATTAAACGTAAAGACAACTGAAATTAAGTGTAACTAAAAGTAAATTCATGGTATTAGGGAAAAAAACTAATCGAACCTACTACCCTATGTATAGACAATCAAAATATTTAAGAAGTAGAAGAAATTAAATACCTAGAATCATAATCGATAACAAGTTAAAATTTAATACCAACTTTTCAAAGTTGACTTAAAATGGTTAATTTCTTAAGTAGGATAAAGGGAAAATTGGACATAAAAACAAAGAAATTGGTTCACAACACCACTGCAGCATTCCACCTGAATTACTGCACAAGTGTAATTTTTCTGAGCAATAAAACACTAGTTAAAAGAATGGAAATAATTCAGAATAATTCAGAGGTCTATATTGTACTGTAGCAGATAAACTACAATAAAAACTATGCAACGTCAACTCAATATTTTAAGTTTATGGCAACGATTAGTCTTCAAATTCCCAAGTATTTATTTATAAGTTAAAAAACAATATGTTACCATATTATATGTTGTATAATGTCAGAATTAATAGTACGGTTTATTGTTATCCTACGAGATTAGACGATTCAACGATTCTAGGCTTCCTAAAACAAATTTATCGGGAACACAAAACAATATTTACCATAAAGGTTTTAAAATATTCAATGGAAATGTAAATGTTAAAGAAGCTAAAAGTCTTAACAGTTTTTCGTGGATTATGTCTCAACGTTGTGAGGTCCTAATTTTATTTAGCAGATAATAAATAATATTATAGTAGTTTTAGAAAAGAATATATTAGATAAAAGATATAAAATTTTATAACAAAAAAAAAAACTAAAAAAAAGGAGATAGCGCAACACGGCATACCACCCCATAAATACGCCCAACGAAAATACTTTTGGCAGTGAAAATCGAAAAACATATCAGAATAATTCATGTTAAAACGACAAAATATTAATTAATACCTGATTGAAATTTGCCGTACCTTGACAGAAAACCCATTTTGCGGTCTCAAAGAAAATTACACCTACGCCCTTGGTTTTCGGCCTAATAAACACATTGATATCTTTGATATCAGATGTCAATGTGTAGATATCAGTTACAATCTTTTATTTAAATAAAACAATAGACATTTAAAATTATTTTTCATATTTTTATTTTTTTTTGTAGTTTTTATTGTTGAGTTTCCTTGCAAGAACACAGGTAAGGAAATCCGAAGAAAGGAGTGTTTATATAATTTGTGGGATTTGTAAGGATGTGTGTGACCATGGTTTTTCTTTAGATAAGACTAGACTCATGGCTTATTATAACATAACTTTGTTTCTAAACAGAGGAAGTAGTAGTATGGATAATAACAAATATTTACAAAATCCAATTTTTACAGTCTTTCAACATAATATAAATTAAACAAATAATTAATTATTTCTTAACAGTAAATCCTTCTCCTGTGGGGTCCAATATCCATGGGTAGTTATTGGGGCATTCCATGCAAGTGAAGAGGCGGAGGGTTTCTCCGGGCAGCTCCCTGGTGGTCAGGGGGCAGGCGTTAGGCAGAGAGCAGTAGGCTTGTCCCTTCACGTCGCACTTCTCCTTCCACTCTTGGAAATCCCTCAAACCCGTCAACTCCGTGGGGTTCTGCATCCATTGGATGACCTGCAGATTTGTGGTGAAGTACACATCATTCCTGTCTAACATCTCTTCGATGAACTTGATGAGTTCTTCCTTGAATTCTTTCTTGGACTTGAGCCAAGAAGCGTGGAAGTGCAGACCCAAAGGAGCCCTGTTGGTACTGAAATGACGGTTGAAGTTGTGGCGAAGCAGGCGAGCGAACTGGTCTCCGCTCTGGATATTGGAGCAAGAGTCAACCATGTGACAACCTGGGAGGGACTCATCGAATGTGGGGTCGTCTCTGCGATCCAACTCGTTCATGACTATTTCCCAGACGGGGTGAGAACGGGACGGGCAGTTATGCGCGTTACCGTTGCACTTATGGGGCATACGGAAGTAGAGAGTGTAAGGCCAGATGGGAACACGTCCCAGAGAAGCGGTGATGGAGGCGTCGTACACGAAGAATTGATCAGCCATCATTTCGAATTGCTTGTTTCCACCGACGCGCAAGTAAGGAGCCCTCATTCCGATGATGGAACCATCGCTGATGTTGGCAAACCTCTCGATGATGAGTCGGGCACCAGCCATCTCAGCTAACCAATCGTCGTAAGATCCCTGAGACCAGTATTGAGGGTCATCTTTGTGAGTTAGGGAGAAGACAGAGATTTCGTGTCCTTTTCTGTGCAGATCTTGAACAGCGGAGTAGTTGGTATATTTGTGGTTGACGAAGAATGTACCGCGAATCTGGCAACCGTTGGGGTTCTGCCTGTTTCCATTGAAGATTTCTTCATAGAGGTCGATGTTGTCGATGTTCACGGCTCCGTTGAAAGTGAGTGTGATCATTTGGGGAACCTGGTTGGGCTCGATCTGGCCGGGGATCCTGGTTCCGTCAGCGGAGCAGAAGCAATCGGGCAGGGTGCATTGGTTGGAGTCGCAGTCGGGAGCCCTGTTGGGGTCGGTCTCCACGGCTAGAATTTAAAAAAATAACATTAATATGATTATCGTGAGAGTTCGTTTTCAAGAAATCAATCTATTTACGATTTTGGCCAATTTATTTCAATTACAAAGATACTTACTGCAAGCATTTTCATCAGACTCATCCTTGCAGTCAGGTTTGCCATTACAGAACAGATCCTTCTCGATACATTCTCCATTTCCGCAGGACAGCTTGCCTTCGGGACAAATGGGTTCATCTGTCTTCAGGATGGGCAGGACCTTGCGAGGTTCTGAAATAATTAGGGTAATTTTATAAGCTAGTATCATTGCATATGGCGAAGTTGGGATATCTGGCTTGAGTTTGGTTGCAGCAATAATACGAGATACGAGGAAAAGAAGGTAGAGAAATAATTGTTAAACACGATAGATATTGTTTGTAGAATCATTAATAATATAAAAATATAATATGTAGAGAGAAAAAACAAAGATTGAATTGTTAGCACAAAAGATTTGAAAACACAAATATATTAATTTGATGTAGGTACTGAGTAAAAATTAATACACTTAAATATTGTCAATATTTACAGTCCTTAAGCCTTGTGTAGTGTCCTAGGCTTGGACGGATAACACAATGAAGTTACAGAAAAAGTAGTAGAATTTCAAATATTGAAAGGAAATAATAAACATAAGAGTATAAGACAATTGTAAGAGAATACTAGCAGAATGCAGTTAGATGCGCTTTTAGATAATATAAACAGTTATACAAGCGAACGTGATTTACTTGATAAAAAGGATTTGAAGCCTGTAAGAAGTGTTAGTAAGCATTGCAAAAGAAAATGTGTAGTAGTTTATTTAAATAATCATGCAAAAGTAGTTAGAAAGGTCATACATAAAAAATATTGAAAAATTGGTAGAGTTATTGAGTGATTAGAGGTTTGATGGGTGCAGCATAAATCAAAAAAGTGTGCCGGCTTTCGCTAAACCAAACTGTTTAAACTCTCGAAACAAAGTATTTCATGCAATCTACATCTACTCGAGCGTAGTGCCGATCTAGTCGACTACTCGACTACTCAGCTACTCGGCTACACCCCTGTCCCTGTACTGTACACCACTACGGTCCACCAGGTTGCTGAGGGTTCACTTACTCTCCAGTTTGTCACAGTTGGTCACTTTACCCTTCCAGTCGCAAGTTTGCTTATCGACGTCAAACGCCAACCCAGAGGGGCAAGTGATTTGTTTAAGACCTGATCTAGTACACCTGAGTGGAAAGAAAATAATCGGTAAGTAAAGAGTAACATTATATAGAGGGACGACCGCGGCCGAGGAAAGGGGGTCTTAAGGACTCTGAACAGTTTCCTGTTTCGGCCGCCGACGTTCCAAGTAGGAGTAGTTTTCACTTACTTTCGATTTGGTCGCAATTTTTAACATTAGTTTTCCAGTCGCAAGTTTGGCGTTCAATATCGAAGGCCAGCCCTCCTGGGCAGCGGACGGAAGCAAGGCGGGTCACGCCATTCTCCGAGCCGGCGTCACACCTGCGCACATCAAGCTTCTCATTTCAACAAACATACATTAGGTCATGTCAGGTCAGGTCAAGTCAGGTGGAGGTCACTCCGGTACTCTTCTTTTATTCAGGAACAGCCCCTTCGCAACGACTTTTGCTTAACTAACTGTGGCAGTCAATCAGCAAAATAAGGGGTCAATGATGATAACAAGGTCGACAAGTAAAAGAATTCTCATTACAAACATGAGGTCTTTCATTGTTGAATAGAAAACCTTAACGTCTTTAAGAATTTCTGAAAATTTCTACAAGACATTGGAAAAATTCAGAAAGAAACCAGGGAATTTCTGAAATAAATCTGAAAAATTCTGAAAGAGATCTGAAAAATTAATCAAAGAACCTGACAATTTCAGTACAAGATTTGAAATACTGATTGTTAAATCAAAGATAAAGCACACCCTTTATACATATATCAGGCAGAACTTTACAGTAGAACATAGTACAGTAATACCACTGTACAAAACAATAATAAAGCTTTTAACTGAAACGAGTAACAGAGTAACCTAAGATTTATAAAAGTAATGGATTGAATAAATTTGTTTTTATTGACATAAAATAAAGACCAGAATTGCCATTTTCAAAAAATTGTCAGCAAAAGCCATAAAAAATCATTTAGAGTGTTTATAAGGAATAATAATAATAAGGAAATTTTTCTTGTTGGTTACAGAGTAACAGAGTTAACAGATTAACCTAAGATTTATAAAAGTAATGGATTGAATAAATTTGTTTTTATTGACATAAAATAAAGACCAGAATTGCCATTTTCAAAAAATTGTCAGCAAAAGCCATAAAAAAATCATTTAGAGTGTTTATAAGGAATAATAATAATAAGGAAATTTTTCTTGTTGGTTTATATTGTCATTGTTGTCGAGGGTTACCTCACAACGTCTCTGCAGTCTCCATCTGTGGACAGGCGGAAGTATTCATCTGCTGGCCTGTCCTGGCAGAGCTCCTCAGGGCTCTGGTCGGGCCCATCTTCATCTTCTTGGCGCTTCACACGCTCGCCCAAGCCTGGAAAACGACAATATAGCAAAATTAATATAGTGATTAAAAACACAAAACTATACCACAAAATAAAGGACGTAGGTTAATTTGAAATAGATACATCGTGTTATTGTTTGTGTTAGCCGGGAAAACCATGTGCATATTCAAATTTTTCCACAAACATTGAGTTTCTATTCTCATTATTCTAAGTAACTAATTAAGAATCTAATCAGATTTTTTTAACTCTTTACCGAAGAAGAGATGACAACAGTATAGGGGTGTAAAGAGGCATTACTGTCTATCGAATGATTTTTTTACACAAGTAACCACATAGTGATGCTCCGGATAAACAAATGTGTTCGTATATTTCAAGGATGTTGCCATTTAAAGAGGGGGGGGGGGGGGGGCGCTAGAAAAAAACGTTTGTTCGTTAGTTTTGTCACCTGCAAACATTTTTTTAGTTTTATAATATCCGAAAACTTCATACAGACTAATATGATATTCCTGAAGAGAGAGAGAGAGAGAGGTGGATTCATGTTTTAGTTATTATTTCAAGAAACTTTGTCATTAATTCAATAATCAATAATTGTTTACCAATTTGACGTGAATTTGTATCTACATAGCTGTAGATACAAATTGCAGACGCTTGCGATGCTAGAACAGATTTTGTGGTTTTAAAAAATCTGTTAACCCAAAAAGGGTTTTTACAAAATAGTTCGTTTGTGCGTTCCTCCTTCGGTCGCCTACAAAGTTAACCGTGTTATACTGTGAGTGCATAACGGGAATGCGGATGCAAAGCATTGTGGTCATGTGGCTAGCGCTGATTCCAAGCACCAGAGGCGGTGCTAGTGGCGGGTGTGACGTAGCCAACTCACTTTCCACACCGACTGATGTAAGGTCACATTTCGCTTTCCTCCGCCACGGAGCAAACTGGTTCCGTGGCTGGGAGGGGAGTGGGGTACCCGAACACCCGGCGGGGAGGGGAAGGGGAAAGAGAAATGTCAGTTGCTGAAAAACACGATTTGCCATCGGTGCGATTATTCAAACACAAATCTGTGAAGAAATCGGGGCCAGTGCGTGCCCACAAAACTACTCCCTTTATTTAGATAAAATATTCCAAGCGTGAAATTGCCGAATTTTATTTGTCTAAAACGTGACAACTTTCCCTAAGCTGGTTTCCCGTACAAACTGACGACTTTAGAAATTGACGAAATCGAGATACTTTCATTATGCTGGGAATCAACTTTAATTTATAAAATACGTTTCCGCGCTGTTTTCACAGAGGAAAAACCTACTTATTTTTTCTGAACTCGATAAATAATTATATTTTACAGCATAATAAGGTTTGACCATAACAACGAAGGCCATAATCGAATCATAAACAATTCCAATTCAAACAATGAAGCAGAATAATAATGCAAACACGGTAAAATGCACTCAGTAGACATGACGTTCAATAGATTCAGCTACGTTCATCATATCATTACCGAATTTATAAAGAAGACCTTGAAGTGAATTCCGTATATATTTGGTCATGGCTGTGAGCAAAACCGTAAACAAAATGTTCTTTTATCAAGCCAGTGATATTACAAGAGAAATGCATAATTTATTACAAGACATCAACTACCTAAGATGTTGTTCGCGAGAACTTTCGTTGCGAAACTTTAGCTATAATATTATGGCTGTTAAGTGTTACGTTTCCTAGTCCTATATACTGTACTGTTATACCTACGGAGAATGGGTAGGCACTAAGTATTGAGTAATACTTTCGATAACGTTCGACATTCACCATTTCGAAACAATAATAAACTTATTAGCACTTAAACGAAAGGAAAAATTCTCCTAGAAAAATTTGGAGAACGAATCGTTATTAGAACGAAAAATTATGAATTTCCATAAGTAACTACGTGAAAATACACTGAATAACTTAAATAAATTCATAAAAACGTTTAACTATGCATAATGCCTAATTATTTAACAAAATTGTACTTTTATTTATAATTTTGTAAAATTTGAGCGGTTTTATAGCTTTTTACAAGTAGCTGAAAAAAAAACAATTATTATTCATAATTTGAAGTCAAAAAGAAAATTTCTTTGTTTTAACTTTTGGGCTAAGAAAGACCCATAAACAACTGTACGATGTACGCCACAAGCCGGCAACATATTAACATACCCCGTTGTAAAAACATGCACTAAAATGCAGTACGCGCTTAGATTGATATTTTTCAAAGTTGGAACCATCAGTCTTCTGGAACATTAACATTTTTCCAATTTCAAACACGTTCACTATTGCCGGGTGGCGTAAAAAATGAAAATGTTGCCAGGTGATAAAATTGTTTGTTTTTAGGGTAGGCACTTACCGAGGGCGGCGCTGAAGAGCAGCAAGGAGAGACTCAGGTAGAGTACGACACGCGTCATGGCTGTTGCAGACGGACTGAGTTCGCCGCGAGCCGAACACCCCGCACCACTTAAGTCAAATATTTCCACGGCGGCAGTGCGCGTGCGCGGGACCCCCGGCCAATCAGGCGAGAGGACAAGCTACTTTCACGGGCCGCGGCGTGGGGGCCCATTACCGGCCGCCTGCTGCCCATTACTGCGCAGGGCCGCGAGCCGCGGGCCCCGGGTTCTAACAACTGTACACAGAATATACATAATATCTTCATTATTAACAACTGAAGCAGCAAAGAGGGCATACCTATCCACCGTAGAAATAAGTGAAATAATACCAACAGTCTTAGCAAACTTTAAGTATTTTGGACAGTTAGCATTAGTAGTTAAAAAGTATGCAAACATTGAAAGAAAATTAATGATCAAATAATCAAGAGTTAAAGGTTACTGCAGCCACCATTATTCGAATGCCGGGAAAATCCACTATTAGATAATAAAGTTCTGAAATTACGTAAACACAAAATGCGATTCAGTTGAATTATGTAAAAAAACGGTGAAATATGTATTTATTTACCTTCTGTTATTGTTATTATTATTTTTGCAGTAAAAACCGCCTTTACGATATAACAATGTCTAACACCATATACGTCTTACTTAATACCTAACCAAACATAATTCCGAACCAATAAATTGCATCAATTAATGTATTTCCAAAATTATAAATAGGACTATACTTTGGTAAGCCATTACACTTCCTTATTCCCACCATACAAAAGTAGTCAAGTTAAAACGGGTAGCTTCTCAGGTTTCATGCTTGTCCATTCGTTAACATATTCATTCAACTAAAAATATACATTTTGTGTTAATTTTTGTCCACCATATTAGTTTCTGTGGCTTATCCTGTCCACTTGAGTTAGGGAACGTACCCATACTACGTGACTTATTCGGGGGGGGGTCTTCAAAATGTCACGCTTGGTACAAATGAGCGGCGGTTTGCTTAGGATTTTGGCCACCGGGGGGGAAGGGGGGGGGGGGGGGGTTAAAAATTGAAAAAAATTGGTCACGTAGTATGGGTACGTTCCCTTACCGTCATATTACTAGACACTTTTAAAATGGAATATTTATTTATTTTATTAATCTTTGGGAATCAACAGTTGATTATTACAACAACAGATTTTCTCATTGGGTTAAGAAAATAAAACAATGACGACCGGCGTGATCTAGGGATAAGGCTTTTGACTCGCAATCCGAAGGTCACGGGATCAAATCCCGGCGTGGGCCGATAAATTTTATTTGATTAATTTATGTTATTTCTCAATAAATTCATTTTAAATAATATATAGTATACATATTTGCGGCACGTTCCAGTATCGCCCCGGTGTAACACCATCATTCGGAATTGTAACGTTGCTTGAAATGGCTTTTGCCATGTTTGTTGACCAGGTACTTCCCCACCTCCCTCTTCCCCATCTCGTTCCTCTCCCCCCTACCTTCAGTCTCACAACATACCCCAATTGGGGATGCCGTAGTCTCACTGGCTCCAGACGGGAGCAGCTGAGACTCTTGTAAGGTATTCACGTAAATAAAAAACAACAGAACTAACAAAAGAATTATGTAAAACGAAAACAAAAAATTATAATATAATAAAAATATAATAAATGAGAATAATAATAATTTTTATATAAAACAACAACAACATTATACAAAACAATAACAAAAACTCACTCATGGTAATAATGCAGAATAATTTTTTTTTTCAGTATACATACCTACCTATATATTTCCTCCTTGGATTAAGAAATTAATACAATGACGACCGGCGTGGTTTAGGGGTAAGGCTCTTGACTCGCAATCCGAAGGTCGCGGGACCCGGAGTGGTCAAATAAATTTTATTTGATTAATTTGTGTTATTTCACAATTAATTCATTAAAAATAATATATAGCTACTACATTTGCGGCACGTTCCAGATTGGAAGATACTCTCAGTATCGCCCTGGTGTAAGACCACCATTCAGAATTGAAAAATTTCTTGAATTAGCTTTAGCCGTGTTTGGTGACTAGATCTGAATAGCCAGGTACTTCTCCACCTCCCTCTTCCTCATCTCTCTCCCCATCCTACTACCTTCAGCCTCACAACATACCCCAATTGGGGATGCCGTAGTCTCACTCGCTCCAGACGGGGAAAAAACAGAATTGACCTCAGAATTATATAAAACGAAAACAACAAAAATATAATGTAATGAAAAGATAATAAATGAGAATAATAATTATTTTTACGTAAAACAACAACATTATATAAAACAATAACAAAAACTCACTTATGGAAATAATACAGAATAACATTGTATGGTTATTTCCTTTTGGGGTATTATGCCGTGTTGCGCTACCTCCTCCTTTAGCCAACGTTTCGGACAGCGTTACAGTGTCCATCATCAGGGCAGATGTGTGGCAGTGTCCATCATCAGGGCACACATCTGCCCTGATGATGGACACTGTAACGCTGTCCGAAACGTTGGCTAAAGGAGGAGGTAGCGCAACACGGCATAATACCCCAAAAGGAAATAACCATAAAATTTTTGGCCGTGAAAACCTAAAATCATATCAGAATAACATTGTTTTCAGTATATATATCTACCTACTCGTATAGTCATGGTTGTCATACCTATAGTCATATGTACCTGTAGTCAATGTATTTGATCACCAAACAAATTTTAACGCAATTTTGTGGGTACCGAAGACATGTCGGTACTTGCAGTGAATCGAAATGTGGAAACCAATTTACGAGCCATTATTGTCTCATTTGTACGTGAAAGAAACATACTTTTCTATGGTTGTGATAGAAAAATAAAATCAGATAATCTGTAATATAAAAATGAATCGCTGAATGTGTTGCTAAGCGCATAACTTTCGAACGACTGCACCAAATTGGATAATTATTTTTTTTGTGTGTTCATTATTGTCAGAACAAGGTTTTAATAAAACTTTCGGTGAGCTCTGGCATTATGAAATTTGTATAAAAAAATTTCTGTTGGTGGCACGCGAGGTTTGAAAACTGAATGTATGGAAAGAGGGAGGGAGGGAGAGATGGGAGAGGGGGGGGGGGGAGGGGGAAGGGAAGGCGGTGAGAGGGGAGGGAGGGGGGGAGATGGAGGAGGTTGAGTGGGAACCCCCCTTACACCATGCGAGCGAAGCCGCGGGAAAAAGCTAGTAAGATAATAATAATAATATAAGCTTTCAGAGATTTTTTTATAAATAGCTCTTCATTCATTTCATTTTAACATTTTATGAATGCAATATTTGTTAATCTCTCAGGTTTCAAGCCTATTTTATCGAAGGGACAAAATATTTCCGTTTTGCAATAAAATCCAAATAAATGGAACGCATCCGAAAACTAAAAACTGTTTTTAAAAGGTGATGAACGACGCTTAAAAATTTTTAGATTTCGAAATAAACATATATTTTTTGAAATATTAATATTTTGAATGCAGACTTAAAAAAAGTTTTAAAAATGGCTCACCTTACGTTTTTTCAAACTAAAATTAATGTTAAAAAAATTTATTTATTTATTTAATATACACAGTATTTTAATACTATCGTCATTTCATTTTTATGTCGTTTCTTGTAAAAAAATCCCAAAGTTTCAATTTTTTTTAAATCGCAGTCGGAAACTTTGGTTTCATAAAGATGTGCAATTAAATTATTTTATGTTTAACTTTTAGAATTAAAAATAAATCGTATTTTCTCTTTCTAACACTTTTTAGATCATATTTTTGACCATGATAATAAGGAGACACAACGATTTCTGTGAGACTTATATGAGTTGTTCTGAAAAGCGGGCAAATAAGTCTTAAGGGTATTCAACTGTATATCTATTCTATTGCTAACTAACTAGCCACCATGTTATTTTGTGCTAGGTAGTAATGGTGGAGCAGTATACAACTTTGTCTTATTGTGTACAATTTGGTAGACGGTTATGGATATCGCCGTCCCGGATACCATTTATTGGATTACCGACGCCCCTGCCATAGGTCGTCCTAAGTGGTTCGCTACGTTGGTGACTTATCAGGGTTTCAATGTGTGAGTTTATATGTGTCTTGGCGGCGGATGCATCTGCTCAACAGCTGCATGGCAGGCCGGATCGGGTGAGAATGGCTGAAGGAGTCCCTTTGACCTCTGTGTCGGACTCTTTAGGAACATTGCCTTGCACCGCAGTGGAAGGGATTGATTCACATGTCCGTCACTCCTCGCCCCCACATTCCTACCCACCCCGCATATCTTTTTCCATCCCAGAACTTCGTCTCCTTCCTCACCTTAAAAGACTCCCTACATTCCCTAAGTTGACATAGTCCCCTAAAGGAATTATTTTTCTGAGGGCCTCCCAAAGATAATTCCATTATCTTTGGGGCCTCCTGTGTGAAAGTAATGAAAAAAAAATGTCAAAATTCGCGCACTTATATCATTATTCAGTGTTTGAAACAAGACGCCGAGGAAAATAATTAGCCCAAGGCCCATCGTCATCTTTGGGGATGCTGTGAAAAAGATCTTTTTGAAAGGAATGAGGAAATGTTCTGAGAAAGAAAAAGGTATGAGAAAACGGGCCAGTATTTCCAGAAGTGACGGACGTACGACTCACTGCAGTTCAAGGGTCGAGAGAGTTCGGCTGCAGAGGTCAAGGTGTCTCCCTCAACCAGCCTCTCCCAATCCGGCCCACCACTCAAGATAAGGACAAATCTCAGCCATGAACCAGGGCACCCCTGCTAAGTCACTAAACGTAGCAAACCACTTAGAGTGACTTGAGAGCAGATGTGTTGTTATCCAAGGAATAGTTCAAGGGTCGGCAGTACCCTAATTGATAATTGGAGGTAGACCACCGCTAGGGCTAACTTAATTCTGCAGGCTGCAGCATGGAACAAGTAGGAGGAATTGCATTCGTACCAGTAACGAAGGCTTAAAGATATAGCAGGGGCGCCCGGGTTCATGCTGTGAGGTTTGTCCGGTTCTTGGCGGCGGATGCGTCTACCCACCAGCTGCATGGCAGGCCGGATCGGGAAAGAATGGTTGAGGAAATCCCTTCGACTTCTCCAGACGTACTCTCTCGGAACATCGCCTTGCACCGTAGCGGGAGGGATGGATTCATAAGTCCGTCACTCCTGGGCACACTGACCCCCAGATTCTTACCTACCCCTCATACCCTTTTCCTTCCCAGAACTTCCCAGAACTCCTGGTTTGAATCTTGCAATCATACAAAAAGATAGCAGCCAATAAAATATGCTTTTAGAAAATGAAGGTGGATGGTGGATGAATAATGTGGGTGGTTCTTAGTCGAAGTATGATGCAGTTAAAATGACCAAATTGGATATCGACACCTTGGCGCAGTGGTTAGCGAATTTGCCCAGAAAGCGAAAGGTCCTGGGTTCGATTCCCAGAGGTGCAAATATCTTTTTCCGATTTTTGTGTTTCCAGATTTTCAATGGAGTTTCGCTAATATTGTCTTAATCCATTTGGGAGGCGAGATGGGTACCGACGCCCCGGGAACCTTTATTGGATAACCAACACCTCTGCCGTAGGTCACCCCGAGTGGTTCGCTACGTTTGGTGATTTAGCAGGGGTGCCCGGGTTCATGGGGTAAGGTCTGTCTAGGTCTTGGAGGCGGATGACCAGGACACACTGAACCCCAGATTTCTACCCACCCCTTAAACCATTTTCCTTCCCAGAACTCTCCTTTCTCTCCTTTCCTTAAAAAAACCCTCCACACCGCATCCTCAAAAATGACATAGGCCCTTAGGGAAATTATTTACCTCAAGGCCTCCTGTGTGGATCTCATGTAAAAAAATAAATAAATAAATCTTTTAATAAATAAATAATGACATCACAAAGTAACAACCATTTAGAAGAAGTTTTCTTCGAAAAATTAAATAAATATACATACGTATTTGGTTTCATTATCCACAAGGTGTTCCAACAATCTTTGCAATGGATTATTTATTTATCAATCGATTAATCTTGCGTTTTTCCCTCCTCATATGTAGAATGACCAAAATTAGCGCCGGATCTGCCATACGTTCAAAAACGTGCAAAAACCTGGTGCCAACTCCGAAGGGGCGCCGTGAGAAAATAAATATTGTATTAAAATTTAGTTATAATATTCCCTGAATCGTTAAAAAATTACCCATATTAAGAAATAATTATTACGCTCTAGCAACACTTTCCAACGAAACAGAATGCGCACGCAACAGGTTGGTATCAACGGCTAACGAATTTATAGTCAGTTACAGAATTTTTTTACAAATTCCATATATTTAGTTTAAACGTAAGATCCATTTTTCCATATATCTTTTATCGTCTTTTACGACAAATGGGTGCGATCCAAATTCAATAACCAATCACAGCGCGGTATTTTTGTTCTAGAGAACAAACAAACCGACTTAGCCTTTCAAAATGCTGACAATTTTAGTTAGCGTACGCTCGCTATTGTTTTATTTTGTACGATTTAAGTCTCTAGGAGAAGGTAGTTAAAGACCATTTTCTTATGAAATCCTCAGTAAATTCCATTAACAGAAGCATCGCACGGTTTGCAGGATTTGCAGTTTGCAACGTATTGACAGTTTCATCATTGATTTGACATATAATTTGAAGTTCGTTAAATGTATAATTAATATCTATTAGATTTGTTGGATTTGTTATTTTACGGTGTCAGTGTAAGCGTCTTTCGTAAGCCATATACCATACGTCAGTGTTTAGTTTTTGTATGGTGTTTGTTCGCTCAATTTGGTGTTTGTTCGCTCAACACAGGGGAAATGCAAGGTACAAATTTGAGGTTATATTCTTATTAGATTTTTAAATTTATAACTAAATTTCTATTGGTTGTTAGAGGTTATAAAAGTACTGTGGATTACAATGAATAGAATAATAATTAAAAAAAAAACTCTTCTAATGGACCTAGTTCAGCGAAACCAACCGCATTGTCTCGTAACCTATATTTTAAATCATGGTACGGGCACAAATAAACAATTCGTTGTATTATTTTAAAGCATAACTTGCAAAAAGAGTTTTTCCTAAAATAATTAAAATGGCACCATAATTTTATGTTTACCTAATGGATTCAGAGAGTATAGGGCTTCTGGCAATTCTCTCTTTAAAAAAACGAGTGTGAGAGCTACCGCCAGGTCACTTGGAAAAGTTACACCCTTTATATGTCTTGATTTTATTTGATAAATTAGTGTAAAAAAAATTAAATAATTAAATAAAAAAATTGGGGTGAACGAATTTTTAATCAAAATAAAAATGTAGGGGGGGGGGGCGCCATCGGTACCTACTGCACAGGGCGCCAGATTTCGTAGATCCGGCCCTGACCAAAATGTACATACAAATATAATGTATATAATATATCGATATGTTTGCTTTACGAAACGTACATTCGATGTGGTGCTTTTTTAATTTATGACCATTTCTTCATTAAGTTCCTCTAAACGTATACTTATCCACAATAGAAGACGAAATGAGGTATTATTATTAGATGACATTTATTATTGCAATCGGCTGTTAAATTTGCCAGGTTTAAATGTCACCCATGATTTCATACGAAACACTGAGGTTACATAACTGGTTGTATATGTGTGTGAACACAGAATTCCAACTCAATATACGAGTATAAGTACAAGAATAACATATAAATACAGTGTACATATAATACAACATACAAGAATGTTGAACGTTGGTATGAGACGTTAAGGTCCATTAATTAGCGGCTGAGAATTCAAATTTCTTCGAAAGATGGTATTAAGATCGTACACCGATTATTCTAATATATTCTATAACCCAATATCGATTTTATTTCATTCAAAATTTGCCTTAATATGTACCTATATTCAAGTTAGCAATAAAAATGCTCAAACGCTTGATGATAAAGCAATTAGCTCCACACAGGAGGCACTGCGGAAAATAATTCCCCTCAGGGCCTATGTCATCTTTGGAGATGCTGTGTGAAGGGTCTTTTTAGGGAAAGGAAGGAGAGGAAGTTCTGCGAAGGAAAAGTTATGAGGGGTGGGTAGGAATCTGTGGGTCAGTGTGTCCAGAAGTCACGGACGAATGAATTCATCCCTTCCACTCTGAATGTATCCCTTCCAAATCCTGCTGAGAGTCTGGTGAAAAGAGCAGGTGAAAAGGTCTCCCTCAACCGGTCTCTCCAGTTGGTGAACAGACCGCCAAGATCCGGACAAACCTGACCTCATAAACCCGGGCACCACTGCTAAGCCACCCTACGTAACGAACCAGGAAAATAAATATGGCAGGGGTGTTGGTTATCCAATAAATGGTTTCCGGGGCGGCGGTACTCACATACACCTCCCAAAGTATTTATAATTTTTCAATAATGTCTAGGCATAATAACAATGTGTAATAATATCTTAAATAAATTAGTTTGTAATGCAGTAAATAAATAGACAAACTGAAGTATTTTCGTCGCAAAACACGTGCGCATATTTTTTTAAAAGAATTTAATTAACTAAAATTAAGATGCTGAAAATAGCTTTCCTACATAATTTACTGATTTATTTTACCATATACAAAATCATTCGAAATGTGTGTTGTATGTTGTATCAACATTTTCTGTGAAAATTTAACAAATCTGTCAACGCCCAACGGTACAACCTTATTGTAATAAAATAAACATGCCAAATTTTTTTAAAAACATAACTATTCTAGATAAATTAACAATCTTTTGAAATCAATTAATATTTTTTTTGTAGAAAAGTCGATACGTCTAGAATTTGATATAAAAATGATGTATTCTGGTTGTGTATGAATATTATTTCTTAATTTTAGGGATAAATTGTTCCCACAGATAACGTGCTTCATCAAATGACATGATCATTTTCAACTTCGGGTGAGATAATAATTGAAGCAGTCAATTGAATTGAGAAAATGCAGTGTGGAGAAAGTTTAAAAGAATTGTCAAGGATACAGAAGAGGACATAAAAAATATATAATGAATGTTTAAGCAGAACCATTTATATCTATTATTTTTTTTCATAAGAAGCTTTGTGGTCAGACATTATATTATAAACATAAAACAAACACTTTGTATTTAACCATGAATTTATTATTTTATATATCGACAGGTTTCGCTTCGACCAAGCTGATGAAGCTTGGTCGAAGCGAAACCAAGACCAAATGGACCAAGCTTCATCAGCTTGGTCGAAGCAAAACCGGTCGATATATAAAATAATAAATTCGTGGTTAAATACAAACAGCCTTACTAAAAAACCCAGTGAAAATTTTATTCAATTGACAAACGGCCGCGGATGTGAAAACATTACTAATTAAAAATTTGTTCTTTGAAAGAAATACACATGGTTTCCGCGGCCTGAGAGGGTAGTTTATCTCTGTTTTAACCATTGATGTTCGAACGATATTTGTAATTTTTCCATAGTATTTTGAATGTTCTATATATTTCTTATTTTTGAAGGTGTCGTAAAAACGAATACCATTTATGAAAACTAGATAAAATTACCTTTTAGATTTGTGTATTTAAAATACACTTTAGTTTTCAAAAACTGCCATATTTTAAGATCCAAACTCGGAAAAAAGTGGAAAAAAAAATCTTACCCAAACATTTTTGACCAAAATGTAGAGAAATTAAAAAAAAATTAAAATTTCAAAAACACAGTCCTTTTATGTAATAAATTTGGAAGGAAACTATCACCTCACTTTTTCCTCGTGCATACAATAAAAATTTAATAAAAAATTTCAAAGTTTTTTTTATTGCTAAAAAACTAACCTAAAAATTATACCGTCTTTTATATCAGATTTCTTGCATTTCTAAAGACGTTAATCTGTTTGATGCATTTAGGAACACATGTATTAGATATTATTATTTAAAAAAACACCACTTTCATAAAATTCTCGTAAAATAAAATCTCGTAAAAATGTAAATTTGAATTCTCTTGTATCGTATAATAGTTTTTGACACTTCAATTTTCAAAGTACGATTATTGTTTTATAACTTGACTAAAACTTATGAAAAACCACAAAAAACACGGCAAATATATCACTGATATAAATATAAGAGTAAATTATTCATATTAATAGAAATTAACCGTCACATAAATAATATGGCACACAAAAAAATATTTCGCGCTTCCAGCGTCGTTTACGAGCGCGAACAACGAATTCGCAGGCACTGCCACCTAGCGGTTATGAAGGAAACTACAATTTAGTACTTAAATGCGCGATGTTGCCAGACTTAAAATACGTTTTAAGATCAATTCTTATTAGTAATATTTCCTATTTTTGTTTTATTCATGTTGCTACAACAACATGGGTTATCTGGCGTGCTGTGGTTTTTTTTTAGTAAGGCTGAAAGTGTTTGTTTTATATTTATAATTTATAACATCATTTATTCCAATGATTTAGAATACACTCTTTCCTCGAAGGACATTATGAAAGTTTTCTTCTTCTGTTGTTCCTCCTTCATTTAATACGGGCCTCTTCAAAACCCACATTAATAAATCCCTTCCTACCGCCCCTGCATTAACCCGCCTCACAACGTTGCCCAGCCGGGTGGAATGTAGTTCCCCTATCTTTATACCGTACATACAGGGGCGCTCTTGTGAGGTGTCACTAAAAATAGCAATGGGCATTAAAGTGTTTGCATTGAATAAAATTATTAGCATATTTGGAACTAAAATGAAATCAGACAAAGAAATAAATAGGGTTTAAATAAATATAAAACATTATTTAAACAACCTTTTGGTCAGCGATGATCAACCTTTTTAACCGAAGGGCCAATTTATTTGTTTTGTGAGTATATTGGAGTACCTACAGATTGCCTTTGTTAAATTTGCAGTCGATGGTGTAACAAACCTATTTGTGTTTTCCAAAATGGCATTTTTTAATAAAACAGTTAAGGAACTTAAAAACACAGCGCCGTGGCCGTAAATTTTATATCTCCAGGATGAAACCAAAAAAAACTGTCAATTTTTATCATTATGAAATACAGGTACATATAAATTTGTTGATTCGTCATTATGAGCAGCCTCTAAACTGTCAAAATAGTTAAAAAATATATTAAATAAATTATTACGAAAAACATGTTAAAAAAACACAATCTGGTAATTTTGGGCAACTGTTGATTTTTGTCTTTCCAAAAGTTAAATAAAATTTAGTCAAGAAGTCACTTTCGGTATTTTATAAAACGGAAACCTATTGCATCAATCATTGATCTTAACAAGAAAAGCGCTGCATAGCGAAGGTGATTAATTTTCTACACTTAAGGTCAAACCGCGAAAGTTTGTCTTTGTTAGAATATATAAGAAAAATGTTATTATTTTGGCACCTGATTCAAAACTTTGAAGAAATACTGAGGTTTTACGCTAAATCATTTTGTAAAACTACAGAAAGCGTTGAATATTCTTTAACGCAATTTTTAAGAATATTTTATTTAGCCAATGTGGAAGTTTCGAAGAGGCTCGTAGGCCGCAAGTTGTTCGTCACCGATATAGATATTTTTATTATTAATTTAGGTGCATTATAGTGTTGCCATCCGTCATGATATCGAGCCCTTTTACCGTTATAAAGCCCTTGTCTCGTAAAAAACCTGTATTGTCCCGATGAATTAACGAATAATTTCTGCGGCCGTGCTGCTATCGATGTTGCCGTCCGTCCTTAGCTATCGAAGTATCCCAACAGTGTGTCCTATGTCTTATATCTCTATTCGCCCATTTGGATCTTCGTAATTCTTGTACTTCGTGGTTGAAATATTTGGCGGGTATTAGATAAGCCGCCATAGCTCAGTGGTGAGAGCACCTGACCGGCAATCAGAAGGACACGAGTTCAAGTCCCGTTGGCGTCATGTATCTTTTCTCGGAAGATTTTTTCAATGTAGAAGAGTGTTTCAGGCTGATAATTATTGCTTATAATAATTGTTACCCTTTGTGCTATGTATAAAAATCTTGTCTTAATCTTGTTTATCAATTAAAAATATGAATTTATATTTTTTAAATATTTAAAAATATTTTAAAATGACCTGTTATTAAACTTCTTCCCTTTATAAATTACGTCCTACCACCACCACTACTTCTCCCCTCCCCCTTCCTACTCCCGCCTATCCATCGACACTTAAGTCTATGTCTATTGTTGTTATTAGTTTTAAGGAAACCATGAACGTGGTTAAAACTGAGTACCTTTTCTATTAATTTTGAATTAAAATGTTGCCTCAAAATAAGTTTGCTGTGTTTGAAGAAGCGGTATAATTGATAAATAAATTAACCTAGTTATATAAATGAAAGAATTTATTTTCTTTTAATAAAAGACCTACTTTTCCAATACACAAAACATAATTAATAAAACATTTATTTCTTCAAACTTCGCAAATTTATTTTGTGGCATCATTTTTCATATAATGAATAACTTATTACTTTGTATAAAACCACTATATTTAAAACAATATCAACATGTTTCGACAACAATGTTGTCTTCATCAGGATATGTTACTATGATACAATAAATGAAAAACAAGTATAGACAAATTAAAATAAATTATAACATAGACAAAATATTAAAAAGTAGAGGTGATTAATTACTTACTAATCATAAAAATAGAAATAAATTATTTAAGGAAAAATAAAATTGCATTTAGATAATAAAATTTTTTAAGAATAATTAATTAAAATAATTAGTCTAAATCAAAAAATCAATAATTATAATTAGTTGTAAGTATTAATAAGAAAATAAATTTAAAAGATGGCTATTTTTAAAAAAGGTTTGGTTATTTATAATATTTATTTTTATCAATTTTATTTTTCCTTAAATAATTTTTAAATTTAATTTTGTATAACTATTTTTATGTTTAGTAAGTAATTAATCACCTCTACTTTTTAATATTTTGTCTATGTTATAATTTATTTTAATTTGTCTATACTTGTTTTTCATTTATTGTATCATAGTAACATATACTGATGAAGACAACATTGTTGTCGAAACATGTTGATATTGTTTTAAATATAGTGGTTTTATACAAAGTAATAAGTTATTCATTATATAAAACATTTATTCTTTCTCAATTTCTTAAATTCTCACCAATTACCATTTTTAGTCCCAGGTATGAATAAGTTAGAATTGCACAATCTATAAGAAAAGTTCCATAGATTATAATTATTGTCAAAGCGTTCGTAGGCTAATAATATTCACAGTTTTATTTAAATACAGCTTTTAAGCAAATGATTACAAGTAACCCACGGTGAAGAAAGAATATAAATGCGTTTATCCATAATGAATGCTTTGAGGTCGACAAGTTAGAAAGGTGACGACAATACACAAATTAAATGCTATAGGTAATAATTGAAGACATATAAATCAATCACTATCGTATGACTAAATATGACGTTGACATTATATAAATGTTCAGGTTTAAAAATAAAATTGGCAGCCAAAAGTACTATGTAATACTGGTAGTTGCTACCCGGATTCGCCAGAGTTTCGACACTCTTTTCAGAAGTTGTTTTTTTCGTATCGAATAATTTTAAAATCTAGAAGAAAGAAATGTCAAACGCATTGTCTTATGTTGTAAGACACAAATATAATATTATGTTCACTTGAAAAACGTGTTGACTTAGAAATTTCAGATTGAAAACTGTGCACTTTTAATGACGCCAAAGCTCACTGTTTGAAATCACTCAATCACTCACAAAGCTCACCAAAGGTTTGGCAGATATAGATAAACATACAGTAAAAAAACTTAGCTCAGTTGGTAGAGCATTTGCCATGTAAGCAGAGGGTCCCGGGTTCGAGTCTCAGAGGTGCCAATATCTTTTTCTGATTTTTCGGTCTCCAGATTTTCGATTGAGTTTCGTTAATATTGTCTTCATTTAATTAAACATTACAATTTGAGATTTTACTCTTAAAGTTAAAAATAAAAATAAATAGTTAACACAGCTTTTAATCGGTTAATGATTGAGTTATCTAAAGCGTCGGGTTTCCACCTCTGCAGCTGTCTTTGCTAGCTAAGTCCTTCATCATTGCTGAGGCAACATTTTCTGTTTATAATGATGGCAGTAAGAGGAATTAAAGTAACGTAGATATGTGTGTCTTCTTTAAAAAAAACTACAGTCTTATTTTTATTACTACGTCAATATTTGATTGCATTAATTTCTAGTACAAACACTCATATACTATTTAAGATTACTTAACCCCTCAGGCCTCGGGCCTATTTTGTCGGAAGGTCAAAATATTTCCATTTTGCAATAAAATTCAAATAAATGGAATATTTGGGAACGCACGGAATATTTCTGAAACTAAAAACTATTTTTGAAGGGTTAAAATAAGCCCTCAAATTTTATTAATCGAAGTAAATATACGATTTTTTAAATATATAAATTTTGAATGCTAACATAAAAAAGATTTAAATATGGCTAACTTTAGTATTGCCTAACTAAAATTACTGATAACGAAAAAAATGTTAGGCAAATATATTATAAACGTTATCGTCAACTCACTTTTTTGAAATCTCGTGTAAAAATAATAAAATTCCCCCAGTTTCAAAATTGTTTTTCAAATTGTGGTTGGAAATTTTTGGTTACATAAAAGTGTATTTGAATGATTTTGACTTTTAAATTTAAATACAAAGCGTTGTGTTTTTTCTTTCTAATACTGTTTAGATCATATTTCTAACCATGATAGTGAGGGAGGCACAACAATTTCTGAGACCTGTATGATTGTTCCGAAAAGTGACCAAATTAGCCTGAGGGGTTAAATGCGTCAAAATACTCATTCATTATGTTAAAGGTATGCAGAATCTTTCAGTCAAATAATCAGATAAGGTTTTAAAAGCCTCAATTCAAGGTTCTTGCCCTTAAAACAGACGTGTAAAATATACATATTTTAAAATACATTAAACCAACCTTTCAGGTATTTCAAAACAGAGTCTATCGAGTGTATTGATTTCCTAATAAAGATGCTATATCGTCTGAATTGAACATAATAACATTCACCCATAATGTTTTGATGCCTTGTAGACATGGTACCATAATCATGGTGAAGAAATGCGTAGTTTGTAAAAGGTTTGTTGAGAGAATTAATAAATACCTAATTACTTTACTAATATCAAAAGCCACCCGATAAAAGGAAATCGGTCGTTGTTTTGTCCATACAAACGTATTCCTCAATTTCCTGTCTGGATTTTGACACTACCGCAAATATTTTTAACTAACTAACCATCACGCCGTTTCCCGCAGGGGTAGGCAGAGAGGACGGACCGCCAAACAACTCGGTCTTGGCACACAGTCTCATACATACTCTTTTATTATTCTGACTTTTGACATGGCCCGTCTCAAGTATCTGATTCACTTGATCGTGCCATGTCTTCCTCGGGAGTCCCCGACTTCTTCTACCATTCACATTTGCGTCATATATTCTTTTTACACTACTTTCTTCGTTCATTCGATCTACGTGCCCAAAACATCTGAGAGTCCCTTTTTTAATCTTCCTTCCTTCTACATCAGCCTTACATTCTTTGCGGATATCCACATTTCTAACACGAAAATACATGGTTTTACCACACATACGCCTCAGGGATCTCATTTCAACAGCATTCAGTTTACTTTCATCCTTTCTCTGCAGCATCGCTTCTTTTGACAGTTTTTTTATTAGCGCCAACGGCATTCAGTCCTCCATTAATGGAGTTACCGGCATTTACCATTTACAACCTTCCCATCTCTCGTAAACATACTACCCAGATAAACAAACTCATCCACCTACTCCAAGTATTCATCATTCACAACTATATTGCACACTCTTTTCGTACTCTTTCTTTCGAACACCATGAGTTTAGACTTACTTACATTCATCATTAACTCATTCTTCATACATACTTCGTTCATCCTAGATATTTTTTAATCTATATATATAAAAATGAGTCCCTATTTCCTTTGGTTACGCCATAACTTCAGAACGACTTTACCTATTTCATTAATCTTTTTTTTTAATTTTCTAATACTTTGTAGAATTTTCACGGAAAAAAATTAAGAAAAATGGATAATTTCAGAAAACTCGTTTGATGAAATTGAATTTAGCGGGCTGTTTTTATTTGTAACAAAATAATTGTTTTTGGATTTTTTAAATTATAGATATTTTAAATAGGTACCAGATTTGATTGATTGTTCTTATAAAATACAAAAATGAATATTTGTAATATACGAAAAATGAAAAATTGAATAAAAACGCGAGCTGTTTGAAAACTGAATATGTGGAACGCGGGAGAGGGGTTGTTAAGACTGGGGAGCGGGAGAGGGGAGAGGGTGAGCAGGGAAAGTGGAAGGGGAATGTGGGAGGGTAGGGGGTGCGAGAGGAGAACAGGGACGTATGGGAAAGGAAATGCAGGGAGAAACAATTTATTTCTTTGGAGTGAAGAGAGAGTGTATTAGACAGGACATAATATAGAAATCTACCACCAACTTGAGTTGTTGTTTTCTCTTTCTTCAACGGTAAGTGTTGTTTTTCTGATAAAATGTTACTTCGTAAAGGAGTTAAACCCACTAAATGTCGTTAAAATTGCCTGATTTGAACGCTATCAATAGACGTCCAGTATACAAACTAAACAATGTATTATATGATTTTAGATTTTCACGGCCAAAAGTATTTTTGTTATTTATTTTTGGGGTGTTGTGTCGTGATGTGCTACCTCATCCTTTAGTAAACGTTTCGGACAGCGTTACACAGCGACAAGTCTACCCTGATGATTGACACAGTAACGCTGTCGGAAACTTTGGCTAAAGGAGGAGGTGGCACATCACGGCATAACACCCCAAAAAAAACATAAATAGAAAACGTATTTTAAAAAAAGCCAAATCGCACAGACATAATGTATTTAAATCTAATATAGTTAGTAAACATTTAAATAAAAATGGGAGATTAATGGGGAAAATGTACAAACCCTCGATTTAGAAGATATTATTTAGGTATTATCAGCCTGAGGGGCACTTGTCCCTTTCGCACAGTATCCGGGAGAGTAAGAGCGACAGTGACAGTAACAGTTTGGTAAAACGTCTATTGTTCAAAGTTCTCGCGCAACCGGGATTCCTATTAAAGTTGGTCCAAATCGTTTTGGATAAATCTTTCAAATTATTTGCTACTTACTTAGGTACCCATACTACGTGACTCGTTCAGGGGTGGGAGGGGGTCTTCAAAATACTACGCTTGGTCACAATGAGGGGCGGGGGGCTTAGGTGTTTATCATGAAGTCAATCTAGAAATCTAAATTTTGACATAAGTTTTATCTTGATAATATTTTTTCCACTTTCCACTTGTATGCACGTACTCTTGCCGTCACGCAGCAAGCGCCGTATTAATAAAGACAAATATAAGCCAAAATTTTTTTTTTCCTTTTTGTTAGCAAGAAATGATTCAAAACCATATTTATGAATTACTACGTGAAAACTGTAGGGGGAGGGGGGTCTTGGAATATACTACACGTGGTCACCGAGGGGGAAGGGGGGAATAAAAATTGAAAAAAGTAGGTCACGTAGTATGGGTACGTTCCCTTACCCAGGCGTGTCACTTGATGCAACAATATTACTCTTGACATTTTATGTTCGTTACTATAATTCCATAAAACAATATTCATTTTAGGTTTTGCTGCGAAAATTGTAGCTGTTGATATTTTTATTAATCCTAAATAATTTTTTTGATTGCAGTATATTTTCACGCACGATTTTATAATACTTTTATTCTAAGAACTTATCGCATAAATATTATGAATTTATTGATCCTTGCGGTTTGATTCGGTAAGCTTGACTGGTTTTGGTGGCTTTTTCCTGGAAGATAAAGCAGAAGCAATGTAAGCAGTTATTATGTACTTTTAATTAAAATACCAAATACAATTTTTATTTTCTTACAATAGTAATTTTCACAGATAAAAAAACTTATTAAAGTTAAGTAAAAAACTATAAAATTAATCGATTTTTTTCATCGATATTGTTTGATGGCATGGTAGCTAATGCAAATGAGATTAATGGTTTTTAAATGTCAAAAGTTAAATAATCCATAAATGCATCTAATCGTTGTATCACGCAACATCATACTGTCTGTCTACGTCTACCTGTTGGATAATAATTTCAGTGAGAAGCCCTTTTTACGCAAACGAAAAAAAACAGTAATTGAATCAGATTACATAAATGCACGGTGCACCAAGAGGTGGAAGACTTTTACTGTGCGTGTTGGAGATTCAATTGGAATTGCATCTCAAATCTTAGCAGACAGAAGTATGATATTCCTATCTTATATAATCGCGATTGAGCAACGGATGGTCCCGCTACAAGCTACACGCAGTCAATCTGCAGCCAAAAGCCTTGACATTATATCGCCGTTTCACTTTCATTATGCTTCACTAAAGTTCAGATGGAAGCGTGAACTCATTTTCTAAGGTATTTACCTTTAAGGGTCAGGTTGGGACATCGAAATGCAAGGGCGAATCGAAAACCATTTCAGAGGCTGTGAAATGGTTTCGCAGTCACGTTTTAGGAGTGTAAGATCAAAGTGCTTAAATTATTATAAGCAGGCAATTATTCAAATAAGGCAATATAAAAAAATACGTAAAAAACCCATTTCACTTTCCCATATTAATTACCATAACTTCTGATAAAGTCGTGCTTCTGAACATCGTTAACCATCTGCTTTATCCTTCACATACGAGTATAACTAGTGTTTATTTCACGGTATATAAGATTAACTTGGACAAGACAGTTTACGCTTTTTAAATGATACGGAGTAATGTTACGCTAATAATATAATATAAAAGTGTTACCAACTCGGCAAACAGGAATCGTAATAAATGTCATGACTTAGCACGAAGTAACCTTATTAAGAGAAGATCGCCGACCGATCCAATAGTGAAAGGAATCCATCTTGACTTGGCTCACTAATAACTTTGTAATAATCATGTTTCGTAATTTAAATCAGCAGGTGAAACACGATGTGACAAACAAACAAAATACATATCTAAGTTTATGTGTCTCTTGAATTCCAGAAATAGATTATTGACAGAATTGTCAGAAAATCTGCGATTATTTCGTGGCATTGAGCCAAGTTTAGCATAACTACGAATAAACCACCGTCCTTCAATTATAATATTATGGTGGGTATTTCCAACTTCCATATTTGATCCTAAGTTCCTGGAAACATCGATCACACAGCATCATCTTGTTTTGCCATAACACCTATAACCAATGCCATACAAGACTGCATACATGTAATTACATGCCTTGACAGGAGAAATAATAAAGTTTCACAACACGAATCCATGTTTTAAAGATGTGTTTTGCTGAAGATTAATTGATTTCTGAAAAACTTTTTAACTAAAAATGACGATTTGAAATTCTTTGAACCTGAACGTTTAAGATTGAACTTTCAAAATAACTCGATTAGAAAAAAACTGTGCTAAGTGTACCTAATTTGAATAAAAATAAGAGTTTATGAATAATAATATGGAAGATTTAATTAAAATACAATAGATAACTAAAGATACCAAAGCTCTCTCACTCTCTCGTGCGGACAATGCACAGCTTTTAATCGTATTACCATAATCACTGAGTTTATCTTTTTACTATTAATAACAGAGGATTGTTAAATATGTAAATTGTGGTTAAAAAGTATGTCAAACAACATTTGTCTTTTAAAACAATATCGAGCGACGAAAGCAGAAAATATCGATTATAGATTTGATGTGCAAACAAGCTAGAAATAGAAATAGGTAGCGAGGAATGTTTATGCTCAATATGAACGTTTTAAAGACGATTTACATAAGTCCAAGGATACAGCACTGAAAATCTGTGTTGCTAGGTCGATGCTAATAGAAAAGTAAATGCTTTTTACTACTGTTGTTTTAGTATAAAGATTCATCACCAGTCAGAGTTATTATTTATTATTACCTTTTTCTCACAACATAAAAAATCTTGAAAAAACATAAACATTTCCTGTTCCACTCATTTGATGGGCGTTTGTCTATAGAATATCTTTATATAGCTACAGGATTTTTGATACTTAAACTCATATTTCCAAGGTTCATATCAGAGAAAAACATTTATGACACGATCTTATTTGTGGAATTAAATGACGATCTGCATTCTGCGTACTAATTTCCAGTTAAGAATTTTAGATACATTTTTAAAATTCAGTGAAATCATTTATTTACAAGATTTATATTAACCTACAATAGTTTTTTTTATGCCCATTAAATTAATCATAATGCCGCAAGTGTGTTATCCGGTATAGGTAGAATGAATTAAGTGTATCGAAAACATAACACATTTAAATAAAAGGTATTTCAAGATTGACGTTAGCTACTTACATTAGTAGGTAAACCATTTCCTATTCTTTATATGACGAAAGTGAAATTGTTAACAAGTAGAATAACACACAATGATATAGATATTACGGCTATATTTGTTTATTAAGCTTAAACTAGTTTTATTTCACGTGGTACGATATAAAAATACATTGTAACCATTTAATTTACATATTCCTTATTTTTAATGTTTATTACATACACAATTTTTATATCTTTCTTAAAATATTATGCTTAATTTAGGTAGATAGATTTTCTAATTTCATTGAGATATATATACATAGTCATAAACTTAAATGCCTTTTGACAATAAACAATTTCGTGTTTTCGATTTGTTTATTTTTTTTGTCTAACGTTTTCTTTAAATCTTGTATGGCGTAAGTAATAATATCATTTGTATATTATCATGTATTGGTTCTGCCCACGCGAAAATGTTCTCTCACTGAATTTGTAATGTTAGTCATCGAACCTCCATTGACAAAATGGCAGATTGCATCAATGTGGAATGCTGGATACAATTGCTGCGAGTAGGCAGATGTCAGATCTTACCCTTTGTTAAATCTTTGGTATGTACTTTATCAGGACCGGATAAGTTAAAAAAAGACGTAGAACATAAATAATTTCAGATAAATCCACATAGAGTTCTTCAGAAGCACATTTGTTGTGCTCTGAGGGTGGTAACATATAGTGAATGGACTATATATAAAAAAAAAGTTTATGACCGATTTTACTTTTGTCATGGCTTCTCACGATTTCAAGTATGGTATTTTACGATTTTTTTTTTAAAGAAAATTTACACGGATTTTGTCTTACCGATCAGGTGTCCACCATCTTCTAAACGGGTACGAACAAAGACTTACATATTTCAAATTAGAGAGTGTAGTTAAAAGACGAAACATAAATGACCTCTTAATGCTTTATAAAATTGTGAATAATCGTGTAGACAGTAACTTGGTCAACCAAATCAAGTTATACGCCAGGCCCAAATCTACAAGAACACTTAACATATTTTGGACTGAAATTTTTACGAATAATACTGGATATTTTAATCGTATGTCTAGAATGTCTCGGTCATACAACGATCTTGTTAAAATACACAGTTTCATAGATATTTTTGTAAATAATATAACATATTTCAAAAAATATCTCCACAATTTGTGCACTTAAAAAAAAAATTGTTGTTATACTACTTATCAGTAAATACTTTATAAATATTTTACACTTGTTATTATTATGTATTTCAATTTTCAAGTTATGTATAAATAATACTTGCATTGTTTTTCAAGAGTTGGCTTCTGTGAAAATGCATATGTGATTACTGCAGACACATTAATATTACCCACAAAAATGTTGTATAAATATCCTGATTGTGTCTCAAATAAATAAATAAATAAATATGGTAGTTTACTTTACTAAACACAGAAATTATAAGACGTTGCAGAATACATACATTTATGTAAGTCCCACTAAACTGTTTAAATATTTATAATTTTCTTTTCTCCATTGCCATTAAGGTAAAAATCAGTACTAAGCGATATCAATCCATAGTCGATTTTACTTTCAACAAAGGATTTTTTGGAATGAAGTTCGACACTTCGATGAAATATTGTGGGTTCTTGCAATCAATGAAATATCACAATTTTAATGTGAAGTGTGACAGTAGTTTTTACAAATGTAATTAAAAAAATTGAGATTGTCAAGTATTTGTATTAATGGGCCTATTTGATAGTTTATAAGATCAATAAATTCAGGGCTTTAACAATAGTTAGAGAATGTATATTTTCAGAATTTAGCTTTAGATATCATGTAGAGATTGTTTTGAGAGAAATATGTGGAACACGCCCTACGTGTTCAAGAAGCCACTCCTGCGCGAGTAGTGTGTGTGAGAATTAAGAATTAGTGTTGTGCACTATCAAGATCTCGAAATCACAGTTTTTTTGAGAATCGAAACATTTTGATAATAAATGATTTTTTAAAACTTTTTTGAAAGAATTAGATTTAATGTTTTAATAAGTATCGGTTGTTCAGACCAAATAAGTCTTAAGCTTTTAGATCAGAGATCAAATCCCGAGATGCCTTAGTCAATTTTATCCCCTTCACTTAAACTTCAGCCTCACAACGCACCCCGTGCTGGGGATGCCATAATGTCGCTGGCCTTATGCCGGCGCCAGACAGGAATTCAAAGAAGTGATCAAACAAGTGTTCACATGTGTGGCACGGGCATTTGACACTGTTGTCACATAAGTGATCACTTAAGTGCGCTTTGCCGTTCCGTATCGGTTTTTTAGCGCACATCAAAGGGATCATAGTTCAAAGTTTGCGTGCCTGCCACACTGCGCGAAGCTCAGTTGCGCGAGCGTCGCCGTGGAGACTAGTCGTGCGTGGACAGCCAAACGAACTAACGATGGAGTGGAATAATGAGAGCGTTTTCGAGTTTATAGAGTTGATGCAAGTAGAGCCAGATATATGGGATCCGAAACGTAAAGGGCATAAAAATCGAAATAACATCAATGAAGCCTGGAACCGAATTAAACACCACTTTTCAATACCTTGCTCTATCGAAGAATTAATTAAATAAATATATTTAGATAAATATATTTATATAAATATATTTAGATAACTATATTAAGATAAATATATTTAAATCAATATATTTAGATAAATATATTTAGATAAATATATTTAGATAAATATAATTAGATAAATTAATTAGATAATATAAATTATTAGACGCACATAAATAATAGAAGCAAACTGTGTCGACCAAATCGTCGTCCATGTTGTGTGAAGTCTATTTGAAAACTGTGAGCTCAAAGAAGTGATCAAAACTTTGACACATGTCTGGCAGATACAACAATATGTGACCAAATGTGTGCGCAAAGTCTTCAAAGAAGTGATCACTTCTTTGAATTCCTGTCTGGCGCCGGCATTATTAGACGACTGGAAGCAGTTTGGACTACTGTGCGGTATTAACATTAAAAGTTACTTCCCATGGAGGTGGAAGAAAAAATGTCGTGGGGCGGCACAACGGTATCAAATTTTAAGTTGTGGTTGATCAGTGGTTGATCAATCTACTAAAATTTAACCAAACGCCGAGAGGCCGAGAATCGGCGCGTTACGCGGACTTTTTTGACATTAGCTCCACACAGGAGGCCCTGAGGAAAATAATTATCCTCAAGGCTGTGTCACCTTTGGGGATGCTGTGTGGAGGGTATTTTTAGGAAAGGAAGGAGAGGAAGTTCTGGGAAGGAAAAGGGTATTAGGGATGGTTAGGAATCTGGGGGTCAGTGTGTCCAGGAGTGACGGATGAATCCATGCCTTCCATTGCGGTGGAAGACAATGTTCCGAGAGAGTACAGCTGGAGAAGTCAAAGGGACTCCCTTAACCATTCCCTCCCGATCCAGCCTGCCATTCAGCTGGCGGGCTAATGCATCCGCCGCCAAGATCCGGAAAAACCCCATGAACCCGGGTACCCCTGCTAAGTCACCAAACGTCGCGAACCACTTGGGGTGACCTATGGCAGAGGTGTTGGTTATCAAATAATAAATAAATGTTTTTCCGGGGCGGCGGTACCCATACCCGCCTCCCTAATTAGATTTTTTTTTTACATTAACTCCACACAGGAGGCCTTGAGGAAAATAATTTTCCTCATGGTCTATGTCATCTAGGATGCTGTGTGGTGAATCTTTTTGAGGAGAGGAAGGAATGTACATTTGTCTTGAAGAGGCCCATGTTGTAGGAAGGAGGAAACACAGAGGCCGGCAAATCATTCCACAGCCCACTGTATGCTTATTGCCGATTAGATGATGACGTCAAATGTGATGGCGTTTTCAACAATCAGGCTTTTGTCACTATTGTTCGGGGGAAGGTTATGGAAACGAAAAATAGTTTTATTCGAACTGGAATGAAAATTTCATGAACGAGCATGTTAAGTGTTTAGGAACGAAATGTTTTGTTGATATGCCCATCTCTAATCGGGACCTCCAGGCATGTTAGTATTGTAGACTCCCAGGCTCCCTGCAGGTCACGCCGTTGCCACTTGCTCCTTGCGCAAGTCCGTCTCCCCTCCGGCTACCCGCCCCCTCGACTCACCGCCCCCGGCCCGGGGCGGGTTGCAACACACCATCCGCCAATGTTAATTATTTCTTGTCTTGGATAATACGTGTCGTAATATTTTCGTACATTCTTTAGTTCGTAAACGGATGTTTTTTGTTAAGTCTAAGCATTCCACGATGGCTGGATGCACTGAACAAGTTATTCTAAAGAAATGTGAAAACGTTGCGACTACTAGATCACAGAAAGGCTAAAGGAATTGATAAATAAGCCGTTAATAATCCAAAAAATATTGATCAATTTAATCCGAGGTAAGGACAGATTATTGAATTTACACTTGGCACATTGGCATTCCTATTCTGCTCTACCGCTGCCCTGGGAACCATATATTGGACAACCGGGAACGTTTGCCCATCTACTGCGTGTGGGGCCGGAACGGGAGAGACATGTTGAAGGAGACCTAATCTAGACGTCTCCAGTTAGACTCTCTGGACCCATCGCCTTGTCATTGCGGTGGGAGGAATGACTTCATATGTCCTTCACTCTTGGACACATTTCCCAGATTTCTACCCACTCTTCATATCTTTTTCCTTTCCAGTACTTCTTCGCCTTTCTCCACGCAGCATCTTTAAAGATAACATAGGCCCTGAGAGATTATTTTTTTCTTAGGGCCTCCTGGGCTCCTGGGTGGAGCTAATGTAAAATATAAAAAAAATACTTGCGTTCGTTTATCTCTTTAGACGTTGGACGGCTAACCCCACAGGGTCAGGGAGAAATACCGAGAACAAATGCACAAAAAATAGTTTCGTGTTATTGCCACATTTGTATTTAAGTCAGAATTGCTTTAAGAACATAACATTATATCATATTGAGCTACAGACTTAACAATTTTTTTTTTATAAAAAAAGTCTTAAATTAATGACATTTTTTTCTCAAAATAAAATTGAAATGCGAGCGGGAAGCAATTACTTTAATTTCGTATTTTTTCCGCGTATTTAAATCTGAATTCAGTTTTTTACACCAGTAATATTCAATCCACCAGATACAGAATAACATTCCTTTCTTCAACGCACTTAAGCGTAACTCGCTAAACAGCTCAAGTGGGTTGGTGTAGGTATGTGTATATATATATTAGTGCAATCGATAACCCACACCCAAATCCTTATATTCCATATGTTGTGTACAAATATATTTTTACATCCACTCACAGTTGATGTTGGCAGCATTAGAAAGAGTCGTTTATACTACTGGTTATTATGTAAAATGGAATGCTTGAGGAAGGAGCTCCTCCCGTATTCGGATTCCTGTAATCCTATTATCATGTAATATGGCATTTTGGACGAATGCGCTTCTGGAATTTTTGCTTCTCCCTTTTTCAAATTCCTATAATACTTCTATTTTTAAAACTGACAATTTTTGGTGGAATTCCAATATAATATGCTGAAATAAAAAAAATATAAAACTTACTTCCAAATAAATTAAAGTGGAAATAAGTTATAATATTGATATTTTATTTTAATTTTTATAATCCTGTTATCATGTAAAATGGCTTGTTTGTAGATAGAACTATCGGAATTTGTTGCGCCTCCCTTATTCAAATTCCTATAGTCCTGTTATCATGTAAAATGACATGTTTGTAGAAAGAGCTAACAGAATTTGTTTCTCCTCCCTTATTCACATTCCTATAATCCTTCATGTAAAGTGGCTCTTCGATGAATGAGCTTCTGGAACTTGTTGCTCCTCCCTTTTTAAAATTCCTATAATCCTGTTATCACGTAAAATGGCCTGTTTGTAGAATGAGCTAACAGAATTTGTTGCTCCTACGTTATTCAAATTCCTATAATCCTGTTATCATATAAAATGGCATGTTTGTAAAATGAGCTACCGGATTTTTTTTTCAAATTTCTATATTCCTGTTATCATGTAAACTGGTATGTTTGTAGAATGAGCTATGATTTGTTGGAATTGAATATGTTAATGGAATTTGTTGCTCCTCCCTTATTCAAATTCCTATAATACTTCTATTTTTGAAACTGACAATTTATGGTCGAACTCCATTATCATATATTATAAAAAAAAACTTATTTCCACTTCAATTTTAATAATTTCTACAATAATAAAACAATCATAAAACATATTTACACTTAAATTAAGGTGGAAATAAGTTATAATATTATTATAGCCCTGTTATCATGTAAAATGGCTTGTTTGTTGAAAGAGCTAACAGAATTTGTTGCTCCTCCCTTATTTAAATTCCAGGATTAATCCTGTTATGTAAAATGGCATATTTGTAGAATGAGCTACCGGAATTTGTTCGTCTTCCCTAATTCAAATTCCTATATTCCTATAACCATGTAAAATGGCATGTTTGTAGAAAGATCTACCGGAATTTGTGGTTCCTCCCTTATTCAAATTTCTATATTCCTGTTGTCATGTAAAATGGCATGTTTGTAGAATGCGCTACCGGAATTTGTGGCTTCTCCCTCATTCAAATTTCTATATTCCTGTTATCATGTAAAATGGCGTGTTTGTAGAATGCGCTACCGGAATTTGTGGCTTCTTCCTCATATAAATTCTTACAGCTTCTATCTCAACCTGCCTTAAAATGTTGCCTTCCCGAGTAGCGTATTTTATCCTTAGTTGAACATTGAATGGATACATAGGTAAGGGAGCTTTTGCCCGTAATAAAACAAGCATCAATGAATATCATCAATTACCTCTTCCATTTAGCATTGTAGATTACCTTTTATCTACCATATAAATTATAGTTTTCCCATGTGTACAACTTTAAAAACCGTTTTATACATTTTTTGCGGAAGTTAAATTTTGTGGTTTTGAATTATTCATCAATATTGCTATCATTACTTCCTAGCATCATTAAATCAGCCTGAAAAGCAATTAATTTTATAACTTGTCTTTTAACTGTTGCAGCCATATTTCTATAACGGGTTTAACTTTATTTTATTAAATCAAGAACAAGTACACGATTAAGTACCCACATTAATATATTTTTGCTGAATTAATAAGCTGGGAGAAATATTCAATAAATCTATTAATTACTATGGCAACACCCTGCAACTCTATTTGTATTTGAAATTTATTCTTCATATTCAAATTTCTTCATAGTTGAGTTTGACCGTTCGTTTTTAATTAAACAAAAAAGGGTGAAGAACAAACTCAATATTTTAATGTTTAGGTATTATATAAATTTATAACTTTAATTTGAATTTGCAAATTAGTTTTTGTTTTATTATGATTTATCATCTAACAAATGTTGATTTGATACACACTTTAGTTATACAAAAAATACCGTTCCATGAAAATTACGTTCCATAATAAAATACTTTCGTGCTAAGCGTTACATATTAAAAAAAATACTGGAATATGTTGTAGAATAATCTCCTTTCGGAAAGTTCCATTAATTTCTGAACACCATTTGGTAAAAGTAAAAAATACCCACTTGGACCATGGTGTTTTTCGTTCGTTTCTTATAACCAATTCGTTTTCCTGTAACCAATCTTGGCGTTGCCATTTAAAATATTTTAAACGATCGCAGCGCTGTCAATTTTTATCTTGTGTTTCAGTGTAGCATACTTAAATAATTAAATTAATAATTAAATTCTATATTTGAAATGTGCTTATTTAAGCTTCTTCTGGTTATTATAAAGGCTTACTTTTGCGGATCATTTTTAAAATTGGAGCCATAGCAGTACCTAAGTTACACCCTATGATTTTTCACAGGTATAAATTTGCTGTCACTAATTTAACTACACAATACTGAACTAGGTCCAGCATTTAGTTACGAACCTTGGCAATTAAACCGTGGGTGATGCATTGTAGTCGATACATTAACAATTGCACCATCGCAGTCTACCGGTTGCATTTCAAGGAAACAATGATGGTTCAATGACAAGCTGTCACTCAAAAATATAATTTTTAACACCTCCACATAAACAAAATTGTGGGCCTACCTACTAGCAAGTCTGTCGTTCATTGTTATTCGTAAATTGTTTTTGATTAGTTTTATTCGTGTTGTTCGCATCTTGTTTATTTTTATATTGTTAATATGATGAGCACCCATAAATCAACCACAGCTTAGTACCTATTTCTTTTAGTCGTTTACTTCTTGCAAACAAAACTTTGTGGTTTTATTTGCATATTTAATGTTTGAAATTTTTATTTTAATTCTATCATAAAATATTGCTCGGTTGTGTAAGTAAGTTGAATACTTCATAAAATAAATACCATTGTTTGAAAAATGTAAATAAAACAGAATGGATTATTTTCTATCTAAATAAAATTATAGAATCTACCTCCCTATTTAAAGTTAAAGTTGATTAAAGCACACTTTCGGTTAAATGTCACTAAATATACCTAAAATAATAAATTGTTAATATTATGAACAAGAAAAACAAATTTAGTTACCTCTCTTTTACATGCAATCAAAAGAGGAACTAACGATTTTTTCTCTTTATCGATAATTTTTTTCTAATCTAGAAAAAAATACATAAAATACAATTTAAGAAATACCATTAAAAACAGTTACATTGGTTGAGTAAGTAATATAATTTTTGTAAGTACCTTCGTATCTCTTTTTTCGCGAATATAGCACGTATTCTATCAAAGACATAAAGCAGTTTTGTATGCACATAAGTTTACTTCTGGAAAATCTAAAATCTCGGCACTCTCGTGGGATGTGACATTTTCATTGCACAGAATATTACTTTACCTGCCCTCGATTTTCGTAAGAAAACTTACCAAAAATGACATTGATCTGTGATTACTGGAAAATATATATAAATGCAGCATATCCAACTTACTTTTAATTCTAATGTTACTAAGTCAAAGTTCGAATTTCGATTGGCAGTTTGTAGGTCAATCACGATTTTATTTGATGACGAGCATGCTTTTAAAACAATAGAATTTGTTAATATCTTTCATGCAACACAAATGAGTAGAATATAATGATTACTAACTTTACCGTAAATTTTCATTGCTACATTTTAATTGTAATGAAAAGTAATAGTTTTAATTATTATCTTTTTAGTGTCGGAGAAGTCTCGATTTCTTAGTAAGTGAAAGCTCGGCTGTGGAGGTAATGTATTTTAATGTGTGTTTTGTAAGCTGGAGGTAAAGCGACCTGTTTCGAAGATGGTATATATATGTATATATTATATACTATTATATATATGTATGTGTTTCGAAAACCAAATACAGCATGACAAAGTAAAGTTTTGTAGGTGGACAAAGGCAAAACTAGCAAACAATACCTATATTTAAAAAAATCGAAGTATTTGTATTATTAATATTTAGTCTAGCGACACCACCAATAGCTGAGTTAAATATGTAAAGCTGTGCATATTTTCTTATTTTTCTCAAGTATGTAATTTAAATACATACTTTAGAAAATATATCAGTTAAAGGACCTCACAAAATAGCTCAAAAACTCTCAGAAGACATTTTTATTTATTTTTTTATTATTATTAATTAATTTTATTTATACTTTATTTATTTTTTATAAATTAACGCCGATTAACGGCTTTTACATAGGAATTGCAATAATTTGAAATGGATAAAGAATATACATAGTTAAGAAAAAAAATTAATATGACAAAAAATTAAAAAGCACATATTGAAGTGGCAGTATAAAATAAAAGTTCTAAGCTATTATAAATACAAACGTGAAGAAAAAGAAAACCTCATATACCTACATGATTGTGTATAAGATATTTTGTGAACTAAAAAATTACTACGTAAAATATGTAGTAATAAATTTAAAAATTTCAGAAATAAACATAATGATGAAGAATATAACCATTCAAAGTATATTAGATTATAATCTAACTGAGAAGCGCTGACAAACAGCTTTAATTAAATAATGTTTGTATGTTGATAATCTTTTAATATTTATCACATCATCAACAATATATTTGTTACCAAGTATATGCAGGCGATTTATTATGGCATATAATTCAGCATTAGATCCTGTATTGTTGCAATGGTAAGGTAATTTGTGACGAACTGATCTACTCGGTACATGAAAACATATTAACGAAAGAAGTTCAGGAGAGTTCAACAAGTTATTACCAATAATTAAATAAATAAAATAAATCGGAAAAAAATCTTTTTTCTTTTAATGTATCAAGTCCCAGTAGATGTAACAGGGAGAAGTAATTAATGTTTTCAATTAATATGTTAAAAGTAAGTGATCATTATGATGCGACGTATTCACATGTGCACAAATATATTATAACACGGGTGAATACAGTTCACCTGAAACATACTATACGTACTTATAATGTATTTACGAACTGATTCATAATGCCGAGTCAACTTTACGACACGAAAAAAGTGGGACCCAAATGTGAAAAAAAACTCTCTTAACGAGTTGGGTCACATAATAAAACCAAAGTGACATCTCTGGACGAACAAAAAACGAAGAGTATGAAAGTTTGTTCAAAATGGCATGGCGTGCTGAATGTTCTTTTTCAAATTCCAGGTGTGTTATAATATTTACGATGGTCCCTTGCATGCGGAGGGCACTGACCCCGGCTAGCTAATGACAAACGAGGCACGTTCTTCGTGTCAATGCCAAAGTCACGTTTTTAATTGCTCGTTACCGAAAAGGGAAAGACAGTTACAAAACACCGAGTGGAAAAACGGTTCTTTGCTTTTCATTCATTTCTCCAGTCCATTGTGCTGTACGGACATTATTGGTAGCGTTGGTTATGCAAATTATCGGTAAGTATTAATATATTTTAATATTCTCACTACTGATTACTGTCTGTAGTCTGTATGACTGTCTGTGCAATATCAGGAAAGATGAAAAAGCCGAGTAAAAGGTTGTGCTAAATTATATTTTAATAATATAATTTAGCACAACATTTTAAGTACCTACTAAAAGGTTTACAAATTCCTTATCGAAATAAATTTGTTGTTTACTCTATTTTACTGATACCAATTTTTGGTTTAAATATTCTTATAAGTACCACGATTAGCGCGATTTTTAACTTTTCCCTCAGATTGCTGGTAATTTTTTGGTGACCATTTTGAATATTTTCCGCCGACATTAAAAAAATCATAACTCCGTGTTTTAATACGGAAAAATGAGAAAAAAAAATTAATGCATCTAGGGAAAATTTGCCTAAAGCTAGCAGCAAAGCAATCCGAGGTATTTTAAATGATGTCATATTGTGGCAAAAAGCGCTCCAGTGGATTAATTTATCCATTTTAAAAAAAGAAAAAGAGGAAAAAAAATGCTGCGCCTTATTAATAAACTCGAATAAACGTGTGTCCTAGAAATACAAAATTTAACGAAAATCAGCAAAGGCAAGTGAATATCTTTAATATAAATAAAACAACAACATTCTTGCAAGTGGAAGATGTTCCTTTCATAGTTTCTCAGAATAATTAATTCACTGTAATTCCAGTTCAGTTTCACTTACAGTAAGCACATACTAACTGCATAGTTTTGTAGAATGTACTTGAACAAATTATGCATTACCGAGTAAATGCCAGAGCACTTTCAGATGTAAGAAGACAGAAGGCTGTAAATTCCTTATGGTGTTCAGAAGCCGCCAAGACCGAGTCCGCCGACTGTTTGCGCCATGAATGCAAATGATAAATAATTATTATTCTATATACTTCTAAGTGTCATGGCGGGCATTTAAATCTACATTTCACTCACGTGATTAGAAACACATCGCGGCATTGACCGCCAGACTTAGTTTAACAGAGTTTGGTTTTATTTGTGGTTTGTTTTCATTATAGCCCAGTCAAGATGTACATCCGTGCTTGCAAAAGGTCCGGTCATTCTGAATTTTTTATATGCTGTTAGGATCTAAATCAGTAATAAAAAAAAAATTTTGCAACTTCGAAAGTGCTGTGCGAGCGGCGGTGGACCCAAAAAACCAAGAAATTTTCGGATTTTTTTCAGTTTTTGCTCAATATCTCAGTGAAGGAAGAGTCTGACCGGTATAGTTAGTATACATACTTTTAAAGTAAACTAAATTTGCTATAATTTGAAATCAAAGCGAGCTATATGCAGCCATTGGTTTCTAAGATACAGTTCTTCGAAAATAGGCCATTTTTTCCAAAAAGTGAAATTTTTTCGAAATGGTCACTTATTTTGTAAAATATTTTCTAAAACACGTATCCCACGTCAAATATTATATGAAATAAAATTGTAGTAAATTTAATTAGCTTTCATTTAAAACTAGATTGATATCTGTAGACCTAACAGTTCTCTCAAGAACGCCAGATAACCAAAAACAGTCATAGGTGGGTTTTGGGGGGAAATGCAAATAAACTGTTCTCACGTCTTTTTATGGTTTTATTTAACAAACAGTTACAATTTTTTTTTGTTATTGTTAACAAATTTTTGATGAGAAAAAGAAAAGACAATACATCTATCGGGAATTACGTCATCTTCAAACATTGTTTTATATACCTACATACTAAAGTGCTTGTGCAAACATCATGGTACCTACTGTAAGGATAAGTTATATGTACACAAAAAATAAAACTAATATATACCATGTAGGTATTGTGTCTTGGTTGCCAAATCATGTCTTTCTTTTTATCTTAGATGGCCCGGGCTTAGGCTCGCACAAAGAAGGTGTCTCGATATCTGTGATGGACGCTGGGAGAGGCGTCCAGTCTGTAGTCGGGTCATATTATGGTCCGAGCATTTCAGCTCCACATCCGGGACGTTATTGCACAATTTTCCACCGCATGACTGACAGAGGACTGAGCAGTGGAGCCCAGACTTTCTGCACGAGCAGCTCCCAGAGCATCCTTTCTTACATTTACATGAAATTTTTCGCAGAAGGACAGGAGGTGCGGGATCCATCGTGGTGGGGATGGGGGTGAGTCCTTGAGAAGACAGCTTCCACCCTCATTCAGTGGGATTCAAGTTGATTCCTCGCCACTTCTGTACTTGGAGGTAGCACCTTGCTGCATGGTGGCCTGCGGCATCTTCCGTCGGTGGCAAACGGGCGAGGCTTATGCTTGTTCGAACGAGAATTTCGAGCACTAATTGAAGTGAGTCAAAAACGTGGCCTCGCAGAAAATAAAAATTTCCTCCAAAATTGCAAACAAGTCAGCGTTCATGATGCATGCAGGAAGAGATATACAGCTGTGCGTAACATTGAAGCCTCAGTTCATCGAGGAGGAGATTATCAAGTAGACTGGCTCCTACCTTGAAAGGGATTTGCTTTTTGTGTGGTGATGCCATCACTGAAGAATTTCTCCAGCAGCAAAGCAAACTACCATTGGCAAGAAGGAATTTGGTCCATACAGTTGAGAAGTTGGGCATAAGGCAAATTGTTTTAGATGCAGCTAAACGCCGAGGTGACGATTGGGGAAGGGCCGTTGAGGAGCGCCTCCTCGCCACTGACGACCTGGTTGCTGCAGACGGGACGTACCACAGGGTGCTACAGGAGACTGTTTCAATTACCATCTGCTACTGGGAATAAGAGAGGTTATCGTCCAGCTAGTAATACTGAAGAAGCAATGGAGTGTGTATACGATTACCTAATGGAAAACAGTGATGAATGTCAGTTTTCTTTATCACACCTTCTGCAGCAAATAAAGGGTGATTGTACAAGACCCGTAGGCTTGCACAAAAACTCTAAACAATAAGCGCCAGTACACATAGACGCCCGACAATTCCAATGTCTTGATAGAGATGTATTCTCGCTTTGACAGCTGTTGAAGTTCCACAGTAGAGTATCTGGGGTCCTAGCATGGTCGATCGATATAACCCTATATCAATACGATATCGGTAAAATCCGTCATTTATGGTCAGTTATCAATATGTGCTAGCACGCTCAACAATTGTTAAGGGATATTCCGACCGACGATTGACAAAAGCCTGCCAAATCGTATGCATTCTTGGTTGATAAAACCCCAATATTAATACGAAATGTAATAAATCCGTCGTCTATGGTCAGTTAGCGATATTTGCGAGCACAGTGAACATACGATTCCGACAGTCGGTTGACAAAAGAGGCCGTTTTTACCGTGGCTTCCGGAGTGACAGATAAGCTGTCAATGTACAGATTTTTTTAAATAATGTCGTTTGTTACGCAAAATAACTGGCTAATTAATGAGTAGAGGTGAACTAAAAAAACTCTCAGAATTTAAAGAAATCGTATACGAGACCCATAGACTCAGTTATTTCATGAGGCGATCAATTAATTGCTTTCAAATTCGAGAAACGAAATTTGTTAAAATGTCGTTTAGTCTCAAAAAGTATCTACATGCGAAACGCCAATATTTATTTGAGTTCGAATTTCAATTCGAAATTGTCAATTTATTGGTATTTTTCATTTTTACGCAGCACATTTCAAATTAAGAAACGAAAATTCATTAAAAGATCGCCAGTGTTGCCATCGTGTGAGATCGTATGTCGATTCCTTATTTATTTCCCTTCGACGTCGGTCTGCCTATCGATGGCGCAAGCGTGCTAGGGCAATCGGTTCGTTATCGATACGAGATTGTAAATCACCCTGTCGTTTGTTTGACTGGCGATATACCTACGCAACTTTATTAATAATGACATTCTTTCTGCATAATTACTGGTTTATTAATGAACGGAGGCAGATTATCGAAGATTGCAGGATTGAATTAAATCGGAATTCAGACGTTTTCGTTTGACAGTTTCGTACTTACGAATATATCTCGTATTATGGCTAATGATCTCATTGTCCAATTAACTCCTTTTTATTGTCAAAAAATACATGCGGACTTCCTACGTACATTAAAGTGTGTGTATTTAATATTATTATGATATCTCAGCAAAAATCTCGGTGTAAATGGATCTTTAAATGTTCAAAAGAAAAGATTATTAGTTAGTTGTCATATTATTACATTAATGGACTAAGATGTTTTTGACAGGTGTTATAGACCGGGAGCCTGGCTACACAAACACACGTCATCGAGTACACAGATGAAACTACTTTGTAGTGATAATGTACATTTAGTAAGCCTTAAACAAGCTAGTCTGCCGGTGCACATCTTGGAAGGTTCCACGCAGTCATGGAAATAGTGAGCGATTTTTGAAGTAAAACTTCTTTATGCACGCTCGACATGGCGGGTAGGCTGGTGAATGCGTTACGAAAAAGGATATTATATACATTTTATGCGAACGGTAATCGATGCGAACGGTGGGCGAACGGTTGGGCCTTTGGGGGGATGGGAATGGGAATGGGGATGGGGATTGGGATGGGGATGGGTACCCAGCACGCGTTGCAAGGACACTGTAACCTTGGGATCAACTTAACTGTAATGGTTCCATCCTATATAACATTATATATAACGGGTACCCGGCATAAGTTAGTGAAGTTTTACTTCAGTCGTGTGGTCTAAAACACACTCGTTTTTATTCGAAAAAATTACGTCATCGGGTGCACGAACGGGAATGGTTTCATATGATAAAGGTCGATTAGTAGATGAGAAAATTAGCAGGTCTGCCAACCGGCAGCCTGGCACGTTCGCAGGCAGCCGGTGTTAAATTGGGATAGAAATTAGTAAATTTTACGTCATCGAGTACACGAATGAAACCAACGAATAACTGTATTCTAGATTCTAAACCATCCCATTGAAGAATTTCTCTAGTTCCATGACTGCGCGGAATCTGCCAAGAGGCGCGGCGCACCAGCTTTTTTAAGGCTTACAGCGCCCTTGAGGTGATTTTTCACAAAAACGGCGCTTTATAAATTATCCAATTATTATTATTATTATTATTACTAAATGTCCATTATCACTTCAAAGTAGTTTCATCCGTGTACTCGTAAGGTTTGTGTACCGGCTCCCGGTCTAAAACTCCGATTCCATAGACATTGTGACAGCTACATAGAAAGTACCTCAAGTGTTGCCAGCGAATAACAATTTCTTTTTGATTACCTTACATTGCTTATGAATATCGGTTCGGTACAAAATCGTCGGTTGTTATGCCATGTCGATTCGATATTGTAAAGATAACGATTTCAGTGTGCTAGGACCCCTGGTTACCGAAGTATTCATGCTGGGTATCTTCCGCCACGCATTGTGAGATGGAATGCTCTTGTATCGGAGTATGTAGGCTGCGCTGGACGCTGGTTGTGTATTATGTGAGATGGGCTGCGCTCCAGATGATGTATATTCTCGAGTTTGTTATGTATCCAAGGGAATCTAGGCGGGGGCGGTCACAGCAACTCTTAAGTAGGCCGGCTTGTCATTGCATGGCAGTGCGTCGCTTACATCCTAGGCTAGGGCGGTCGCAGCCACTCACATCTTGATTGGCTCCAGGGTATCGGTCTGCATTCTATTGGGCGTGCTGCACGTGGCGTCATGATCAGGTAGGTCTGCGTTTAAAGGAGCCCAAGGATGGCCGTGGGGCTTAGGCGTTATCATCAGGGCAGAGAGATGCAAGGGGGCCCCGGGCTAGCAGCCCGGAGCCAGATGGTCAAGGGTAGCGCAGCGACTTCAAGGGCTTGGTAAAAATCAGCAAGTTCAAAGGAGTCCAAGGATGGCCGGGGCTTCGGCGTTGTCTTCAGGGCAGAGAGATGCAAGGGGCCCCGGGCTAGCAGCCCGGAGCAAGATGGTCAGGGCTCAGGCGTCAGCGTTTTGTAGGTATTATCCCATCGGGTGCTTGAGGTGAAAGAGTTGCGTCTTGGAGCCTCGAAAGGTGATGGCGAGACTGACGTCTTGAAGTTCCAACCGGTGTCGGCGAGACTGACGTCTTGAATTGAGCAGCTTTTCGATGTCGAGGATCTTCAGGTAGTAACTGTGTAGAGATGTTATTCCGATCGCTGATGGTGAAGACTGAATGCCAACTGCTTTCTTCGCAGACCTTTTATAGTGGCAGGTGAGTCGGTTTCACAATGTTTTAAATATAGTGAAACCATTGTGAAACTATTGTGAAATAATTTCTATTTCCGCGTGAGTCATCTCAGATTGTAATTTCACGTTGTGCAACAAAATAATTTATATTTTTGGGAGCATGAATCACCTCATATTAAAGTGTTGAGAAATCAATTTTTCGGGTACGCGCCGTTCAAATGAAGAATATTTCCTCTTCGATAAAAATGAATGATATGAAATAACACGTTCGATATAGGTGATTGTATCCCTGATGTCAAAACAGCGAAAACTTACCTCGAAAAACGTTTTGGCGATGACATAGTCATAGTGGAGACGGGCTCCAACAAAGGGACACGCGTTATACCAACTACGTCCAAAACCACTTTGGGAAGAACGTCTCCATCGTTTTTGACGGCTACCCCGAAGATGCTACCAAAAAAAACACCAAAACAGCGGAAAGACTCCGGCACTACGCAGCTAATTCCAGCTACGAATTGACGTTCAAATTGCTCAAGAGACGCCTTATAACTCTTCTCTGTGACGCCTTTCAGAAGGATGGAGTAGAAGTGGCTGTTGCCGAAGAAGATGCGGATCGAGAGATCGTCATGATGGCGCTTTCAAAAAGAGCGGTAGCCTATCGGATCGTCATAGTGGGAGAAGACGTCGACCTGCTCGTTCTTTTCAATGGTTTAGGTGCTGAACAGACAAACGTCTATCTTCAGAAGAGCACCAAGGGTGAAGCTGGTTGCTGTCACTACTCTACAACCTCCTACAATCACCAGGGCTCCCGGCGATTACCAGGAACGGTACTATTCACCCACGCGTTTACCGGGTGCGATACCACCTCAGCACCGTTTGGCCAAGGAAAGACCAAAATCACCACAAGAGTGAACCACTTGCTGAGCAAGTGGAGGTCTCCCTTCGGCCAGACTCCACCCCACAAGCCATAAGTGAAGCAGGCATCAAGTGCTTTGTGGCTCTATATGGGGGTGACATCGCGAGGGATACTTTGGATTTCCTGAGGTATAAGACGTTTGTCACTTCAACAAGCATAAGCCTCGCCCGTTTGCCACCGACGGAAGATGCCGCAGGCCACCATGCAGCAAGGTGCTACCTCCAAGTACAGAAGTGGCGAGGAATCAACTTGAATCCCACTGAATGGAGGTGGAAGCTGTCTTCTCAAGGACTCACCCCCATCCCCACCACGATGGATCCCGCACCTCCTGTCCTTCTGCGAAAAATTTCATGTAAATGTAAGAAAGGATGCTCTGGGAGCTGCTCGTGCAGAAAGGCTGGGCTCCACTGCTCAGTCCTCTGTCAGTCATGCGGTGGAAAATTGTGCAATAACGTCCCGGATGTGGAGCTGAAATGCTCGGACCATAAGATGACCCGACTACAGACTGGGCGCCTCTCCCAGCGTCCATCACAGATATCGAGACACCTTCTTCGTGCGAGCCTAAGCCCGGGCCATCTAAGATTAAAAGAAAGACATGATTTGGCAACCAAGACACAATACCTACATGATATATATTAGTTTTATTTTTTGTGTACATATAACTTATCCTTACAGTAGGTACCATGATGTTTGCACAAGCACTTTAGTATGTAGGTATATAAAACAATGTTTGAAGATGACGTAATTCCCGATAGATGTATTATCTTTTCTTTTTCTCATCAAAAATTTGTTAACAATAACAAAAAAAAAAAATTGTAACTGTTTGTTAAATAAAACCATAAAAAGACGTGAGAACAGTTTATTTGCATTTCCCCCCAAAACCCACCTATGACTGTTTTTGGTTATCTGGCGTTCTTGAGAGAACCGTTAGGTCTACAGATATCAATCTAGTTTTAAATGAAAGCTAATTAAATTTACTACAATTTTATTTCGTATAATATTTGACGTGGGATACGTGTTTTAGAAAATATTTTACAAAATAAGTGACCATTTCGAAAAAATTTCACTTTTTGGAAAAAATGGCCTATTTTCGAAGAACTGTATCTTGAAAACCAATGGCTGTATATAGCTTGCTTTGGTCTCAAATTGTAGCAAATTTAGTCTACTTTAAAAGTATGTATACTAACTATACCGGTCAGACCCTTCCTTCACTGAGATATTGAGCAAAAACTGAAAAAAATCCGAAAATTTCTTGGTTTTATGGGTCCACCGCCGCTCGTACAGCACTTTCGAAGTTGCAAAATTTTTTTTTATTACTGGTTTAGGTCCTAACAACATATAAAAAATTCAGAATGACCGGACCTTTTGCAAGCACAACCCCCTTTTCATGTTTAACTTGACTGGACTATTATGTCGCAGGAGCAAAGCTCTTCTATTTACTGGTACGTAGATAGCAATTCAAGCTTGACAAAGGTTAAAAAAAAATTGTTGATACAAAGCATTGCTTAATATATGATGAAGGTTTGAAAGACACTTTTTGGATTACCCACTGGATTTGTTCTATCTTTTTAACACAAACTGGCTTTCCTGATTCCGTTCGAGATTTCGCAAGTATGTTTTCACGCCGTTAAAAAAGTAGAACAAAGTTCAAGGGGGTGATTTTAGATTTTCACGGCCGAAAGTATTATCGTTATTAACTTTTGGGTTATTTTTCTGTGTCATTATGGACACCGTATGAACAATTTGGCAAAATAACCCAAAAAATAATAATGATAATACTTTTGACATTAAAACCTAAATTTATTTCTGGATCGTATCAGCTGATCATATCAGCTATCCAAAACGTCGGCTAAAAGAGCGCAGTATAACATAATAACACAAAAAATTACTTACGATAAAAAATACGGGGATTTGTTTTGGAAGTGTGCTTTCACCGTTCGTAGATCGTGATAGATATACGAAGTTAAAAATAGTTGTATTGTCCAGGAAATAGTAAGATGTAAAAATTTTTTGAGCTTAGCTGATATTTTAGTAGAGAGTGTTATCGGCTTCAAACAAACAAACTGAAAGATTTTCATGAGGTCTAAACTAAAAAATGTTTCGGTATTACACCGGTGATAGACCTTCCTTCAAGAGGAAGGTTGCTTGAAAAATCTAGCTTTGTTGACAAAATTTGCAAAACCGAGTTTTCTTCACCTGCTTCTGTCATTTCTCATTATCTTTCCTGATACTGAGAGTATCTTCCACTCTGGAACGTGCCGCAAATATACTATCCATTATTTTAAATGAATAAATTGTGAAATAACACAAATTAATCAAATAAAATTTATTTGCCACGCCGGGATTCGATCCCGCGACCTTCGGTGTGCGAGTCAAGAGCCTTACCGCTGCACTACGCCGAGTATGAGTACAACTTTTAAGAAGTACTGTCAACTTGGTATTATTTCATAATGTCATCACGGCGCCATGACTGCCAAAAGATCATAACCGAAAAAAAATTTAATTTTATAGGAAAAGATTTTTCTTCACATTTTTAAAGGAATATAATACCTACTAATCTTTATAGGGGTTGATTATTTTATTGACAACCATTCATTTTACATTACGAACATCAGGGATAAATAGCGGTTACGGCGTTTTTCTCGGCTATTTAGCGATACAATAATTATTGTTAATCTTTGTCGCTTGCCACAACGATATATTTAAAAGTGCACTTTAAATGATATGCATGTTAAGGAACATACTTGACTTACTTTAACCTGTGTTTCCTGACATTATTTGGACTAAAAATTGGAAACAAAATTTTGGCAACTGGTGATATTTTTGATGTTTTTTTTTAAATCTTAAAACATAAAAAAATCTTTAGATATTGGACATTTAGGGTGAGGGTGAGGTTTGGTTTGGTTACTTGACTGAGCAACCAGTGATGATATGTAGAAGAATTTTTTTTGTCGGGTTTTGAAAAAATAATTAAAAGAAACATACAAAAGAAAGTCACCGGAGACCAAAATTCCTTTTACATTTTTTTAACTTCAAATAATGACGGGAATCACTGGTTAAAGTAAGTCAAGTACGTACCTTAACACCACGATATGAGCTTAAACAATAAAAAAATAAATCCGTAATATAATTCATTTTCATACGTCTTTAGCACGAAAAGTAAACTGCGGGGGACGATGTTATTGATCGCCTCTTCGACTTTCTATCGCGTTGTTAAAGCAACAAAGCACCTCCCACTGCATATTAAAGAAAATGTACCCAATTATTTATGTGTGGCTCGTCCTAAAAAGAGGTCGACAATCTTTAACAATCGATCATTGTAATATAGCTCATATTATAGCAAGACTGGTGGTATGTCCTAAGTATAATGAACAGTTGGGTCAATTATGTAGGGAAACACTATTATGCTTTTGTGGAACAGGGAACCCGGAGACTGTAAAATAGTAAGAAAGACACAGCGGAATATGAAAAAAAGGCTAATATAATCTAATATAAGCCACTCACAATCTAAGAAGAGTTCATTATACCTTCAATTAACTCTGGTTGCTAACACTCCACGTAACTAAGTAACACTCCTGATGGTCTTCTGCTGTTTTCCCTACCGTTCTTAAGCCTAACCCCTCAGGCTAATTTGTTCGCCTTTCGTAACAGCTCATTACATCATTGTGTCTCCCTTACTCTCATGGTTAGAAATAAGATCTAAACGGTGTTAGAAAGAGAAAATACAAGGCTTTATGTACAAATCTAAAAGTTAACAAAAAAACATGAAACCTCAATTTTCTAAGGCTATTTAAAAAAAATTATGAAAATTTGGAATTTTTAAATTAATTATTTTTACATGACAAAAATGTGGCGAATTTAAAGTTTATAATGCATTTGTCCAATAAAATATATACGTGTTTTTATTGTTTTTCATTACCAGTGTTTTAGTTAGACAAAACGTAAGGCAAGCCATTTTTAAATTTTTAAAAGTTTTTTTTAATATGTTTATTTAGTTATTAATTGTACAATAATTTCTCTTACTTAAATTTTACAAAACTGATTGATCAGTTTGATTGTAAAGTTTGCTTCAAAATTTTTATATTTAAGAAGATACGTGGTTATTTCTACTTATAAAATTTGAAAGCGAATTTTATCACCATTCAAAAGCAGTTTTTAGTTTTCGGATATGTTCATAAATAATCCCTTTATTCGGATTTTATTGCACAGTGGAAATATTCTGACCTATTGACAGAATATGGTCGAGGCCTGAGGGATTAAGGATGGATTGATGGATTCCCCACCATCAAGACACATTAGTCTAGTTCTTCAATATTCCATTATCATGTAGGATTATTTTTTAATGACTTGTTTCCATCGGTTCTGATTTTAGACGCTTCTTCGTAGTTTTAGCCTCTTCTAACTTTTTTTCGTTTTTATAAAATTATGCACAAAATAAATAAAAACCACTTTTTCGCTTACTTGCCTCGTGCAAATAAGACGCTCGATTTTAAATTTTGCAGGCATGAGAATCGAAATATTTCAAGCGTTTTTCTCTCAAAAATCCAATACCCTTTCCCTATTCTTCGTGAGCATCCAGCACTCTGAGCTTTGTTTATTAGCACTGGTCTTTGTGCTGAAGCTCATAACATATTGAAATAATATTTGCTTTCGGCAAAATGCCGACTTTTGTGTGGGCTTAATGGCATGATAAACAAACGATGAGATGTTTCGTGACAATGCATTTTTCTGGATAACTAAAGTTGTTTTTGGCATTATGAAATACAAATAAGGGAATCAAGTGGATGTTCTTAATAAAACGAATGCAGCGTAATAAATAAATAAACAACATTGTTGCGATTTCATTTACTTATCATTTTCATTCATTTACTTTTTAGATTCCGATTGCATATAATAATATTAATAAAAATATACCTAATATAAAGCCATTTCTCACAAATGCAATCATAATTTCCACTGCTTTCACATGTCATTAGTTGACGCAACACTTGTGGTTCTCATGCCACAGTTTCCGCTACCCTGTGCTGAAATGTGGAGCTGCCATTAGCACTTGGCGCAGGTCTGCCTCCTGTAGTATGTATGTGGATCAATGGACTTAATCTGGCCCCGGTTAATCTTGTTTACTGATCTGTATATTGATGGTGGCGACTTTAGTCCGCTGGGTCACATTCCAAGTGACGCATTTGTTTTTCGACTTTTATTAAGATTTGCTATATTTTTATTTTGAATAATTAATTTTAAATCAAGCGTAAAACAAAACGTGTTTGACACCTTACATATATATTATATTGATGTATCTTTGCCCACATTTCTGTATCTTTTATCTTATACTTTTATCATATATTATATATTTCCATAAGTGAAAGAGTTTTTAAAGTCCATTTAGTAGTTTTTGCATGAAAGAGTAACAAACAGACATCCGTACAAACTTTCGCCCTTATAACATTAATAGGATATATAGATATATATATAAAATCTAAATATGTTTGTTACTGGGTTTGCATGTGTGTCCGCTATGCGTTGCTAAACCGTTCATCCGATTGCGATGAAACTTTGGTGAGCTGTTGTGAGTACGTCCACGAAGGTTTCTATATATATTTACTAGTGAGCTCTGGCATTATGATATGTGTATAAAAGAATTGCAATAGGTAGCACGCGAGCTGTTTGAAAACTGAATGTACAGGGACCGAATGAATGAAATCGGGGGGGGGGGTTCATGGGACGGGAGAAGCAGGAGAGGGGAGTGGGGAGAGGGAAAGCGAAGAAGGCAGAGTGGGAACGCATGAGGGGAAGGGGATGCGATAGAGGAATAGGAGGCGGAAGAAGAATGGGACGAAGGGAAAGGACACGCAGGGAGAAACAATATCTTTATTAAGTGGTATATCAACGCATGCCGGGAACTAAAAACCCAGAAGCTAGCTTATAAAATCATATTGTAAATGGGAATTAGCGATTTTTCTTCACACGGGTAAGGGGTCAAAATTGATGTAGGATGTTGAATAATGTGAATATGTGCCTTGCTACAATTTTCCCGTTTCTATCCATTTTTTCTTACCTTATTACTCTTTAGTACCAGCTCTACCATCTTACATTTATTTTACAACAATTAAACGCAAATTCTTCTCCCTTTATCATTTTCATTAACTTTGATAAAGGTGCTTGAAGGCACCCGAAGGGGGAACGCCATGTACATGTACATGTACAATTACATTAAAACTCAACTGATAAAAACAAAGTTTTTTTGTTCTATAATACATCTATTTTCCATTTTTTTTTTATCTAGTTGCATCATCTCTTGGGCCGGCTAGTAGCTAATTTGAAAGATTTTTTTTAGTGTCGCCGATGCATGAATCTTCCTCATCAGGGACTAGTTCTCAACTGCTGTAAACTTTTAAATTGCCTTTTAAAACTTTTGTTGATTCGACTGAGTATTGAACCTTCCTCCTCAGGGACTGACTAAAATAAGTCAACAACACTATCACTTAAGCAAATCCTAATTGGATGGTACCGAGATTTATTTCGTATATTAAATGCCGTAAATTTTTAAAAATAACGTCACCCAAAAGAATGAAACATTTCAGAAAAATGCGTGTGTGCGCTAGAGTACCACGAAAAGTTGACAGAATTCATTGTCATCGACAATGAGTCTATCTGCAGAGTTTCAACTCGATCGGATGTCGGGAAGCCGGTTAATTGCCATTTCCAAGAATGGCATTCATTCGTTTACGAAAAAAAATCACATACATGTTTAAAAAAATTCGAGTGCAGTTTACACGCGGCAGAAGCGAAACTTTAACAAAACAATCTCAATCAATACTTAGTGAGGTTACAATCAAAGTGACCAATGAGCGCAGACCCCGCGTAATTTCCGTTTCATATCCCAACCAATAGGAGCCTTTAAAAGTGAATCCATTATCAAAGCGGCCGATGAGCGCAGCGCTAGCGTCGCAGGTGCAGTAATCGTCATTTCAGTTTCATCCGAAATCCAAATCACAGCGGTGCTGTAGAAGTTTCCCTTCAAAAAAATTAAGGTCATTATTGTTAGTAAAAAAAGTTTTAGAATCTATATTTTGCAGAGTGGATTGAATTTTCTAGCTTTTATCATTTGTTAGCGCTGCAGTCTAGCGTCGCAGATGCAGTAATTCATTTCAGTTCGAAATCCAAATCACAGCGGTGCTATAGAAGTTACTCTTCAAAAAAATTAAGGTCATTAATGTAAGTAAAAAAAGTTTTAGAATTTATATTTTGCAGAGTGCATTGAATTTTCTCGCTTCTAGCATTCGTTTCATAACACACACGGAACTATATTTCCATGCAACTAATAGTTTAAATGTCAAAGATAGATTTTTCGAATAGCCTCGAGTGTCTAGACTCCAATGGTTTTAAGCTTGTAATTAAAAAGCGGTTAGAAGTTTCTCCGACTTTAATTTTGTAATATGACACAAAAGTGGAACGAGCTACCGGTATTCATCGTACCTTCTTCATTTAATTGGCCATGAGGAAAAAAATCCCCCCAGGGCCAATGTCATCTTTGGGGGTGCTGTTTGGAAGGTATTTTTAGGAAAGGAAGGAGTGCAAGTTCTAAGAAGGAAAAAGGTATGAGGGGTGGGTAGGGATCTGGCTGTCAGTGTGTCCAGGAATAACGGATGTATGAATCCAAATTGCCAGTGGGGTGCAGGGCGATGTTCCGAGAGTCTTGCAGGAGAGATCAAAAGATCTCCCTCAACCAGTATCTCTTGATTCGGACTGCCACGAAGTTGGTAAGCAGATGCAGCCTCCGCCAAGACCCCAACAAAGCTGTGGCTGTGGCAGAAATGATGGTTATCCAATAAATTGTTCCTGGGGCGGCGGTACACACCCACCTGCCAAATTGAAGTTTTTAAACACTCAAAAGCATATTTTTTTATAACAGCTACTTCTTTAACCCGCTTCATAATATCACCCACTTAGATGGTGACATTGTTTCTTTGCTACTAAGTAAAATCACTTATAAAACAAATAAACCATCGAACCCAGTTAATATAAGCCCAATTTTTTACTTTATCATACCTGAAGTCATCAAAAATCAGCGTCAAACTCAATTTTGGTTTTATAATAACCACCGATTCCCGCTGTTCTCGGCCCACTTCAGCGTTTGTTAAAAAAGTGTTCAATCACTGACCGAGAATAAGTGGTTATTGGGAACCATTGATTTTTTTTTTCAAATTAAGCGCCAGCTAATCTTTGATTTAGTTAACTAGATCTTAGTGTCGTAGTGGATTAAATTTCTAACAATTAGTAATATCTGTAATAAACACAAGCACACCGTGTTTTGCAATGTTTGTGTTGATAAACATAGCTGCTGAACTGTTAATGTTTGCAACAAATTAAATAATTAGAAACATTTAACGCTAATTTATTATAAAATACGTAGCTGCGATAGTAAAAGTCAGGGTCTTTACCGTTTTGAAGTTACGCTTGATGAATAAGTTAAGTTAACAATTTTACAACTGGATTTTACCAACGGTATGCACTATTTATTTATGAATATTTTTTATTTTTTTTATTAGTTTTTATATACATATACATGTAATATAATCATGAGTAATTGCATTTTCAGGTTACAATCGGATTAAACTCAAATCATTAAATACTAACATGCAACATTGATTGGAAACAGTATAAACATATATATATGTATATAATATATAACCTTTACAAGAGTGTAACTACTCGTGTGTAAAGGGAAGAGAAAATATATATATATATTTTTTTTTAATTAAAAAAATTAAAATTAAAAATTATAACATATACATTATATTTACGTACTCACATAAATCAAATGTGTAAAAAAAATATATCATAAGTCATTTTAAGTCTTTCAGTGCATGAGATCAGTATACATAAAATATAAAAAATATACATTTTTTATTTATAATACATTTCTTTTTATTTTACGGTTAAATTAATAATAAAAGTGAAATCAATCGAAATTCATCATAATATATGTGTGTAATTTGTAGATTGAAAGGTAAGAAAGTATTGTAAATAATTTTATAGATATATATTAATATTGGTGTTTCCTGTGTGGAGTATTGGTATATATTCGTATTGGTGTATTCTGTGTCAATTGTTTCAAAGATGTAGGGATATTCTTAAATAGTTCAATTGTGTAGTACTTAAGAGGGTAATATCAGAGAAAACCAGAAATATGTCATTTTTAAATCAGATTTTAGACGTATTGACTCTTTTCCACAAAAAAATATTAATGGATTCCGAAAGATTATTCTTTTATATAGCATTCGCATAAAATTTTGACAGAAAATGTTTATTTTTAGTATAATAAGGTTACACCATAGGTCGTTGGCAGATTTGTTAAATTTTCAAAAAAGATTTTGTATTATTCCACACCCATTTCAAATCATATAATCATGCAGTAAAATAAATCAATACATTATCTTGGTATTGCATGTTTTAGAATTTTAATTTTAGTTTAAATAAAATCATTAAAAATAAATACGCACATGTGTTTCTTGACGAAAATTGGTCTGTTTGTGTATTTATTTGCGCACTTACAAACTAATATATTTCACATTTTTTTAACATTCTTATTTAACTTAGACATTATTGAAAACTGATAAATACTTATAATCAAAAAATTATTACTAAAAGTACCTACATTATTTTAATAGTTTTATCATCAAGCCTTTCAGCATTTTTGGATGTAAGTATGAATTAAAGCAAATTTGGAATGAAATAAAATTGATATTGAGTTATAATTTTAAAAAGCTGGTACGGAGAATAATTAATCGTTCTCATTGTAACCGCCCTGCACGATCGTAAGAACAACTTTCGACGAAATGTGGATTTTCGGCCGCTGGCTGGTTAAACGGTCTTAAAATGACTTTGTCCGTTTGTGATATATTTTAATAAAATATTAGGGGTTTAGTTTGTTGAAGATCTGGTTATTATTGCTGATTTGGACTGTAAGGAAATAGGTATGGAGATTGAATATGAAGAGACGAAGAATATGTAAGAATAATAATAAGAATATAATAGTTTTATTTATAATATTTTTTTTATTGCGTTAACTTTCATTAAATTTCTTTGCTGTGTATATTGTAAAACTTACATGAATCGTTCATGTATAATGTCGGTTCTAACGTTCTAAGACACTGTTTCTATTTACGCCCGTGCAGACTCAAGTTTCACAATGCCTTACAAATATTATTTTGTTTTTTCCTTTAAAAATATTAGGTTTTATTTAGCCAACAATAACACGAACTTTACATAACTTCTCGGTGTATTCAATAAAATCGAATTGACATTGATGATATAATGATCACGTCAAAAATGCATAATTTCATGGTAGTATATGTAAAGTGGTAGTAAAAGGCATAATTTCATTTAATTGCATGATAGCCTTGGAAATTAAAAACGCCAAGTGTCAACCCATTACATGGGAAGCAATTTAATAAAAATTAGAAGAACAGTGCAAGTTTCCTTTAATGCAATTCCATTTCCTACGATCGTAAATTTATCAACTTTAAGCAATCCTCTCCTTTCAACTTTTCAAATTTCATGTAAGACCTCGTTTTAATTTAGTTTAAATAGGTGACAAGTTCCAACAATCATATTTAAAACGATGAATTAAAACGATAAAGCCATTCAGTCTAATATTGGTAGTACCCGCTTAAAAAAATTGAGAAAGAGAGATATGTAAATACGAATGTTAGAGGGAGGGCGCTGATATTAAAAACGATAATATATAAGCAAACATTGTGAAAATGTTTAACAAACACGACTCGTTTAAAATAAAGCAAAAACTCGCAAGGAATGTTTAAAATAGAATTTAAAGAAGCATTGTGAACTTTTTCATATATGTAACTTGTAAAGGTTTACAATAATTATCGGAGCATATTTAGCGATTTTTTTCTATCGCGGAAATTTCATATAATTAGTTACCGTTTCGGCGTGGGGAATGTATAGATATTATCTTCAAGAATAACATTTTTTTAAGAGCTTCAAAATTTAAAGTGTTTAAGGAAAATATGTAAAATGCAGGAAGCCGGGCCTTAAAAGTAAAATGGTTGTTTAAAAGATCCACTTCCCACTATATAAACGAGACGTTGGAAACAGAAAAAAATTGAATTGACGTTGAGATATTCGGGCCTGGGACAATTTCTTAACGCCAGAGCTCACCGTTCGAGATATTCAACGCTTAAGATAAAAGAGATTCTGCATCTAAATAAACATTTAATTTCAATGGCAGATCTATTTCTATGTGACTGATCAAATTTGAGAAAATGATCCATTAGATCCAGCCTATAAAGCAGGGCATTGGACGTGCGATGTCAAATCAGACACGGTACAAATCATTTCTACAGAGACCGGAATGCTCAGAGTACATATAAACTAAATAATGTGATAGCACGAAATGGTTGGGAAGTCAGTGAGGCGACGCCCTCTGAGTGTCTTTTTCTCTTTTCCGTACTGCTTCCAAGGCCGATTCACTCTGCTACTTTATACCTAGAATACCTGATCAATCTACCAACAACCAGCCAAGGATCTCCGGTACTTTACTAACAATCACCTATAACATCACGTAAAATGTTTAATACATTGAGAATGTCGATTACCTGGTTACGTTTCCGTGAATTGTAAATATCGTACGTCTACTGGTTGCTTGTTTGCTTGTTGGATGTTTCAGTACTGGGAAAATGCAGCAGCAACGGACACCTTTTTTGTGGGAAGGGTGATGAAACGATTGTATTGAATTTTTTGGTGAGTTCGTTTCGTAAATTGTGTGCAGTGTTAGTCAGGGATTCACCAAATATATTTTAATTATTCGTGGGAATATTGTACAGATATTCTTCGTCCATATTTATGAATACAATTTATAAAGGCATTGTATTTTTCATCCTAGTTAATTATTGGAGCAAGCTGTTAAAAATGGCGCATTCTCGAGGCGTATTTGTCAAGTCATCTGCCCACTAATTACAGGGCATGCCTACGTTAGTGCCTATTCATACACCTTTATGTTAAAGAGAAAAGAGATTCAATTTTTATTGAAATTACTCTTCTTCAACACAGAAAATTTATTTTGTAGCAATATTTTAGTTCAAATTAAAATAATTTCTTTGTTATAACCACTATTTTTATTGTTTATAAAACCGACATGTTTCGAGAGCGATACTCACTTCATTAACTCTTGTTATATTAACTTTGGAACCATCAATGTTATATATCATTGAGAAGAAGATAATACTAATAAATCTTAACGAAAATATGAAAAAACCAAGACACAGAAAAATAAAAAGGTAACCGTCGCAACTGGGACTCGAACCCAGGATCTCTTGTCTTAACCAACTCGACCATTGTTAACTCTAAATTTTATCGATCTCATTTTTCAAATTCAGAAGGAACAATATGGTCTTTAACTAATTTTTCTCATATTCAAATTATTATTTTTATTTGTCTATGTCTTGTTCTTTTTCATATTTTCGTTTAGATTTATAAGTATTATCTTTTTCTTCAATACATTTAATGAGAAATAAGTATGGTTTTGTTCGATATTTGGTAATCTAGAACGCGACACCAACGAACTTTCCTGTATAAGTACAGGGTGCGGCAAAACAGACAGTGTAGTTTTTGAAGGGCTATTAAAAAAACTGCGCAACTTACAGAAATGGGGTTTATTTTATTTTATTCGGTATATCATGCCATTTGATGCATTAAATTCTGAAGATGACAGCAGAAAGACGATGGCCCCCAGTGGCGATATATTGATGAAGGCGATGTCTGAAGTTTTCGAATGCATTTTGACACATCTCGATGGGCATAGCGGCGATTTCCTCCCGAATTCAATCCTTGAGTTCTTTGAGGTGTGAGGCCTATGTTTAAAAACTTTTATAGAAGAAGTCGCAAATGCTTAAATCAGGTGAGCGCGCGAGCCATCCCACGTCACCCCTCAGAGAGACGAGGCGCACAGGGAACATCTGTCGCAGTTTTGTCATTGGAACTCGAGCAGTATGGGCCGTAGCACCGTCCTGTTGAAACCAAATGTCTCCCAGATCTGTTTCCTCCATTGGTTCTTCCAATGGAAGTTCAAAATTTTTTCCCAACATGGAAACATAGCGTTGTGCGTTGACAGTCACGGTTCGTCCATTCTCCTCGAAAAATTACGGCCCAATCAACCCAAATTTGGAAATCGCACACCACACGGTCAGTTTTGGGGAGTGAAGAGGTCTCTCGTTAAGTTGCCAAGGGTTATTTTTAGCCCAGTACCAAAAATGTTGTTTGTTCATCGCTCCACATAGATGGGAGTGGGCCTCGTCACTACGCCATTTTCGGCTATTTTCAACAAACGTGCAGACGGCAAATCCCTGGTATTGTCCGGATCAAACCATGGCAACGACTGAAAACGGCACGACCCTCCCGACACCATTAGACCACTCCCAGGTTCCTACCCCCACCACACGGAATATACCGGCTTTTCAAAACTGCACTGTTTGTTTTGCCGCACCTTGTATAATGTAGTACCTATTGCATGTAGGTATATACGAATTGAACAGTTTTTAAAAAAAAAATTTATTATACCAACAAAAACATAGTTTACATAAATATATAATTTAAACAATTTATCGGAAGTCCCGCGAAGCTGCCACATGGCTGCTTGTCCGCAGGTTCTACCTCAATATACACTCGTTAATATTAGAAGTAAAAAAAAATATGTGTAATTTCAAAAATGTAAAGGAAATTGAAGACCTCTGTAAAAAGATTTAGTATTACAAATATTTAAAGAAAATGTAATTAAAAAAATATATATATAACAACCAATGGGATAATACAATAACATAACAACCAACACAATAACATAACAACCAATACAATGAGGTACAATATTACAATAATCTTCCCGAATAATTTAATAAAATAGCAGATTTGGTATTAATTTAAGAAAAAGGTACGTACAAATATTTAAAAAAAAAAAAAAAAAAAATAACTGCCATAACATTACCACTCTTTCTTTTTTTCTTTGTTTATTATGACTCTGATAAAATATTTTAATAATCTTCCCGAAGAATTTAATAAAATAGGAGATTTGGTATCATTTAAGAAAAAGGTACAAACATTTAAAAATAATTTAAAAAAATAACTGCCATAACATCACCAATCTTTCTTGTTTTTTTCTTTTTGTTTTTTTTACAGATAAATAGATTTTTCATTGATAAGCCACATTTCTACAGTTTTCAAGCTTATATTCTCATTTACCTCTAAAGCAAAATTATTTTTGAGCTTATTAAAAATCACTGGTACACAGTACTCCAGCGTTCGGCTTCCATACTTATTGGATATTTTAGGTACATTATATAATAAACTGCTATATGCAAAGTTGCAATGAAAAAAACACATGATGTGAAGGCTAAATACTTTGCAGAATAGCAGATCCTGGAGAAGCAGGTAATTTTTTTTTTTTTTTATTTTTATTTTTATTTTAACTTTATGAGTAAAACCTCAAATTGTAATATTTAATTAAATGAAGACAATATAAGCGAAACTCAATCGAAAATCTGAAAACAGAAAAATCAGAAAAAGATATTGACACATCTGGGACTCGAACCCAGGACCTCTCGCTTACCGGGCGAACGCGCTAACCACTGCGCCACCGTGTCGATATCCAATTCGGTCACTTTTAACTGTATCATACTTCGACTAAGAACCACCCACACTATCTTCATTTTTCTTAACGCATATACTATTGGCTAAATTATTGGCTAAATTATTGGCTCATATAGAAAAATGAAGATAGTGTGGGTGGTTCTTAGTCGAGGTATGATACAGTTAAAAGTGACCGAATTGGATATCGACACGGTGGCGCAGTGGTTAGCGCGTTCGCCCGGTAAGCGAGAGGTCCTGGGTTCGAGTCCCAGATGTGTCAATATCTTTTTCTGATTTTTCTGTTTTCAGATTTTCGATTGAGTTTCGCTTATATTGTCTTCATTTAATTAAAAAAAGCAGGTAATTGTTCAGTCTGTATTAGGTAAAACTACAATGTCTAGTAATATTATATAATATTCTCTTTTTACCAATATTGCTAGCTCACGTTTAATCTAAAGTTTAGAGCTTCTGGTTTGCGATGAATGAGCCATTGTTTAGTTACTTTTTCGTGTTACAAATTGAGGACAATGTGAGGCTATAAAAATTTGACACAAAAAAGTGTATCTGAGAATCCATTATTGTATTTCACAAGCAAAGTTCGATTACAATGCAGCTTCAGACGGTTGTAATTGACTAAACCGCCAACCAAAAATAATATATCCATTTTTATTTACTTTTAACAAAAATACTTACTAGCGATTTTCCGGCAGGCGTTGCAATGCCACTTAATAAAGAAATTATTTCTCTCTGCGTGTCCTTTCCCATTCGTCCCGTTCCTCTTCTATCGCTCTCCTCTCTCCTCTCTCCCACTCCCCCGTCCCGCCAACCGCCCTCCCGTGTCCCATATATTCAGTCCCAGCACATTCAGTTTTCAAACAGCTCGCGTGGCACCTATTACATTTTTTTTATTCAAATTTTAATTTTTCATATTATAAGAAATTATTATTAAATAAAACAAAATGCATGCTCATAAGCAAAAATAACGCATTGGATGAACATCTTTATATTGCTGGAACAAAACTGGAGAAGGTACAAAGTATTGTATACTTGGGCTGCAATGTAAATGACAGATGGGATCCTTCAGTTGAAATCAAATGCCGCATTGAGTAAGCTCGTGCAACCTTTATCCGCATGAAAAAAATGTTCTGCAGTCATGATCTCAACCTTGGATTACGAATGCGAATGGTCAGATGCTACGTATTTTCAATATTATTTTATGGAATGGAAGCATGGACGCTTACGGAAGAATTAATTAGGCGACTTGAGGCATTCGAGATGTGGATCTACAGAAGAATACTTAAAATAAGCTGGATGGACAGGGTCACAAATGAAGATGTTATGGTTCGGATGAATAAAGAAAAGGAAGTAATTAAAACCATAAAAATCCGAAAACTTCAATATCTTGGACACGTGATGAGACATCCAGAGAAGTATGAGATCCTGCATCTCATAATGCAGGGAAAGATTGCCGGAAGACGGGGCACTGGAAGAAGGAGAACCTCATGGCTGAAAAACCTGAGACAGTGGTTTGGCCAGTCTACCGTGGAGCTGTTCCGGGCCGCAGTAAACAAAGTCCGCATAGCCAACATGATAGCCAACGTCCGTTGAACGGACAAGGCACAAGAAGAAGAAGATATTATAAGAACAATCAATCAAATTTGGCACCTAACACAGGTATATATTAAAAAAAAACTGTAATTCTTACTTACTTAGTATTCAAGTAAATTCATTAATTTAAAGAGTTTCTTCGAAAATTGAATTATGATTGAACAATCGATGATTTGCAAAATGTCATTCTCAAATTGTGAAATTTTTGACATTTCGTAAGGGTTTTTGTAATGGCTGAAAAACTTTTCGGATGCATTGTCATGTGGTTGTAATAATCCAGAAACTTACGCGAGGGTGGAAGAAAGGTATTTTGAAAGTTTCAAATATTTCCAATGCATAGACAACTCACATATATATTGATTGTTATATGTATAGAAGATTATTCTTTATAAGTGTAAATAAATAAATATAGATAATACCTTACATTAGATAAATTAATGAATTAGTGGTCGCACTTAGATAACACTAATGCGTTTGGGAAATTTATGATCTGAATGTAGGAAACTGGTAAACATTAATCAATCGATTTCACTGAATTTGAAATCGAATACGTCTTAATACGAATTGAGCGATATTCACGACCTCAATCGAAATCGAATATCGTAACACTTTACACCATCAAAGTCTACAATTTTCCTCATATCGTCGAAGGTTCTACTAAGTGTGTCGCTACAGTGCCACTCTTCCAAGAAGTGACCAAGTGACAAGTGACTGACCGCCAGTCGCGTAAAGCTTGCAATGAGTCGTTTAATGTGTAGGTACATTTTTATTTATTTCCTAAGCCAATAAAAATGGTGTCAGAAATTTAAAATGAGCGTTATTTCTATAAAACTTATTTATAAAAAATATTTAATTTTTCTATGACCCACACTTGCAACAGATTCAAAGGACAAATAATAATGCTTGACGATTTACGAAAGGGTTTTATGGGTTAGAAAAGAGGAACTCTATGAATACATACATCCTGTATAATATTTTTTGTGTTTACTCATAACACCAAGGTTTTAAATATTAAATACGTTAACAAACATGTGCACGATAGTTTTGGATATTAGACATAATAAAGTGAAGATAATAATTAGAAACGAAATAACGTAGGTGCTACGAAAAGAAATATAAAAACGACAAAATAAACTAATATAATATTAGGACCTATGAAATTGGCGTTTTGCCGTGCTTGCAACTTTGATCTCAAATATCTTCTCTTTGGTTAGGAATTCCAAATTCAAATTTATACAGCTATTTACTCATGTATTTGTGTTTCGAAAATTATAATTCATTTGTTTTTTCCTTAATTGTTTTTTTCTTTGCGTCGCTTAGTTTACTAAATGTAAAACTTGAAATATCGCGTTATTTACGAGTACAAGTTCCACCGTGGCACCAATGCTGCAGAAACGGCTCGAAGGATTAATGATGTGTATGGCAACGGTTCCGCAAAAGAAAACACAGTTGTGTTTTTTTTTGGTCGTTTACTACAGCTGTCTTAAATCTGGCCAGACGATTACGGCAGATGTCTATTATCAGCAACTGCAAACCATGATGGAAAAGCTAGCTGCTAAACAACCGAGGCTGGTTAACCGCTCTAGGCCACTGCTGCTTCATGACAATGCTAGACCACACACTGCACAACAGACGGCTACCAAATTAAAGGAGCTTCAATTGGGCATCCACCGTACTCTCCGGACCTTGCCCCAACAGATTACCATTTTTTTAGAAATTTTGATAACTTCTTGCAAAGGAAAAAATTCAACTCCGATGGGGCAGTCCAAACCGCCTTTAAAGATTTTATTGATTCCCGTCCGAATGGTTTTTTTAGTAAAGGGATAGATGAACTGCTTTCGAGATGGCAAACGTGCATAGATAGCAATGGTACGTACTTTGATTAAATAAATATATTATATTTAAAAAAATCGACTTTATGTTCCTCCAATACAAAACGCCAATTTCATATGTAAGGACCTAATATTTATTTTTGAAAGAAAACATGAGAGAATGAAAACAGATTGAAGTAATCGTAAAACAATAAACAAAAGCTATTTTGGGAGAAATAAATAAGGGATTGAATAATATAATAAACATATTTTTTCCAGATTAGTGGATACTCTTGTCACCCTGGTAGAAGACCACCATTTAGTAGCGAAAAGCTTCATGACATGACTTTAGCAATATTTAGTGACTTTAGCATTTCTAAATAGTCAGGTAACAACCCTTTTCTTCACCTTGTCCTACACCTTTCCACTTCCTCCAATCTGACAATGTACACCATTTTGGGGATGCCATAGTCCCAAGACACCGCCATATCTCGTGTATTTTGTCAAATTAATCTAAAGAGAGCAAGATCATACGACAAAATTGATGCTAAATATATCAACGATTGCTTTATAATTTGTGCAATAAATTACAAAAGTTGGAAAATAGCTAAATTTGGGCCACGAAAGTTAAATAGGGGTTATCAGAAAGATATTCTAGCTGATACAAATCATTCTAACAGCGTGCTGGAAATTATAATTTTCTGTTCACATCCAAGACGTGTAAATATTCTTATCTCCGTGATGACGGCGTAGTAATGCTTAATGATGATGGACCAGGAGCCAAGAGGGCAGTGCCCTTGCAAGGTTCGGCCAGACAAGGCGTGGAAGGCTAGTGGCTAATTCCAAGGCTGTGGTGACAGGAAAATACATTCACAAACATAATTGTGATATATTCAGATTAAGGTGTAAATACTGTCCTACTGAAGTGGTGTTTGGATGTTTAAATACAAGATGCATTTTGTATGAGAACTGTTATTATTATTTACTTTGAATTAAAATTGTATTGCCCGAGAATAAAACATATTTTTCTTATTAAACTATTTTTTGAAAAATATGACGTAGTCAATGCAAATTACGTTGTGAGTTGAAAATAGTTGCATTGTCCGAGAAATTTCGGACAAAATAACTTTTTACAATTTTTTTTATGTCATGGTTCAACAGGTTTTTTTTTATCCAGAAACAGATTACTGCAATATTAAGGAGGGTTTTTTCACGGTATTTGAACAATTCATAAGATTTCAAAGAGAAGTTCAAGTTCTGAGAAAGTGTTATTCAAGTTCTACTATTATTTCATCATGGGCCGGTTGTTGCACAGTTTTTGAATAACGTGCAACAATTAACTGATCCCTGGATATGCCTTTTAACACGTTAATTAAAGAAAAAAAAAGTATGCTTTCAAAACATTGAAAACCGTTTTATCAACATGGGTGAAGTGTGGAAGAATTATTGAAAAAATTATTAAATTAAATTATTGGTCAGTGGCTGAGTTGGCTTCTCGTCTGGTTTCTAACCAGGGGTCACGGGGTTCAATTCCTCGTTTAGCTAAGTCATTCATCACAACACGAGCAACATTTTCCGCTTACTGTGATAGTAGTGAGAGATTTTCACGTATTGTCATTATTGTAATTCGTAACCCGGGAATATTTGTCTATCTCAACAAAGAAAAAAATATATAATATTGCATATGTCTTTATGGGTAGGCTGTGTACAGCCGATAAGTTAAAACAATTCAATAAAGAAGTGTAAACATAAAATATTTCCTACAAGGCTGAGGACGAATGCAATTAACATAGGTAGTAGTTACCTACAACTTTTCCGGTTTCATCCATCGATCATTTTTGTAGGATGCAGCTACTATTTTTTACCCACGAAACTATTGAATAGGTACCACTTACAAACCACTTATAGCAGATCGGAATGATAAAAAATATTACTCAATGTGAAAAAAATGGGTATAAAATATTATTGATTATCTAAAACCCGGCAACAAAATATACCTTTGTCCACAATCATACTTTTTTTTAGTCTTATTATACATATGTTAAAACTTGATGACAATTTATCGATGGAGAAAACTTTGTTTTATATGACGACCGGCGTAATCCAGCGGTAAGGCTCTTGACTCGTAATCCGAAGGTCGCTGGATCGAATCCCGCCATGGCAAATAAATTTTATTTGATTAATTTTTGTTATTTCACAATTTATTCATTAAAAATAATATATAGTATATTTGCAGCATGTTTCAGAGTGGAAGATACTCTCAGTATCGCCCTGGTGTAAGACCACCATTCAGAATTGAAACATGGCTTGAAATGTCTTTAGCCGTGTTTGGTGACCAGATACTTCCTCTTCCCTATATCCTTCCCCTCACCATTACCTTCAGCCTCACAACATACCCCAATCCAAACGGGAGCAGTTGGGACTCTTGTGCGGTATTCATATTATTATTTTTTTTAATATGGAAAAATAACCCCTTCTGTTTTGTTTTATAGAAAAAAATCAAGCCGATTGGGTTTTAGGTATTATTATTAAGTTAAAAATACCCTCATTATATCAAATGTAATGAGTAAATAAATTTGATAATAAAACAAATTATTTTTTTTGTCATAAATTTTGGTGTAATTCCTATTTCGTGTTTTTACCAAGAAAATAATGATGGTATGATTGATAAAAAATGTAGGTAGAGTAGAATATTTTTAAAGGGATTCTTGCTTATATAGTGGTATACTGTATCGTAGGGTTATTGCTGGATAAGCCGGGTGTTCAATTTCGAACCAATTTTAATCCCTGTAATGTGTAGAAATGCATTCAAAGAGCGCCCTTTAAATGATTTTCCAATACCGTCTTATTTTCCCTGTTCCCTCTTCATTCGAAGGTTGGCTATCGTCAGGGCAATCTTCACTCTGCAGGCTGTAGTACGGAACAGCTCAGCGGAACTGCATTCGTACCAATCACGTAGATTTCATGCTACTTTACTATGCCTTCCGCCTCAATCTTCTTTTCGACTTTATCAAAAATATTAAGTTCAAAATGTAACTAAGTCCACTGTTATTGTAAGTAATTTACCATTGAAAAAAGTCCTCCTCAACTCCTGGTTTGAAGGACAATACAATATCTTTTATAATGAACATGTTATTATTTAAAATAAAATTCGAAACTATTAAGAAACAAACAAGAACAAAATATGTCACAAAAACAATAAAAAGCTAAAGTGGAAGTGGTCAGGCCATACAATCAGAGGAAGTGAAAAATGGCCAAAATTTTTCATGAATTGGTTCACAAGTGACAAGAAGAGAAAACGAGGTAGACCATTTAGACTTTAGATGGTGGGTTGACGACATCAAAGCCATAGCAGTTGGTACATGGACAAGAGTAGCTAATGATAGAGAGAAATGGCGACAGTTGGAGGAGGCCTTTGTCAACTAGTGACATACAGACAGGGAGTCGATGCATGATAAGTGTTATAAATGTTATAAATATTATAAATAATGTTATGTAATTTACTGTCTGAATAAAGGCTACTATGTTATTATTTACACCACTATTTAATCAAATTAATCGACATGTTGTGAAACCAGTGGTTTCTTCATCAGCAAATAATAATTAATACGTTTATCTTGCCGAAAAAACCAACGGTTTCGAAAAATGTCGATTATTTTGATTTTGTAGTGTTGTGTACGTGGATTAAAACAATATAACACTTTATCAAATAGTTTTGGACTTTCAACCATTTAAAAGTAATATGCAGATCTACTTCTACTTCCCAGTAGAAAGAAACAAGGGGCTACATTTAGCACAAAGAAATAATCCAATATTTCGAAGGGCATATTTTTCCCACGATTCGCCCAACTCAGAAAACAAATAAAAATATTGCTAAAATTTCTGAATCAGTTGATTGATCTTCGTGCTTTTTGGGACCTTCACATTATGTGCAGGAACCTACTATAATAGTGAGTCCGCTAACAATACTACCTAATAATAGTACAGTTTTTTTCGTCAAAACAAATGCTAATACCTACTTTGCATCGTGATGGGTGCCACCAATCATAAGATATTTTATTGCTTTTATATAGCGAATGGTAAGTGTCCGAACTTTCAAAAGCCAATTGTGCAATTTATTTAATGGATTATTTATTGGTTATCTAACCATAAAATCAAGATGTTAGAAGATGATTCATACATCATAATTGATTGTGCTTCATTTTGAATAATTTTTCTATCCCTCATAAAATCGGTTAACAGATGCTCAAAGTTCAACGTTTGGAGAAGTATTTAATTGTTAAGATCAAAGTTCTGATTAATGTATTTTAAATCTCTGACTCTGGTGGTGTGATACGGATGCGTTTAGTAAAACAAGGAAATGTATATTAATTTTACTTTCCAGTTCAACAAACCGAACACATGACTGATTGGCACAGGTTCTTTCTGCAATTTTGTCAACTTAACAATCTTCAATTCACATTTTCGTTTTCGTGAGTCTTGAAATATCCATTTTGCCCATACATCCGAATTCAATAGAACAGAAGATGCAGATGAGGGGTAAAACCAAACTATGGGGGGCGAAGAGAGGAAAGATGACTGTGATTCGTTAAAAAATCAATCTGACAGTATATAGGCATCTCGCATTATAATATCACCATTTAGTTCTTAAAAGCAAAATCTGCTTTGAATGAATAGACCTTTTTACATGGAAGCGCGAATTGCTTGACACGTTAATAACATATTTGCGAAGGCCAAATACTCGCCCCGAAAAGATTCGCCCCTATTTACATAGTAATATTTTGTTGCCGTGTTTAGTTAAGACACTTTTACAAATGTTTCATAATTTACTTACCCCTGTAACCAGCGACGAGCACACCGGAGAACCGCCCACATTCGCTATGTACACATAATATGTGGGTATAATGTACAGTACAAGCTACCGTTTTTTGCGTGTTATTTCGTAAAATGTATGGATGTTAGTTCCGCGCTGGTCAAAACAAGAATGATGACGTCACATATTTTAGATTCAAGCGAGGCTCTCTCCCCTCCCTATGGAGCGAGCTGGCTCCAGGGAGGAGCTTTAGCTGTCTCCATGGGGAGGGGGAAATTATACGTTTTATCACTTAGGATAGGTCCAGATATATTCATATGTCCGTGATTTTGCCTAAACAATTTTAGTCAGGTCACCATATTATTGGTTTTATTTCGGGTGGAGCCGAGTTGCAAAGATGGTTAATTACGATTCCAAAAAGGTACCGTACCATTTGAAATAAACACGTATATTTAATATGAATCTTCGGAATTTTCTGACATCGGTTTCTCCATTACCCAATCAGCACTATAAGAATATGAAACTGTCTACTGCTTATACAGATTAACAATTTATAAAAATGATTGACCGAGCGTAGCGATGTCCTGTTTTGTCTCGGCCGTTTGGCATTTCATCTGTCTGTGTATTTGTTAGTAGGTTCCGTTCCCGATTTCAAAATTATTGATTACTAGCTGGTACCCGGCATGCGTTGCTATGCAATTTATAAAGAAATTGTTTCTCCCTGCGTGTCCTTTCCCATTCGTCCCGTTCCCCTTCCGCCCCCCCCCCATTCCTCTCTCCCGTCCTCTTCCCCTCTTGCGTTTCCACTCCGCCACCTCCACCTTCCCTCTCCCCACTCCACTCCCCCCCTTCCCCCGTCCCGCAAACCCCCCTCCCGAGTTCCCAGATTCCCCCCTCCTCCCTGGTTCCCATCCCCCCATCCCGCGTTCCAACGCCTTCAATAATTCCCGGTACATTTAGTTTTCAATCAGCTCGCGTGCCACCTATTGCAATTTTTTTATACAAATTTCTTAAAGCCAGAGCTTACCTGCACAAAACTAACGAACACAATTTTTTTTTATCCAATTTGGTGCAGTCGTCCGGAAGTTATGCGCGTACATACATTTCGGCGATTCATTTTTATACAAATTTCATAATGCCAGAGCTCACCAATAGTTTTAGTAACAAAAGAAATATCCAATTTGGTGCAGTCGTTCGGAAGTTATGCGGAAAAGTACATTTCAGCGATTAATTTTTATTAATACAGATGGATTTAAAACCCCGCTTGCTACTTCACTATATTATTCAAGCAAACCTTACTTTTACTAGATGGCTCACTTTGAATAAGTGGATAACTTTGTCTGAACTTTTCGAAATTATGGTACCTAGTACCTACCAGCCCGATGAAAGTTTGAAAAAAGAATTTTCACTGAGATAGTGGTGACGTTACTTTGGACAAATTGTATATTTCATTATTTGAAAAAAAAAAAAAGTTACTCTAAATATTTTATGGTTCATAATCAGGTAGGTAGGTATTAAAGTAACAACTTCAAATTTTATGATTTCAGAGGAAAATTTCGTTTTGATTTTCGTTTTGACGGCCGGCATAGTCCAGCGGTAAGACTCTTGACTAGCACTCCGAAGGTCGCCGGATCGAATCCCGGCGTGGCAAATAAATTTTATTTGATTAATTTGTGTTATTAAAAAAAATAAATTAATTAAAAATAATATACAGTATAGTTGCGGCACGTTCCAGAGTGGAACTCAGTATCGCCCTGGTGTAAGACCACCATTCAGAATTGAAACGTCGCTTGAAATGGCATTAGCCGTGTTTGGTGACCAGATCTGAATAGCCAGGTACTTCCCCACCTTCCTCTTCCCTATCTCCTTCCCCTCCCCACTACCTTCAGCCTCACAACATACCCCAATTGGGGTTGCCATAGTCCCACTGGCTCCAGACGGGAGAAGTTGGGACTCTTGTGCGGTATTCAGTCCAAATCGGATTGCAGATTGTACAAATCATTATGTTATTATTTCCCTCAAATGTACGAAGATGGGAAATACCATCGTTCAACATACGACAACGCAAGAATCAAGAAAAGACTGTCGTCTTTCCAATGTCGACCTTTACATACTTTTATCACTCATTCCGCGGATACCAACAACCCAAACTTTCTCAGTATTTTTATAAATAACTATTTTGATCAAACTCGAAGCATAAAATTACATTTTTTCTGCCTGTATGAATTCTCCGAGAATAATCATTGGTTAGATGATAACTACTTTTCCTTAAACTCTGACAAAACCTATTTCATGACTTTTACATTATCAGACAAAATCCATCCAACAATAAATTCCAATATTACTATTCATAACTCTTGAAATAATTATACGGACAACTGCAATTCACCTAAATGCTCAAAAATCTCAAAAAAAAATAATATTAAATATTTAGGCATAATTATAAATCAACATGTTAAATGGACCGAACATATTGCACAAACCGTAAACAGAATACGAAAACTTTATTACGTATTCCTCAAACTAAGAAATATTCTACATAAATCTATGCTACTAAAGGTTTACTATGCATTAGCACAATCAGTTCTACAATATGGAATAATAGGCTGGGGAGGAGCGTTTAAAACCAACTTAACCCCACTTGAAATAGTTCATAGAAGACTCATCAAAATTATTCTAAAGAAACAATTAGACTATTCAACCCAAAAATTATTCGATGAATTCAAAGTATTACCACTAAATAAAATTTATCAAAAAATGCATTACTTCAAATCCACAAAGATAAACTAACAACAAAGTCATTTAGCACCAGGCCGAGAACCTTAGGACAAATAATAATCCCTAAACTTAATACAACAACAGCCCAACATCATTACACATACTCAGCCATAAAATGCTTTAACGAACTCCCTAAAGAAATTCAATCTGAAAGGAATTATGAAATTTTTAAACAAAAACTTAAAAAACATTTTACTATTAACTAGATTTAAATTTTCCATTATTCACAAAAAATGTCAACTGATTATTCATTTGTTATAAAAAAAATTTGTTCTACATACATCCAAATTGTAACAACTGTTAAGTATGTATAGTACTGTCAATCTGATAGTGCTCCCTCTCTAAACACGAGAATTTCTCAATTAGGGAGGTATTGTTACCACTAATATTATATATTATATACATTGGTTGATTATATATTATATGTATTTGTTAAATAAATAAAAAAAAAAATCTTATTATATACACATACTAATACATCTATTATTTTCTGACATATTTCGTGGTGATGCATAATATAACACGTTTTAGATGAAGTGCCTGTCAATTCAATAATTCATGCTTATTACCTACCTATATGTACATATTTTTGGTTCGCTAATTTATATTAAAAAAAACTCGTTTAGAATCGAATAACAGATGACGTGTTCATCCCGAGAATTCTGTTAGGGTGTAGGTTCTGTACGCAAGTAATACACACTACAAAAGCATAAATTTGTTATGATAATTCTTCTTACATAATACTTAATTATTCTTATATAATATAATAACAAAACATAATAAAGGAAGATACTAATATGTTAATAAATGAATTGCGTAAAAACTGCATGATTTTATGTTAATACTCAATGATGAGGTTTTAATGTTTATTTTCCAATATTCTGGGGAAAGCTCTAAAGATTTTCATTGAAGAAGAACATAACACTTATAATAATCGAAACGAACATATGAAAGAGAACAAGACACAGAAAAATGAAAAAAGATAATTGTCGCAACTGGGACTCATGTCCAGAACCTCTGGTCTGGACGAACGCTTTTAACAATTCGGACATCGCCACCTCCCGTCAAACCGTCATATTTGTCAATCTCGTATTTAAAACTTTAGAATTAACAATATTATCTTACCGATAAGACGAGAGGTTCTAGGTTCGAATCCCGGTTGCCACCTTTGTCTTTTTCATTTTTCTGTGTTTTGTTTGCTTTCATATGTTTGTTTAGATCATAGATTCTCAACCTTTTTTGCCCACTGCCCACTTTGAAAATATTTTATTTCTAGCGCCCCCTGAACCCGAAATCCCCTGAATCCGAAACAGCAAACGGAGGGGGCGTAATGGGATAGAGAAAATATTTTAAGGTGTGTCGTAATTTATGGATGGCCCCTAATAGGATGGGATGGGGCAATGTAGGATGGGGTGGGGTGGGATGGATTTCTCTGGGTCTCAGGGGGCGTTTCAGGCCTTCAAAGGGGCGGTAGAAAATTGAAGGGCGCGTCAGTCTTTTAGGGGGTCGGTAGGAGACACAGAGAAACTGATCCCATCTTGCCCCACCCATCCCATTACGCGCCCTCCGTGACGACAATTGCTGTTTCAGATTCATGGGAGGGTGTTTCAGACTTTCAGGGGGGGGGGGGGGGGGGGGCGGTAGGAGACCCAGAGGAACCCACCCCACCCCATAACATCTTGCTTCATCCCATCTTGCTCCATCCCATCTTGCCTCATACTATCCCATTACGCCTTCTGACAATTGCTCTTTTAGATTTTTCAGATTCTCGAGTTAGGGGGCGCTAGAAAAAAAAATCAAAGTGAGCGGTGGGCAAAAAAAGGTTGAGAATCTAGGTTTAGATTATTAGAATTATATTCTTCTTCAAAGATATATTACATTGTTGGAAATAACCTTCAAAAGTTACAAAAGAGAGTTGTTCTTATAAAAAATTGACGAAAGATTTTCTTTCAAAGATCGCCAAACTTAATTATCAATATTACCGTAAGACGAGCAACCGACAAAGTTGCATTAAAAATTGTCTTTAATAATTTCATACATTTCATAAGTTTTGCTAGGTTTATAAAGCCATTTCTTCGCGTGGCAACAGCTATCCAAAGATTTTGAAGAACAATGTTAAGCGTGTTTTTTAGTTTTATTTTTTAATTAAACTTAAAAGAGTTCCACTTCATGTGGTTTAATATAAACATAGCAAATATGGGAACGGCGTAGACTTTACGACAATGTATTTGATTTTAATAATATTTAAAAACTAATTGATGCAAAATTCAGTTAAGTTGTCTGGGTATTGGACTATACTCATAAACAATTTTAAATTTTACACAACTGATAAACAATCATTAATGTAGGATTAACGATAATTTATAGTTGAAAGCATTAAATTAAGAAAAATATAGTAACCATTTTCATTGCGAGATGAAAAGGGCTTTCCAGTAATTTTTTTTGGCAGCTCATTGGGGCGTTTATAAACTAAGATTTTTCGAACCATTTGTAATGAAATTTTTAAAATTCTTTGCCTGTTTTATCCACCTCTGGAATAAGAATAAAGTCTTTCTAAATAGTACACCCAAAATAACAGACTGAATTTAGTATATGTTCACCGGTCCAATTAATTTGTAGTTTAATAAAATATATATGGGATACGACAAAAAACGGAATGCCGAACCTCATTGCTAACATGTCAAGTGCCCGCCTTGTGCTTGCGACTGCAGGAGGCGGGTTCTTGAGTGATCATCTGACGATCAAGGTCACCGGTAACTGGGTCACTTTACATGCAGGACACAAACGTGGTGACATTTCATTTCCATTCACTACATACATATGTATGTAAATGCACTTTAAGTATTCGCCGAAGCATTTGGTGAGCGGAATGTAAACTTTGTCATTTTGAACAGCATGAAAAAAATAATTGTGTTTTGTTAAAAAAATATTTCAAGAAAAAACAAGTATTTTGATTGAGTTCTCCTTACGCGTAGGCAAGATACCTAGAACAAACAGCTAACTTTTCAACGTGCATACTTTGGTAATTATAAAATACATTGTCTGTTATTTATTGAAGCAGGCGGTTGTAAAACATGTCTACTGTAAATTCTTTGAAATTTAGAACGATTTCACACATGTTTTCATAACTTAAAAAAACCCAGACATATTTTTTAATTATGTTTTTAAACTAAGAAAATTTTAAATCATCAAGTTCTTGAAATATTCTTGCAAAAGCACTGAAATAAACACTTTTTTTTATTTCGGTAGGCGTCTGTTGGTATCGCCGTTCCGGGAACCGTTTATTGGATAACAAACACCTCTGCCATAGGTTACTCTAACTCTAAATGGGTCGCTATCTTTTTTGGTGAATTAGGCGGGGCGTCCGGGTTCATGGGATGAGGATTGTCTAGGTCTTGGTAGCGGATGCATCTGACAACCTGTGTGGCGGGTTTTTTCCTATTAAGCACTTGCATACTGCTTTCTAACAACATATGCAGGGACACTGGAGGTCTAGATTCGTTCAAAATAAATAAATGTAGCTTCGTTTAACAAAAAAATAGAATCTTGCAAGAGCCTTGAAGAAGTAACCATCTGTTACTTATACCAGGGCGGGTAAGAGGTGGATAACCTCCACTGCGTGGCGGGCTGAATTGGAGAGAAGGGTTGGGGGAGACCTTTTTACCTCTCAAGCAAGATTCTCTCGACCTATCGCCTTGGGGGGGGATTCAAACATCCGTCACTCCTGGACACACTGACCCCCCGATTTCTACCACCCCTCCAATCTTTATCCTTCCCAGATCTTCCTCTCCTACATTTTCTTTAAAAAATATCTTCCGCGTAGCATCCTGGTAGATGACTTTGGCACTGAGGGAATTTATTTTCCATGCTTGTGTGGTGCTAATGTAAAAACAACACATTTTTTTATGATAATTTGGGCGGCCAGGGTAGAGGGATAGTGTATTTCTTGTAAATTGCGTAAAAACGACGTACGTGAAATGTGAAAACACACCTTTTTACTTAAAGGTATGTTTTATCGGAACATCAAATATCAATGGCTGAGAGCACAAGATGCGAAGTGAAAATTCATAACTTAAAGCTTATTTCAAGTTTTACATAGGTAGGTACTAATTAAAATAAATTAATTAATACTAATATGGATGTCAATGTATTTTAGATGAATAAGATATGCAAATTTAATTCCTTTTATTTAATTAATACATCTAAAGAGATGCGACAAATGAGGTAATCGTATTTACATAAAATTGCACTTCGTGTGCTATGCCACCGATAATCAACACTTTACGAATTAACCAGAAATACAGTAATTTTAAAAACATTGTTTTCTGGAAACAAGATTTATTTTCAAAATATTTTAGTACCCGTATAATAACATCAAACAATTCATTTACTTTTCCGTGAGTAGCAGTTTATTGAGTAGAACTATTAAATAATTCATTAAAGCAATCAAGAATGCGTTATTTATATGTTATGTAGGCATTCTGTATAAAGCATGCAAAAGAAGATACGTATCAAAGAAGATTTTATACTGGTAGGAATCGCGTTTCTTCAAGGATATCACTAACACAAGAATCTTAATTCAGAGACATTCCCAGACATTAAAAATAGCTCATTATAAATCAATCAAACAAAAAGACAAACAATCGTGACGTGTTAAATTAAAAGGCTGTTCATTATATTAAATAAATGGCATCTTTATATCATGTCTTCATTAAATCACTCAAAGATATACGACTTTCAGAGAAACATTATTTTCAAGATTGGTGAACTAACAAAGTATTCCATTTCACTTTATTTTGATCTGTTTTCCTTTGCATATTTATTAGAGAAAGTTGTTACTATCATAAGCAGATTTTATAAGAAAATGCATTTAAAATTATTTCCAACATAAGTTAATTAACTGTTTTTTTAAAAGCAGTTTTATGGAAGTATTTCCATTTAACTGTAATTTTTCGAAGGTGGTTTACTCTGCCGCAGTGTCCTGAGATTGTTTACTAGAAGTTTAATAGGAAGTACAAGATAATATGTACAGTTTATTACGTCTAGTACGGTTCTTTGTTCTATCATGTTGACGTCAATAGATTCGAAGAATATAAGAGCGAGGTGACATTTCGTCAAGCGGTGGCATTCGTCACTGCTAACTCCAAGCGGGGAGTGGCCTGGCGTACTTGAATAATACTTGAATAGTTTAAGAAGTCACTTCCATATTTCCTTGCTAGGGATTGTACCGAATGCTTTGCATAACCGGCAATCTACCCTCGGTGGAGACCTACTCGCCTCGGCCGTGAGAAACTGGCCTGCCTGGTAATTTCGAGTCTAGTTAATTACGCCTATGCATTCGTGACAGTTTTTTCTCTTTCCAAGTACTTACACATAAGGCAGTAATAACATATCAATTGGTCGTTGTTTTGATTGAACATGACAGATCCAAGGTCGTGTAATACATATTATAAGTAAGAATATAAAATAACCGCTTGAATTACCAATGAACACATTTATTTCTTCGAACAATACAGACAAGTCCTGCTTTAGCTACATGAAAAATATAATAATAGTTGTGATAAATTCGGTTTATGGTAGTTAAAATTTGCAAACTAGAAATAATCACGTTTTATCAAGGATTTCGAGATTCTTTTAAAAAATTATATTACATCAAAAAGAATTTGTAATTTTGAGAAATTTATTGAAAACTTTATGACCCATTATTGGTTTATTTTATTATTAAATAATAATGTACAATTTAATTAAAGAAACGTGTTTTTAAATTGGCTCTTTACACTGCAGACAGGAATAAAAAAACATCCTTTAGGCTGTAAATTACCCAACCTCTCAAGTTGTAAGAATTAAGTTATAGAATATTTACCAACCCATAATTTAAACATTAAATTTTACATTTCTTAAAATACCAGTTTATTTAATAGCCGGCGCTAACCGAGTTTCAAAAATCCTTTTCCATTTTATTTAAATTAAATCAGCTCAGAATTCCAGAGTTTTTGCTGCCTTAGTCAAACAAATACTAGGTAGGTACTAAGTTTCCGCGTGAAAACAGATTCAGGTAAATTTAAATTCGTGGATTTAAATCTAGAATAGGTGAATAACATTCAAAAGGAAGGAAACCATTTACGTCGGCTGACCTCCAAAATTTAGAATAATATTAAAATGAATTATAATGGCTTACGTTTAACATAACATTGTTACTAAAATTTACGCATTCATCGTATTCCACAGTATTTAAAAGATAAATAAATTTAAAAAAACTTATATTCACCAATTTCGCCTAATTTTCAGCGAACTACTCTTGAATACTGTTCCTTCATTAAATCAGTATTAAGGTAAAGGAACTAATGCTAGACACTTTAAGGAAAACACAATCTTGAGACGAAAAGAAATATATATTTATCAAAACGAAACAACCGCAGTTTCTTATGTAGGAACACGGTGAATCTTGGAAAATAATATTTGGTTATAAAATCTCCAATAATCAACATATTTTCAATAATTTTTTTTTAAATATTGTCATAAGTACTAATAGGTGACATCATAAAAAAAATAATATCACCATAGATAGACAAGTCCAAGACCTAGACAAACCTCACCCCATAAATCCGGGCACCACCGCTAAATCACCAAACATAGCGAACCACTTGTGGTGACCTATGGCAGAGATATTGGTTATCCAAGGTTCCCGGGGCGGCGGTACCCATTCCCGCCTTCCAAAATAACCTCTAAGGCATTTCAAATTATATTATTATTATTTCTACAATTATCTTTTAATTAAAAGTGATCAAGGTCGTACTAAAATAAACATAAAAATTCAATATCTTGGAACACCAATGGAAGACACACAAGTCATCTTTTAGATTTTCGATATTTTTGTAACTAAGTACCTACAACATAACAATAACGGAAATACAATGGTTACAAACGTACCTAAGTAACCAATTAAGAACTTTCCAACCTTCTCCTTTCCAATCTCCTATCCTTTCCAGCTCCCTTCAGCCTCACAACTTTAAAAATACTCATTTTCGTTGAGACTCTGGTTAACTGCAACTCTGGTTCAATGGACTCTTGCTTTGAAACTAAGTTTCACTTCAAAATATTTATTTCAATAGAACTTTTGCTTTGAAACTAAGTTTTATTTCAAAATTTTCATTTCAATAGAACTTTTGCTTTGAAACTAAGTTTTATTTCATAATTTTCATTTCAATAGAACTCTTGCTTTGAAACCAAGTTTTATTTCAAAATTTTCATTTCAATAGAACTCTTGATTTGAAACTAAGTTTTATTTCAAAATTTTCATTTCAATAGAACTTTTGCTTTGAAACTAAGTTTTATTTCATAATTTTCATTTCAATAGAACTCTTGCTTTGAAACCAAGTTTTATTTCAAAATTTTCATTTCAATAGAACTTTTGCTTTGAAACAAAGTTTTATTTCAAAATTTTCATTTCAATAGAACTTTTGCTTTTGCCGTCTTGATATTTTGGGATTTCAGGCAATCCCTATTTATGAAGGTATTAAATTTAGATGAGAACCATAGCGAAAAAAAATGATTCCACGTTTTTACATCCACTTAGTCGAATTCGACTTTCAAAGCCCCTAGCGTTCTAACGCCGAACGACCCGGAATCTGTTACCGAATCCGGTACCCGCACACTGCTAATCGCGTGACAATAATGAAACACGTTGACGAGTTTTTAATATTTCAATTATAATATCCTACTATATCCTATTAATATTATAAAGGCGAAAGTTTGTATGGATATAGGATGTATGTATGTTTGTTAATCGTTCATGCAAAAAATACTAAATCTGTCTGGACAATAAACGCACAATAAATTATTTATTGTGCGTTTATTGTCCAGACCAAAAGCAAAACAAATCGTCGCTTTCGTTATTTGTTTTTGAGTGTTATGCCGTGTTGCGCTACCTCCTTCTTTAGCCAACGTTTCGGACAGCATTGCAGAGTCCATCATCACGGCAGATCTGCCGGATAGTGATGGGGAAGGTGGAGGAGGCGGAGTGGGAACCCCCCTAATACTATGCGAGCGAAGCTAGTGGCAAAAGCTAGTATTATAATAAAAAAAATATAAAAGAATAATTTTTACCAGTCTGAAGATGGCTTTAACGAGCTGAAACCGGTTACGATCAATAAAATTAAGCGGAAAAAAGTTTTATATTTGTTTTATTATAATATACGTTGACGAATATTGATACACAAGAGCGCCTCTATGACTGTGTCATGATTTTCACGGGTCTGTTCTAGTAACCCAATAATTGGGGGTGCCATAGTCACAAAAAGTAGTTACATTAAATAAAGTTGTGCATGCCAATACTAGGTAGGTATTTAAAATATTGATTATGCTCCACCACAGAATAATGGCTTATTTTCAAAATACTAAATTACACACTTCACAGATTCGCAATTGTATTTTTTTCATTTTGTTAAGTAGAGCACCACATGTATCCTTGTAGACGTCAATCAAATATCCTTCAATAATTTAATGGACTCATTATTTTTTGCTTTATTCTAATGTGATCCCACATTACATACAATATGTCATTCAAACACTCCGCATTGATCAACAAATGATAATAATGTTGTTTCATGTAAATAAGTACACCAATATTTATCACATTAAATAATTTTAATCACTGTTTTTTGTTCTATTGCGTGCCTCTATATATATGGGTGACTTGACAATTGGTCCGGCAACAATAAGGGACTCCAGTGAAAAATATTATGGCTTTAAAAATATGTTCATATAGACTATAGACCAATAAACGCAGATTCTGAATATATAAGTTTTATTAAATAATGTTAAACGTAGAGTTTTAAAAAAATTATTAAAAAGTCAATTTTTAATCGTGTCATTAAAACACACTGTCAAGTTGGTATTATTGAATGTTTAGTGCTGACGTCACTGCTCACCATAATTTTCCAGTCATTATATTGAAATGTATGACACAAGCCGTCGGTATTAACAACATTTCATGTTATTCGTTTATTTACATACTGTTTACAGAGATTTAGTTGTTGTGTTTATTGAAACATTATATGTATAGGCCTAAATAATTTAATATCAAAAATAGAGGTAGCTCTATCATTTAAAATATTTAAAAACTTTAAACTGTACTAAAAAATCGTAATTCTATTCCACACCGATCGTGTGGTGACTGTGGCCAATCCTCCAAAATGGCGGATGTCAAACAGCTGATTTGGCGCTGTATGTAGAGGCGATGCTCGGTTTCCATAATATTTATTTAGATTCGTGATGCTAAAAAAATAATAATTTCACACAATTTTTATACCTTTTTCCCGTAATAATAATGAACAATATAATAATAAATAAATAATTCCACCTAAATAATGTTTTTACGTATTGAATAGCTTCATGGCTTGCTTCATATAACTGTCATACAAAATGACAACACCTGTTGAAAATAAAACAAACTTTTGGTGAGTGATGACGTCACACGATTCACCATACATACGGTGGTTTTCGGGGATCTTGAAGAATTAAAACTTTGACAATTATTTTAACTATAAAAATTAACATTAATGTGCAGTTATTTAAGTTAGAAGGTTTATTATTCATTAAAAAAAAAAAAAAATGGATCGGAGTCTATTATTGATCCCCCGACAGTTGGTCCGCCGAACATTGATCTTCCCGGCAGTTAATCCCTCCGACAGTTGATCCCCTAAAAGATAATATCTTCAAGTAAGTATGCAAAGAGGATATACGGCCTTACAACCAAAGTCGATATACTTATATCAGAAGGCATCTTGAGTGAAAATCCGCTATAAAAATATTTTTACTAACAGATATATATGCCTTCAGAACTTCAGACATACGTATATCGACTTTGGTTGTACGACCGTATATCCTCTTTGCAATAAATAATCATTTTTCTTCTTCAATGATGGGAATAACCTTCAAAAGTTATACAAAAGTGAGTTTTTCTTATAAAAATTGAATATTCATTTAGACTTCTATAAAAAAGTCAATACTTCCATACAAATAAAATCGGATATATCGATAGACGCTATCCAGGTTACAAACCAATTCTTAGAATGATTGTTTCCAATAAAAAAGGGTAGTTGCCTATGATATGGAAAATAAATTAGTCGAATAAAGAGATTGACAGTTATTGACGACAGTTTGACAGTAGAGCGTACAATGGCGAAATTGGTAAACGCACGTACCGGATAGACGAGAGGTACTGGGTTCGAGTCCCAGTTGCGACCGTTATCTTTTTCTGTTTTTCTGTGTCTTGTTCTCTTTCATATTTTAGTTTAGATGATTATTATTATCTTCTTCTTCAATGATATATTACATTGATGGGAATAACCTTCAAAAGTTAAAAAAGAGAATTTTTCTTATAAATATTGTAAGTTTATACATTTAAAATATATTTATTTGAAACCCCTCGAGATGTAAACATTTTCAATACCTTGAATACATGTAAAATCAAACAGGCTAAATGAATCTATGTCACTTCTCAAAAATTTTACTGAATTTTAAAAAAATATTTGTTTGTATATTTACATAATTAATGGAACTAATTGATTTTATAATGTAACTAGCTGACCCGACAAACGCTGTTCTTCGGGTCAGCTAGTTTATTATTATTATTTACAAAATTATTTCTAGTGAATATTTTGGTTGTTAAATAAAAAATGACGAATGTATTGTGTGTGGGGAGGGATCTATGACAGAAAGAGGAATGGAGCGCTGTAGATGATGACCGCCGATAAAAGCAAAAAAAAGCACCAACTAAAGTAGGAAAATGAAATACAGAAAATCAATTTGAATTTCGAAGAGCAATTGAGTGTACGATATTTTTTGTCAGTCCGTCTTAAATCAACACAAATAAGCTCGATGGTTTGCCCACGCGAGAGCATGATGCCGATTGAAATATCAAAATGATGCGACGCTTCCCGTGTTGCGCATGTGTAGATGAAAGTTCAATGAGGTGGACGTAGCGCCATCTGTCATTCAACAACATAAATAATTTCGTTCTGTTTGAAACACGAAAGACGGTTAAATTTGTTCGTACAAAAATACTAAAATCGCGATTAAAAAAAATGAGAGGGTGGGGGTAGGAGGGTTAAAATTTGGGGTTATAGGTATTTTTTGATGCCAAATGAAAAAACAATACAAAAAAAAAATTGTCAAAAAAAAAGCAAATTCTTTTTTTGGGTAGGGACACCCTCAATCACTTAGCGGTATGAAATACACTTTAAAACCTATTCTCATATCTACCAAGTGTACATAAAAAAAATCATAAAAATCGGTCAAGCCGTTTCGGAGGAGTGCGACCACAAACACCGTGACACGAGATTTTTTCATAAATAACTGTTTGTTTTATAAACGTAATATGTAATAAAAAATACGTAGGTGTACAGTGACCGATGTCTTAAAATACTATTATTTCTTAATAAGGAAAAAATACTGATATCATTAGCATCATTTACTCTTTTTTAATACGATAATAACCATTGTGGTCATTGATCTCAATCTGGGATTGAATTAATCCTCAGTTTGATGATCTGTGCCACGTTAACCACCAAGTCCCCAAACACCATGATTATTTCCGTCGGATATTAAACCCGGGATTCCATGGTCGTACATACAACTATTTACTTTTGTGCTACCAAGGTCATCTTACGAGTAATAGACATTTAAAAACACGTTAACACTTTAAATATCTGAGCAAACGAATTAATAATAAATCACTGTTTTTTATTAGTACCGTAAGCAGAAGTTTATATGTTAAACAATTAATTGTTTTTATAACTGATGCTTATGGTTCATTCATGTAAAATGTCTACATGTGTATCTGCTCATAATTGTTATACATTATTTTTTTAAATAAGTTAGTTTTTCAAGGCAATGTCTGCATGCTTCTCAATTACTCATCTAGAAAAAGCTTCTAGAAGCAACTGAGTAATTGGCTGTGCGTGCATTGAAGGCATGACTTAGTGAATAAATACTTTATCATTAGTTTGATCAGAATAAATTATTTTTTGTTACTGACAAGTCTCTGAGTTTTGATTAATATTACATTCCCCTTTTTTAAATATATTTGTGTTAGGAACTTGCTGAATATGTGCAATATCTTCTGTTAATAACAATAATCTATCTACATAAAGGTATTTATAAAAATCTAAAAATGTTTGTATGTATGTATGTATGTCCGCTATGCGTTGCTAAACCATTCATCCGATTGCGATGAAACTTTGGGGATTTGATGTGTGCATGCCCGCGATGGTTTCTGTATACAATAGTGAGCTCTGGCATCATGAAATTAGGCGTTGCTAAACCATTCATCCGATTGCGATGAAACTTTGGTGAGTAGTTGTGAGCAGGTTTCTACATATATACTGGTGAGATCTGATCTTTTAGAACTTTATATATTTTGTATTGTCTACTTCACCTCAGTCTCTGTATCTTTCAGGTGACTTTACATGTAATCTTAATATTTTTACAGTTATTATTTTTCCATTGTTTTGAGTGATGACATTGTTTTTTCTTATATTTTTCTGTAAAGTTTTATAAAATAATATTAATCATATTCTCTGTATTTATCTCATGTTATGTTAATCATTCATTACACTAACCCTCACCCCATTTTCAGACTAACTCCTGTTTTACAGGGACATTTGAGGGTTTAGCTTCGTGCATCATAAGTAGCTTCATTTATTAAAAAAAATTAGAGTCCTTGTGAGAGCCCTGAAGGAGTAACCATCTGTTACTTATACCAGGGCGGGAAAGCGGTTGGATTACCTCAAGTGGTGAGATCTGACTTTATGTAATTTGTATAAAAAAATTGCAATAGGTGGCACGCGAGCTGTTTGAAAACTGAATGTACAGGGACTAAATGTATGGAGGCGGGAGGGGAAATCGGGAGGGGGATTCGTGGGACGGGGGAAGCGGCAGAGGGGAGTGGGGAGAGGGAAAGCGGAGAAGGCAGAGTGGGAACGCGTGAGGGGAAGGGGATGCTTAAGAAGAATGGGACGAAGGGAAAGGACACGCAGGGAGAAACAATATCTTTATTAATTGGCATAGCAACGCACGCCGGGAACTACAAACCCAGAAGCTAGCATATTTTGATTTTTATATATATAGATTTCCCTCTAAAACCATGCGAGCGAAAAGCTAGTAATAATATATTTTTATTGTAAAAAGAATGCAAATATAACTAAAAATACATGTTAAATGTGCATAGACATTGGTTTATAAATTAGATAAGTACATAAAATTAACAATACAATATAATATTAAACAAACGGTAAGTAATTATTATGTAAAGAATAGAAATGCATAGTTATAAGTTGAGGTTTCTCATAACCCGTCTCACTAGGCTAGCCTGTGTTGAGGCAAAAATTTTGCAAGCTATTTTATAATATCAATGAATATATGCTTAAAATAAAATATGTTCACTGACTGATCAATAACTTCGAATTTGGATGAGTACTCTGGTAAAGGCCCTATTATTACTTTTGATACAAATTTTTACGACTTCTTTGAATTTTTTTTTGTGAGTCATATTTTTATGCTACCTGAAAGAATGTTGAAAAGTTTTGTCGCAAGGTCTACAGCTATGATGAACAAAAGTAGTATAAGCCACAGGGATTTGGAGTAAATCTTTTTTAGCCGAATAAGTTATTAAATAATCTATAATGTACCTATGGAATGTCCAGTTTCCGTTCAAGAACTATTTACTCACATGAGCACGAAACATGGGAAAACGTTAGTAGTAATTTAGCAATAAGTAGCCCAATAAATATATCATTTGAATAATACAATATAATAATATTGCATCAAACAAGCACCACACGACAATTGCAATAAAATAGGGGTTGAATTTGTAAAACTCCATGGATATGTTTTGGAGATCAAAGGTCTAGGAGTACGAAACCATGTTTACACAGTTAAACTAAGACTGCAGCAAATTATACGTACTAATTTGTATATAGAGATGATCGTGATCGAGATAAGGCAAAAGGCACAAGGGGAACCAAGAGATCTTATTCTCTATGACCTTAATAGACTTGGAGAGAACCAAAGCAGCGGGCAACAAATGACAATGCATTATCCACATTGAACGTATTTAATATTACATAATTTACATTTCTTTAGAGCTTTCAAGCCATTTATTTAAGGTCCAACAACAGTACAGTACCAGTATCAGGATGTTTTCATTACCCCACTTATTGGAAATTGAACCAGAATTACTGATTTTAAGTAAAATTACTCAATGGTGGTTACCACCCCATTATTTATGATCTGAATTTATTCATTTATCAAAACAGTAGCAGATTAATTTATGCTAGGTACAATAAAACGGCCAGTTGTTTCACAAAATTTAAACAATGCATCAAATTTGTAGTATAATTTTCAAGATGTATTAAAGATCAAAAATCGAAAAACAGAACTTGCATAAAAAATTATATTTTGTTCAAATTCTTTGAAACAACTGGCCATAAGGCCATCTATAAAATTGTAATAAACTGATAAGCTTAAAAACATGATAGACGTCCCCTTCTGCAGATCACAATTTGTTCAAAAGTTGAAACCGAAATTTCAATTGTAAAATAACAAAATGGCACTGAATGGTCATTCGATGACAATGTTGCATTTGTAATTCTGTTAAAAGATCATTCCTAAATATTTCAATCAAAATCTTGGCTACTTCCATGTGATTTTGCTCTGCAGCACGAACCGAACTCGCCAGGTTGACTCTTTGACAATTCCAAAAGCGTAGACAGGGAGTCAGGAATAATTGCGAATTTGGCATTACACTGTTTTAGAGAAGTTTTCTCGTGCCTTGAATGTGTGTTTAACGTGCGATTTTTAATATTCAGCTTCTTACGTTGCGAAATGTTTGTGGAAGAAAGATTTAGGCGCTGTGGCAGGTGAAAGCAGAGAAAGCCGCTACGAGATTACATTATGCGCGGTGCACTTGGCTGCTGAGAGCTGCAGTGCCGCTGATGGGACTGGGACATTAGAGACTCTTTCCACAAGTTGTTTGATGAGCAAATAAACATTCCAAGCTCTGACCTATGACACAAATACATTCACTACTCAAATGATTGCTACTCATTTATTTATTAGAAAGATAAATAACATAATATAGAAAGAATTGAACAACAAATAATACAAGTACTCGATAATATTTTAATGTAATATTTTGTGTTTGTGCATGTAGTGATTACCTTTAGCTTAACTTAAATGTGTAAATTGTTAACCTAGTAACAGGCTCAGTGAGGTAGATTATTATGTGAAAACATATTCTTTATATTCTGTGAGAAGCATAAAAGAAATTCAACTATTAAGATATGGTTAGACATATATATATATATTTTTTTTTTAATCCTAAAAAGTTTTGAAAACTTGAAAGGCGTTTATCTCGCAATAAAAAAATCCCACAATAATTTATCTAACTGTGAGTTTTGGCTTCAAGCAATTTACTTAGCTTCTTTCGTTTTGAATTTCTAGGCCAACGTCACTGTACGTACTACTCAATTATCAATGTTATTAAAGAAAAGTTTTTTTAAAAATATTTTTGTAGTGTTTAAGTAACCATGATACTCCAATTTAACCCTATTATTGTTCGACACTTATATAAACCCTACTGGCGTTAAATAAATGAATTTATTTTGTAATTATTATAAAATACGAGAAAATAAACCGAAAAAAGTTTGAGAAAACGATGAAGCCAGTTGGTTAATACTATTATGTTCAAGCCACAAGAGCCAGGATAGAAAGCCTATGCCATCGTAATGTCCTGGCCAGATTTTAGCTTATTATCCTGGCTTTGCGTGAGCTGGAGTGCTTTATACGATGCTAGGAAATTTTAAGCCAGTATCACTGCAGTGATTAAAGTAACAATTCGTTTGTGGATACAAACACACTACACTAGCCGATCATTTACTAGCTTCGCTGGCCACATAAAAAGCCAGGAAAGCAACTCGGTGATGGGGGGGCGCTATGATTAAACCATCCTGGATTAAGATGCAAACTTACTGGCTTCAGCTCTATCTAACTAGGTTAAAAATAAAGCTATTAAAAATAAACCTATTAACATGTAGCTAGAGTTACTAGCTTGCTGTATTACGAGCAATGGCTTACTCTCCTGGCACAAAATACTAGCCTCGTGCGGCTCGGGCGTTATTCTTTCATTTTGTTATCTTCAGTGGCGTTCAAGTGAAATGCACTATTTTAAAAACCAAAATTCGAAGGATGAATAAACTGGTTATTTTTAGTGTACTGCTATTGACCTTTTTGCACATTTTCTCAGCGGTCTTCAACAAAATGGAAATATCTATTCAATTGACTTTTACATAAGAAAGATTGAATTTAAAATAAATTATTGTAATAATAATGGAAAAAATCTGATTTTAATCGAATTCGAATCGAATAAAAAAATGCGGAAATGTCAATTTCAGATGAATACTTACACGAGATTTTGTTACTTCACGTTTTAAAATATCACGATTACTCTATTAATGATTTAGAATACCACAAAATTGTTCACTATTTTTAACATTATTGTTCCTCTATTATTATTATTATTAGAATTTCGTCGGAAATAATAGGTATATGTCTACGGATTTCATAGAATCTCGGGGTTATACGAGATTAATGCAATAAAGTAATTATGTACCAAGACAGATTTAATCTCACATTATTATTATTGATCTTTGAAAATACTGACGCCAAACTATTTATTTTATTTGTAATGAAATGGTTATGAAAAATATTAAATCCTAATCTTGTAGTTTGGTTACTGGTTGATGTACAAGTCAAGATATTTAAATGATTCTTTTAAATATCTTGACATGTACATCGATTAGTAAGTAGTTCCTTTGTTATCAACTTGTTTAAATTATTGTAAAATGGGGGCCTCAGCACGGGTAAGCCATCTTGTAGGGCCAACATTACTGGATTGTACTATGAAATGCATAATTTTGTATCAATAAGTAAATAAATAAATAAATTGTTTAATTCGACACAGAGTTAACTGATGAGGAATTAAGACAATCTATTATTCAGACAAGGTATTCATGAAATGTCAAGGTCAATTTTCCATTACCAACATAATTATCATGTTTGAAACACGAATGGGTTGTTTTATACATAATATATGTATGTATAAAGCACGATTTTTTAAATAGGTAAATGCGATGTTCAGAACATAAGGCAGCACGCTTGCAAAAGTCCACAAATAATAATTTATTATGAACGAGATCGACCTATTCAAAGACTGAATAAAAGTTGATGATCTTCAAATTGTGATTTTTAATAGAAAGACAGGAGAGAGAATAATGGGTAATCGATAACTTAATTAATTTAGTAATTTAATTGTAATTATCTGCTTGAATCTGTCGATACTATTTCCCTTCTTACGCAGTTTGAGAGGTGCAGAGTTAATTTTGTAAGTCATTATTTTTATAAATAATAGATCGTGTAACAACTGAAAGTGAACCTGTTATACAAGTTTGTTGCTATGAGAATAACTACCATATTCTCCTTTTGGTTGGCCGCTGGATCGTTCGAGATGCTTGGAACGAAGTCTTTTACTGTATAAAAAACAAAGGTGACCTAAAAAAGTGACCTTTTGCATGTTTTATTTTATAAAGGAGTCTCGACTTGATTCTCTGGAACATTCTTTTAATATAATAAAAAATATACGACAACCTCGCAGGTTTTTTGCTTCGTCAGGTCGAGTCTTTTTGTGAAAGAATTCTCAAGGTCAGTTTTACAAGTTTGAACGAAAATATTTTTAAATTATTCTAGGTATTCAGGTTTACCTACTTATTTATGTTTGTCACATACATTTTCCAGTGTAACTTTTGCAAACCTGTTTCTGATCCAACGTAAAAATAATTACCTATTTTGTGTATCTGCACGAGAAATTCATTTAAAAAAGAATATTTTCTACGGTGGTATACGGCATATATATTTATTCCATCGTTTTATGTAGGTATTTCAATCAACATGACTACATTCTGACAAGTGCTTTAGCCTACTCTATTTTAAATATGGTGAATGTATTGATTAATAGGTCGCGTGTGTAATGGATCTAGTTACTAAACGCTTACGTTCATTAAGTGTATCGTTTGAATCTGCTGTTATTGAAAGCAATGTCCATTACTTCAGATATAGTAAAAAATATTCAGGCGGGCGAATTCCTAACGTGTACCAACTTTAGACATATTTTACTAATGGCGGTATTAGGAACACCTCGTATTGCATCAGACAATTATTATTATCGAACGTAACGGCACACTATGTTTGAGGTCGATACTTTTTTGGGGTCTCAAAATGTTACATAAATATTTATGCAAAATACCCGAGCAGTTTCGGGCTGGTCTTGTGAAACTGGGACATGCACATCAACTTTGGAGTGGAGTCTAGTGAGAGATAGATTGTAATGGAAAGGTAATTTTTTGTATGTCTCGGCTACATGAATACCGCTGCTGCAAGTTCATACACCTGAATGTGGTGTTAGTAGTGTGAGTTATGTATTTATAATGATTTATGATTTGATGGTAAGGAATGATGCCTACTGTATTAGAATAAAAGATCATTAATTTTATAGTTTTTTTAATATTTGAACAGCTTTTTAAAATCACATTATATTGAATAGGCCTACTAAATATGTATGTGCTTCTATATTACAATAGGTACTTAGACTATGGACGGGATTGAGACCCGTTACAAGATATAAATATCCCAGGGGCGTACCCCCGCCCCTGCTCCCCTCCCCACTCCTCCCTCCTTCTCCTTCACCTAAACTACCCCTCCCTCGACTCCTCAGGAACTAGTCTAGTAATGGCCATCACCCGTGGGGTCATTCAGCCAGGGGTAGTTGTTCGGGCAACGCACGCAGGTCTGCAGATTGATGGTTTCCCCGGGAACTTCCTTGGAGGTCAGCTTGCACGTGTGCGGTACCCAACAGGCGGGAATTCCCTCCACGGAGCACTTCTCTTTCCATGGGTCAAAGCTCTTAGACTCGGAGATGGTTCTGGGGTTCTGAATCCATTGGATGACTTGCGTCATGGTCACAAAGTACACGTCATTGTGGTTAGCCAGGATCTCATCGATCCAGTAAAGGAAAGCATCCAGGTATTCGGGGTTGTTCTTCAGCCAAGCGGCGTGGAAGTACAGACCGAGAGGTGCGCGATTCTGTTCATAATGCCTGTCGAAGTTGTGGTTCAAGAAGTTGTAGAACTGATCTCCAGACAGAATGTTGGAGCAAGAGTCAACCATGGCACATCCAGGCAGGTACTCGTCATTGGTGGGGTCCTCCCTGCGGTCCAACTCATTCATGACCATCTCCCAGACGGCGTGGCTACGGGTGGGGCAACTCTGCAGGTTACCGTGGCAGCGATGGGGCATGCGGAAGTACATGGTGTATGGCCATAGAGGAGGATTGGACAGGGGAGCGGTGATGGTAGAGTCGTACAGGAAAGCCTGTTCTTCCATCATGGTGAATTGGTTGTTTCCTCCGACTCGGAGATAGGGGGCTCGTACACCGACGACGCTGTTGTCGGTCAGGTTGGCGTACTTCTCGGCGATGATCCTCATACCGGCCATCTCCTTGGCCCAGTCGTCGACTGTTGCGTTACTCCAGAAACGTTCGTCGTCATTGTGCCTGTAATAATCAGTTCCTTTACTGCCTTTTCATTATGTCACGTCGAATTGACGCTAGTTATATTTCATACTACACTGATAACTAATACTCACGTGATGGAGTGGACGGCGATCTCGTGTCCCTTACGGTGGGTTTCCTGAACAGCGGAGTAGTTGCTGTACTTGTGGGAGACGAAGAAGGTGGCCTTGATGTCGCAGCCGTTGGGGTTCTTGCGTTTGCCATTGAACATTTCCTTGTAGAGCTCGATGTTGTTGTTGTTGATGGCATCATCGAAGGTGATGGTGATCATCTGGGGGACGTCCTTGGCGGGCAAATCCCCGGGAACGGTGGTACCGTCCTCAGAGCAAAAGCAATCGGGCAGCACGCACACTGCGGGGTCGCAGGGAGGAGCGCGGTTGGGATCATTGTCGATATCTGAAACAAATTACCAATTAGTGATCTCATCATATTTGGACGTCTCCTTTACCGGAACTGAATTCTAATACCTATGCGAGTTTTTAAAAAGCTAAGCTTATCACATGAACCAATCTTTTTGGTGTTTCTTGTACAACTTGCCAGTCTTGCCACTAAGAGTAAAGGTTACGACCGATCCTGTTAATTTGATATTTTAATACCGAGCAAGTAATCAGCATAAATGAATATTGATAGATGGGCCAATGTGGCGCCCAAAGCGGGGCGGGGGGTGCGGATAATTGGCAGCCGTACCAGAGGGCCTTGAGAGCCACACGAGTCGGGTACTGGTTCAGCGTACAGCAGCGGGCAACAGGTAAACCGCGCAGTGACGTGTGAGGTAAGCGGGAGACAGTGAGAGTGGAGTAGTTTTCAGACCACTTTCGCTAGCCGTTGGCCGTGAGCGACTCTTCGTGTACAAACATACAGATGTATCAACAGTTTAAACGCACGCATACACGCTTACAAACAATTTCCATTTAATATGGGACAACCTACATTTTTTTAATGACCTGATTACTTCAGTCACCTTGTAATGCAAGCCACTCCCGTATTTTAGAAACAACACACAAAAATTAACAAAACAAAAAAATTGGTGATAAAAATGGAGTAATATTATTAAATTTTATGTTTATGCCGGCATTTTTATTAAATTATTAAAAGTGTTGTAATTGTTTCCTTGAGTCTTAGAACTTTTTATGCATATTTTTTTGATGACTAAATATAAAAAAATATATATTTTAGCAGAAAAGCGTTAAATGTGGTTTTGTTTCCTTTTTATGTGATCATTGATTTATAATACCTCGATATTTTTTGTGCTAGAAATAAATACAATCACGAATCACGACAAACAACACGATAAGTTTTAACTCTGAAATTGAATGATTCACAGACAAAACATTATAGCCGGTTAAAAGTTTATTGTGATAATCCGAACTTGCGATGTTTCATCAGATTTGTAAAGGAGAACCTATTCTTCAAAGCAAACAAGTACTGGAGAGTACATGTTACTGCCGCGGAATACATATTATATGATTACAGACGGCTGGTGACGGAGTACCACACCTTGCTATGTCTGAAGTATTCCGTACCGGCCGAAGTATGGCTTTCAATTGGTATTTGTGAAGAATGCAGTACGTGGGTAGCAATACGCAGTTATTATAGGAGTGAATAACACTGCCTTAGATGTTATTGAACGCAATATGACAGCGTGACGTAGCCTGGTAACTAGGAAGCATGCGGTATTAGTTGTATAAATGTACTTTGTAGAAGCTGGAGTGCAGGTTTTAATGAACATGTTAAATAAAATAATGAATTATTCATATTTTATTTACAATATTTCAAGGCCCTTCACACATAATATTCAATATCATAATCATAACATTTAAGACTCGGTTAATAAAATTGTTGAGTTAGTGACGTTTGACTAAAATAGTATAAGAGAAGATTAGCTCTGAAGAGTATCATTAACGAAACATCATTAACACGCTACTAAACTTATAACTCTATCGAATTTTTTACCAAAAATAACTGGATAAGGAACGGAAATCTTCAGAACAAAAATGAAAATATAAATATATAATCATTGAAGACAACGTTAGCGAGTCTCAAACGAAGTTTGAAACAGAAAAGTCAGAAAAAGACACGGTCGCATCTAGGAATGGAACCCAGGATGCCAAGGCTCTGCTCTAAGAATTGAGCTAATTCCACCCTCTCCTATTAGGTCATAATTAACTGGATTATTCTTCGACTAAGAACCATGGACATTATCTTCATTTTCTTAACGTTTTTTTTATTGGCTGCTGTTTTTATATATATTTGCAAGATTCTTCCTGAACTAAATGCAATCGAGATAGTGTCTTACAATTAGACATAAAGATAGCAGCCAATAAAAACATGCGTTAAGAAAATGAAGATAATGTTGGCAGTTTTCGAAGTATGAAACCGTTAAATATGACCGAAGGGGATAGGGTCGAACTAGCTCAGTGTTAGAGTAGAGCCCAAGCAAAGCAAAGGTCCTGGGTTCAATTCCTAGATGCGACCGTATCTTTTTCTGTTTTAGGCTGGTAAATAAGCTCTTCCGGAACATTGTGAACGTTCTATTACAGCATTTGATTGAAATTTTCAATAACTTTGACGCACCAAATGTACAGCAAATATATGCCAAAAATATGTTATTGAAGCTCTTCAAAAATAATGAATCCTCTACTAGACCTAGATGCATAACACTAGATCGAATAAAAATGATATAAAAAATATTCCAAGTTATAAAACCACATTTGGACAAAGAAACTATACATACTTTGCAACAAAACTCCATAACATCCTTCCCCAAGACATAAAACTAATAAAAAATCCAATTGAATACAAATCAAGAATAAAAATATGGCTTAAAGAGGTCAATGAGAAAACCCTAGCGAAGACGCTAAAAACGACATAGAAAATGAACTATATTTAAATAACATTAGTCCGCCTCGGCACTGGACCCCCTAGTGAGGAGGACTCCAGATACTAATATCTACAGCCTGTATGTTTGACGAATATCTACAGCTCATATGTTGAACTAATATCTACGAACTTCAGAGTGTTGACTAATATCTACAGAGCGTAGGTTGAACTAATATCTAGAGAGCGTAGGTTGGATTAATCAGCTAAATGTGTCCAATAGTCCGATATTAGGGATTTTTACACACATACTTACATAAATTAAGTTTTTTAAACTGCATACGCAATATTACGTTATTCCGATATGCTATACATAATTGCAAATCCAACCTCTACCAGTACTGTAGATATTCGTCAACACTTTGGTTCTCATAGATATTCGTCAACAGTTTGAGCTGTAGATATTCGTCAACACTTTCCTTCTCATAGATATTAGTTCGATTTTTTCAGTTTTTGGAATTCCTGTAGATATTAGTAGACGCCTCCGTGAGGAGGACTAAGAAATACAATATTTTACACTTAATTTCACCATTATATTTTGTATGTAAATTTTTTTTATTTTGTTTTGTTTTTGTTTTTGAATTTTTTATTTAGATGTATGTAAATATTTTCATACATCTAGTAGGAAAATTTAAAAAATACAATTTACGAAGTAGGTACAGGAATATTCACAACTACATTTAAAAAAGAATACTAAATAAAAAAGATAACTCTACAAAAATACATTATAAAAGAACAAGACCTGAGAATAACATTGGTGAGTAATCAAAAAATATTTTTTACATATAATGCACACATCCTACGAAAATTGCTGAGACTTGAGGCTTCCTTTACGGCATTTGGAAGACTGTTATAGAGTTTTTGCCCTTTATAAAATGCGCTATTTTGTGTGCACGAAAGTTTAGTTTTGGGAAGCCTAAAGTCTCCGCGTCTTCTCGTAGGATAATTGTGAACATTTTCTTGAAACATAATAGTACTCTTCAGATAATTTGGGAGCATATTATTTTTAAGTTTATAAATCATTGTTAATGTATTATATATTATATGTTGTTTGGTTGTCATCATATTTAAATTTTGTAACATAATTTTAACTCTTGTAAAAATGTTGCATTTTAAAATCATCCTCATCCCCCTATTTTGTATAACCTGTAGTTTATTATTTTGGGCTTCGTTACATAGGAATAATACACTAGAACAATAATTTAAATGCGGAGTTACAATAGAATTGTAGACAAGGCGCGTTGTCTTGAGATCCAAGTTATTTCTGATCCTTTTTAGGAATCCAACTTTTTTAGCAATTTTTTTTGTTATGTATTCTAAGTGTTCGTCGAGTTTTAATTTATCATCCAATATCACACCCAGATATTTAATACTGCTTACCCTTTCTATGCTTTCGTTATCAATTTTTAGTGTTGCCTGCTCGTGTCCACCTAAGTTATCCACAATTAAAAACTTAGTTTTCGTAACATTCAATTTGAGTTTGTTTTGGTTTAGCCACAGCGTTACATTATTTAAATCAATTTGCATTTTTTCAATGGCGTCCTGTAAATTTTTACTGGCTATGTATAACAATGTATCATCAGCAAATAGTTTAATTGCACAATGTTTTAACACTTTGATAATATCATTCATGTATATAATGAACAGCAATGGACCTAAAACAGAACCCTGCGGAACGCCTTTGTTAGTACTATGTGGTTCAGATGTTATACCCCCATATTATATAGTCGCTAAAATAAAAAAAAATAAAATAATTTACATTTTCCATATTTTTCTTAAAAAATTGCAAACAACTAAATACTCAATAAGTTAAATGTTTATACAACTGTATATTTTCCCCAAAAATGAATCTTTTTAGACCTTCTGTTTATTTCGTATTTTACTGGTGTGGTACTTTCTTCGTGGTATTATTTGATTTGATAAGGTCAACACCGAGGACCACTAAATAAAGCTGGCGTATTAAGTGTATAAATAATTTCTTAATTCGCTTTCTTCTTGCTCAATTCTTTAATTTATGTATCGTGAGCTGTATTGCAATTTAGAACTTTTATATTTGTCCTACATTAAAATCACGGCGCATCCGGTTTGGGGATAATCAAAACCGTTAATGAACTTTCACGGTCACACGTGTCTTTAGAGTTGTTTCGAGAGTACTTCACTTCAACGGTCAAGTGATAAACCTCGTTTAATTTGCCGGATTCGTTCAGTAATCCGAGATAGACCCAGTGCCTAGGGCAAACTCTTACTTTTAAACCGGCCTTGGTTGATGTTTTAGGAGTTTAGAAATTTAACGTCAAGTTTAAAACACTGGATCAAGGGAGAAGAGATACTAATTTGATATTAGGTACGTAAAGTTCTTTTCAAAATATTTGTTAGTACAGAACTAACATTTGCCTTCTCTAAACCAGTGGAAAACTTCAACATTAAATTAAATTCAACAATAAAAATGTACATTTCAAACTTTGCAACAAAGGCGGGACAGTAGCGGATTTAACATTTTATACAAAGAATTTTAAATAATAAAATCGACTGCATCGAATGTAGGAATATCTCTAATTGTTTTTAATATACCTTCAAGACGTACACATCACACAGCTCTATTCCACATAATTCACGTGCTTAATTTCAAAACAAATACAGCAACTAATTCGCTAATTAACTGTGTTCTTCACACATTCAACAATAGTTGCCTAAACTCTAATATCGATGTTTCTCGGATTCACTGCCCAAATTTTAAAAGAACCTTTATGTCAATAATACCACTTCTCACACCTACAAACATTCTCACACGAACACACTAGTACGGAACGATTTTTTTTTTCTAATTTTTATTTGGAATAGTCGTATTAAGTTGCCAATTGCTATCAATTACCCCAATTAAAAATATAAAAAAATATCAGACAACTGTAAAAGCCCCTGCCAAGACATTGAACATTTACAAAAACGACAGTTTTGGGGCTATTTGCGCGGCCTACAAAACAGTACAGAATTTTATTTAATAACATGTTTAAATATAGTTAACTAACTGTTGCAATCAAATATTTCATTATTGGCCCTGTGACAAAGCGGGGGGCGGCACGTGACAGTCTACGAAATGCAGTGTTTTGTTTAAATAGTGTCAATAATTGTCTCAAGGCGAAGGGTCGCGCGTCAATTATATTCACGAGTAGGTACTTGTTGATAAATGTTTTTTAAGTGATTTAACATGACTTCTACAAGACAAATGTTAAAATGTCCGATATTTGGTGAAAGTACACATTTGAAAGAGAATATCCTACCTACCTATGAAAATGTGATGAATGTTCTATGAATGGGTTCGACAAGACTTAAAAGTAAGGATTAACACATCAAAAGAACCTACGTTTTTGGAAATTGCCGAAATAGTTGGAACAAAAATTGAAGAATTGTGGATAAAACCTTCTATTCCAATTGTCACACACAAACGAGTCTTACAGCAACTAAAAAGTTATCATTAAAAGTGTTATAATTTTAAAAAGGTAGAAGAGTTCAGAGTACAAAGCAGAAAGCTTTTTGAAATGTATTACGCACCACAAATATCACCCGGTAAATCCTTAATATACATACCACAAATAAGACATTACAAAGAAACATATCGTAGGTACCCACTATAAAATATTACAAAATATCCGTAAATTTGTTTTATCACTATAACCAATGTGTGTATAAAATAAATAAATTAAAACTATTCTTAAATATAACCACATTTTGATCAGTATCTATTGTGAAACACCTGTTTAACGTTTATTTCTGGGAGTTTAAAAATGTTATTTATAAACATCTAAAAATTTCTGATATTTCTATTGAGCCAACCAAATCATTATAATTTTACTAATAACATCAAAAGTAATTTTATTTCACATTCACAAATGTTAACGCTATTCAAAATCTATAAAAAAATTGTAAAGTTTTCCTTGTTTCTGAAACTGTTTAATATATTAGTGAAGATTCGTTTACAGATTCACATTATGAAACAACAATGTAAGAAATTCACTAATAGAATATTAAATGAGCGATGTTTCGTCGCGACTTTAAACAAAATGTCAACCTGTTACCGCTTAACATTTAATTAACCGTTACTATTAATATGGCATCACCTTTCTTTCTGCAACAACGATCGACCACTTATTATTTAATGGCGGCCTTCGAATGTTCGAGAAGCAAGCGAGCTAAAAGCATCGTGAATTAATTGTGTAAATTTAGCCTTTTGACATATCGCTACAAGCGTCGTGGCTCCGCTCGAGGCGTTTAACTTTTGATCAGGAATATTATTAATGAAAGATATTTTGAATTTCATTGTACACGGTGAAAGTGATGTGATGACCGAAGGAGATTGGCAAAACTTTTCAGATAATTTCATAACTGTAGGTACCTATGCGAAACGAGTATTCACATTTATTGAGGTATTCTTCACTCGCTGATTGCAACCGGATTCAATTTCTTGTACCCGATTGTACCAGGTGTTTTCGCGTCTTTGTTTTGTAAACATTTTATTGTGTTATTATCGTGAAATCTTTACATTTAACGACGTGATTGTAATACTATAAAGGTCTTGTAAAGGATTGTAGATAATCAAATATACGCAAAGCAAAAACATTGGTTGATAATAGAAGATTATTGCTTATATCGTCCCAGCATTCCGTTACGAATTGAAAAAGTAAACAAAATGAAATTGATTTAGTCGTAACAACAACGGTCAAATTTTGATTCGTTTGACAAAGAAATTAACAAGTTGTAACGAGTTACTTTCTGTTTATGCAATGGCAGAAATACATTGTGGGCATCTGAAAAAAGTGCCATTCATTGGCTACCTACTACCTACGTGTATTTGTAACTTGCAACCAGAGAACGAAAACAGAAAAAAAACTGCCCGTTAGTACTGATCTTATCTTGATTTCGTTTCAAGGAATTTGTTGATGGGGAAAATATGAAAACAGTAACAAATGTAGAAAGGCAGAATGATTGAGGAAATAGTTAGTTGAATTGCCGACGTTAGCTGTTAGTTGTAGCGGATCCAGCGCGTTGCACACCGCACCTGAAACTTGTAACAAGTTCGCCAACACTGTGAGTAGTTGCCTTTGTCATTTGCGACTTTCAAATGCATTCCACGGGGTGAAGCAACGCCAACAAATAATAATACACACTGCGTTTCTCGGAAGTCAGTCGGAGGAAGAAGTCCGATGCGCGGGGAGAGCGAAACCTGTTATTGATATTTATAGCCACAAAGACGACAAACATTTTTAATGAAATTTGGTCACGTTGTTGCTATGCCAATATTTAATCATTATATAAACTTATTTTATTGATTTTAAGGAATGTTCTTGAGCTAGTAAATAACACGCCTTTAATATGCTAATAACTATGCTGCCCAGACAACTACTTGAATATTCCTAAAAATTGTTATGAAGCTGTAAATTAATTATTATTATAATTGCGTGCTACCAACCTTGTTTAGGTTTTGTTTCTAGTTATACTAAATTATTCAATATTTCCCGGTATTACCGCTTTTGGTTTGACCGTTATGCAATGCATCCTGTTACTTATGAGAATGCAACTGGTTTGTGACACTCTTTTTACATTTCGCATATTAATACACTTATTACAGTACATTAATTAAATTAAAAACAATTACCCCTTGAATATGATACTAACTCTATTGACCAATGATTTGCTTGTTGTAAGCAAATGCAAAATAAATAAGCGTGGATTAATCAAATTTTATTACCCTACTAAAATGGTAAGTAATCTTTTCTATAATTGCCTGGGTAAATTCATTGGTAAGTAAGGAATTCAGGGCACGTAAAGGAAACGAACCTACACAAGCATTGTGAGGCAAGCACAGTCCATGTTGGGCTGTGGCTTCTACTGACAATAACAGGTTTGGATGCAAAATAATGAATGGTTATGTTAGTTTTACACCGATTCTTCCGATTATTTGCGTTTTTCAATAACAAGGAAAAGTTATCAGGTTATACTAGTTTGGAAACTGAGTGGATATCCAGCAATTAGCGTGCAATATCACTTAAGCAAGCGATTTTCGGATCGATGAAATACTGATAGGTAATGAGTAATGAAACGATGTTGAGAGAATCTTTAGCGTACAAGTTAATCACAAAAAAAAAACAGGTCTTCACATTTTAGACTAATGAAACAAACCCATGTAAAACATTACAAAGTGTTCTTCATGCAAGAGAATTTCATGTGCTAGACTAAAACTCACATTTGATTTCAGTAAATCAAAGAGTAAGCACTTAAATGGATATGTATGTTTTGTATAAACAAACTCAAATGTTTTCTGTTTCCAACTTATTCTTGCTCTTGATATCATCAGTGCAATTTTGATTAGATAATTATTTAAGTGATATTGTTATTTGTTTTACGAAGAAAACTTTAAACGAGCTGGCCATGATTTATATTTATCCTGCCTCTAAAACTCGGTCATCAGCAGAATTTTACTTGAAAGTAGGCGAAATAGTAAAAAAATCAAACTCACCACAAGAGTTCTCATCTGATCCATCGGCGCAGTCTTTCTCTCCGTTGCAGAAGAGTCCCCTCTCGATACAGGCGCTGTCTCCGCAAGCCAAGTACCCATCCTGGCACAGAGGCTCGTCGGTGAAGAGCAGAGGCTTTACTTTCCTCTCTTTGTTCTTCAACTTGCAGTTCTTTACTGCGTCCTTCCAGTCGCAGGTCTGCTTGTCGATGTCGAAGTACAGACCAGCTGGACATCTGATGGCTTGGAGGCCCTGCGAAAATAAAAAAAAATGCTGTTGCAGAAATCTTTCAAAGAATAATAAAACGAAAAGTTTTTAGGAAACTTATTGAAGATACAAACATCCCCCTTTTGTTGGGGTTTGCGCAGGCAGAGTTTTTGCCCCATAGAAAGCATGCTCCTGTTAATGACTTAACGAAAAAAACGGTAGTAATTTAAACGTTTTTATGTGTGCGATCTGATGGGTTATATTCGTATTAAGATCTTATAATATTCATCTTCTTGTTCATCCATTAAAGAGCTCAGAACAAAAATACGTATAGTGATTAAATTAGACAAACTGAAGTCAAAAAGTTGGTGTTAAGTAAACTTAACATTCCAGAAAGGATTTTATGCTTAAGTTAATAGCAATGCGTGTGTGATGTATCCATCTAAGCTCAACGTTTTGTTGGTTTGAAAAACTCACGCTCAAATATTGCAAGGTGAATGCATTATACTCGTGTGGCAACAATGTGGAATATATTTGCAAGCATGACTAATTCTCAGAAAATACTATTTGCGGTATAAATCAAATGTTTGGCCAACCAAACAAACTGTAGCTACGTCTTTTTACACTGGCGATTAAAATTTATTATTTTTTATAAACGTTTGATTTCATACATAAAACTCAATTTTTATTTTTACAGAATGATTCTACAAGAAAATGAAATAAATAACATTATAACACTCCCTGTTATAACATCGTTTGTAAACAAGGGATTCACAAATAGATTACCGTTGATAATTATGATATAATTTTGACAACTTTATCATTGACGGTGTACCTAGGTAACAGAAAGAGGCCTTACAACGGAGCTCTCGGTGACAGTGATCATTATCGAATATAACACAAGAAAGTGTTTTTTGAAAAACAGAATGTTATGTAATCATATTATTTGCAGTGAGTAAAAGTGTTAATGTTGTAAGTCAGAACTTACAGAAGATGTGCACTGGATGACGTCACGGCAGTTGTCTCCCTCTCCGGCAACCAGCCTGAACCACTCCCCGGCGTCTTTGTCTTTGCAAAGCTCAGCCTCGAAGCTTTCCTCCTTCTTCGTGGTGCTCTCGTCTGCCTGTCGCCTCCATCTGCTTTGTATTTGCGCCTCACCTGATAAAAACAATAATGCCAAGGGTCAGAGAAGGTCAGGAAGGTAATACACAGGCTGATGGAAACATGATAGAAAGGTCGTCGAGTAATATGGTGAAAATAGAACCAGGCTTTAATGGAAATGTTCAGGTAGGAGTCGAGTTAAGGTATGCTATATTGCGAAAAGGTTTAGCATTTAAATGTTTACCGAGGAAAATTGTTAACCCTTGTGCTTATTTCGCGAGTGTATGACAAACTTCCGTAAAACTATACTGCATTATTAAGTTAAACCTAGATAATGAACTTAAAGGTTTTGCCCGTTCGCTATGTAAATGGACTCACAAGATTTTCAATTTGCAAGTTTGAATTAAAATCTTATCTTGTATATAAGCGTAAATAAGTGTGTAATGTGGCAGTTTCGCAACATCATTAGTGTGATATCTGGCATTTTTGGCATCTTTCAAAGAAAATGGTTAACTTGACACTTCCAATTTTTTATACTCATGATAGTATTGCAGAGGGAGTTCGATATAAGCTAGGCATCTATTTCAAGGTTTCGTATATTACCAAAAATTCAAATGCAAAACGATTTACAAAAACATGATTATGCAACTAAAATATTCCCAATGCGGAACTAATACAATGTAATGGGGCGTTGACATTTTGAACATGTAAACTATGACATAATTTGTCTTAAGTAAACACACTTAATAGGCGCAGACGATTATATGATCATTTCTGTCTGGATTATGAGAGAACAGATGATATTAAATCACGATTATGACATTCTATTGGCAAAGCTTGCTGTAAATAACGATTACGAAATAATGTGCATTTACTGGTTGGCGTTGTCTTTATTCAATCTTCCAAAGGAAGCGTAGTTACCATCGCTTTATGACAATGACGAATCTGTTATTTAATTTATTTTTAACTTTCTTAAATCTGTCAAAATTAATATTTTGTATAGAAAAGTATTTGTTTTGTTATCATGTACTACAAGGTTAAATTAAATTTCACATTCTGTGAAAGTTCTATTCAAGTTTTGTAATTGTTTCAGTTTTATGAAGCAACTGGCCTATAATTATATAATAACACAACTTCAATAGAAATTACAAAGAACGTGAAAATTAACTTAAAAAATTGGATGGATTGTTAAAATTTTTAAAACTACCCGCCCTAAGCCAGGGTCATTTGTTTCGCAGAATTTGAACAATTCGTTAAATTGTAAAATAAATTACGTTCTGTGAATGTTCCATCCAAGTTCTGTTCTATGAAATTACTGGCCAAAAATGAAATAATTACTGACAAAACTTGATAATTAACTTTAAAATTTGACAAAAAGTAAATTTTGTAAAGCAATTATTTTCCTTTTTAAGATATGAAAGTATTTTGTCGTAACGTATTTATAGCAAATAACAAAAATAAACAAACTTAATAAAAGATTGAATAAGAAACTACTGTGTTTATTCGTGCCAATTTGGAAACTTTCCAAGTGTGCACAGAACACCCGCACAAGGTGAATGTCAGTATGTTGCACGTTATAATATGGGATATCTCATGAAAGAAAAACCCACGGCTAGTGATTCCCACGAGATTCATGGAATTAAGTTAGCCATTGTTCGTTTAAAGTTTGAAAGGGAATTACAGTATCTATCAGAGATAAACCGATGTTGCACAGAGATCTGTGTAAACCGAAAATTACTACACAGCATCCAATTTGTGGTTTATTATATGTTTGCAATCTGCCTGTTTGATCTGAACAAGGAAATAAAATATTTATGCCATATTTTTCGACATTACAACAAATTCTCATATCTTGTGAAAGCATAATTCGTATTCATTCTACAATAAATAATGTAAAAAATAAAAAAATGTATACTTCTCATTGATCTTGAGAAGGCATTTAATAAAAAAAACGTTAAGGTTCCTTTCAGTATATTTTCATAGCTGAAAACCGTAATTTGTTACTGAAACAGCAGTTCAAATAATGTTGTGAGTTAGGATTTGCATAATGTTATTGAGCTTAGTACAGTTAATGATATACCGAAGCCAAATGCCTGCAAACAAAATGTTGAGAGATTAAGTAATACTTTTTGCCTGTTAGGTCTGATGACCAGGGAAGTAATTTATAATGGATTGTAACGGTTAATTTAGCAACCCAACCTAACCTTCGGGCATTTTCATGGTCAAATAAATGGATTTCCGTAAAAGTAAATGTAGTTTTCCGTAGACTTGTTTTCATTGGGCAAATATGGTAATTATAAATTTATTAATAAAAGCGGTTCGACGTATCGTTAATGTTGTTGTGCAGAAAAAATTACGCACCTACAAGTTAGTATAATTAGTAAGTATTTGCTGAATTAGGAAGGTTTGCATTAAGTGATAAATGTCGGTGACATGTACCAACCGCATGTCATATGTATGATAAGTGATAAGTGTCAATTTCACAGTAATGAGAATGTGCCGATTGCCTGATGAGTATCAATTTTATGGATAAAATGCCGGTTGTTCGACAAGTGCCGGTTCAACGGCAAGAGCACGATTTATGAGAAGTGCCGGTTGGCATACAATGGTCTCACAACCCGAAGCTGAAGTTATATGGCAACACCAGAATAAGAGAATACTTTGAGGTGAATAATAATAGATTTAATTAGAAGGCAACTGTTGAGAATTGTTTGAGAAGGCAACTGTTATTGTCCCCGACTGCATGTTGAAAATGTTATTAAAGCAAATAAAAACCGAATAAGTAATTTGTGAATGGAGAATCTCACCAGGGCGAATTACAGTATATTTTACTCTAGAACTTAATAAATATTATACCTAGGCCAGACAATGTAGATAAAATCCTCAGGAAACTGACAGCTTATACGAGTATTTTGAATAAAACTTTAACTTTGCCGGGTTTTGAACCTACAAACCCACAGCCAGGAGAATATCTCGATGCTCAGCTTTAGAAACCGCAGCTATTTTCTGAGTCTTGTATTTCTTTATGTAAATACGCATTCAATAGCAGCAATTAACCTCAATAAACATTGTAAAACTTCATCAGTCACCACGCTAAAGTGCAATGCCGTAAATCTTTAACACGAATAAAACTACAATATTTTTCGTTTACGTAATAATGAGTTATTGCAAGTAACTGCCTTAGCGAGCGCGCCAATAAATAGTAAGGCTGTATCCGATGAAAATTTAATGCCTTAAATCATTATTGTATTCGATGGATTTCAATGTAAACCCAGAATGATTAAACGCAAAGAGAAAAAAAAATAAGAAAAATTAATTAAAAATCTTTGGTAGTCAAAACTAAATTAAATAGCATCAACTGACGAAGGAACGTTTGTTCCGAAACCGGTCGGATTTGCACATCAAATAAGTGGTTTATACAAAGTAAAATTATTTCATTATTCTAAATAGCATCAGTTTACTTGACCTACTGAATGTATTCGTAAACCATTACTGAATTTGATTATAATGACATCACACGGCTGAGGCAGTGATGAGTCGGTTTTAAATATTTAATTATTCGCCGCCGTTTAAGAAAGCATAAAGATTAAATATATGGCATTTTAATGAAAGTTGTTTTGGAGCCTGTTTTCTCAAAATTAATTCCGAAATGATTTTTTGTCCTTGACGTATGAGAAAATGGTTTTTGTTTCATTCGAGATATTTAATTGGAAGTTGTCTTTACGATAAGCATTTTTGATGACATTATGAAATAAAGAATAATTTTAAAGCGTTTGAAACTTTACAGGTGTGTTAGTTTTTAATAAATGTTAAAGTAGGAAATATGTTGCTTAAAAAATAAAAATAATGATGTAGGCCAGGCAGTGCAGGAGTAAAATGCATAGCTAACCAAAAAAACTGTGGGTTAATAGGGGCATCATTGTCATTGTTGTGTGAAAACCTTCCTTTGAATGTTTTCAACTCTATTCAAGCATGAATCATTTCAATCGAAAACAATTGAATAGATTTCGTAAATAAAGCTAGCGACATCTAGCATGAATAGAATTTATATTTTTAGTTAAGTCTTTTCATTTTACTATCCATCCCTCATAGGCGATTAACGTGTTTATCACGTATAGTGTAAGACCAAAAATTAATTCATACTAAGATTTTTTTTACAATGCTTGCGTAAGGTGCGCGTTCTCTGACTTTTCAAGGCACTTTGTGCATTTTTGACTATATGTTTTTTGAAATCATTGTATCTTAGTGATCATAGAATATTTAAAACATTTACATAAAGTAGATTTACGTATGTTTTCAAAATAATGGTACAAATGGTTAGTAGAATTGGATAAGCAAATGACAGTAGTAAGTGACGGAAATACGAAAACCTGAAAGGTAAATTGAAGAGGTGGCCATAGCAAGAAAAAACAGATTTAAAAATACACGCTCGTAATGAATGTCTGTGTGTGTTAAAGCGACAAACTTTCTACACTATCAAAGTGGGTTTACATATAAAAATGTATTGCGAAACAAATATGTTTCCGTACGGCAGAACCGACGGCAGTGGACCAAGCGGCAACCAGATGTGAAAGTGACTTCTGGCTTCTATTAACAGCTTATCTCGGAAACGATGCGCCATCCATGAATTAGTTATGTATGCAAAACTTCTCAAGTTATCTAAGTGAATCCGGGTTGCGACAAGCCCCGCGCGTTGTTGTTCATGTGGGAAAACTGTCGCCTTGGAAGGTTCGTCAAAACTTTCAAAGTAGATGTACGGTTTGACGTATGGTTTGCAGAACGAATAAGGCATGAGAGGAAAAGTATTTTTCGAACATACTGAAGCAATTTAAACACGAGAAACTCACATCAATTTAGTTAAAAATGTGTCAATATTCATTGGGAAAATGAATGATTCTCATTTTTGAGTTTTCGTACGATGTAGTTATGTAAACACTATTCACAGCTGAAAAATATTGATAAAATCACTTTGCACACTTTATTCGTCGGTAAAATAAAACTCGCGTTCAATGTTGGGGAAAGGGTGAGTGTCCTTCAACCAGGAGGGTAAGGGCGGGAGTTAATACGTGGGGTGTTTCCAAAATGGCGGAAGGTTAGGTCAGGTTAGGTTGTCGTAATAAAATGGTGGACTCACCGGCGATCACAAGACACAGTGTTAATGCTGCGATACATACGTATCGCGCCATGTTGGTAACTAAACAGTCCTTCGTGGGACCGGCGGTTGGCTTATATAGGCGCCCCGGCGATCGCCCCCCCCACCCCTTCCGCGGGAGGGGGAGGCGCTGCAGCCAATGGCATTGCGGGAAGGAGGGTTGAATGACAACTCCGACAAACTTGTTCCAGGGTGAATGATTTAAATTTGGAATACCCAAGAAACCTTGATGATACAAAAAAAGTATTTTTTAAAAAATTGCAGAGATACGAAAAAAATCTTAATGGATTTTCATAATTTTTTGATATTATCGTAAAAAGGATTCATTAACTTAATTTGGGAAAAGGGATCCATTTATAGTAATTAATTAATGTTGATTTAATTACAACCTTATCAGATCTCGTTGTGATATTCATATGCAGGCTTTGCTTTGATATATTTAAATCAGGAAGTACTTGTAGTTACATGTTTAGAAAGGGGGATACTCTATGTATTGTACATTCGGTGCAGTGGCCGAAAAGGAAATGCGCTTGCCGTGGCCCTGCCGCGGGCGTGGGGAATGACGGGGCTCCTTGACGTTCTAAAGAAAACTTGCTGCTAATTTTGCAACCACCACAGAAGGTCTTCTTATAAACGGCTGAAATTTTTCATCACCCTGGAAATGAAAAGCTCTTTTTTTGGGAAGAACCATCTAATGCTTATTTTACTTGCCGACAGGATAGTGCCGTTGTGCGTATGGGATACGTTACGGGGAGGGGCACTTGCTTTTAAACTGTGATGTACGAATTTGGACACTAAATTTTACTCTTTTGTGAAAATGTTTAATCATTTATTCGTGTGTTTCAATTGATCTATATAAATGGATTGTACTTTTTACGGAGTGTGACGATATTCGAGAACAAAGATCGTAAATAGAAACGGTAAATGAAAAAGGAAATGGAACCACTGAATAGAAAGGAATATTTCTGTTCTTGTTTGTCTCAGAAGTAGAAATTGAAAAATGTGTTCATTATTCCACCGGTGCATCTAGAATCTTCAAACGAATTCCTTTGTTAGTACGTACAGGTGCATTATATCTATTTATACGTGAAATACGAATAGAGAAGTATGTACTTATATCGAAATTGTTAAATCTATTGTAGAGAACGTTTAAGTGTAAGAAAATTGGTAAAAACAATGTGTTCACAAATTAGTATTCTAGTCTAATAGGTATTTAAATTCTCTCTTCGATGAAGTAATTTGTCTGTGGAGTTTTATGAAAATATTCCAGTTGAAGTACCACGTTGATTCTAACAAACATCAAACATCGTTTAGAAAAACTTATTACGAAGAAGATAAACAAGGCCCTTCGTGAACATCACCCAAATTAACCGCAGGGGTAGGCAGACACGATGGGCAGTCACGCAACTGTGTCTTGGCACATCTTAGCATACACTCTATGCTACACTCATAAACACACATCCACTCATAGGTTCTCCACGAAAACCCATAAATTAATAATATCCCCCTGGGTCAACCTCGACTTTTCTAACATTCAGTTGGATAGCTTATACGGACATTCCGTAAATATAAACATCCGCTGTACTCTATACACGCAAAAACAATCTAAACTTCTCACTTTTTTTCGTATTTATTATTTTATTTATTCATTTTAAATTAGCTCCTTGTGTGTGCTTATAATTTGAGAAACATATGTATAACTTTCTAATAAAGTGCGTTTATTGGAATTTACCTGCCAGGTAAGTACGTTTCTGTGTCTATTTGTAAATAATCAAGTTTGATAGAGCCTAAGAATTCATAATAAATTATACAGCACCTTTGAGGTGGTTTTTCACAAAAAATGGCGCTCTATAAATTATCCAACTATTACTATTATAAATTACATTATTTGGCAAGCTTAATATTCTTTAAATATTTAAAATCTATATATAACTATTATAAAAAATAAAACAACACTTTGTATTTAACCACGAATTTATTATTTATATATCTACCGGTTTCGATTCGACCAAGCTTCCTCAGGATAAAATAATAACTGCCAGTATAAAATAATAACAGTTATTATTTTATCCTGAGGAAGCTTGGTCGAAGCGAAACCGGTAGATATATAAATAATAAATTCGTGGTTAAATACAAAGTGTTGTTTTATTTTTGATAATATAATGTCTAACCACAAAGTAATTGCTTCTTATGAAAAAACTAAATATAATTAATCAAACACAAGAGATCAATATATCAGGTAGACATACTGTCTTTGGATACGCGCCATAAATATATTTGGATCCATTTTCTTAATCAATTAATAATTTATGCGTGACTAGGAGCGACATCTCTTGGCCTTTTACTGACAGTCCCGTCGGAAGCAATTGCCTGCCTCACAGAGGTAAGGAAATGCATGGATACACTGAATTTCAAGTCACACAGGTAAATTCAATACAATACAAAAACCACAGATGGCGCCCTCGTGTCAGGGGCTATTTGTGGTTTTTGTATTGTATTGAATTTACCTGTGTGACTTGAAATTCAGTTCAAATTTTAAATTAATCATGTTTTTAATCTTAGTTATATTCATTCGGGATTTTGTTATAGAGTTGGACAACCTGGTACATACGAGATTTCAGGGTGCTTGATTTCTTCCTTGTTAGCAATCTAAATGGTTTTGAATTTCTTGTCTCGTGTCCGTGTATTTCATGATTGTAATTTATTTTTCTTTTCAGTTCCTTAGATATCACCCCTATGTTAATTTTACGTATAAAAATAAATACATTCAAATAAAAGGATTAAGCATTAGTCATGCATTATTTTCAGATCATATTCGTTATTAAATTCTACATATATATACCTGTACCACACTTATATCTCGGAGATCTCATTTCTACTGCCTTCAGTCCACTTTCATCTTTCCTCTAGACTTCTGGATTGTTCCAAACAGGCTACATATCTTGAAATTGAATTACGCCGAAGCAAGTTAATATTGTACCTTCAGACATGACCGAGAGAATGTAAATAGAATGAATAATGCATATTTCAATTAACAGTTAAATTACCTACCGACCGACTTTGAATCAAGAGGAAGTAAAGATTAATTACTTTACAACAACGTGCATATCGATCAAAACAAATTAGATTAAAAAAGTATATTCAAACTAGCGATTAAATTAATGGTGTCCAAAGATCTAGAAAAAGCAATGTGTAACAACCAAAACAGAGCCTCTTACAACGGTAATTGCCACGCTTATTGATAACGCCTTATTATTTCACTCAGCGTGTGAACTGTAGTAATCGTGAGCATAACTTCAAATAAAACAAATGAGGAAACTTACCGATTGATATGATGTGATACTTAAACAGCTCTCTTGTAACGTTTCTAAAATGGTACATTTACATATTATTTCTTATATTTCTAGAACAATTCACGATTTAGAAAATGCGTTTATCTCATTAGCGACCGCGACATAACATCTCTCGATAAAATTGCATGAGAGATTATTGCAGTCTAATTGGAAAATGTTTTCACAAAGATTGCCTACGTGGGAAAAACGTGTGCTGAAAATTTTAATATTTTTTCAACTCATTACTGCACGTCACCGTGGTTTTATTATTGTGACAGTAGTAATATTCGCATTACGGTAGGATTTTCTCTAATCTCACAACGATTACTGTGCGATTTCACGCTGGAAAGAACAAATTGTTGCGTTTTTGTTGTGAGCAAACCGATGTGTTCAAGAAAATCTTGTAAGAAAACCGAATCGGTTGAGGAAATCTGTGCTAGGAAAGATTGATGTATCTTTTTTATCGAAATCGAAAAATGTAGGTAATAAATTCTTGGTATAAATTGAGTAATGAAAAAAAAAGTGACTTTATTTAAAGGGTTCGTTTGATTTTCGTTTGAATTAGACGTTGTATCCTTTTTAGTCAGCGAAAGAAAACCGATAGACCCCCTCTGTGGTGCTGGAGAAAAATGCTCAGGATTCTATGGATAGCCAGACGCATAAATGTGTCCATCCTGGAAGAGCTGGCATCCATAATAGGCTCTCAACTATCTGTCTGTAACGTAACTTAAGATATTTTGGACACCAAACTGAGGAAAATAACTTGGAGAAATTCAAAATCACTGGCAAAGTAGAAGACAGAAGAAGATGAGGAAGGTCACCAGTGCGCTGGAGTGACCAAGTTTCAGTACCTACATCGATGCCTGCAACCTCTCCAGGCAGCGCAGGACCGCGAGGCGTGGGGGAGCCTTGTCCACCATGGTAATTGGAGTAGGGCGTCACGATCCTCAGCAATAAGGAACCGATTTGATAAGAATCCTTTTTAATACGTATTCATCAGCTGCTTCAACATTATTCTTCTTATCGTGATTTATTTTTGGGTTCGGGTTTCGAGTACCTCATTTTTTAGCCAACGATTACACTACTGCCCTGATGATGGACTCTGTAATGCTGTCCGAAACTCTGGCTAAAGAAGGAATGGGATAATAACCCCTAAAATAAAACGATATTTTTTTGGATGGCGAAAATCTCAAATAATTCTTCTTGTTATTTTATAGGAGTGCTCTCTCTATATTTATATTTTAGTAGCTGCCCGGCAAACGTTGTTCTGCCATATAAATTATTTCTAGTGAATATTTTGGTTTTTAAATAAAAAAAGTAAGTGTGTGGGGATGAGATCTATGATCTAAAACATCAACCATTCATTTTCTCAATTCAACGTATTTCATTAAAGTAACGGACATATTCATTGTTTGATCTCTTAAAAGTTAAATGTAAAGTGAAAAAAGTAATATATTTTTTATACTAAAGTAGGAAACTGAAAAAAAGAAAATCTTACACGATGCTTCTCGTGAATGACTTGCGCATGTGTGGATGGAAGTTCAATCAGGCGGATGTAGCGTCATCTGTCATTCAACAACATAAATAATTTCGTTTTGTTTGAAATACGAACGATGGTTAAGTTTGTTCATACAAAAATACTAAAATGGCGATTAAAATTTGGAAGGATCGCGATTAAAAAAATGGGAGGGTGAGGGTAGAAGGGTGAAAATTTGGGGTTATAGACATTTTTTAAAATAATCACCTAGCGTTATGAAATATCCTTTACGACCTATTCTCATTACTACCAAATATTCATAAAATAAAAAAAAATCGAAGGAGTGCGACCACAAACACCGTGACACGAGATTTTTATGTATATAGATTTTGTTTTCTCTTATGGAAGGTTGCTTATTATCAAGGTAATCTTACTGACTCACTGAAGCTAAAGTGCACGCATAATAATGGGACGATTTACTGGCTGCTTATATTTTCTTCTTCTATTTACATCCTTTTCTATCGGGGTTTCTATATTCTGAGCAATCTTAACCTCTCACGCTGCAGCTCTGGATTAATTCGGCTGAACTGCACTCATACCAGCCCTGTAAGCTTCAAATTCTACGTAAATTTATATTTTCTAGGTGGTTATGTGTCACCAGATCGCTTGAAATAAGGTGAAAGAGAATATACAGGAATATGAGAGAGAAAGAGAATATACAACAAAAAGAAGGTAAAAGAGGATATGCAGTAACAAAAAAGGTGAAAGAGGATATGCAGCAAAACCTAAGATAAATTATATTCACAATTTTTTGTCATTAATGAACCATCGAGTAGAGATATTCTTTTTATTCCACGGTCATCGTCATTATGGTTATCGTGGAATTGCATCTATGCGCACTTTACACACTAGTGCGATCTGTTATTATTACGTAAAACTGAAAGAGTCATGGTGCCTAGTTTTTGTTAGCTTAATAAATTACCTAATTATTCTTACATAAATCACATGTGTTATTATTAATCATTAACACACTTACTATTAACGAGGCGTTTTGGAGAAATTTAAAAGCGTGAAACAAGATTTGCTAAAGATAAATAAATTTTATATAATGTCAAGGGAGGTAGGTTAATCCTAGGTTCTAGGTAAACAACAATCCAATGTCTTGTTATTATTTCACTTTTTTACTTTAATCAAAGGGTCGAGGACCCATCGCAATGATTGAGCGTATTGAGTAAATGGGTGAGATGAGTCATTTTGAACATTAAGTAATTTTAACCTTGAGTTCACGTTGCCACATTATTTGAGACAATAATGTTGACAGTTAGAAGGCACAAGCAACAATACGCGCACTGACTAGATATTACAAGCTAGAAGTGCCTTCCAACTCGTTTTAATAGGTCAGGTACGCCTCATACGTCATACGTATGTCTGGTAATGTTATATTACCGCGAAAACAAGCTTATGGTTCCGAGTAGTTAAAAGAAATCCATTTTAACCAAGGCTTGGGACGGGTTTATCACAGAATTTGAACAATTTCAACTTCTATTATTATCCAAGTCTGTATTACAACCGTCCCAAGATTAAAAGCTTCCACAGTACTTGAATGTTAATTATGAAATTTGATGAATTGTTGAAATTCTGTGTAACAAAGCGTAATTTTTTGTTCTAGCCCATTTAGCACGCACGTTCTTGCACTATCTGACATCGTTTATCGGCATTTCATTTGATCGAAATGCAAATTTTATAATGATGGTGGAACGAATTTCTGCATTTGAAATTTAAGCAAAGAATGGTCAGACTTCTGGTTCACGGAATGTGAACTTTTTGAACACCTTGAACTATTGATGCGGATTTAATTATAGTAATAACATCACTATATGTAATGACTGCTTTATTATGCAGCGGTAAACCACAATTATTTTATTTAAATAAATACCTGAGAATAATATTAAGAAATGTGTCGTATATGAGGGGAGTGAAAACCTCTTAAAGCATGCTCCGAAAATAAATACACCGATTGATTTTCACAGTGCATTAAAAATACGCTGACAAATCGGCACTAAGGGATTATAAAAAACAGAAATTAAAAAAAAAAAACGCGGTAGAAGCGAAACTTTAACAATCTCAACCAACACTTGAAAACATAATCAAAGCGGCCAATGAGGGCAGTTGATGCGTCGCAGGTGCAGTAATCGTCATTTCCGTTTCATCCGAAATCCAAATATAAGTTTCACTTAAAAAAAATGTGGCAACATCGCAAGGCGCCATATTCAAAATTTTAAGTCGCCATGTTTAAAAAACAGTGATTACGTTTCATTGTTGTTTCATTTTTACATCAGTTCCACACATTAAGAGATCTTAATAATAGTTTATTCCAGAATGTATGCAGGGGAAGTGTAATGCAATACATTCCATATTTTGAAATAACAAAAGAAAGACATAAATGAGGTAAATACAAAAAAGTAAATTACAACACATAAATTAAATAAAAATAAATATACATGATAAATAAAACTGGAAAAAAATGTATATATGTATATTAAACACTAAAATGAATGCAAACAGCTGTTTACGGAGGGTATTTCACCGTCTCCCTTCTCCAGAAGGCCATCAGGGGGGACTTCATCCAGGCAATCATGGCGATGATGATGGCATTCTCCGATCGGCTAGATTAATTGAGAAAAATTGTGTATACCGGGGCCTACGTCATCTTTGATGATGCTTTGTGAGGGTCCTTTAAACGAAAGGAAGGAGAGGTAGTTCTGAGAACGAAAAAAAGGAGTGTGCTTTAGACCACACGACTGAAGTAAAACTTCACTAACTTATATCTCCCTCTCAACTTCCGTTCGCCTCGCCTGACCGTTCACCACGCCCGATTTTTTCATAACACTCTCGTCACGCATTCACCAGCTTACTCCCCAAGTCAAGCGTGCGTAAATAAGTTTTTCTTCAAAACGGTTTTAGGGATGGTTCAGTGGTTTGGTGTGTCTAGGTCATCTGCCGCCAAAACCTATTCAAATCCCACTTCATGAACACCCCTGCTAAGTCACCAAACGTAGCGAACCACGTATGTTGACTTATGGCAGAGGCGTTGGTTATTAAATTAATAGTTCTCGGGGAGGCAGTACTAATTTTTTTTAAAGTAATTCAAATTGCTCCTTATAAAATAATGTGATTGACAGATTGTTACAATTTACAAGAATCGGAAAGAGTTAAAAAATAGTTTTCTTAGGCCGGCCACAAATATCAGATTTTTTCATCCGATTGTCGGATCCGACAAAAAACGATTGGACGGCCTGCGCAGAAAGGCGTGGCCTATTTTCATTACTCCGCGCCAGTCGTCCGATTCGGTCCGACAACAGGCGTGGCCCCGGTATTATAACCAATCCGGTTTTCGTATCGATTTTTGTCTGATCCGATTTTTGTCTAATGTGCGCGGCCTGCCTTATGTGGGGTGTCATGACCGATGCCGCGACACGAGAGAGATATGAACTGTAAATCTGAATTATGCTAGTACAAGATCATTGATTGCGTTTTGAAAACTTAATCACGGGAATTGACGTAAGGAATAAGTCCCTACCTTTGATGGCTTCATCCACTGTTTCAGGATCGATCCTGGTGCTGGCAGCTTCCCACAATAACCGCACAACTGTACGTCACAGTTACCGACACTTTGGAGTTCATAAATTAGTAAATTTTGCAATTAATTTCGAGTTTTCGATTGCGAGGATTTTTCATCACAACAAGTAGTTAATTTTAAATTTTTGTTCCAATATTGTAAATGTATTCCACGTAGGTATGAAAACATCTTCTTCTTTTCCTTTTGAAGTAACTAAGTAGGAACTTAAAGGAAAGGAGGGAAACAAAGGAGGATTATTATTATTTTAATAACTATGCTTAGAAAACTACAGTAATAATCAAGCATTAATTGTTTATTTTTATTTTACTTTATTGTTTCTGTTCTCTTTCTAGTTCTCACTATGCAAAATGTGTACGTAGGACTATAATAGGAAATGCAAACACCAATTACCACCTTATATTTTAATCATTTGCTTGTAAATACCTTTTTATTTATTACTATCATTTCAACAACAACTATGCTAAACAATCCACGGCTATTTTATGTTTTAATTGGTTATTTCATTTTTATTTTATTCTTTCTCTTCTCTTTTTTTTCTTTTGCTATGCTAAACAAATAACAGATAGCTACTATATTTTTAACTTTTTCATTATTTTATTTTATATTCTTACTCTTCTTTTTATTTCCTTATTTTATTTCATCAATTTTCTTTCTTTTTTGTACAAAGCATTCTCCACATGTTCATACCCATAATTATTTGACTGTCTTAAAACGGGATAATACTCCTAGTTGGGCAGTCAAAATTTAATAAATAATGTATTTAAATGTATAATATTGTGCTAAATAAACAAATAAATAAAAAAAGGAATAAATGAATGAATGAAGGACTTGGGAATATGGATTTAATTTTTTAAACTGTTTCAGAACCAAACATGGAGTCATATTAATTATTGGCTTCGTAGAATTCCTCGGTCCTGCTCTGACTGTAAGGTGAACCAATGTAAATTAATACTGCGAAAGTATTTTTTATCTTTAAACAACAAGCTCACCTTCATTACAGAATTATTCCGATTCGAACCAAAGCCAAAGGAAAGTTTGAGAATAACTAAATCCAGAATTTATTTCGGCATTTAAGAAAGTGTAACGACTAACGACATTCTTCTCTTGAATTAAAATAATATAATAATACGTGTTAAAAAATAATAATGTGAACATTTATCTTTCATTTAAGAAAAAATATTCATGAAATTCCGTACATTCCTCATTCACCACACTTTTCTTCTTATTATGATAGAATGGCCGATGATTCATCGCCTCGATAAGATACTTGGAAATATCTCTATCTTAGATTGTTCTTGATGAATTTAAGCTAATAATTATTTGTACCTTGAAATAGCGGTGTCATATTTTTTGTGACATAATATCTGCGTTCATTTGTACGCAGGAGGTTACCGGCATTAAAAAACTCGGGAGGTCGGAAGCTTGAATAATATTAATTGAATTATTTTTGCAAAAAGTGTCAAGAAAAGCCTCATTACCTAAGGGGATATTCTAGTCTAGATTTTTTTTTCTTCATATTTCCATAGTTTAGATATTCGAAAATATCTCCTAAAAAGGATTTTTCGAAATTAGAATTATATAAGATATCTCAAGTTATACTGAACCAATACATTTGAAATTCGGTGTGAGCCTTCTCTATATATTACTCTATCGCCCCTACCAGAATTATAACAAAATTTCAATTTTTAATATTTTTACTAGAAAAGTGAAAAAAACTGATAAAAAATGCTTTTTATTTCAGAAAGCCGCCATTTTGCGAATTTTAATTTTAAATCTTGACATGTAGCAAACACTTTGTGGGAATAGATAATTATAATAAACACAATTAAATAACTTTGTTTCAATTCCACTTTATTATTTTTTAATCCAACCGGTTTCGGTTCATACTGAACCTTCCTCAGGGGTGAATAAAAATATATTGAACATAATACAGAAAAACATCGTGTCATGTTGTAATTCCCCGAATTACAAATTAGCCTCCTTTGTGACTAAACTATTTAATAGTTCTAATGTATTTTCCCCTGCATACACCATTAAAAATTCATATGAATTAGTCACCCACTTAAAAGATTTAACTTTACCAAATAACTGCAATTTAGTGTTCTTCGACGTTGTCAATTTATTCCCAAATGTCCCTGTAAATGAATGTAAAAATATTATGTCTAATTTATTAACCAATTCTAACTTACCAAAAGATCTCTCGGACGATCTGGCCCGTATGTTTAACATCTGTCTGAATCAAAATTATTTTAAATTTAATGATATTATATATCAACAAAATGAAGGTCTCCCCATGGGTCTACCTACGAGTCCGCTTATCGCTGATGTGTTTATGGATCACTTGGAAAAAAATATTTTTAATTGTAACTCACCCCTTCTTAAAAATTTGTTTTTCTGGAAACGCTATGTTGACGATATAATATGTATTTGGAAAGGTACTGACCGTCAACTTAACTCCTTCCTGTCCCTCCTAAATTCATTCCATAAAAAAATTCAGTTCACTTTAGAAATAGGAAAAAATTGTTGTTTAAATTTCTTAGACCTATCCCTATCCATTGTTAATAACAAATTTGAATTCAATATTTATAGAAAACCTACCTTCACAGATACCGTAATTCACAGTACTTCTAATCACCCCATCTCCCATAAACACTCCGCATTCCATTCTATGATTCACAGACTTGTCAATATTCCTTTATCTAACGTCAATTTTACTGAAGAACTCGCTAAAATCAAATCTATTGCAATAAATAATGGATACCCCCATAGCTTAATCGATAAAATCCTTACAAAAAAACTTAATCTCATATCTACTAATAAATTCATTTATAATAATACACACAACATCAGAGATAATAAAAACCACGGTTGGCGTAGAATTTTATTCATAAATAACTTTTCATCTTCATGTGTTTCTAAATTCCCTACAGAAATTAAAGCTGCGTTTTATACTAATAACAACCTAGGTAAACTTTTAATAAACTCTAAAGATAAAGAAAATAACTTAAGCCATTCTGGCATATATAAACTTAAATGTAATGACTGTTCGGCCTTTTACATCGGTAAAACGGCTAGAAACATTCAAACAAGAGTGGTCGAACACTTGAGATGTCTAAACAGCGTAGGTTTTTCAGAATTCGCCTCCCACCTAATAGATAAAAATCACTCATTTAATAAAGCTTCCGGGATAAATGTATTGCATAGAAATGGGATAGGTCTACGCCTTAATAATCTTGAAGCCCTTGAAATAAAAAAGTCATTAAAAATTAATAAAACCGATTTACTTAATAAACAATTAGATTTGTCTAACACCCCGATTTTTAAAATATTTCCATTACCCCCACCCACGTCCACCCCTCCCTCTTAGGCACCTCCCTCATCGCCCCCACCTAAGTTGATATTCTGTCTCCCTCTTCTAATTTTACTTATAAATACCATGTTTTTCTGTATTATGTTCAATATATTTTTATTCACCCCTGAGGAAGGTTCAGTATGAACCGAAACCGGTTGGATTAAAAAATAATAAAGTGGAATTGAAACAAAGTTATTTAATTGTGTTTATTATAATTTTAATTTTTCTATGGTTCTTGCCATAGCAGCATTTGTATGGATTAAGAATTAATTTTTTTCTGATTAATAGGAGGGTTGCAATCGTTGCAACCAGGGCGCGTCATTTTTTTGAGACCTCCACTTCAACACCCCGTAACTTTTTGAATTTTTAATTATTTCCGTTGATTTTTTAAAAATGTATTCTTTAATATTAAATAAATAATTGGTAAAATAATGGCTACAAAAAAATATTATTTGTTTTTTTTTTATTGAACCTGAAAAAATACCTACAATTTATGCTTCCAGATTAGAATACCCCCTAACAGAAAAACTCAGTGGGTTACTTTTGTTACATGATACAGTCATGGCATTTGATTCATCTGATTGGGTAATGTTATTCTGATACGATGACTACTTCATTCCATTCTTTTATTCCTCTTTCTTTAGCTCCACACACAAGACTTGAGGAAAATAATTCCACTCAGGGCCTATGTCATCTTCGGGAGGGTGTTTTTAACAGGGGTGCCCGGGTTCATGGGTTGAGGTTTGTCTAGATCTTGGTAGTGGATACGTTTGCCTAATGACTGCGTGGCGGGCTGTATCGGAGGAGATTGATTGAGGGAGGCCTTTTGACTTCTCCAGCCGGACTCTCCCGACCCATCGCCTTGCACCGCAGTGTGAGGAATAGATTCATACGTCCGTCACTCCTGATCACACTGACCCCAGATTCCTACCCACCCCTCATACATTTTTCCTTCCCATGTCTTATTCTCCTTCTTTTCCCTTAATAAACCCTACACACAGCATCCTCAAAGATGACATAGGGCCCGAGGGAAATTGTTTTCCTCGTGGCCTCCTGTGTGGAGCTAATGTAAAAAAAAATCCCGATATTTAGAACCCTAGCTTTAAATGAACCCTACATTGACCTTTAAATGAACCTTTATGGTTGAGGAGTAAGGCTTTCGACTGGAAATCCGGAGGTTGCGGGTTCGAATCCCGGCGTGCGCAAGTAAATTTTATTTCATTAATTTGTGTTTTGATAATTTTATCATTTAAAAATAATATAAGGTATATTTGCGGCATGTTTCAGAGTGAAAGATACTCTCAGAATCTCCTGAGAACATCATTCGGAATTGTAACGTTGCTTGAAATTTTAATAGTCAGGTACTTCCTCACCTTCCTCTTCCCTATCTCATTCCCCTTCCCACTTACCTTAAGCCTCGTAAAATTATTGGGGATGCCATAGTCTCACTGGCTCCAGACGTTTGGGAGCAGTTGGAACTCTTGTGCGTTATTCACATAAAATTTTAAAAAGTACCTTCGGTACAAGAGACGACCAACAGTGGTTTGTGTGTTGCCTGCCGCGAGCCGCTAGGTATTTTATTATAAAGTGCTTTATCACACAGATAGGTCAAGGACAAAATTATATCTATTACAACCAAACAATAAAAATACAATTTCAATGACGCCATTGATTTATATTATGTTCAAAGGCAACCATAAAAGAAAAAGCAAATTTCAAATTATACATAACCTTCGAGAGGATTACGTATTAATAACTGGTACCTGCGCAGTAGCGGCACCTGAATATTTTTGGCCCTTGTTGGTTTAATATTTTTGCAACCGATTAAAATTTGAAAAAATTGTATTTTAATTTATTTTTTAAAAATAAGTTTATTAAAAAAATTACCTAAGTTACATCTTTTTCAGAAATATGCCAAAATGATTATTAGTAATAATTCCACATGCATTATAATATGAGTTTGAGATGTGTAAATATTCTCAAACCCTCTGAGCCCAATACTCACCGATTTGATTATGAAAACTCTACTCGCGTGGACAAATATGTCACAAAGGATGGCAGAAAGAAAAACTCCAGGGAAAATAACAGATCCACCAACCTTGTTTTGTAGTTCTTGATGCCTGGAGGCCTCCGTACTTTCAACCAATCAATAGTTAAATTCAATCAGTGCAATCCTTTTGTGACTTGAAAATTTGCACAAGAGATGAGATTTGTCAATTAATACACAACTCATAAGTTTTTCACAATGATAAGAAAATTTTCCAAAAAACAGATGATGTCAGTTATTTTCTTGTTTTGATTCTATTTTTAAAAACAATCCATTTAGGTGTCTCTGTTAAATCCAAAGAGTGAGTAAGTACCATCGTTGTGATATAAAGTATATTTATTTAAATTTTCGAACAAACAAAACATATTGCAATGCCTAACCACCACATATGAGATGTACCATCGTAATAAAGCTAAGCTTGAATGCATGGGGATGTGTTATTATGTTCACTATTGCCTTATTTATGTGTTAACATATTCAGTTTATGCTTTCAGTGGGTTTTTTAATGTGAAATTTAACCCTTTCGAATTGTGGTTTATATTTCTGATACCTTCTGGTAATGTATTAAAATAATTAGATAAGTCTAAACTTAAATTTTAGGTCTTCGTAAATTTGTAATGTTGCATTGTAGAAGTATAATATATTAAGTTTTCCGGCTTTTAATTCTTTAAACATTTTCTTACTTGTACGTGGTTAAATTCAAAACATAATTAATTAGGTTCTAAGACATCTCGTCGTCAGAACAGCGAACAAATTGAATTAATTTTTAAAGGAAATTTCGACTCCATTCTATTCAAACGGATTGCACGGAAGTTTTGTTCATATTTGATTTTTTAAAAGAAAAACAAATATTACATACCTGATAATGGCAAAACTTGAAAAACCCATATTACCATTATTACAAGTGGAAGATCTTTCTTGTGCAATGATGGAGAATTTAGCTAACATAGGAATTGAATCGACTCCAGATACTAATATCTACAGCCTGTATGTCGGACGAATATCTACAGCTCATATGTTGAACTAATATCTACGAACTTCAGAGTGTTGACTAATATCTACAGAGCTAAGGTCGGACAAATATCTATGACGGTCCCAGTGTTGACTAATATCTACAGAGCGTAGGTTGAACTAATATCTACAGAGCGTAGGTTGGACTAATCAGCTAAATGTGTCCAATAGTCCGATATTAGGGATTTTAACATACATACTTACATAAATTAAGTTTTTTAAACTGCATACGAAATATTACGTTATTCCAATATGCTACACATAATTGCAAATCCAACCTCTGCCAGTGCTGTAGATATTCGTCAACACTTTGGTTCTCATAGATATTAGTCAGCAGTTTGAGCTGTAGATATTCGTCAACACTTTGGTTCTCATAGATATTAGTCAACAGTTTAAGAGATATTCGTCAACACTTTGGTTCTCATAGATATTAGTTCGATTTTTTCAGTTTTTGGAATTCCTGTAGATATTAGTAGACGCCTCCATTGAATCCACGTCGCCTGGGCTGAAACCTTCACGCAACAAATTGTCTTTTTGTAAATGAAAGCATTTATTTTGTATTCCTTAGCGCGGATAAAGTAACTCGCTGCCCGTGGCCAGTACCCAGATTTGCATAAGAAAAATAAACAATAAACACATAACTTGTTCCCAAGTTTATGCAGTGAATACAATAAAATATTCTGTAAAAGTATTTTTAATGAAACTGACACAGGGTGACACGAACAATTTGTTATCTTTTAATCTAGTGAAACAATGATTAATTATTCTGTCACGCCTTGCTCTTGTAATTGAACCATCGCAGTATTTTTGTGGAGAGCCCTCGCGGCACAGTGGTAAAAGTACTAGCTTCGGGAGCAAATTAAAGCCTCGCAGAAAACGTTCAAAAAGAAGCAGAAAGGGAGTTACGTATTTACAAATGTTAGAGAGAGCGCGCTAATATTAAAATGGAGGGCATTTAAATGGCAACACCAAGAGGCTTTAACGTGATTGATAGGAAAAATTATAAAACTTAGCAAAAAGTACTGCGATTCGAATGAATATTTTTCAATTTTTTATAAGAAAAACTCTCTTTTATAACTTTTGAAGGTTATTCCCATCAACGTAATATATCATTGAAGAAGAAGACAACAATAATAATCTAAACGAAAATATGAAAGAGAAAAAGACACAGATAACAGAAAAAAGATAATGGTCGCAAATGGGATTCGAACCTCTGGTCTAACCGGGACGTGCGAGTTAATCAATTTCGCTATTGCCACCATCTGTCAAGCCATCATAATCCCACTTGTGACCATTGTCTTTTTTCTGTGTCTTGTTCTCTTTCATATTTTCGTTTATATTATTATTGTTATCTTCTTCTTCAATGAATATTTTTCAGTTCAGAAATTAGTGGTAATTCCTTTATGTTATTTTTTAACACTAGACTCAGCTAGATAATTCCATAGAAATTCTACGTGAAGGAAGCACGCAATTTAGCATTAAATAATAAATAAAAACATTAAGAAAAAATGACTTAAGTAAGTCATTTGTCTCAACCCACCTGTCAGATTCTAAAGTCAAACATATCATATTTGAACTGAAATTTTTTTTTAAATCGGTGTTGCCACGATAACAAAGGTTTTTGGTTCCATCTGATTAAATTTCTAGATTACGTTGACTCTACTTGTTGTAAGTTGTAGTAAGTTTTCAAGATCTGGCAATAGGGTGTACACTTCACGCAGGTCAATGCCTTCGCGTGAAAGGAGTAGGTACTAACATTACGAAATGACTCATCAAATTTTGTACATGTGCAAAGAGTACCAAACATTATATAGTAGGAATAGTACATGTCTTGATTTTGTAACCCAGACCACTTTCGTCAAAAATATCCGTCTTATATAATTTATTGTTATACACATTTCCGAATTAATTATAGTTCTTATTTGAATGGAAATGTTTTTCATTTCGCACTTACACGATGATGTTTAAAGTACCTATATCACTTTTTAGGTTTCCTAACATGCATAAATCTGTATAGACACGGATATTTCTGTCAAACTTCGCAATATTTTGATGACTCTCTCACGTTGCAGATGAAATATTTAAGTACTGTACATTAAAAAATATTTGGATTCCTCATTTTATAAATGAAACGTATCGTAATAGTCTATGATTTAGTTCTTACTGTACTATAGGAGTAGATGGGATCTTCGGGTCACAAGGTCTCGTTGCCGAGTTGTGCTGAAGGTAAATGTACGTAGTCATTAGGTTTCAGGAGTTTGGAGATCAGAACTAGCCTGGAAAGACGTTTGTCTTTAGAAGTATTATCACTGTGTTATAAAGAACCCAAGTCTTTCGATAAGCATTCATTAATAAGTACTGGAGAATACAAGTCCCAGTACGTACCATCTTTACATAGTATAAAGCAAAGTCACTCCCGCTGTCTGTACGCTTAGATATTTTAAACTACGCAACGGATTTTCATGCCGTTCTCAACAATATATAGAGTGATTCATGAGGAAGGTTTAGATATATAATTTGTCAAGATTTTGTGTAAATTTGTTGATATATATATAATATATAAAGGAAGCGGGCTGGCAAGTGAACGGTTGGATTTGATATGTATGCAAATTAACAGATGGCGTTGGTTATAAAGGTTGGGTAATGGCGTTGTGTTTCGTTAGCCATAGCAACGTGGGTCTGCTAGTATTATTATATTCTTTGGAGAGAATAAAAGAGAGATATTAAAATAAAGAAAAACTTTTCTGACGTCAAATTCTACGTAAAAGTTCCGGCGTGAATGACGGCCGCGGCGGTTTGTTCGGATTGTCATCTATCTGTAGCGGATAGAGAAAGGTTGATCATGACGATGATAGGAAGAGGAATAAAGCCATGATCTTTTCCGTGTAACCGTGAACTTTAATTATTGGTACAATATTCTTTAGTCAAAGTTTCGGACAGCGTTGTAGCGCCCGTCATCAGGGCAGATATTTGGAGTTCGGGAAGAGCGTGTTAATGAACGTAGAAGGCGATAATGTGTCGCGCGCGTTAATCTTCTTAGGGCCGGTATTTCAGTATAATAATTAGCGAAAATTATGTTGTTTTCGACGTTTAGTTTTGGTGTAAGCGTCAAGTACTGGAAAACAAGAACTAATAAGGCTTAACCCTCGAGTCCCTTTTAACATTATTTGCTAAAGAAGGAAATAGTGCAACACGGCATAATAACCCAACAAATAATCTCGATTATACTTTTGACCATGAAAATCTCAAATTATATCCAGGTAAAGTATTGATTTCAGGTTACATTATATAGTACAGGTCAATAATAAAATTTCTATCAACGCTAATATTTATACAAGCGTGTTAAATATTTTCTGACACTTATTTCAATGTGTCCAAATTATCTGTAAAATGATAGTTAAGTGAATTTTAACCCCACGGGCATCGACAAAATAATATCATGACATCAAACATTCCCGCATGACACTTGATTCTTGATAAATTCGCTGTTCTAAATGTATTCCAAAATAAAATATTGTTTTTGAAAGGTGATGAAAGATTCTTTGAATTTTAGTATTGTAAATCGACATGTGCAATTAAATACTCAAATTTTTAAAGCAAATAAAGATAAAGTTTTTAAATGATTTTAAAGCTTACCGATTTTTTTATAGTGCAATTGTAATTATCAGTTTATGCGAAACAAAAAACAAATTTAATTAAATTAAAATTTATAAAAGTATATGTTTACTCTATATCTTAAAGTCTGCTATTTTATAAATCGTTCATTCCTTCTTTTTATTTCATTTCTTAGTTTTTATATCTCTAAGTCTACTATTGTATAAATCTTGCGTTCTTTCTTACATATCCTTTACTTATAGGGAATGCAAACTCGTTCTCGCGAGATCTCGTTTTTGCGAGATCTCGGCCTTTATCAGCGAGATTGATCTCGAAAAAAGGGCGAGATCTCGCGAGTTTAACGAGATTGCACTCGAGCATAAAAACGTCTTATTCGAAGGGCGGACTGACACGGACGGAGTTGCTATCTGTTTCGTTGGGTGCGCGTGAGGCGGTGGCCTGAGGTAGCCTGAGATCTGTGGTTCCAACTAGCGTTGAATCCGAGAGGGCCTTCTCAGCGGCTGGTTATCTGGCCAACAAAATAAGAAGCCGTTTAGCAGACGATTCTTTGGACATTTTGTGATTCTTAAGGAGTTGTTTTCAAAATAATTCGTAATAATGGCTTGTGATTTGAATTGAACAAATCTTTCATTTGATTGGTATATTTTGTTAATTAATCTGTAATATCTAATGGATCTACTGAGTAGATATAGTTTTATTTAATTGATAATAATATCTCAGTTTAATAGTCAACTCAACTTAGATAACAAGTTTAATTTTTTTTGACTTCTCGTTGTTTTGTTTGTTATAAAATAACTGTTTTATTACTAAAAGGTTTTTGATGTTATAAGAGAAGACTGGTTGTTTCTTTCATTTGTTATTTGATAGATACGTACGTCAAAGTTTACTACTTAGAAGGTTATTAAAAAATTATAGACAAATACGTCAAACAATGTTTGATGCATAAAAATCTACTGAAAAAATCGTGAAAATAAATGTTTGTCTTATAGTACTTATAATTTTTATTATTTTTTTCCTAATTTATTCAAATATTGTGATTATTTGCAAAAAACACATAAAACTGCCAATCTCGCGAGATCTCGAAATTGGCGAGATCTCCCAGTATTGTTATTCATAAACTCGCGGGATCTTGCTTGAGCCCCAATCTCGCGAGATTTGCATTCCCTATTTACTTACTTATTACAATAATTTTGTTACTAACTGACATGATTCATTCATTTATAATGCTTTTTTAATTTATATTATGATTTTTTAAACTCTTCTTGATTTTTATTTTTAAATTTATACATGATTTTTTAACCTACTTATTATTTACAATAGCCGTTATTACTAACTTACACGATCTTTTAATTTACTAATTGAGCTAGAACTCCCTCACCAAACATAAGAGCATTGTCTATTTATGGTGAGGAAAGGCAATTTTTTATTTCTTTGTTAAAACCTTATGTAACTGTAACTGATGTAACTTTACATTTATTTTTAATCAGCATTGCCAATAAAAAAATAAAAAAAATTCTTTATTCCATGATGTGGGGAGGATAGTGCAATCCCACACGTCCCATATAGTTGTACATGTTTTTATTTTTACACCATTAAGAAACAAGAAAATAAATAGAAAAACAATAGTTGTATCGCATTAAAAGCCGCATCCTGACTCCAGTGACTCAGTGTCTCATCAGACTGCCGAATCCGTGCAATCCTAGTTCCGTAAACATTGTTGATGCACTGCTATATCTTCTGAATCCAAATCTAATTCTACATGCATTGTTATATTGGATCCGGAGTCGTTCCATCGAGGTGGTTCGGTAGTGACACCGCGTTTCACACGTGTGTAGACTAGTGCAATATGCATCGAACAATATTTTTTTTTACATGGCTATTATAAAAGTTATTATCAATTCACTGTTTTATTACAAAATTTGCAAAGCTTGAGAAATATTTTTCAAGTGCTAATTATTGGGCAGAATTATTTTCAATTTTTTGGGAACGTCCTTAAGCTTGAAGCGTTGTGTTGCCTTTTTAAAAATGTTAACGTAATACAAAATCAGAAAGCATGGCTTTCATAACTGGGAGAAATATTTCCCAAAAAGATTCAAGGGGTTAAGTGATCGGCCTCGCGTTCGTTCCGGATCTCCTCAATCGTAATTCGGTCACGTAAATGATTTTACCAATACGTACTTCTCAAAGGTTGTTTACACATAATAATCTCATGAGACAAAGGTATGATCATGCCCTGTACAGTATACAGTGCATAACCAAGCATATTGCACATGCTGTTTTCAATATAAATAAATACATTTGAGTGAACAATCACCGATTCAAACCACATTCTTGCTTTATAGTATAAGGTCCGGACAAGAAATGTTGCCGCTGGAGCAGGTTAATTTTCGAATAATTAAAATATGCATAAATCTTCCTTTCAACACTTCTTCTTGCGAACAAAGATTGCATTCCTTATGTTCCATACATCACAAGTAGGTACCACCAAATCTTGGGTTTTCATGTGTTGGACACATGGTCAATGTTGGTCAATCCGCGGTCATATTTTATGCAATAAATATTTACGTATAAACAAAATACTCACGATGAATCATCTTGTGAACTTTGTTTCTTGTTTGTTTTTCTGTCTGTAGGCAGGCAAACTAAATTATTATTGTAATAAGGAACTCCAGCGAAAAATATTATGGCTTTAAAAAAATATGTTCATACAGACCAATGAACGCTGATTCTGAATATATAAGTTTTATTTCATAATATTAAACGTAGAGTTCTTAAAAAAATATTAAAAAGTGCATTTTTAAACCTGTCGTCAAAACACACTGTAAAGTTGGCATTACTGAATGGTTAGTGCTGACGTCACGCGTCACCAGTCATTGTATTGAAACTTTGATTATGTAGGTATGACAAAAGCCATCAGTATTAAAAACATTTCATGTTATTCGTTATTTCATGCTGTTTATAGAGATTTAGTTGTTGTGTTTATTGAAACTATATTTATGCCTAAATAATTCAATATCAAAAAAGAGGTATCTCTATTAGTTTATCTCTATTATTTAAAATATTGAAAAACTTTAAACTGTACGAAAAAATCGTATAAATATACTATATATTATCATAATGCGACATAGGCCGTGGAGTAGAACCAAAATGGCCGCAATCGATCAGCTGTTATCGTTTGCTTACACTTTTGTGGGTGATTCTTCGTTTTTAATAATATTGATTTTAAAAGCTAAAAAAATAATAATTTCAAACAATTTTTATACCACTCTCCCGTAATAATATTCAACAATATAATAATATAATAAATATAATATAATGAATAAATAATTCCACCTAAATAATGTTTTGACATATCGAATAGTATCATCTTTCTTCAAAATGACAACACCTGTTGAAAGTAAATAAAACTATCGATGGGTGATGGTCACACAATCCACCATAGATATGGTGATTTTCAGGGGCTCTTGAAAAATTAAAACTTTGACAATTATTTTAACTATTAAAACTAACTATAAACATAAAAATGCAGTTATTTAAGTTTGAAGGTCATATATATAATATATGACCGTCATATATATAATATAATATATAATATTCATTAAAAAAAAAAAAATTGCAGTGGAGTTCTCTATTGTGTTTAATACGTAAAACCCCCTTTTTTCAAATTTTAACACAGTTAAACTCTGCCTTTGTTAGAGCCCCCGTGCCTGTGCTGATTATATAGAGTTACGCCGAGCATAAGGCATGTTGTGAATATTGATAATGATCTTGTCAACTGAAATAGAAAATGAAAAAAATTATTGAAAAATAGGCTAGGATCATTTATAAACCAACTTATTTATAAACCTTGCCAATATATTTAACCTGTCTTTTATTATAGTGCAATGAGGAATCAAGTTGGGCTATAAATGTTATAGTTCATTTTATTGAATTATTGAAGGTACCGATTTCGTTTCTCCATTAGTCAATTAACGATCTTACCTTGGTGATGATTTTGAAGGTTTTAATTCGATGCTGATTATTTATTGATAATTTTTTTTTTTTTTTTTTTTTTTTTCTTTTCTTTATTCATTATATAACTTTTTATACAGTTTTTACAGGTGGTTCGACTACCATGCTAGGCACATGCCCGTATTATGGTAGTCGAATTATTAATATATAATTATATAAATGTAAGAATTGTTATTGGTTAATTAATATATAGTTTAGTTAGGTACAATGTTTTTATATAACAACGACTCCTTTAAGTGGTTTCAATAAGGTAGATTTATATAATAATAAACATAAAAATAAACTATTCTTATTGTAGGCTGCTGTTTTGCTAAATAAAATAGGTACGTAAATACATGATAAGTAGATAAATAAATAATGACTCTACTTGTGGAGATGTTGAAAATAAATCATCCAAATATAAATATTATTATGATAATTATCAAAAGTTTTTTTTTTTTTTTGAATTTGAATGTAATAAAAATTTAAAATAATAGTGATAAAGCAAATTTACTAACTTTAAAGTAAACTTAACTCGTTGACTTCAGGCATTTTTTTAAAATAGTTCCTCCCCTTTGTAAATAACCAATCCTGTACACTTTTGCTATAAAGCTTATCAGTTTTCGATTTCCTAGTCTCAATACTCAGTGAGTTGAACATTTTGGGTGCAATGTAGGAGAACTGTCGCTGTGCGAAAGTTGTTTTAGTCGTAGGAATTATGCATTTTAGGTGTGACGAGTACCGAGTGTGAATTTTGTTTTGTGTTTTTTCCATCAAATCATTTTTCCATAGGAATATGAGAATTGTCTTTATATATAATTGTCGAATGTCTAACACTGTGAATTTTTTATAAAGTGGTTCTGATGGGTGTGATGGGTTACATTTGAATATTATCCTTAGCAGAAGTTTTTGAATTAGGACTATGGGATATAGAATTGACATTGCACACCCTCCCCATCCCACAATACCATACGTAGCAATTGATTGAAAAAGTGCAAAGTAAACACATCTCAGTGTTTGTAAGTTAAGAATAGATCTGAGAGAGTAGAAAATGTAGCATAATTTGCGAAGTTTTTTTGTTGTAGAATTGATGTGTGCCTCCCAACGCAGGTGATCGTCAATAATAACCCCTAAGTACTTAATTTCGTTTGATATTTTTAGGTCATTGCATGAACAGTTTTTGTGAAGTGATGTAGGCGTGTTAGGGTTCTGTGAACATGAATGTATGGTAAGTTTATGACAGTTTTGGGGGAGATTTGGTTTCTGTATAGAAAAAATTAGGTATTTTGTTTTATCAATATTAAGAGTAAGGATGCGGTGGTATTTTGATAAGCTAAAAATATAATGGTTTCTGTCAATACATTATATTCAGGACATGATGCAGTGGTTGTTTGAAGTTAATCTAAATATTCAAATTTGATGGTATAAATAACACTATAAAATTTTGGAAAAACAAAAAATATTTGTATCTACAAACAGAGAAAAAAATGATGATACTGATTCGACAAAATGTCGAAGAAAACGTTTATGTAATCATAGTTTAAATTGTTTTGATAATAATGATTCTTTTATTTTTGGACATGTTGTTGTGTTCTAATTTTGGCTATTTATTTGGTAATATGATCGTCATCTCTGAGGATTCTGTGAGGAAAATATTTTGAGAAAAGTAAGGAAAGAACCTCGGTCCTATGTTATGCATGTTTTCCAAGGGAGAGAGAAAAATATAAGCAGAGCTATCGAATCCAAGAACGAATTTCAAAAGTAAAATCTAAAAGTAAAATCTTCACGTATGTGGGGCATGCATTTCCCGCAGTGTTGAAGGCTTCAAAACGGCTCTATCATTCATTGGAGCATCGTTCATTGATATACCAGTAGAACACTCGCAGCATTCCTACTTGACATCTTAGTTCAAAGGCTGCAATCCTTTGGGGAATATAGGACAATTTATCAAACCGATTGATTTAGAATTTAGAACGATGGTGCTGTGATTGATGTATGCATTGTGGCAAGTAATTCAGTGGTCTTACAGGCCTTGGCAGGTAGACTGGTAGACAGGTTTGGTCACGTTGATGTTATACAGCGTGGTAGGTGTACGCCGAGCCTGGTGATGGGACCCGCTGGTACTACGGTATCTCCGTACCTACAGCACCTTTAGCTGCAGGGTCATCCTTTCACTGAGTTGAAACCACAGCGGTATTGCGATTGTTTAACAATGTAAAAAAATGCGTGGTTTATGGTCAGCGCGTTTCCTAGGATCGGTAATTTATTATTTGCGTATTGTTTAAAATTATCCCATTTTTTCTGATTTTAAGATTCAGTAAAATCAGCTTTCCCATTTTATTATTGATGTATTGGTGTTTTGGGCACATGACTTGATTCACGGTTAGCGAAATATGATCTTCGTTCACCTCGTGTAGTTTTATCGAGAAATGCTTTCTTTGTTGATCCGTTCTTACCATGGAAGCAGGTATGGGTACAGTCACCCGGGAACCATTTATTGGATAAGGAACACCTCTGCTATAAGTCACCCCAAATAATTCTCTCCGTTTGGTGACTTAGCAGGGGTGCTGGATCCACAGATTCAGGTTTGTTCCGGTCTTGGTAGCGGATGCATCTGTCCATCAGCTGGATGGCAAGCCAGATCTGGAGAGAATGGTTGCGGGAGTTGGACTCTCTCAGAACACAGCATTGCAAAGCAGTCAGAGGGATAGATTCACACGTCTGTCACTCCTGGATACACATACCCCCAGATTTCTACCTATCATTCACACCATTTTTATTCTCAGATCTTCCTCTCTTTCCTCTCCTAAAAAGACTCATCCCAGCATCCCCAAAGATGACATAGGCCTTGGGGGAATTATTTTCCTCAGGGCCTCCTGTGTGGGGCTAATGTAAAAAAATATGCATATGGTATTATGTTACGTTTTCGACCTTTACGTTGTGCGTAAGAACGTGGTTTTATTTGCACATGTATGCTGTTAAATAATTTTTGCTTGACAGTTATTCTTTCGAAGGGATGTTCAGACTGTAGCAGAAAAGAACATACTCTCAGTACCATCTTAATGAAAGACCACCATCCTCTATCGAATTGTGTCCTGAATGAGCTTTAGCTATATTTAGTGGCCAAACCTCTCTTTTCCACGCACTTCCTCCACCCTCTAAACATTCCCCAATATTGAGGATGCCATACTTCCTTTGGCCTTGGGAAGTAAGAACTCTTGCGTGGTTACACTCCTAAATAAGTTTGAAAAAAATAATCTCTAAAATGTAATATTTACGACAAAAAAATTATTTTCTTTACATAAAAATATCATATTTTATTTTATTACTGCCACTACCCAAGGTTGTTTAAAAAATGCCACCGGGCAACTATCCAATTAAGACCAGATATTAAAATGTGTTAAATAAATAAATAATAAAAAAATCACTTAAAATATATACAAAAACAATTAGCAGTAAATTTACTTCGCTTCTTTGTACTAATTGTGTTTTATTAACGTTTTAAAAAACAATAACTTATTCTCACGCAGCGAATCGACGTAAAAAACAAGTCAACAATAATGCAATCTTTGACATTAATATTAAGTGAATTCAAAACGGAAAGTTTTCGTACATTAGAAGAATGAGGCATAAAGCAGGTATTAGTATTATTAGGCAATCTCAAAGGAATCAGAGGTCACCCATTAAACAAGATAATTTTTATTTTTAATGTCACCAGAACTCGTCTTACTCACATTATTATTATGAAATACAAACCATCAAACTACCCATACCAATATATTTTAAAACTAATGTTAATACATTTTATAGCCAGAAGCGTTTCAGCCGATGTGGTCATATCATCATCATCACCGTTAATAATTGCAAGTAGAGTTAATTTAATTTTAAAACGCATCAAAAATAAAGCATCGGTGAATATTTTATCATTTTTCACAATCATCGTAAGAAGCCATTTCAATAACTCGTGGATGAGCGCATACTCGTCGATCGAAAGTTTAGCAATGAGAACATAAAATCTGTTTTTACGTCCCACTAAATACTTTTTAATGGTGAGTTCTTGGGTTATGAAATTTATGGTGTTTTCAGTTTGTTGGACCACGAGTTAAAGAGTAACCACGAGTTAAAAAGAGTTTTAACTCGATACGATACGATTGTATTACCCCAGTCAGGAGTATCCTGTCTTGGTAGGACCGGTACACCTGGGGCACTGATTTGTTAGTACTCGGAACACGTGGTCTAAGGATGGGAAGGAGGTTGGAGGTTCAATCAAACGGTATATATATTTAAAAAAAATTATTCATCTTTATTTATTCGTATTGTACCTCTTATTGGATTTTCTTGGTCCTTCTTGTCTCTTCTTAAATCTTCTTGGATCGTCTTGGCTAGCCTTGATTCTTCTTTAATCTTATCGCTCCTTCATGGCTCTTCTTGCATATTCTCACTTTTCTTGGCTCTCGTGTTTTTTTTACTCTTTTTGGATCTTCTGTCTTTTAGCGACTCTTCTTCATTCTTCTTGGCTCTTCTCGGTTCTTCGTGACTCTTCTTGGATAGTTTTGGCTTCCCTTGACTCTTCTTACATATTTTTATCCCTTCATGGCTCTTCTTGCATATTCTCACTTTTCTTGGCTCTCATGTTTTTTTTACTCTTCTTGGATCTTCTGTCTTTTAGTGACTCTTCTTCATTCTTCTTGGCTCTTCTTGGTTCTTCGTGACTCTTCTTGGATAGTTTTGGCTAGCCTTGACTCTTCTTACATCTTTTTGTCAAATCATGGCTCATCTTGGATATTCTCGCTCTTGTGTTAAAAAGATCTTAAAAGAACTACCTGCATAGTGATAAGAAATCCTAATAGTATTCCTAATGGTATCTTCCAACACGAATTCTTTGGTAGTAAAAATATAATCTTTTAAAAATCTAATGCAGCAAAATCTCTCAGAGAGCTAATTTGATCAGCTTCTGGAATTTACGAAAATGGCATGTTGAAATATTAATTTATATGACTAAAATTAGAAAATATAATAAAAAAAAATATTTTTAGTTTTTTCGAAAAGAAAAAAAAGGTATTATTAAATAGCAGTATTTTTTAAGAGATTCATTATTAAAAGTGCATTTATAAAAAAGTCGAACAATGCAATTAGCTTAAGGTTTATGGTCTTTTGCAACTTCACGGATGTACCTAAGGAACATTAGATGAAGAATATACCAAAAACAACCAACATGATACTATTGGCCTTGATAATATTAAAACGTATCATGACAATACGTAACCTTGAGTGCTTTTTATTGAAAAGATCATCAAAGATCCAACGGTGACGAATATGACTGGCGATGAAGAAATATGAATAATGTTCTAAAAATGGGAGGGAATAATTATATACAAGGTGGTAACTTCTTATGCATTGATTCTGACAAAATATGTAGATAGTTCATTGATTGAAATAATAATATCATTAATAAAAACAAAACAGTGTATCCTCAAAAATAGATCCTTAAAGTGATGTACTTAATTGCAACAATCTTTACATGGTATAAAATGAAGTCGCTCCCGCTGTATGTGCCCTTAGAACTTTTAAAGTACGCAACGGATTTTCAAGCGGTTTTCACCTGTAGATAGAGTGATTCACGAGGAAGGTTTTTAGGTTTATAATTTGTCAAGACTTTGTGTAAAATGATCGAAATATATAAAATACATAATATATCTGGCCAACGGCAGCGGGCAGCGACAGCGGGCTGGCAAGCGGGCGGTATGGATTTGATTTAACAGATGGCGTTGGTTATAACAGACGTCTTGGCAAAGCATAGCATGACAAGGGGAGTGGTGCTATTAAATGAAATTGCAAACCATTTGGATGTATGTAAGTGACTGTTCTTTATATGCCTTAAAAACATTATTGAAGAGTCACTAGCCTAAATGCTGATAGGGTAACTAAATTGTACTGTAATTGGAATTATTCTGTTGTACAATGATAATAAAAAATAAAATAAAATAAAATAAGTTATAAATGTGTTGCCGGGTCTGCTAGTTGTTTAATAAAATAAACATTAATTCACAATCACTCATAAATTGAAAAGTCCGGGTGATTATTTAGTACATCGATCTATTTACCGTTTGGTAAATAGATCGATGTTTATTAATAGGTTGTTTTAAATTATTGTTTTATTTTTTTTTCATATTTTTTAATACTTTTTAATAACCTTGTATTTAAATAAATGAAGATAATATAAGCGAAACTCAATCGAAAATCTGGAAACAGAAAAATCAGAAAAACATATTGACACCTCTGGGACCCAGGACCTCTTGCTGTCAATATGTCAATATGTTTTTCTGTTTCCAGATTTTCGATTGAGTTTCGCTTATATTATTTTCATTTATTTAAATATTACAATTTGAGGTTTTACTCATATAGTTAAAATAAAAAAAAAAACCCTTGTATTGTTTCATAATGCTTTCACACAAACAAATATTGAATTAAGTAAGTCTAAATTTAAGCTTTAGGGCGCGGAGTTTACACCCATTTACTGAAGAGAAAACTTCTTTAGCACGGTTGAGATTTGAAACTAGGTGAAACGAAAAAGCGACCCTAAAAAGAGACAAATCCATACTGCTATATGATTTAGCCTGCCAGAGAACGAGATAGATTAATCGGTCTCCTCTTTGTGCGGTGCTTCGTAGCCTTCCCACCCTTGTCTATTTAGTTTTATGTTGCTTCTACCGCGTGTGAACTGCACACTTGTAATTTTCATAAATGTAATAATTTTTATTATTATTTTTATTTCCTATTTATTAATATAAATATATTTTTTTAATTATTAACACATTTGGTGTTGATTTTTTTAGCCACGCTAGCGATTCGGAATTAGGATGAAACGGAAATGACGAGTACAGCACGTGCGAAGCATTATACTCCAATCAAGTATCCTAATGGTTGAGATATAAAACGGAAACGAGGCGGGTTCTGCGCTCATTGGCCTGCTCATTGCGCTTTTATTATGACCTCACTTTTCAAGGCTCCTTGGTTCTTCATAGTTTGAGATTTTTTTTTACATGAGCTCCACACAAGAAGCCCTGAGGAAAATAATTTCCCTTGTCGCACCAATTTCATCTTGGGGGATGTCGTGTGAAGGGTCTTTTTAAGTAAAGGAAGGAAAAGGTTAGACTGTTTTTTTTTTATCTGAGCCAACTTTTCAAGTTGTCGAGTTAGAAATTAGAATTTTTTAAATCCTATTCGAAAAAATCTGTTGCTATTAGAATAACATCAGCTGTTTTAATTATTTTAAAATACGTCTAAGCGTATTGAAAGCGTATTGCGTAACATTGAAAATATTAAAAAATTAAAATGTTCAGATCGAAAACACTTTATTTTTAGGTTTTAGATTCACCAGTTTCCTTTAATGAAAATTTTTGAAAGAAGGTTCAAATTTTTTACTGAGCATGACTACATACATGACTACGTACATGTGTCGAGTCTGGTTAGTTTACATTTATTTTATTTTATATTTAGAAGGTGGTATCACCAAATAAATCTTCAACCTGCACATTGGATCCCAGACTTGCCCTCGAATTAAATTTTAAACCATGAGGTGAACGACTTCTATACCAAGGCTTCCATGAATTGCTTCCTTTTCATGAATCAGTTGGGTTTAACCAATCGTATTTAACGTCTCTCGTGATATGAACAAGACATTAATGTGTTATTTTTCTTATATCTATTACCTTCAATTTCATGTTTTTGACCAGCCACTCATCGACCATTGCAGAGGGATTTTGAAGATGTGCCTTCAAATTCACTTTTAAAATCTTCCATCTTCCAAGTCGATGCTTGGTTGCACATCCAGGTTTTCATGCCAAACAGAAAATTAGAGAAAACATTATAAACCAATCTCCTTCTAACCACGAGATTCTCCATCTCATCAACTTCAAATAAGGTTATACACTCAGCTTTTAAACTAGATAAAATCTTAAATAATGTCCTGACATTAAATGAAACCTTTTCTTCATTATTCCTTCCAGTGCCCTCGACACCATCATTAAAGCACAAAAACTAATCATAAAAATAATTCTTAATCTGCCGCTTACTACCAGCACTGATACGATCGTCAATACCTTCAACGTTATGGACATATAACAGTTCTACTTAAGATCCATCTTAGTTAATTTGCACAAAAACAACAAAACACTATACAAAGCTACACAAACAATACACTATACTCGATCCAAAAACAAAGAACTTCTCCAACCTCCTTTTTCCAAAACCACCTTTGGACAAAGACACTTTAAATACATAGCTTGCAAACTATACAATGCACTACCAGCTACGATCAAAATAACTGAATTCTTGACAAAATTCAAACAAGATATAAAGAAATGGATTGTAAGTATTGGAAGCTGCACTATTACAAACATCTGTAAAATAGATCATACGTAGACAGAAATAACTAATAACCTACGACCTAATTCATATGAAATAAATGAAAATCCTGTCAAATTTAACTACATAAACAGAGTAGACAGAATTACTACTTTAATTCATCTCCTCCAACATTTAAAAGATAACTCCATTTAAAAGATTTACCCACTCTTCCAATCGCATTTCTGTTTTGATTCTATTCAAATTAATATGTATTTTACTTTAAATATTCTTGTAACTACGATATTATTTTATATACCTCTACGCCTGTCTCGACACAGGTATATCTTAGTGAGCCAGGCATAAAAAAACCTAATATAAATATACTTTTTATAGATAAATAAATAAAATATTATACCCGGCTTTTTTTATCTTGTGAGGGGTGGGATAAAAGGTAGGGTGGTTTTTCTAAATCTTATATAAACAGTGACCTTCCTTTTGTTTCGAAGATCAAGATTAAAAATTTCATCCTTCTTGGAATAAAACTGTAGATTGGTATAAAAAAACAAACCCACGACAATATTTTTAGTGTACGTACTAAGATAGTTGGCAGATAGATCTTCACTTCTTGGTTTAAACAATGGGAGACTTGCAAACGAAAGCCATACAATCCTACAACTTATCTATATATTGTGGATGATGACTCAACCTTCTCGTACACTGAGTTATTTTCTCGAGTACATACGAGTAGTATTGAATAGTCCAATTATTAGTCATGTAGTTTCAAATTTGAAGAGGTGGGACCAGCGCACAGACTACAGAACACAGAACCTACCGAGACGGCGATGAATGTAAGACGCTAGGAAGGTACCAGTATATTTAATAATACCAATTTCACGTCACGTTTCAGGCGCGATAAGTTTCTCCATTGTCAGTTTAATTTATTACTCCCAGGTCGTGAGTGAGCTGCTGATTTTCTCGGTAAACATACTATTTAGAAAATAAATTCGAATTGAATATCTGAAATATAGTTGATTTTATTAAATTTCTTCACTTTTGAAGAGGTGTAAGTGTGCCAGATGCACGGATGTGAAAGAAGAGTGTGCGTAGTAAGTCTGATTGATATAAAAAATATAAAAAATGAAGCCTTCTTTTCACTTTCATATTATGAAGATAACGCACGTATTTATATCCTTGCGTTTCGTAACATACGGTGTAAGTTGGATTCACTTCCGTGACGGGGGGCTGTTTTATTCAATCCAGTTGAAGATTTTATTATATGTAACGACAATGTTAAAATGATAATGTTTTAGTATAAGATAATTATTTGGCATATGGCAGCAAACATCGTCGATGGAAACTGATATAATCGAGTATTAAATCAAACGCGAAATAATAAAATAATACATAAACCGTACGCGATAAACAAACTTTTTTTGAAGTGAAAATTTCTTTATCACCGTTGTGATTCGATACTCGATGAAACGAAATAGCGACAAACACATACATTTATAAGACACAGCCTGCGAGAGAATGAGATAGAATAAGCGGTCTCCTCTTTGTGCGGTGCTTCGTAGCCTCCCCACTATTGTCTACTTTAGTTTTCTGAAGGTTTCACTTTTACTGCGTGTGAATTACACAACATTTTTTTTTATATTACAGAAACACTTTATTTCTTTATTTAATTAGCTGCATCTTCAAAAAATAAATTTCCACTATTTTTAAATACTTAAAATAAAACGGATGAATGAACCACCACGTCAGCCATTCGGGGGCTCCAGGTGGTAAGAAGTGCGGTATTCACATAAATAAAATAACAAAACACAGTATGCATTATGAACAGCTGTAATGATAGGCAAATAATAAAAGATGCACAGTAATAAACCATAATTTCCCAACCAACAGGAATAAATCGACTCATCTAAAATTTGAATACAATTAACGTTGTTAATTTTAAATGCATGAGCAACTAAATGTCGTAACAAAATATCGAGAGACTAAGAAAAATCAATATAGGTCCTACAAAGCCGTCATGACCCAGTTCTTTCAAATTCTTGTTCGTAACTTCTCATTGCGTTATTGAGTATGACTCGAAACTAATCATAAGTTTTTTCGAGCTAATTTTGATTGTTTCTATGCTGACAATAATTTTATTCGAGCATACAATGAGATAAACTTTGAAAATGTGGGATTCCGTGCAAATGTCAAATGCATTTAGAAAATGATGTTCATTGACTTTATCCGAGAACTGAGTCTGAATAGGCTTCTGAGAAACATACTCTCAGGGGGTAAAATTGCTAAGGAGATATTTCACCGTCCTTCATGGATTTTTCAGTAATTTAATAACGAATTACATACGTCAGTTTATCACTGGAGTTACTCATGGAATAGCTGGGTTAACCACAGCAACCTGTTTTCTAGATCATTGCCAGATGCAACATATTTTCAGAATTAAATCCGATATTGTCATTGATATTTATTTAATGTACTCGATACATAAGTGGGGTTAGTCGCTAAATTGGCCTCTAGAATACGCAAATAATTGCTCAATGTAATTTGTCTGGAAATTTTGCAGCAAGATAATAAATTCGTATTTTTTATCAGTTCTCGTTAAGACAGTTGTAAAGACACTTTGCAAGGTCCAGCTAAGTTAGCTACCATCGTCACGACAGGTAGGCTCGATTGTCAGCACCCGCTTATTAAATTATAATACAATCTAAATGATTTGTAACCGTAATGTTATACTGAAGTTATCTGGTCACCGATGACTGTTATTACATTTTAATTTGCAGTATTTACAATTCATAATTATAAGATGTCATTTATCGATGACCAGGGAATTATTTGGTTTCATTTACGGTGTGTCAATTGTCCGAAAACGGAATCACTTCTTGTAGTAGAATAACCGCAGTCCCCAGCGTTGCCCGGACTTGATGCAGATTTTTCGAAAACAAATGAAGACAGAGTAATTTTCCTAGAGTAAAGTCAAGTGTTTTGGGAGGCGGGAATGAGTACCGCCGCCCCGGGGTAATCGGATATTGGTATTGGATAACCAACACCTCTGCCATAGATCACCCCCAAGTGGTTCGCTACGTTTGGTGATTTAGCAGGGGTGCCCGGGTTCATGGGGTGAAGTTTGTCTAGGTTTTGGAGGTGGATGACCAGGACACACTGAACACCAGGTTCCAACCCTAAAAAAAAAGTTTGCAAAGAAGCATCAAAATTCCGATTTAAAGGGTGGGAAAAGGAGATGGGACGAATTTTCGGAATTTTATATGGACCTCTGTCCATACAATCTCTCTCTGGTTTCAATCCTGGGATTGGTTTGCAGCAATTTCATCTATTCGTTTCTTCCACTCTTCCCTGTCTTGTGCGGCTCTTTTGAAGTCTGTATATGATAAGCAGCGCACGTCCACCAGCAGGTCCTCCAGGTACTCTCGGCGTGGGCGTTCCCTAGCATTTGTCCCCTCGGTCATACCCTCCATTATGGCATGCAAGAGGCCTTCTTGTCTAATTGCATGGCCGATCCATCTTGCGCGCCTTTCGGACAAGGTCCTGAGCAGGTGCCTTCCTCCTTCGATTCTTTGAAGAACTTCCTCATTTGTGATGTGGTCTCTCCAGGAAATTCCTAGTAGTCTTCTATAGGACCACATCTCAAAAGCTTCTAGTCTCCGTTTATCTCTTTCGGATAGGCACCATGTTTCGCAGCCGTACATCAAGATACTCCATACATAGGTCTTGATGAGGAGTATTCTCAGTTTCAGGTCTATATTATTCGATTCTATTATTTTCGACCTTTTATTGAATGCAACCCTAGCATGGTGTATACGGCTGTTGACCACGCTCTTAGATCGACCGTCCCGTGTTATTTTGCTCCCGAGGTAGACAAACTCCTTGGTGTTCTTTAGTGGAACTCGTGACATCTCTACTCTCATCTGATGTTGCGTTCGGCCTACAGTCAGCAGCTTTGTTTTGTCTTTATTTATCTTCATGTTGTAATTGTTTTGAAGAATGCTTTGCATGTTTGTTAAGGCCTCTTGCAGTTCTTCTTCGCTTTCAGCGATCAAAGCAATATCGTCAGCAAACCTTATCATATCCACCTTTTGCCCGTGTATCTTTACACCTTTTCTGTGACTCATTCTCTCTCTCAAGTCATCAATCGCACTTTGTATATAAGCGTTAAAAAGAATAGGTGACAGAGAGCATCCCTGTCTCACCCCTTGTCTCATACTGGCTTCTTTTGTATCATTGTCACATCTAATTATAGCGGCCTCATTCTTGTATAGCGCCTGGATTATTCGTCTATCTCTATATTTGATGTCAATTCTCTTCAGAATCTCGAAGAGTCTTTTCCATTCAACTTGGTCGAAAGCCTTCTCCAGGTCTATGAATGCGATGAATGTGTTTTGGTTTTTTTTTATTCATTTTTCAAGTAGTATTCGTAGCGACAATATTGCTTCTCTGGTTCCTACACCTCTTCTAAAGCCAAACTGGTCTCCGGAAAGGATGTTTTCTACTTTTGGTTCGATTCTTTTTAGAATGATATTAGTCAATATTTTTGAGGCATGGGATATTAGGCTAAGAGTTCTTTGTTGTTCACATTTCGTCGTGCCCGCCTTCTTTGGTAATGCGACAATTAGGCATTTCTCGAAATCCTCTGGTATCTTTCCTGTCTTATACATTGTCTGTATCATTTTGAACAGGGCATCTATAGTTCCTTTTCCTGCTGGCTTAATTAGTTCAGCCGGAACGTCATCGATTCCGGGTACTTTCCCGTTTTTGAGATTTTTCAGTGCGAGGTCAAACTCTTCTCTAGTGATTGGATCTCCCAAATCATCTGCGTCTACCTCATTTTCTCTTTCTATCAATGTTTCGTTGTCATTATTTCCCTTTCCATTGTACAGCGTTTCGAGATATCTTTTCCATCTCTCTCCTATTTGGTGATTTTCAAAAAGTATTTTGCCGTCTTCTCCTTCTATTGCATTACCCTTTCCAACTCTCATCCCAAAGAAGTCTTTCACCGCAGCGTGAGCTCTTTCTACATTTCCTCTCTTGAGGAAATGTAGAAAGTCAATATGTATATATCAATGTCCATTGTATATATCAATGTCCATTGTCCATACATTCATACTTATTTTGAAGTTCAATTGTGCAAAATTTCATCAATATAAAACGGTATATAATCAAAATAAATCGGTAATATAGGTAAAAAAAATGTACATTTATATAAAAATCAAAGCCGTGTATCACAAAACTAAACATTTATTTGTTTTTTTTTTTTTAATTCGTCTATTTCATTTCATCAATTTGAAAAACATATATTTTTATGTGTGGGTTAATCGATTTATTTGAATGCAAAAAACATCCTTTCGAAATGCAATTTTTAAAATTCGGTATTAATTACATGTAGGGATGTAAATCTAGCATACAAAGAATCTTGCTCCAACGCTTTGAAATGTTTGCGACATAGGCAAGAAAATAATGACACTACAATAATCGGAAGTGCCAAATACCGTTGGTATTTTAAAAAATGTTCAAATATTTTACGAAGAGAATGTCACCTTTGATTTCTCATCGTAAATTTTCACATTAAAAGCTATTTAGCCAAGATATTTTCTGAAATACCGATTAAATACGATTTGCGTTATAGCAATCCCTATTGTAAGGCAAAACCATGATATGTGAGTGCTATATTTATATATTACAAACCTTTATTGATGATTTGTGTTTGCGTGACAAAATAAAGACATGATCTTATTTTGTGTCCTGTTCACAGTAAATCCGTTTATGATCCGTCACATTCGTAAGGTTTACTAATCTTGATTCATGCTCTTTTAAAATAACGACTGACCTTATTATAACCCAGAACTAATTCAAACATAATTGGCATTCGGTTGAAACTTTGGTTGAAACATTAAAGCCCATCCAGACTCACGGCGAGAAGCCCCGAGAACACCCGAGAAGCGTGAAAGTGATGTGTTTCTCGCATTCTCTTTCTCTGGCTCGCCTGTTCTTCGATGGCTGTCGGTAAATTTGGCCGCTTCAAAGGATTTCTCGGGCGAGAAGCAAGAAGGCTACTACACTCACGTTTTGTCTCAGTGTTGTTTAGTGAGCGGTTGAGAGTAGACGTGCGTTATATTTTTGTTTTTGTTTCGAAAATGTTGTTTCCTTGTATTAAAAATCAACAAGAGTTGCAATTTATAGAATATTTTCAATGTGAACCGGTGTTATGGGATGCAAAACATCGAATTACAAAGACAAAAGTTTGAACCACGATGCGTGGAACAGACTTGAAGAAATAATGCAAGTACCTGAACTCAAAAAGAAAAAAGATTCCCTTTTTGCTAGTTAACGGAAATATAAAAAAATGGTGAATGATTCCTCCAAATCGGGTGCTAGTGAAAATGAAATATATAAACCTATATGGTTTGCATATGATGCTCAGGATTCGCTCTGGATTCGCTCTGGATTCCTTTCTGAATCAAGGGCTAACTACAACGTTCAACGTTACAACGTTCACAAAATTATAATATGCCATGGCGCACAGAGCCAAACCTGCTGCATTTTTATAATCGTCTGTAATGTCGTCCATACCGGATGGGAAACAGATCACGAGTGAGAAAAATGAGAGTGTGGATAAGTGCTTGTTCTCGCGAGAATTTCTCGCCGAGACTTCTCGCCGTGAGTCTGGAATCGCTTTTATACTGTCCGATCGTTAGAGTTCCTCAAATTTAATTAAAACTCATATTTAGGCTATTATTACTAGACATATTATGTATTACATATGTACTTGTCTTGAATGCATTACGTTTTTAAGCTCGTAAAAAAATTATTTTGGAGTTAATCTCCATTCAGGTGGCGAGTTAAAAAAATAATTATATAAAATTCCTTCGATAGAAAAAAATCGCAAAGCACACCCAGAAAATTATTTATTATGCTATAGGACACACGCATTATGACAGGACACCCGGGTAAAATGGGAAAAGTGGTAAGGCCCAGACTGAGGTGAAAGACGAGGTAAGAGGGGATGCAGCACGGCTTCTCCAGGTAACAAACTGGAAGTCAGCCGCTGAGGACAGGAAAAGTTGGAGGTGAATGTCGCGGGAGGCCAAAGCTCGATATGGGCTATAACACCATCGGAGAGAGAGAGAGAGAGAGAGAGAGAGAAAGAGCTACAGGTATAAAAAAATTACAGCGTTTCTTTAAATGCTGCTTAACTCAGATGTTGAGAGAGTTTTTGCTTTATTTTAAATTTAATACGTCGTATTTTCACAACAGTCGCATATGCCTATTAATTATAATCGTTTTATAATTATTTTTTTTTATATGCGCGGTCCCCCTATCATTAGTTATCCTCGTACTTAGATATCGCCTATTCAAACCATCTACTTGCTTCATCTTTTTGAACTCATATAACAAAGCGTTATGTGTCCAGGTATTAAGCAAAACTTCACATTGTTTATTTCAATTGCCTTGGTTTTTGTTAAAAAGTGGAAAAAACCTTCATATTTATTTTTTGCGGTGACGAATGTATCTGTGTGATAATTAAATAAACTTTTTTTTTTACTAGCGTAATGAGAGTGCATTTGTTACAATGTAATATGTCATTGAAGAAGAAGATAACAATAATAATTTAAACGAAAATATGAAAGAGAACAAGACACAGAAAAACAAAAAAAGATAATGGTCGCAACTGGGACTCGAACCCAGTACCTTTCGTCTAACCGGAATGTGCGCGTTAACCAATTTCATTTATATAATAATTTATAAAATCAATCATTTATATAATTCGATGATGGGAATAACCTTCAAAGGTTATAAAAAGAAAAATTTTTACCGTAAAAATTGAATATTCACTTATATTTTTATAAAAGTCAATAATTCCATATAAATAGAAATCGGATCCGTGACGCTATCTAGGTTACAAACCAATTCCTAGAATGATTGTTTCCAATAAAAAGGGTAGTTGCCTATGATATCTATGGAAAAAAATTAGTTGAAGATAATATTGTTAATTCTAAAATTTGAAATATGAGTTTGACTAACATGACGGTTTGACAGTAGGTGGCAATAGCGGAATTGGTAAACGCGCACGTTGCGACTATTGACTTTTTCTGTGTCTTATTCTCTTTCATATTTTTGTTTAGATTGTTATTGTTATCTTTTTCTTAAATAATTAGATTCAATTCGTCCTATTTTGGCCGCATGCACAGAAAAGTTTGTAAATACATTATATTCTTCTGTTGAAATTTGATTTCTTTATTTTTTGTCATAAAGATGCAGTCCCTCCAATTAACTGACACGAACTGCTAAAACGATACTATAATATTAGTTTAACGATACAAAAACTTTATAATACGAATTGCATTTATCTTTTGCCTAGTTCTAAGAGGTCAGGGTTAACTTATAAGGCCAGAATTCCAATTGGACCCCTCTCTTTGCCATACCAGAAAATCGACAGTACAGGCTGTTCCAGAAAACGCACACAAATAAATTACACCAAATATTGTTACGAACGTTTGAATTAAAATATTATCAGAAAGCATCATTGGCGTGGAAAAAGAATTAGGACGTCAACAGATGAGATAGGCTGACGACCTGAAAAGAACTGCCATAAAGGATAGGGGAGAGTTGGTGAGAATTAGGTATCTTCTTCTTATATATAAAAATGAATCGCTGAATGTGATGCTAAGCGCATAACTTTCGAACGACTGCACCAAATTGAATAAGTCTATTTTTTGTGTGTTCATTATTGTAAGGACAAGGTTTTAATAAAACCTCCGGTGAGCTCTGGCATTATGAAATTTATATTAAAAAATTGCTATTGGTGGCACGCGCGGTTTGAAAACTGAATGTATGGAAAGCGGGAGGGAGGGAGAGATGGGGAGGGGGGAGGGTGGAGGGGAGAGGGGGGAAGGGGGGAGGTGGAGGAGGTGGAGTGGGAACCCCCTTACACCATGCGACCGCAGCCGCGGGAAAAAGCTAGTATACAATAAAAATGAAAATTTTTTTTCAAAACATTATCAATAAATGGACACAGTCCTGAAGATCTTGGCACCAAGCATTGCTTGCATTGTAAAATAATATCATTTGCTACGTTGAATTTCAACCCAGAAAAACGATTTTTTAATTAGATACTGAATTCCGTAAGCCTTTTACTTGTTTTATTTTATACTTATTCATATGAAAACGCGTTTATTTTAGAACCTTCATTCTATTTAGAGACAAATAATACTTATTGCCAAAGTTAAAAAAAAAATCTTTTTTTTGGAAAATAAAAAAAAAATAAAAATTTAATCTTTTAGATATGACCTTGTAGAACTCAAACTCCTTAAAAATCACGTGAAATTCTGAATTCTTGAAAATCATTTTTCGTTTTGAAAATATCACTTAAAATGATTTTCTTTTAAAAATATCATATTTTTGTATGCGTACCGCTGCCCCGGGAACTATTTATTGGATAACCAACACTTCTGCCGTAGGTCACTCCAAGTGGTTTGCCATATTTGGTGACTAAGCCGGGTTCATGGGGTGAGGTTTGGCCGCGTCTTGGCGGCGGATGCGTCCGCCCTTCAGCTGCACGGCAGGCCGACTTGGCTGACCGTACCATCTCGGAACATCGCCTTGCACCACAGTGGGAGGGATGGATTCACACTCCTGAACATACTGACCACCAGATTCCTACCCACCCTTAATACCCTTTTCCTTCCCAGAACTTCCTCTTCTCCTGTCCTAAAAAGACCCTTCACACAGCATCCCCAAAGATGAAATAGGCCCTGAGGGGAATTATTTTCTTTAGGGCCTCCCGTGTGGATAAAAAAATACTCACACATTTTCGATTTCGAAAATAACACACAAAATAAATTTGATTTCATTGAACTGAGTTACGCAGGAAACACAGACAACAGAAATTAGTATTTTTGATGACTTTAAAATTAAAATCAAAATAATTCCAGAACGGCGTTCGTCATACCTTTTGATTTAAATAATATTTTTTAATTTGGTTAGGAAAATTAAAAAAAAAAATGTATGAAGGAGGTCTCGAGTGCGTTTCTCGAGGTTTTATTTTTTATTATTTTAGAAACAACCATAAAAACCGTACATTATACATACATAAAATAAGTGGTAAATAGTTTACTAGGTAGAAATATTAGGTCCTTACATATGAAATTGGCGTTTTGCCGAACTGGCAACTTTGATCTCAAATATCTTCTCTTTGGTTAGGAATTCCAAATTCAAAATTATACAGCTATTTACTCAAGTATTTGTGTTTCGAAATTTATAATTCATTGTTTTATCCTTAGGTGTTTTTTTCTTTGTGTCACTTAGTTTACAAAATGGAAAACTTGAAATATCGCGTTATTTACGAGTACGAGTTCCACCGTGGCACCAGTACTGCAGAAACGGCTCGAAGGATTAATGATGTGAATGGCGACGGTGCCGCAAAAGAAAACACAGTGCGTTTTTGGTTCCAACGTTTTCGTTCCGAAAATTTCGACCTGCAGAACAAGCCCCGTGGACGGCCGGAGACCAAAGTTGATAATGAAGAATTGAAGGCTATTGTGGAAGCGGATCCATCGCAAACCACGTCTTAGTTAGCTGCAGGCTGCGATGTTAGTGATAAAACTGTTTTAATCCACTTGAAGCAAATTGAGAAGGTGAAAAAGCTTGAAAGGTGAGTACCTCACGAATAGAGTGAAGCAAATCAACAAACGCGCGTTAGAACGCTAGACCACGCACTGCACAACAGACGGCTACCAAATTAGAGGAGCTTCAATTGGAACGTCTAAGACATTCACCGTACTCTCCGGACCTTGCCCCAACAGATTACCATTTTTTTCGAAATTTGGATAACTTCTTGCAAGGGAAAAAATTCAACTCCGATGGGGCAGTCCAAACCGCCTTCAAAGATTTTATTGATTCCCGTCCGAATGGTTTTTTTAGTAAAGGGATCGATGAACTACCTATGAGTGCATAAATAGCAATGGTACATACTTTGATTAAATAAATATATTATATTAAAAAAAATCGACTTTATGTTCCTCCCATACAAAACGCCAATTTCATATGTAAGGACCTAATATTATATTATAATTACAAGAATCGATACCAATGACACGTCTCTATATAAATATCTAGTGAGTGATTGTATACATTTTACCCGGTGGGATTATTACATGATACATGCTAGGGAATGATTTGAAGTAAAGTTAAAGATAAACGATACAAAAATTATGCTGTGTATGGGTGTATGCATGTGAGGAAGTGTTTAATTTGTGTTAAGTAGTGGAGCGTTATGAGTTCGTAGTGATTAAGTTCCTAGAAATGTATTTCAAATGACGGCAGGGAGTCAAAATGTTATGGACTGTTAAAGCGTGTTAGTTTTGGGACACCCTGTATGCATGTATAAATTATAACTCTTAAAATACCAAGGCATGGATAGACTTGAGATGGATTTTAAGATCCACCAAAAATATGTTTTTCAACGATTGACATCAAAACAAGCTTTGTGAAAACTTGCATATTAATTATTTAGAGAGTTTTGAAAAGCAATGTATTATTATTTAGTTGTTTATGGTTGAGTTATGAATATATTTAAGGCTTGTGATTAATTTGCTGATAAGTAAAAGTGTTCATTCGCGTTATCTTCCATAGTCATCTCACTTGGCCGACTAATGAACAGTATTTCGAAATAACCCATCGCAATACGGAATTTTAAATGAGTTCATCTGATACTTATATAATAATATTATGAAGCTTTTCGATATGAAAAAAACTGTTTTAGATCTAATTGGAACCGTGACTGAAAAGGCATAAGCAATACTCGAATTCGGATATGTAAAAGTAGGCAAGTCCATCCGCGTAATTATTATTGCTCCATTGTATTACACAATTATAAGCCACTCTCGATTCACTATTGAATGAAGGCACCAATAGATTTCTTCCAGATGGTTTATTTTTTATTTTTATTTGAATACTGCACGAGAGTCCGAACTGTACCCAACCGTAGGGATGTCTGGAACCTGTGGACCTATGGCTTCCCCAATTGGAGTATGTTCAATTTGGGTACCGCCGTCACGGGAGCCGTTCATTGGATTACCAACACCTTTGTCTAAGTGGTTCGCTATGATTATTGATTTAGCAGGGGTGCCAGGGTTCTTGGGAAGAGGTTTGTCCAGGTCTTGGCGGTCTCACTTGCTGTATGGCGGGCCGGGAGAGGCCATTTGACTTCTCTCGACCAAACACCTTGCACCGCAGTGAGCGGGATGGATTTATAGGTCACTTTTGGGCTCAACCACTCATTAATAATAATAGTTTTTTCCAGAATGTATGCAGGGGAAGTGCAATGCAATACATTCCATATATTGAAATAACAAAAGAAAGACAAATAAAATTAGATGAGGTGAAATAATTAACATCAACACATAAATTAAATAGAAACAAATATGCATGAGAAATGAAATATTAAACACTAAAATTAATGCAAATAGCCATTTACGGGGGTATTTCACCATCTCCCGTCTCCAGAGGGCCATCAGGCGAGACTCCATCCAGGCAGTCATGGCGGTGATGATTGCATCCTTCGAATGGCGCAGTCTGCGCTATAAACTTCCCGTGCGGTGGCGGAGAAGTGCTCGGAAAGTATGCACTCGTCTCTCCAGGAACATTTCCCGAGCACTGCAGTATCTCGGTAGGCGGAAAAGTTGGCGATAAGCGTTATTGTAAGCAACCTTTAACTTATGCCATTGGGTTGCAGTGTAGTCAACCCACATTTCTGATGTGTACAGCGAGGTAAAGAAAGTGTTGGACAGTATATTTTTTACATTCCTTTTTCATTCCAGTACTTCCTCTCTTTTACTTAAACTAACCCTCCGTACAGCATCTGAGGGAAATTGTTTTCCTCAGATCTTCCTTTGTCGAGTTAATGTAAAAAAATGTTGAGAGGCTGAGGATAGTAGGGAGGGAACGAGATAGGGAGAATGAAGATGGGGTAGTGCCTGTCTGTTCAAATCTGGTCACCAACGCGGCTCAAGCCATTTCAAGCAAGGTTTAAATTCAGAATTACGGTTTTTCACCAGAGGATACTGAGACAAACTGATTGGGGCGTAACAACATAAAAATTTGTTGGGCTTCTTCGGGAATCGAATCGTAGACAACTGACTCAGAATTAAGACTTTTATGCAGTGAAGAGATATACAACTGTCGCAAATTGGAAAACAATACGTTTTTTGTACCCCAAATATACTCAGGAATCGCTGGTTAAAATCCTTCGGGTACGTGCTGTTACACTCCGTATTCGCGATAGATCGGAGTGGTTATGGGTAAAGCTAGTCAGCATAGGTTTTCAACGTGGGCGTGGGCGATTTTGGGCGTTTGAGACTTTCAGGGGGGGCGGAAGAAGACCCAGACAAAATTAGGGGGTGTTGAGATGCCACAGTGAGGGCGTGGGCAGGCACAAATACTTATACAAGAAATTATAACTATTTCATGTGACCGATGTAAAATTCCCATAAAGGAGTAAAACATGTATGTAAAATACATAACAGGGATTACGGCGTGAGACATACATTATAGAAGATATATCAAAAGAAAGAAAAAAAAAAACAGATAACCCCCCCCCCCCCCAATAACAAGTTGTAGTAAATATAATCGTGGCAATAGCTGTTTCAGATTCGCGACAGATTGTAAGTAAAAAAAATGGGGGCTCTAGAAAAAAAAATTCTAAAAGTGGGCAATATAAGGTTGAGAACCTATGAGTTAGTGTGATGTAGTTACCTCATCTTGTAGGTGTAATGAAAAAACGGGTACGGATAAGATTATGGATATACGATACGTAAACTGTACAAATATCTGTAAAGTGCGAGAGTAAATTATTATTATGTACATTTTACGTTGTGTTCTCAATTTGGCAAGTTCGAAGTGTCCATAAAAACTCCCAAATGTCTGCGTTTTATGAACTTGCTCAGGAAAGTTGTTTCAAGATGCCTCGGGAATAAAGATCTCTACAGAAATAAAAAAAATATTATTGTGAAAGAGATAATTCTGCTAGAGCATTTGAAGAAAAAAAGCCGTAAGAGAATGCAAATACGCCATACCGGTTTGTTGAACACAAGCACACTTGGTGATGGTGTTCCGAGTCTCGTTAGTTGGTCATGCCTTCTTGTATGCAGGAAGTTTTGTCAATGCAATGGCGGAGGAATGTTACTAGAATACCTAATCAAACTATGGTCTTTCTAATATCTTTTGATGGTTGTATAATCTTTGGTGTAAACAGAAAACAGTTGGGTTACGTCATATCTTTCTACGTAGGCATTGTGAAAATAAGATATCCTTATTATTGCACAAGGGTGTGTCGTGGCATTTATAATCAATGTACATTTATTATATAGTGGCATTTATAAGCAACCACAACAGCACAGCATCACTATATATTTAAGAGTATAAAATTATTCAATAAATTACCCCTAGATATACGATCGGAAGAAAACTACGACAAATGTTAATTTTTTTTTAAAAATATTCTGGTACCACCTCATAACTTTTCTTATTGTTCGGATTTATGTTTTTGCTTTATCAATCCTTTGTATCATTTATAACTAACCTATATTTTTATTAAATTATCTACTAATAGGTTTTCTAATAATATTTTTATTTTAAATAGATGTAAAAATATATACCTAGTTGTCCTCTCCTAAATACAAGCAGCTGCTTTATCAGGAGAGTCATTAAAATATTATGTTGTAAAATTAAACATTGATAAATGTTTCAATTAATAAAAAAAAACTAAACATTATGAAAGAAAGTGTGTTTGCCACTAAAACTCAGAAACGAGTCCCGGTACGATCAAGGGAGTTGTGGTAGCCCTCTATCTCACATCCTTGTTTTATCCGAAGGGCGTGCTTTTGAAGATGTAGGAGCTGGAAGTTTCGCCCTTAATTTTTAGAATACTCCAGAACATTCGAGAGTATTCGAAAGCATTCCACAACATTCCAAAACATCCCGGAAAATTCTGGAATGTTCGGGAATAGTCTGAAATGTTCAGGAACATCCCGGATCATCCCAAATCAAAGTGAAACATTCCAGAACACTCTCAAATGTTGTGGAATGTTCTGGAACATTGAGGACCATTCGAAGGCTTTTTTTGTATGGGTGGGGCTACCTTGCTTTATAAACCCCTACCCATTGGCTGGGGTATATAAAGCAAGATCCGTCGTAGGTTCGGCAAGAACGTCAGTTCAATCTCATACCAACTCATAAAAATAATAAAACAGTAATACATAATTTGTAACCAACCAACTAATTCTGATTCTCCGCGGAGATAGGCAAAGGACGGACCGCCAAACAACTCGGTCTTGGCACACACTCCTTGCCTCATTCACAATAAAGATGTCTAAAATCAAAGCTTTAAATACATTTATGGCTGAGAATAAAGAATACTATCCTTTATTCTACGATTTAGGCATTCTTCCTTTTGATTTTTAAAGTAAATATAATATAAATTTATGATATTCTAGCTGACCCGACAAACGTTGTTCTGCCATATAAATTATTTCTAGTGAATATTTTGGTTGTTAAATAAAAAATAACGAATGTATTGTAAGTGTGTGGGGATGGTATCTACGACAGATAGAGAAATGGAGCGCTGTAGACGATGACCACCGATAAAAACAAAAAAACACTTACTAAAGTAGGAAATAAAGAAAATCAATATGAATTTTGAAGAGCAATTGAGTGTACGATATTTTTTGTCAGTCCGTCTTTAGCCAAAGCAAATAAGCTCGATGGATTGCCCACGCGAGAACATGATGCCGATGAAATATCAAAATGACGCGACGCTTCTCGTGAATGTCTTGCGCATGTGTGGATGAGGCGGGCGTAGCGCCACCTGTCATTCAACAACATAAATAATTTCGTTCTGTTTGAAATACGAAAGACGGTTAAATTTGTTCATACAAAAATACTAAAATCGCCATTAAAAAATGGGAGGGTTAAAATATGGGATTATAGGTATTTTTGATGCCAAAAAAAAAAATTGTCAAAAAATAGATTTTAGTGGTATGAAATATACTTTAAAACCTATTCTCATACCTCCCAAATATACACAATTTTTTTTATAAAAGTCGGTCAAGCAGTTTCGGAGGAGTGCGACCACAAACACCGTGATATGAGATTTTTGTATAAAAGATTTTACAGACTGTTAAATTTGATGAAATATTCTCTCGGTATTTCCGAAATTGCCGCTTACTACGTAATCTTCACTTCAGATTTTTTTTCTTGGGAGATGCACTTGAATCTGGGGCTCTTCTTCGGGTATTCATAATAATTCAAACCATTTTTATTTATTTGGCCGAAGTAGATGTATAACGATTTTTGAAACTGCTTTTGATGAAATTAAAGTGCGATCAAATTATTTCATCTATGGTAGTTTTTTTATTAGCTCCACACACGAGGCCTTTAGTGAAACAATGTCCCTAGGGGCTTGTGTCATCTTTGAGGATGCTGTGTGGGGGGTCTATTTAGGAAAAGAAAGGAGTGGAAGTTCTGGGGTGGAAAAAGGTATGTGAGGGGGGGGGGGGTGAGTAGGAATCTGGGGGTGTCCATTAATGACGGACGTATGAATGTCCAAGACGATGGGTCGAGAGAGTCGGGCTGGAAAGATCAAAGGAAATTTTTCAACCAGTCTCTCCCGATCTGGCTCTCCATGCAGTAGGTGGGCAAACGCATCCTTCGCCAAGACAGACCAACTTCACTCCATGAACCCAAACACCCCTGTTAAGTCACCAAACGTACCACTTGGAGTGACCTATGACAAGGGTGTTGGTTATCCAATAGACGGTTCCCGTGACTGCGGTACCCATACCCCCCTCCCAAATTCAAATTGTAATAAGTAAAAATTAACAGTTTTTTTTTAATAAATTAGCTTAATTTGGACGCCACGCCCCTGATATATGAAATTTTCTTGTAGTAGTTACTTCAATTTACATTGCTTAACCGTAATAATTTTCCCGATGGTTTTTTTTTTTTTTTTTTTTTTTTTTTTTTTTTTTTATTTCATATATATCCCGTTAAACTACAGTTAAGTAGTTTGTCAACAGGATTTTTATTACAACTTTTTACATATTACAACTTAGACCTTAATTTATACAATAACAATAAACTTACACATTAATAGTAAAAACTAAATCGCCTAATACAAATTATTTCTACCTAGTAGCCATGTTTTCAGCAAATATCTGACTCTATTTGGAAATTCGCATTTCTTAATATTACCAGGTAGCATATTATATATTTTAGGCACATTATACTCAAGGGTTCGCTGTCCGTATTTATTATTATGTTTAGGTACAAGCATGCCTTCATTCTTTGTGAACCTAGTATTGTGCCCATGTTCAACTTTCCTCTTATACTCAGAGTCAGATATGTGCTGAATCAATATTTTATACCATAATAAGGCCTGCACCGGCAAAACTGTTAAATTTACTAACTAAAACGATTGTATATTGAATTGTTGCAACACTGCAAATTAATCGAAACCACGATAGCTGTTAAACATCATTAATAGATATATTATTTATTTATTTATTTATTATGAATTAACGCCGATTAACGGCTTTTACATGGGAATTACAATAATTTGAAACAATATATATAGTTAAGAAGAAAAAAAAATAATATAACAAAAAATTAAAGAGCACATATTGAAGTGACAGTATAAAGCAAAAATAGTAAGCTATTATAAAACAAACATGAAGAAAAAGAAAACCTCATATACATGAATGTGTACAAGATATTATGAATTAAAAAATTACTACGTAAAGTACGTAGGTAGTAATTAATTTAAAAATTCCAGAAATAAACATTGATGAAGAATATAAACATACAAAGTATATTAGATTATAATCTCTCTGAAAAGCGCTGACGAACAGCTTTAATTAAATAATGTTTGTATGTTGATAATCTTTCAATATTTATCATATCATCAACAACATATTTGTTACCAAGTATATGCAGGCGATTTATTATGGCATTATTATTTATTTATTTATTATTATTTATTATTTATTATCTGCAATTAATAAATGTAATAATAATAATAAAAACAATTATTCATGAACACATTTTAATAATTTTGTTCATTTTGTTTGTTTATTATATATCATTGATTATATTGACAAAAAGGTGACACTATACATTCTGCTCAGCTATACATTCAGGATTTCTCCTGGAATGTAGCTGGTTTTCAGCAGTGCCTCTAATCTTCTGTTCATTTCTCGAAATTATGTTCGTGTGTTGACATTATTGTGATCAAGCTCTGTGGCAATGACGTTATATACTTGACTCTTGGCTAAGAGGTCACGGTTTTAAAAAAATTAAAAATAGTTTAAAAATTTAGTGAATACACAAATAATTGCAAAAATCTACTAGGACGAAGGGTATATTTACGTACATCTAAATGAAGAATCAAAAAAACAATTATAAATGTAAAATTATTAAATTTCTAGCAGGCCCGGCCACACATTGCTGTGGCTAAAGAAACCTTTATAACCAACGCCATCTGTTGACTAAACCTTGACAAATTATATACCTAAAAACCTTCCTCATGAACACTCTATCTATTGGTGAAAACCGCATGAAAATCCGTTGCGTAGTTTAAAAGATGTAAGCGCACATACACCGTGAGCGACTTCATTTTATACTTAGTAAAGAGTAAAGATGAATGACTTATGTTACACAAATGACAATTAATTCAAGTAGAGGCAAGAGACACAAGATACGTAAATAGAAACACAAATATCTACTTTAGCACATGCTATCGCCACATTTGGGTAAAAGGGCTAAATTGGCGATATTATTTTTAAATATATCCGGGTGAAACGTGCTTTGGCGTCTTAACCCGCCGAGCGTTAGGTTCAAATTTGTAACATCGAGCGTAAGATTGGGTAATTTTCTCCCGCAATTCTTACCTAGGTCGTTTTGTTTTATTCTCGACTTATTACTATTTTTAATTCCATAGTATACTTATTTTAACTGTGTTCTAAGTACTTGTTATAAGAAAATATGAATACAAGTGTATAATTAGTAGTTAAATCATTTTTATTCAAATCAACATTTTTCTTAGAGAATTCAGCTTACGGCACTTAATTGTCCATTTTTATATAAAACTAGATAAAATGACAATAAAATTGACATTTTTTAAAGTTTTAATCACAACAAACACAAATTATAATAGTTTTTTCTTCTACAACTAATCGGACTTAAATTTTTCATCTTAAAAAATAGTAGCACCGAGCGCTAGATGTGTAGAACTGACCCGCCCACAACTTTGATGACTTCTAACTACCTCGCGGAGCGGTGGTTGACTAAATCCTTTCTTATTGCTTCTTTAATCACGTACATATTGTTTCATAGTGCTTTCACACAAACGAAGTATTGAACAGAGCAAAAGCAAACAATCACCTTCACGTTCCCTATATTAAATCAACTTTCCCAAAAAAACATGAATCGTACCTGGCTCCACACATTTTCAATATCTCCCTAACACAAACAAAAACTTACGTTACCCCAAATAAATTGGACTGGCTGTTCAAAAGATTTGTTATATGGTTGACTGAAAAGGAAAGAAAGGACATTCGGAATATCCTAAATAACTAATACGAGTACATTTTATAGATTCATTTCATATAATTTCCTACGAAATTATCTAATTTCCTACGAAATTATATAATATCAAAATATGCAGTGTATTGTATATAATATTAACTATCATGTACCTGTGTTGTAATGTAATACATTAATGTAATACAGCATACAATATTAACTATTGCCCACGGTATTTATATTTTCTTATTTAAATGTATAATTTTAATTTACGTATGCAATCTTTTTACAAAAATATGTCAAATTACAAAAACAAAAACAAAATTTATACGTAAATATTTAATATAACAACATTATGTATGTATGCATGATTGTGTATGCATGTGTGTGTGTATTTGTGTATAAGTATATATGTGTGTTTGTATATATACATATATAGATATATGGAAAAGAAAATGCACATGTATGAATTTTCATGTATGTACATAGGTATATATTTTCATAGTTTTTATTTTTTATTTTTATCTTTCATATATATTTTTTATCATATAAGCATAGTAGGCATAGGAATAGACAAAGTGCATATAGGCATATAATTTCACATTATTTTTATCTTTTTATACTTGTTTTTTATCATTATTTATATTATTATTATAATTATTTATCATTTTTGTTATAACTTCATTTTTTATTTTTTTATACTCCTTTTTTTATCTTTTTATAATATTATATCTACTCTGATTCATATCCTTTTTAATAAATATAAAATGTTATTTACCTTCCTCGGAACAGACTATGTCTAGTGAGGTGGGTAAAATAAAACTATGTAAATAAATGAAAAATAAATAAACGCCCGGGTTGCCGGCACTGAAACTGAAACTGAATTCCGTAAGTATAAACTTAAACTTTAGGGCACACAGTTTACACCCGCGCTGTGCAAGCGGGTTCCCTACAGAGCATCGGACCATCCCACGCAACTAACTCCCCCACGCGCAGCTACTGAGGGTAACAGAACAGTTGAGCGCGGCAAACTAAAATTATCAAGCAACATATAATATTGCCTCGGGTAAATTTTACCCAACCTTACGCTCGCCAGGTTAAACAATGGGAATTGTTAAAATTTATTTCAATATTGCTAAGACATAATGTAGTCTCAAAATAGCCGTGAATTATTTCATGTAAACATCAGTCAATTGCCTACTACTTTTAATTACTAATTTTCATAGTATTAATCTTTAAGTGTTCAAAACTTACATATAGTAATTTAATCTAAGATATATATCATATAATCTAAGAGCACACAGGCTACGCTGTAAATGAGTATTATTATTATTTATTGTCTCGGAAAAATTACAGTAAAGTGTTAAGTGATTCAAATAATAGTTAAGTGACATTTTTAACGACGTAATTAACATATCGTTGATCACGATTGATATAACCTCGCTATTATGAAATCCTGTTTGCAATCTTCCGGAATACAATATGGACTGCTCTTAAACCCTTAGGCTTATAATAATTAAACAGCAAATAACATAATTATTATTGATTTCACGAAATATTTCATAAAGTAAATTGATTTTAATTGGAATTATTATTCGTAATGATTGGAAATCACAGTTGACATTATGGTGCTACGTCTTGGTCTAGCGAAACAAGGGCCCTTTGGCAAGCTTGTAAACTAGAAATAATACCATTACAGTAACTTAGGTCAATGTTTGTAACTTATCGTTCACATGAATCCATCCTAGTATCAATCAAGAAGACACACCATTAAAGGTTAGAATCTGGTAATGTTTTTCTGCATAAATATCCCTTCGAATAGAGCCCCCAGCAGCTATCCGTACTGTCTCTGTATCGTTAAAGGTACATTCCGTACGTACGTTCATAAATATTTAGGATAGCGTCTTCGCTCTATCACCACGACATTTCCGCGCGTTCACAAATGAAGACTACTAAAACGCGTGTTGGGGTTCGCTACTCGCCGAAAAAATAGAACGAAATGGATTGAATCTACTAAAGAGCTGACTCTACCAAAAACACTCTACTAAAATTACGGCGTTCGGTCGCGTTTAGTTACTACTATACTCCTCCACTTGACTAAAATACTTAATCAATCAGAACGGGGCTTAAGGCACTGGAAGATTCATGAATATCTACAGTTGAAATTGACACTTTTTGCAATAGGGTTACTGATGGTTTAACGTTCAAATTGTCAGTTCACATGACATACGCTCTATATTTATACAATCTACATTCTACATGCTACTTCAATCTTTGAATCATTAATTTTTTAAATTCACGAAGAGTTGAAATGAACCAAGATCTACAAATTCCGTATTTTACCAACCAAAAAAATCATCTAAGGTACCACCTAAACAATTACGATTATTAATTTCTTATTTGGTACTGTCGCCAGGCTCTAGAGCTTTTAGGGTTCACTAAGGCAAAATTCTTTAGACAAAATCGTCGGTTTGTGGTTGAAAACATTCCCGTGTTAACAAAATAAGGGGTGGAAACAATTGAGTCGAACTAAAAGATTCCCTTTATGAAAGCAGCTTAAAAAATCTAAATATTAACTTTGCCACCATTTCTAAATTCATTCTAAGAAATGTTTATTAGACTTGTGATACTCTTACGCTAGGGTTGCAAATGCTTGTTATAGTTTCATTAGAAAAACCAGAGTATATAGTAGAAGTAGAATCTTACAGGTGAGTAGGCATAATACACAGAACAGTGATGTCATGGCCTTTTACAAGATGTAAAAGGATATCAAATTAAGTCATACATTATGCAAGTAATCTGAGGAATGTAACGATCAGAGTCATTAAAAATGATCGATGCACGCATTTAATAAATACCCAATTACCGTTTACAAGTAAGAGTGAGGATTGTTTGTTGTGCATTTTTTCATCATATTTTGTCTATGTTTGCGGATTGTTTTAATAGAATGGAGAGGTCTTGTCATTGTCGGGCGTCATTTGTGTGTTGACTTATAGAACCAAATTCAAGAAAAGTTGTGCCTTTTGTTCATCCAAATCAAGAAAAATGACAACAAACCATATGTGAGCCTATAATGAGCATATGTAGGGCGCATAACATGAACAAGTGTACTAACTGTGTAGAATAATTTTTAATTAAAGGAAGACAATATTACCGAAACTTAATCGAAAATCGGGAGACAGAAAAATCAGAAAAATATATTGGCACCTCTGGGACTCGAACTCAGGACCCTTTGCTTACATGGCAAGTGCTCTACTAACTGAGCTGAGGTGTCTATATTCAATTCGGTCACTTTTAAAGTGACCGAGGCAATTCAGTCACTTTGACCAAATTGAATATAATTGAATATGTTAAGTGACCGAATTGAATATAGACACCTTTTATGTAAACAAAGGGTCCCAGAGGTGCCAATATCTATTTCTGATTTTTCTGTCTCCACATTTTCGATTGAGTTTCGCTAATATTGTATTCATTTAATTAAAGATTACAATTTGAGATTTTACTCGTAAAGTTTAAAATAAAAATTTAAGAAAAGAATATTTTTGTTTTTTTCGTCATTATTACATGATCTCTTAAACCCAAATAATGTTAAAAGTATTTGAATAAATTATTAATTCTCGTTTTTTTACTGTCGTATTTTATAGGAAAATTTAGTAACAATTAATTAATTAATGATTAATAATTTTTGTGAATGAAATAAAACAATAACTTAGTGTGTAACCACGATTTACTCAATTTTTATAATACCGACCGGTTTTGCTTTACTAAAGCATCATCAGGGTATAAAATGATGAATAAAAAAATAATAAAAAAAATAAAATATATAATAATTTTTGTGTTTAATTCGTAGAACTGTTTAAATTTGGTAATGTTATTATCATTTAAAAAAAAACTTTAGTAACAACGTCACTCGTGGGATTGTTTAGTAATCTAGTGTTAAATATCTTTTTTAAAGTCTTGGTATATTTCTTTGGAATTCTAATTGGGTTGTCATGTTTTATTTTTTCGGATGTTTTACTTCTATTTTGATTTGAAGAAACATTTTCAAGATTCAAAATTTTAGTTGCAAGTGGTGGAGATTGTCCGCGGGCCCGATGGCCGCAGTGGTAACACACTCTCCTACTTTGCTAGGGTTCTACTCCGACACCCACGGCTATCACGGTAGACTAGCATTCAACCCGATGTGAATAAAGTTCTGGCGTCTAATACACGAGTTTCAACGAATTGGAATGCGCTACAATGCTATTTACATCACAGAGCCACGACAAATAAATTTGGCTCCATTCTAGATTGCTCCCTCGCAATGAGATGACAATTTATTCTTAAACAAGTTCAGAGATTTAATCAATATTTCATAAAATTTTCACCCAGAAAAATCTCCTCTCTTTAAACATTGAAAAAACAAAATTTATACCATTCTCTATCAATAAATTCAAATTAGAATCATATTTAAACATCATAATACACCAAAGTAAATGTAACAAAACTAACTGCAATCAAGATTGTGCTATACTTAGTCCAACTCCCAAAATCAAATATCTTGGTGTATATATTGATCTACATTTTAAATGGAAAACACATATTTGTGAACTCATCAAAAGTATTAGGAAATGTATTTACATATTTATTAGACTCAAGAATATTCTTACAGTTAAACAATTCAATAAATCAGCAAGATACCAGAAAACTATTAAAATCCCAAAATCTAACACTAAGCACATTCAAAGTTCCTATCTTTATCTAGGTATAATCTGTTATAACAACCTCCCATTAAAATTAAAAACCGTCGAAAATATGCAGGAATTTAAGCCCAAATTAAAAAATTACCCTAAACTGCTATAAAAGTCCCAAATATGCTTACTTTATATCTTAAAGTCTGCTATTTTATAAATCGTTCATTCCTTCTTTCTCTTCTCTGTCATTTCTTAGTTTCTATATCTTTAAGTCTACTATTGTATAAATCTTGCGTTCTTTCTTACATATCCTTTACTTACTAATAACATTAATTTTTATTACTAACTTATATGATTCATTAATTTATAATGATTTATTTATTTATATTATGATTTTTTAAACTTTTCACGATTTTTATTTTAAAATTTATATATGATTTTCTAACCTTATTTATTATTTAAAATAGTCGTTATTACCAACTTACACGATCTTTTAATTTGCTAATTGAGCTAGAATTCCCTCACCATACACAAGAGCATTTGTCTCTTTATGGTGAGGAAAGGCAATTTTTTGTTTCTTTGTTCAAACCTTGTATAACTATATAACTTTATATGTATTTTTAATCAGCATTGCCAAAAATTATAAAAAAAAAAAGAAATTTACAATTTTATTATTTAAATTTACAATTATTGTGGTGGAACTTGGTTTTCACAGACCCCTTAAAAAAGTATCCTTGCGGTGGTCGGGATAACTCATGATAGTTTCATCTAAAATAGATTTTTTCTGTTTGTAGGTTAGTATAGCTTGTGCTTGTACGAAGGTATAAAAAAACAAAAAAAAAGAATTTATTTGTTAATAAAATATTGTTTAAATTGAATAGGATGACCGCTTCTTTCCAACCAGGCGGCACAGATCCAGACTTCAGGGACATTTTAAAAAACTTCGTCAAAATTGGAGCTATTTCTGCAGCCTCCCTCTGCAATACCAAGCAGGTAGGGCAGGTAACATCAAGCCCTCGTAAGACTTGGAGCACATCCATCCCGGATCTTCACCTTTTTTTATGTGAAAACTGCAGTGAGGAACCGACGTCGGGACATCACCTTGATCATCGAGGGTTAAATGGGATTAAATACAGAATAGTATGCCTACTGCCTACCACTGCGAAGAAACGGATGTTTAGTTACGAATGCTTTTGCGGAGGCTTTAGAGTTTCTCTTAGGCCCTATTTTATGCGCGAAGGATTTTTAAATGATGGGTAGGAGTGACATTAATAAGTCAGGTAGGCCTCATACGTCACACATATGTCTGGTAATATTATATTATCGTGAAAACAAGCTTATGCGTCCGAGTTTTTCTTTTCCGAGAAAATACAATTTTCTGAAACGCAATCGATTTTAGGTACATAAAGATTGCTATTCTTTCGTTAATATAATGAAATTATTCCAAAAAGGTACCCGTTTTTGCACAAAATCAAGAATTTATTCATAATTATATCATTTGAGTCACGATTCTATGCAGTTTTGTCATCCTAATACGCCAATAATAACAAGTATCGGTTCAAGCATCAAGAGTACATGGTATCGAGACAATCCATTAAATAGTACGTAGTTATCACACTGCAGACTTAACTATGGTGGTGTCTTTTATCTTATTATGGTGGAAGTACAAAGACAGAATCATGGCTGTTATTCACCGTTCACGATTGCCTAGAAACATTAGATACCACTTTATGTCGGTATAATAATTTGCATTTGAATTAACAATGAGTCAAGGCAGTTTATTCGTATGAGTGGCTGGCCTTAATTCTTTAAATAGTTGAGCGGTGAAAGAGCTTCTGAATTACGCCTATCACAAAATTAGAGGCTGCGGAATGATTATGGTTTGGAATGCAACCGACGTATCAACCTGTTGCCACGAAGCAATTAAAATTGAAATATTGTTTGTTAGTGGCGTTAATTTTGGAGCAAACTCGTGCCCAAATTCAGAACAGTAGTAGGAAGTATTTTTAGATTTTTTTCGTAAATTTGGCTTAGTTGTTGGCATATAAAATAAGTCAGATGTAGTAATTAAGAAGAGTGCGGTCATTTAAGCAGTTAGTCTGGAGACTGCAATAAAACTTTCATTAACGGGAAGGTGGATCAGGATAACAGTCAATCTGGAAACTGTAATAAAAAAATCAGTAACGGAAGGGTGGATCAGGATAACAGTCAATCTGGAGACTGTAATAAAACTTTCAGTAACGGGAGGGTGGATCAGGATAACAGTCAATCTGGAGACTGTAATAAAACTTTCAGTATTGGGATGGTGGATCAGGATAACAGGCAATCTAGAGACTGTAATAAAAAAATCAGTAACGGGAGGATGGATCAGGATAACAGTCAATCTGGAGACTGTAAAAAAAAATCAGTAACGGGAGGGTATATCAGGATAACAGTCAATCTGGAGGCTGTTATAAAACTTTCAGTGACGGGATAGTGGATCAGGATAACAGTCAATCTGGAGACTGTAATAAAACTTTCAGTAACGGGAGGGTGGATCAGGACAACAGTCAATCTGGAGACTTGTAGCAGCCAGCCTCTGCTACCACATGCTCTGAGAACTAACGAGAACGTTCGGCGCTAGGTGTATTTAAGAGGGCATTACCAGAGAAAGCCGGAAATACGTCATTTTCAAAAAAGTTTTTAGACGTATTGACTCTTTTCCACAAAAAATTATAAATGGATTTCGAAAGATTGTTCTTTTATCTAGCATAGTTATGTAATACATTTTTAGAATTTTTTTAATTTTTAGTATAATAAGGTTATTCCATAGGTCGTTGGCAGATTTGTTAAATTTTCAAAAAAGTTTTTGTATTATACCACACCCATTTCAAATAATGTAATCATGCAGTAAAATAAATCAATACATTATCTAGCAAAGTTATGTATTAGAATTTTAATTTTAGTTTCAATAAAATCATTAAAAAATATGTACGTACATGTGTTTCTTGACGAAAATTGGTCCATTTGTGTATTTATTTGCGCACTTACAAACTAATATATTTCAGAATTTTTTAACATTCTTATTAAATTTAGACATTATTGAAAAATGATAAATACTTATTATCAAAAAATAACTACAAAATGTACACTATTTTAATAGTTTTATCATCACGCCTTTCAGCATTTTTGGATGAAGGTATAAATTAAAGCTAATTTGGATTGAAATAAATTCGATATTGAGTTATAATTTTAAAAAGCTGGTACGGAGAATAATCAATCTTTCTCATTGTAACCGCCCTGCACGATCAGAAGAACAACTTTCGACGAAATGTGGATTTTCGTCCGCTGGCTGGTTAAACGCTCAAGAGGCGGCCGGAACGTTCTCGTTAGTTCGGTATTCGAACACTTTAACATGGGCGTCGCTTCTGGAAAGATCCATATATTTCGGAAACAATCCAGAGCATGGGGTAGCAGAGGCTGGCTGCTACAGACTAATAAAATTTTTGGTAGCAGAAGTGTATGAAATCAATAATTTTGACTATATTAATGAATTCGAAACTTCTCATCAATGTTCAAGTATTTATTAACTTCTTTGCTAGGTGGGAACGGCTCACGTGCATTTTGTTAAGTATCTGGACACAGCTGTCACAAAGGCGGGTATGGATACCGCCAACTCGGGAAGCATTAATTGAATAACCAACATCCCTGCCATAGGTCACTCCAAGTGGTTCGCTACGTTTGGTGACTTAGCAGAGGTGCCCAGGTTCATGGAGTGAGGCTGAGGTCTTGACAGTGAATGCGTTTGTCCACCTTCAGCGTGGCGGGCTGGATCGGATGAAACTGGTGGAGGGAGACCTTTTAAGTCTCCAGTCGGATTTTCTCGATCCATCCCCATGCACCGCAGTGGAAGGAATTGATTCATACGTTCGTTACTCCTGGACACATTGACCCCCAGATTCCCACCCATTCCTCATATCTTTTTCCTTCCCAGAACTTCCTCTCCTCCCTTTCCTTAAAAAGTCCCTCTACACAGCATTCCCAAAGACGACATAGGCCAAGATGGAAATTGTTTTCCTCAGCGCCTCCTGCGTGGAACTATTGTTAAAAAAAACATCCACAATATTTACCAACTTACACTTGTTTATCTTGACATTTGTAAATGCTAAAAAGTTTGGCGTTAAACTCCAAACCAATCAACTTGGTTATCCCTGGCAAAAATGCTTTAAAGTTTTAATGCACCGTTCATAACGAAAACCCGATTTGTTACTTACCAAAATGTAGGTTGAGGCGAAGCAGGAAAAAAATGCTTCTCTAAAAAATATTCTTAGTTGTTAAATGATAAATGAGTACAACACTTTTTGGTTTTTTTGTAGATATTAGTACCATGAACAAAACCATGAAAAACTTATAGGTTATTGATAATCACTTGGCGATATGACCAAGAGCACATGCTGATTAGCACAAAGGCCATTAACCAGCCAATGGCCGAGAATTCATTTTTCGTCGAAAGATGTTCTTATGATCGTACAGGGCAGTTCCAATGAGAAAAATTAATTATTCTCCGTACCATTTTTTTAAACTCAATATCGATTTTATTTCATTCAAAATTTGCTCTAATTTATACCTAAATTCAAAAATGCTGAAAGGCATGATGAAACTATTAAAATTATGTTCTTTTTGTAATTATTTTTTGATTATAAGTATTTATAATTTTTCAATAATGTCTAAGCAAAATAAGAATGTTTTTTTTTTTTTTACACTGAATAACCGCACAAGAATCTCAACTGCTCCCGTCTGGAGCCAGTGAGACTATGGCATCCCCAATTGGGGTATGTTGTGAGGTTGAAGGTAGTGGGGATGGGAAGGAGGTGGGGAAGAGGAAGGTTGGGAAGTACCTGGCTATTCAGATCTGGTCACCAAACACGGCTAAAGCCATTTTCAAGTAACGTTTAAATTCTGAATGGTGGTCTTACACCAGGGCGATACTGATAGTATCTTCCACTCTGGAACATGCCGCAAATATACTATATATTATTTTAAATGAATTAATAGTGAAATAACACAAATTAATCAAATAAAATTTATTTGCGCATGCCGGGTTTGAACCCGCGACCTCCGGACTGTGAGTCAAGAATCTTATCCACTGGACTACGGAGGTCGTCGAATGTAAAAAAAATTAAATATATTAGTTTTGAAGACCGTAAATAAATAGACAAACTAAAGTATTTTCGTCGCAAAACACGTGTATCTTTTTAAATTATTTCATTTAAACTAAAATTAAAATTCTGAAACACAGCTTTATAAATTACTAGCAGACCCGGCCACACGTTGCTGTGGCTAACGAAACACAACGCCATTACCCAATCTTTATAAAATCCACACCACCCGCTTGCCAGCTGCCCGCTGCCCGCTGCCTGAATTGAATATTTGAATTTATCGGCTTTTCTCTACTATAATAAGCATGTATTATACATATAAACTAATTAACTCGCCACTAATTATACAATGCTTGCAATGCAATACTGGATATTTGAAAAGGGAAAATCAAATACCTACTTACTCTAGGACATCTATTTTCCAATTTCTTCCGTAGAACGAATTTCAAAAGTGACTATAATAGTACGGCCCGCCAGCCGTTTTAAATCGCACAAAAATATGTTTTCTTTGAATTTCTCGGCTTTTCTCTAATATAATTTACACGTATTATACATATAAACATTCCTCTTCAATCACTCTATCTATTGGTGAAAACCGTATAAAAATCCGTTGGGTAGTTCAAAAGATTAACGCGCACATTCATTTTGAGCGTGTAATGATGATATAAACATTCCTCTTCAATCACTCTATCTATTGGTGAAAACCGTATGAAAATCCGTTGCGTAGTTTAAAAGATTAACGGGCACATACATTTTGAGCGACTTCATTTTATACTATGTAATGATGATACATTTATTTTACTGCATGATTATATGATCACCAACAAAAAACTGTCCAAAAAAGCGAAGCTAGCCGTCCATAATGGAGTACTGGTACCTACCCTGATGTATGGGAGTGAGGCATGGAACTGGCAGAGGAAGGATGAAAGTAGACTGAATGCTGTAGAAGTGAGATCCCTGAGGCGAATGTGTTATAAAACCATGTACGATCGTGTGAGAAATTTGGAGATCCGCAAAGTATGCAAGGCTGATGTAAGCGTAATGTGTAAGATTAAGAAAGGTACGCTGCGATGGTTTGGGCATGTAAAGCGAATGAATGAGGAAAGGAGTGTAAGGAGAATATATGACGCAAATGCGAATGGTAGAAGAAGTCGTGGACGCCCAATAAAGACATGGCACGACCAAGCGAATCAAATACTTGAGTCGGGCCAGGTCAAGAGTCAGAATAATGGAAGAGCATATATGAAACGTTGTATGAATGTAAACGAGGCAAGGAATATGTGCCAAGACCCAGTTTTTTGGCGGTCCGTCCTCTCTGCCTACCCCTGCGGGGAAACGGCGTGATGGTTAGTTAAAACTTTTTTTTTGGATTTTGTTAGATTCGATCCTTGGTCCTCTAAATGTCTAAATGTCTGGCCGCTGAAGTTCGCCAGGCGCTTTATACCACTACACTATAGGAGAGTTGCGTGGAACCGTGGATTTATCGTACTATATAATTGAATAAATATTTTATTCTCTCGCAGGCTATATTCTATAGATGTATGTGTTTGTCTCTTGTTGGTGTCGCTTTTTCGATTCATCGAGTTTACAATCACAACGGTCCTGACGAAGTTTTCACTTCAAAATTGGCGAAACTTTTCGTAGATGTTACAAAAAGGCGATAGACTAATTAGTGAATCTTTGCAGTTTGTTCTAGAATAAAAAGCAATGCACTTTCTATCCGTAAACAAAGTCGACGATTAAAATGGATCCAGGTCTGACGCGGGCCCGGAGAAGCAGGGGACAGGGGCAATGCACCGGTACTGGGCGTAACACTTTTGTGGGAACTTTATGTAATACGTCGTGCCACCAATCTACAAACAGCACGCACTGCTTGAATTGATAAACCAATTTTTACCACCTGTCAACTTTTTGCAGTGCACCCACAGGGGTTCCATGCAAAACAGGATATTGAAGAAATTTAAGAAAAATAACAAACACACAAGTTACCTGATTTAAACTAACACAACCTCTTGTTTTTTATCGTGATATGTTTTATCTGGTAACCATAGCAATATGTTAATACCACTGAAGAAATAAACTGATATAAGTTGGGGTCATGTTTCGTATGCCCAAAACCTTTAGAGTATAGGTCTCAGAATATAGGCACTGTAACATAACCAAAGATATTGAAATATAAGCATATATTGAATATGGAATAATCGCATGGGGAGGTGCAACACTATCAGCTATAGATTTATTATCAAAGGCACAAAAATTAATTATGAAAGTTATTCTTGAAGTTCCCATAATAACAAGGACTGTAGATATATTCAAAAAATTCCCTGTATCAGGTATTCGACAAATTTAATATTTATAAAATATGGTTAACTAGTCTGTCTCGACGTAGGATTTCCTACTGACACAGGCAAGGCCAAAAAAATATATGTAAACCTTTTTATATAGATGTACATAATAAATAAAAAAAAGAGATGTGCTATCCGCAGTTTTTACTGGATGGGACTACTGCACACCTTAAAAAAATCAACTAAATCAACGAATTCCTTCCGTATTCAAACTATGCCCATTAGAGTATATACGAGATACTACTACTCAAAGGTAGTAGTCCGCCGACGAACAGGCGGACATCATAGCATATCTCTTGTATTTTAATATCTTTGAACATGACACAGGTAAAAAAAACTGCATGAAAACCAAAGTTCCTCAAAAATAAGTTTTTTAATTTTTCATTTATTTTCTTAATTATAATTTCTGAAATCAGCTGTAGGTGCCACAGATGTAAAAAAGGCTTAAGAAATATGTACAGGTATTAATGCTTTTTATTATACTGTTGTTATTCATAAATTTAAGATGTTTGAATTAAGTGTTAAAATTTAATTAACTAAATAAGTGTTGCATACATGCATGGTGAAAGAGGACGTATAATGATCTCAATTTTCACTTTAGTAGTAATTAAAAAGTAATCCCTACATGCAGTTGAGGTTGATGTCATTTTTATTGTAATGGGTTATGGGGCGCTGGCCATATTGCCAGTGTTAAAAATTAAATTAAGAATAGTTCTTACAGGTAGAAAAATACTAAAATATTTCAACTATTTATCGAAAAACTGATATTTCAATGAAAATATGAATTAAATGAAGACATATTTTGAAAAATAAAATTAATTAGAGTTTTTTTATAATCTCTTACATTTAATTTCTTAAAAACTTTGACCCTCATACGGCTGTAGTTGCATGCTCGTATACGCATTTGTATTTGAATGGAGGTATTTTTAAATTTTTTATGTAAATTTCACGCAAGAATCCCAACTAGTCCCGTCTGTAGCCAGTGAGACTATGGCATTCCCAATTGAGGTACGTCGTAAGGCTGAAGGTAGTAGAGAAGGGAAGGAATTGGGTAACAGGAAGTACCTGGCTATTCAGATCTGATCGCTAAACACGTCTAAAACCATTTCAAGAAACCTTTCAATTCTGAATGATGGTCTTACACCGGGGCGATAATGAGAATATCTTCCACTCTGGAACGTGCCGCAAATTGCAAGTTCAATATTCTTCTATCGCATTGCTAAATAATGAATAACACATCTACCGGATCTGCCCGGATGATGGACACTGCAACGATGTCCGAAACGTTGGCTAAAAAAGGAGGTAGCACAACACGGCATAACACCCCAAAAACAAATAACGAAAATGAATAACTACGTTATTTTTTCAAATAATATCCACGCTGTCAGAATGTTGTTTCATGTTGTTGTTTGATGAACCTTACAAAAATGGCTCTACATCTGTCGCAAGGATTATTGATATATAAGCAGGTAATTAGGCTTGCATTGCCAAATAAATCTATTGGAAAGGTTTGATGGGTCACGAACATTAAAGAAGCAACGTAGAAAACAATTTATACGTGACTCAAACGTGGAGAGAGAGAGAGAGAGAGAGAGAGAGAGAGAGAGAGAGAGAGAGCTTTGTGTGATTGTTATGTATTGATATATAATCACATGCATCAGGAAGTATATTGAATATTATATTATAAAAGAAATCTCGGTGTATTTAATAACCTGTGAAATAACTTGCAGGTGTGGCGAGAGAAAAAGAGAGAACGATATGTTTTGTGAGGGAGTGACAGAGTGGAAGGAAGATGGCTTTTGATTTCTTTACCATATTCCACCTTTTCTCTCTTGTTCCTTCCACGGGGTCATATGTCAAGGATCGTGGTTATGACATAGTTTAATTGTGGCTTTGTGCCGAATTACGCATTCGACGAGAAAAATCACTAGCGCTTGTGTTATGAAACGGATTTTGGCTGTACGAAATTTGCCGAATAAATACGAAATCGTAATAATTTATTTATGATTTAATTAACGGAACTGTATTTCGTAAACCTTGGTTAATATGAAAATATATAAACTGTTGAAATTGCTACAGAGCCAATGAATTCCCTTATATTTTACCGTTTGTCTCATAGTTTTAAGGTTCATAAAAAAATTATTGAAAAATAGTAAAATGTATAAATGCATACATTCTGACTTGCCATTGAAGTAAACTCATGTATTATTTTGTTATTAGTTTTTGGGGTATTATGAAGTATTATGCTACCTCCTTCTTTAGCCAACGTTTCGGACAGCGTTGCAGTGTCCATCATCAGGGCAGATGTGTGACATGTGTGATGATGGACACTGCAACGCTGTCCGAAACGTTGGCTAAAGAAGGAGGTAGCATAATGCGGCATAATACCCCAAAAACTAATAACAAAATAATTTTTGGCCGTGAAAATCTAAAATCGTATCTCATGTATTATTATATGGTTTCATACCCAGAACGTTCAGACCAACGAAGTATTGAATTCCGTAAGTCTAAACTTAAACTTTGGGTTAATCTTCGTGAAGGGCAATTTAAAATTGTCATGCGGAAAGGTACTAAATTAGGGCAATATTGAATATTGCTACTTCTTTGTTACCTATGGCCTATTTGATAGACACAAATACACGTGCTTTATTAGAATATGCATTTACATCACGTCAACAGGTTTTTCATAATTTAATTTGAAATATTAATTTTAAAATTTCCGTTCGTGGACACTCAAAATTGAATACACTAAATTCTGGGACTTAATACCATTACCACAAAAAACTGGTTAATCATTGGAAAAATACATTATTTTCTTCAATTATCATGAAAAACCATTTTTAATTTAGCTCTTTTTAATTTAACTAAATTCTAGTTTACCTTTGTCTGTGTTTTTATGCGGTTATTCAGTTTAAATAATTTATATTGAAGATACGGATATAATTTTTAATTTCTGTAATAATTTTTAAGTCCATCGTTTAACGATTGACAAATGTCGTCAAAATGAAAAAAAAAGTTCAAGATTTACGATCTAAGGTAATGTAATTATTTATGACAACCGTGTTTTTACTTTACCTTATTAAAACCTTGCAATTACTTTTATCACGTAATCCAAAAATATGTGTAATGAGTCGATTTTTTTTTTAGAAACCGGCATGTTTTTACATTGTGAAGTACGATGTTTTTGGAAAACGAATAATTTAATTAAACGAATAAGTGTAATGAGTCGATTTTTTTTAGAAACCGGCATGTTTTTACATTGTGAAGTACGATGTTTTTGGAAAACGAATAATTTAATTATTATCCTTTTAGAAATAAGCTAATTCGCAATGGATTAGTGCCATCTCTTAAATAACAGTGAAAACATTACCTAATCTTTTCACTGATTAACGCAGAAAGCCGCGGGAAATTTATTCTTATTAATTTTGTGATAAGTAAGCGCCCACATTAAGGGCGCTCAAGTGCAAAAGCCATCTACGCATTTTTGGGCGCCTAGCGCTCTAGTGGTTAAGACACGCGTTTTTCTGATAAAAATTGTTACATAGTCAACAATGTACATATTACATACCGTTACGAGACATTGATGGACAATAACAACTAAAAAAACTTTCATACTTAGAGCTGTTAATAATTTAGCTTCTTTCAAAAAACACTTTCCAATAAACAATAAATTAACACAGCAATAGTTATCAAACAACGATTTTCCTTTGACAAATCCTTGAGTTGCATGGGAAACTTTAAAAAATCTGCAAACCGCTAAATTCATAAGATTTGTTTGAAGAAAATCGATGTTGAGATGTCGGTTTTATTAAGAAGCAATTGGATAAATTCTATTAAGATAGGTACAGTTTTCAAATCGACGCCACTTATACAAGTTATCTTATACTTCGTGGATTCCTTTGGAAGAAGGCAAATATTTTAAAAATAATTTTTCAATATCAAAAGGCGTCAAGCAGGCGTTTAGCAGTGCCATTTAATTCAGGGTCGGGATTGCGTAGACACGAAAATAATTATAACCGAATACATTATTCCACCTTGTCAAGAACTATTTATATATATTTTTTATATCTGTCTAGACAGAAACGGAAGCAGATTTGACTTTTGTAACTTTGCAGCTAAAAATACACATTACACTTTACTGAATTTAAATATAATATTGACTCATCTTCAGGCAGAAAGTTCTGGAGAAATTGATAGTATTTTGCAAGAACCATTAGCTGCGTTGGGTGGCGGTTTAAACGCCATTATATAAATATTCGTTTATTGAGCGTCACGAAATATTCCGTGCCATATAAACTGTTCATGTTTATTCATTACGTCAAAGCAAGACGCTTCCATTATATAATAAATTATTTGAATGCCAGTGGGAATTCTTCTCAGCGAAAATACATCGGCCTGTATTTTTCTTATTCTCTATAACTCTATAGTATTTACGAACAAATACTGATTTCATATTGAGCCTGAAAAAAGTCTACTGGAAAATTCTGGTAGAAAAGTTGAAAAAACAATATACGGAAAATATTAAATATCTTGGTATATACTTCGACCGTTATATAAAATGGGATAAACATATAGATTCGGTAATAGGAAAACTAAACAAGTTGATTTACTTTTTTAAAACCTTGAGAAATATTTTAAACATATGTGATATAAAACATATATATACCTCGCACTTGCACAATCCATAATGGAATACGGCATTATTGCCTGGGGCTGTGCCAGTAAAAAATACATTAATACAGTGTTTAAAGCTCAGAAAACCCTAATAAAAGTAATACTTAAGTTACCAATACTAACACCCACTTCAATCATATTCGAAAAATTCCCAGTGCTGAAAATTCAAAAATTATATTCAAAACAAATACTTACTTTCCTTTACAAGAACTTATCCACATTTAACACTTCACAAAATTCTCGCAATACTAGAACAAGACACGCTCACCAACTACAAATACCAAAAACAAACACATCCTTTGGACAAAAACACTACAGATACCAGGCTATAAAACTATACAATTCTCTTCCTACACAATATAAAACAACTAATATTATTGAATACAAAAAAAACATAAGAAACTGGCTACAATCTTTTTAACTTTTAATGTATAATTTTTGTCGAATTGAAGTCGATTTTATATTTTGATTTTTATTATTTCTCTTTTTGTATTAGCAATTAACACTCTTTTGTTTTACTATTCTCAATTTATAATTCATAATTTACAACTGAAAAATGTCCTCTACAATACAGGTGAACTCCTAGTGTGGAGGGCAATATATATTATACCTTTGTAATGTAAATGTACTAAGAATAAATAAATAAATAAATAAAATAAATATTTTTTTCAATTATTGAGAACATGGTTCACTGAAGTGAAGATACGAGCTGAAAATATTTGCGTAAATCTAAAAATATAGACACAAAGCTGAGTTACGGCCGATATTCCCAATTTTTCGATTGATCAATCTGAGTCTCCGATCAACTAAGTGATTTGTTTAGTAACGAAAGTTGCATTGGGAAGAGTATTTTTGCATTTGTGTTGAGCCAAAATTTCTGCTCAGCAGTTGATCAGTATGATTGGGAACAATGGTCGTAAATTTCATGTGTATTGACTGAGCGTAGTGAAGTTTTGTTTTAACTCAACCGTTTTGCATTTTGTCTCCTTTTAAATTTTGTTTGACATTCCATTTCCGCTTAAAGATGGTGGCCGTTTTAATGGTTAAGTAAAGATTCTTTTTCATATATGAAATCATCGTTCATATTTGGACTTTTATTGAGATAGTGACATTTCTTCAGACTTAGACAAATAGTGTAATTCCATAACCACTGCAGCGACAGCCGAAATTGAAATTTTTTTCTTGGATTGCTCAAAATTTTTTGGTGACCTATTTGAATATTTTCCGCCCACCTTAAAAAAAATCATACCTCCGAATTTCAATGTAAAGCATACAAACTAATTATAGTTCTACATAGTCAATGAATTCAACTATGTTTTGTCAATTATCGCATATTTGTAGGATTTATAAAAAAAATATAATAAAATCGTAAACATTTGAAACGGAAATATTCTCAGGATTTTCTACCTATAAACTCTCGGGGGAAGTTCAATTTTGCGTTCACATTCAATATTTTCTATGAAGTTTCTTTTAAGTGGTCTATTTGATTAACACAATCTACAAATATAAATAACCAAACTGAATTTTGAAAATATAACAAAAGAATGTTTAATGATTCGAGGGAAAATTTGCCAAAATTCAGCAGCAAAGGACCCCCAGGTATTTTAAACAGTGCCATATTGTGGCAAAAAGCGCTCCAGTGGTTAATAGAATTAAAACAACAAACTTCCTACAATGTAATGGTTCATAATAAAGTAGGTAGGTAGGTAGTATCTACAAGATTTCAGAAAAAAATGGTTTTGATTTATTAACTGAGAGAAAAATAGAAACATAATTTTTGGAAGAGCGTCTCTTCGTACGTTGTAGGTAATCTAGTCCCCTTCAACGGAAGCAATCTTCCGAATAGGACCTCCATCAATATGCTTGGTGTAACTCTAAGTGACCAGCTCAGGTACGGGGGCTCCATCGAAACCAGAGTTAAGTTAGCCTCTCAGAAACTGGGCATAATGTATAGGGCCCGCAGATACTTTAATAGTACACAACTGCTAACCCTGTACAGTGCGCCCCATGGTTGAATTTGGCAGCCATCTCTGGTCTATATATATCTTTAGGTATTTTGGAGGTATTTAGGTATTTTGAACCCAAAAACCCAGAGTGAAGACTCTGTGCAGAAACGGGCGGTCCGTTTGATAGATTCTCCCATCTTAACAGACGGACTGCAATCTTTAGAGCACAGGCGTCAGATGGGAATGCTGTCCTTGTTGTACCGGTATTACAATGGAAGATGCTCCGAGGAACTAGCGTCATTGATCCCCTCGGCACCGGTGCTTAGTCGGGAAACACGCCAAACATGCGCCAACATTTGTACACGGTTGACATTAGTCACAATAGAACGGGTCGTTTCTATGACTCGTTCTTGAGTTCAACGGCTCGGCTGTGGAACGATTTGCCGGCCTCTGTGTTTCCTCCCTCCTACAACAAAGGTCCCTTCAAGACCCGTATTCACTCCTTCCTTTCCTCCAAAAGACCCTCCACACAGCATCTTCAAAGATGACTTAGGCCCTGAGGGAAGTTATTTTCCTCTGGGCCTCCTGTGTGGAGTTAATGTAAAAAAAGGTACTGTTCACAGAACTACCTCTTGCTTTCTAGCAATTTACTAAGGAAAATTTGTAAAATATGATACCAGGGTATCTAGCATGGTCGATCGATATAGGTTTTATCGAAAATGTCGATAACTTGTCCTCGCTCCCGAGCACGACTGCTGGCCGCTAACGAACAAGTAATAGTTCACGTCAAATGAAGCAGGAACCCTTAGTCGTTGTGAACTGTTGTTTGTTCGTTAGCGGCCTGCAGTCGTGCTTGGGAGCGACGATAAGTTACCGAAATTTTCGATAAAACCTATATCGATCGACCATGCTAGGTACCCAGGAATGTTTTAAAATTAATTTGAATTAAATTCATAAATATAGCACTGAAAAATCATGTCCTAAATAATTTTTTTTTTACTAAATGCGTATTGAAAACTGCAGTTGCCCTAAAACCAAGGTAAGACAGATCGATTTTGAAAGCTCGAGAGACTTTATTACAAGACAATGGCGGAGTTCATTAACATCGATTTTAAACTGTGGGTTAAAGATTCATTTAACATAAGTTAGCTATATTTAGAGAAGGAACCGTCATCAGCTGGTGATCGTGGGATAAAAATGAGAAACCTTATAAAAATATGATCTAATTACAGCAATGCAACAGCTGGAATCAACGGATGTAATAATTAGGTCTATCTTAGATTTACAGACTTTAAGAAGCGTATACTTTGCCCTTTTCCAATCCATAGCAACATACGGTATAGTGGGATGGGGTGGTTGTGCTGAATCCATTATTAGACCAATTATTTTAGTTCAAAAACTAATTCTGAGAATTATATTTAAATGCCAACCTACCCATCCGTCAAATGAACTCTTTGCAAAAGTCAGGGTCTTAGATATTCGACAGCTATTTATTAAAACAAGCATTTGTTATATACGAAAAAATAATCTACTAATCGCTCCACAACATCAAGCACACACCCGCTTTTTATCAAACCTGGGTTGCGTGGTCCCAAAAACTAACACCTCATTCGCTCAACGACAATTGTGGTTCATCGCTCCTAAAATATATAATGCTCTGAGTACTGACATAAAGTCAAGTAATTCTAATTCTCTTTTTAAAACACGTGTACAACATTGGATTTTTGAAAAGGGACGAACATACTTTAAAGAATTCATGAGTTCTAACACTACATTTTAATTATTAATTTTTGCATTTCAAAATTTTAATTTCCATTTGTATTTCTATTTTTCTTTAAAATGTTGTTATTTTTTTTCTCTTAGTTTTTCACTAAATTTTATTTATGTTTTTAATTTTAATTTATATACTTATATGTTTTAATTTATATAGAACACTTGAGTTCTTAACATTTAATCTTTATTATTAATGTTTGTATTTCAAAATTTTAATTTGAATTTTCATTTTTATTTCTACTTTTCTTTAAAGTATGATCTTTTGTTTTTTCTCTTTAGTTTTAAGTATTTCTTAATATTTTTTGGAATGTTAAAATATTAAATGTACGACTACCACAACACGGGCATTAGCCTAGTGTGGTAGCCAAAAAAAACAAATATCTGTAACTAATAAAAAATTTATGAAATAAAAAAAAAATAAATTAAAAAATCTAAAACGCATTGTGGAAAACAAAATCTCTGTAACAACCATATGTTCAAAAAAAAAGTTTTTTAAGCAACATAATGCTGTACGTACCTGTTACAGTTTTCCGACTAATTTTACGGAAATGTATGTTTTCTACACCTCTTTGCTTTGCAATCCGTGACGCGTTGTTGACAATGCGAAATTGAATCATTGGACGATCTGAACTGACGGTATTAAAAACACACGTCTCAGAAATTGTCCGTCAATATACAGAGTGTAATAGCACGTACCGGAAGAGTAACCAGCGATTCCTGAGCATTTTTGCAGCAAAAAAGTAAATGTCGTTTTGCTATCCGATGATATATTTTTTCTATTAAAAACAAAAAAAAAAATCATTCACACATCGCACAATTCGCACTCATCCCAGCATCGACGCGGGATCATGTGATACGCACGCGTTTTCGTGTTACCGTGCTGCTGGAATGAGGCGCAGTGCTTATCAAGTGACCCGCTAGGCTATAAATGCGCTGATCTTCTGACTACTCAGTTACGACGTGTGGTGGAAAAATATTTTCAATGCGCTTTCTTTCAGAGAATCAGTCTGTTTTCAATTTGTCACCCGGGAACCATTAATTCGATAACCGACATATCTGCCATACGTCACCCCGAGAAATTTACAAAGATTGGAGAATAGCAGGGGTGCATAGGTTGAGGTCTAGGTCTTGGTAGCGAATGCGTCTACCCGCCAACTGCGTTTCGGATTGACGTTTTTCCGTAAACTTTAATTATAATTTAGGGAATTTTAAACTCATGTTTAATCTAAGTAAACAGCAAAAAATAGAGTTTTTCGAAAAAAATATTTTTTTCTAGCAAAAAATTTTTTTTTAAAAAAGAAACCAAACATTCCTGGGTTACGAATAACCCAACAATGTTTGAAAATCTCCTGCTACCACCACAGAAAGCCGAAAATGTTGCTTGTGTTGTGATGGAGGATTTAGCCAGCCAAGGAATTGAACACGCGACGCCCGGATCCAAGCGCTATGCCCACTCAACCACTGACCAGACCAAATGAAATATATTATTTGAGCTGATATTTTGAAAAAGAGCCAATAATTATAATTATTATTGGATACGTACGAGCTCAAAAAATATAACAACAGCAATGCAATATTAGGAACATTTATAATAAAAGGATGTTCGCTGCATGATCAGAAGACAGATCAGAAGTTCACCTATGCGTGGTAAAGCTTCGTGAATCTATAATTAAAGGTGGCACAAGATAGACATCCTCAGGAAGGTATCAGATGGCTGATAAGGTCATGAAGCCTTTAACGTAAAGGGATGAAGTAACATTAAGAAAACGACGTAGGTATCTTGCAATAACCGGATTTAATTCTGGTTGAACAATATCATCATTGAAAGTATTGTTGAACGGAATGGTGTAGGATTATGTTGCAGCATATCTCATTAACCTGATGGATGCAATATGGCTGTTGATTACTAATACGAGTCTGCATTTGGATAATTTCACTTCCCACACTTTCCGAGTAATGAATCACTCAGAACTGCTGAAATATACAGTTCAATCAGTCAGATTTCATGAAAATCGCAAGGAATTATTTATGTATTGAAATAAGTGTGATGATATTATTATGCACGCAGGAACGTATCTCTAAACCCGGGTTTCCACCGATAATATTACCACAAACATTGAACCAACGGAAAACATAAAAACGTTGAGACCCCGACACAATTTTTTGTTTTGGTCCGATGTTTTGAAAGCATTTGATCGCTGAAGAACCCGACTTTAGAAAAGATTCGATCAAAACATGTACCTCATTTTAGTGCGTAGTTAACATAAACTATAGTAGGCCATCCATGTTTTGGTTTAAGATTGAGTTCTATTAAGAAATTACTTGGAAATAGAGGTACATTATTTAGTCCCTGAGATCCCCGAAAGATCCCCGAGGCGTGTGTGTAGTAAAACCATGTACGATTGTGTGAGAAACGTGCGGAGATCCGCAAAGAATGCAAGGCTGATGTAAGCGTAATGAGTAATGAGTAAGATTAAGAAAGAGACGCTCAGATGGTTTGGGCATGTAGAGTGAATGAAGGAAAGGAGTGTAAGGAAAATATATGACGCAAATGTGAATGGTAGAAGAAGTCGGGGACGCCCGAAGAAGATATGGCACGACCAGGGAATCAGATACTTGAGTCGGACCATGTCAAGAGGTATGAATGTGAACGAGGCAAGGAGTGTGTTACAAGATCGAGTTGTTTAGCGGTACGTCCTCTGTGCCAACCTCTGCGGGGAAACGGCGTGATGGTTCACATGGCCTGACTCAAGTATCTGGCTTCTGTCTTCTCCGGGCGTCCCCGACTTCTTCTACCATTCACATTTATGTCATATATTCTCCTCCCACTCCTTTCCTCGTTCATTCGCTCTACATGCCCAAACCATCTGAACGTCCCTTTCTTAATCTTACTCATTACGCTTACATCAGCCTTGCATTCTTCGCGGATCTCCACATTTCTCATACGATCGTACATGGTTTTACCACACATACGCCTCAGGGATGTCATTTCTACGGCACTCAGTCTAATTTCATCCTTCCTCTGCCAGTTCCATGCCTCAGTGCCATGCATCAGGGTAGGTACTAGCACTCCATTATGGACGGCTAACTTCGCTACTTTGGACAGTTTTTTGTTGGCGCCAACGGCGTTCAGACCTCCATTAATAGAGTTGCCTGCATTTACCCTTCTTTCGATATCTCTATCAGCCTTCCCATCTCTCTTAAACATACTTCCCAAGTACACAAACTCATCCACCACAAGTAATCTATTAATTTTGAATTAAGCTCGTGCCACAAAATAAGTTTGTTTTGAAGATTTAATAAAAAAAAGTTTTTAAATAATAAGCTGGTTTTAGTAGGTATCTATCAAAGATATTCAAATATATTTCTTTGGTATCTACCTATTACCTCCCCTCATTCCAATTTAATACGTTATTATTTTTATCTCACCCAAAAAAATTATATTTTAGTACATCTTTGTATGCGATTATAAGATATTACGAATCTTTATAATAATGGTTACAGTTATATAATATAGTATTAAGTACTCATGTTAATTATTAATATCTTGGAAACAAATGTTAATCAATTTGTTCTCACCGGTGTTGCCAGTGGAATCTCTCGTTTTCTCAGGAAACATAATATTATCTTAGTCCTTGCACTTACAAATTATTAATGCCCCGAAGAAAATGTGAATAGCCTTATAGGAAATATTAAGAAAGTTTCGAATCAATATCGCTAGATGTCTTAGCTTTTTTACTCACCACTGACCGGTATTTTGCAGTGAAATCTCTTTCTTTCCGAGGAAACACACCTACAGCCCATGAAAAGCCCCGAAGAAAATGCTATAGCCTTTTATGAACTATTAAAAGAGTTTTGAAGCAATGCCGCTAGATGTCTCTATAATATTTTTTTGCACCAATGAAGTTCAAATGGATATGTGCCTACTAATTATGGTTCAAAGTTGACTTTATCATAAACTATTAAAAAATTCTAATTTCGGGTGGCTTTCTGTCTGTAACTTCGGTTCAATGAACTGTAGAATTGGGATTAACTTTGAAATTAAGTCATTTTCAAAATTGAAACGGTTTGCGGCAAGCGATGAAGCAGGTTCTTTTGTTTATAGATTTGACAGATTATGTAGCAATTTTTCAAGTTTGTTGACGTCTTCAATCGAAAGGTAAATTTCTGGTCGTTTATAAAATTGACAATGCTTGATATGATTTTAGATTTTCAAGCCAAAAATATCATTGTTATTTATTTTTGTGGTGTTAAGCCGTATTGCGCCACCTGCTTCTTTAGCCAACGTTTCGGGCAGCTTTACTTTGTCCATCATCAGGGCAGATATGTCATGATGGCGTCAGGACATGATGATGGACAGGCGGTGATGCGCCGTTTGAAACGTTGGCTAAAGAAGGAGGTAGCACAACGGTTCCATGCCAGTTCAACCTGCGACAATTCATCCGGCGACAGTTCATCCTGCGACAGTTCATCCTGCCGACAGTTCATCCTGCCGACAGTTCATCCTGCCGACAGTTCATCCTGCCGACAATTCGTCCGGCGACAATTCATCCTGCCTGATCATTTAGAAGATTTTTTCTTCAAGTAAGTATGCAAAGAGGATATACGGCCGTACAACCTAACCTAACCTAACCTAACCTAACCTAACCTAACCTGACCTAACCTAACCTGACCTAACCTAGCCGTGTTTGGTGACTAGATCTGAATAGCCAGGAAGATACGTTTTCCACATCTCCTTCCCCTCACCACTACCTTCAGCATCACACCATACCAAAATTGGGGATGCCATTGGCACTCACTGGCTCGAGACGGTTGGGACTCTTGTGTGTTTTTTTTTTTTTAAATCAGTCAATTCACCCTAAAAATATGGTGTTAATTTCAGATAAAAAAGTTATATTAGATGCAAGTAGGAATCTTTACCGTTCTTTGCTAAGCCGACTGCACGTATAAGTATGTCGTATTTTGATATTCACGCATGCTTCTTCGGAGAGTCGAAATTATTGTTAGTAAAAATATTTTTAGAGCGGATTTCCACTCAAGATGCCTTCAGATATAAGTATATCGATTTTGGTTGTACGGCCGTATATCCTCTTTGCATACTTACTTAATAAAAATCTTCTAAATGATCAGGCAGGATGAATTGTCGCCGGATGAATTGTCGGCGGGATGAACTGTCGGCAGGATGAACTGTCGGCAGGATGAACTGTCGGCCGGATGAACTGTCGGCAGGATGAACTGTCGGCAGGATGAACTGTCGCCGGATGAATTGTCGGCGGGATGAACTGTCGGCAGGATGAACTGTCGGCAGGATGAACTGTCGGCCGGATGAACTGTCGCAGGATGAACTGTCGCCGGATGAATTGTCGCAGGACGAATTGTCGGGTCACCAGCACAACACGGTATGTACTTCTGATTTCACAAATCCAACATTTATGTTATCTCGTGATCTTCCACGAGTAATAATAATAATTTTAATATGTTGCGTGGTTCAACCACTTAGCATGGTAATATGAATTTTATGGTCATGTGTTTTACGATGGTGGCAACCTTAATTTTTAAAAGTAGTATATTTTGACGAGATTGACGTTTTGACAACATTGACATGATTGGGAAATTAATGTAGGTTTGTAGGTATATACATACATATAAGTATATACTTTTTTTCCGTATTTCAATTCTTTTATTTATAAATTATGAAGCTCTGCCAAAAATATGGGTCTCGTAGTAAACCAGCAAAAGACCAAATACATGGCTGTAGGATGCACCCAACAAATCCCAACTCTCTCATGTGGAAACCAAAATTTCGAAACGGTACCAAGATTCACATACCTAGGCTCCCTGATAACAAACGACAATAATACCACAGAGGAGATCCAGAAGCGCATAGTGAACGCAAATCGCTGTTATTTCCGCCTACAAAACCAATTAAAGTCCAGACTGCTGTCCAGAAACACGAAGATATTAGTGTACAAAACACTTATCAGACCAGTACTTACGGACGCAGCTGAGACTTGGGTACTAACTAAGAGGAATGAGCGAGCACTGGACGTTTTTGAAAGAAAAATTTTGAGGTGCATCTTCGGACCGGTTCTAGAAAATGGATTTTGGCGCAGACGTTATAACAATGAGCTCTATACTTTGTTTAAGGAGCTAAACGTCGCAAAATTTATAAAATTGGGAAGACTTCGGTGGCTGGGTCATGTGGAGAGAATGACCGAGCATCAAGCACCAAAGTCCCTGCTGAACTCAAGACCAATAGGGCAAAGGAGCCTGGGAAGACCAAGACTAAGATGGAGCGACAACGTCCTCAAAGACATATCTATTTTGGAGCTTCCAAACTGGAGAGAGCTGGCACAAAACCAAGATGAGTGGAGGAAGACTCTTGAGGGGGCCAAGACCCACCAGGGGTTGTAGAGCCAATAGATGATGATTCTTTTATTTATGATGAATAAATAAATAAATATTCCTTTATTCTCGGATATTCCAGAATAATAAAAAAATATTGACGATAGAACCGTCATTAGTTTGATTGATCTATATCAATCTGATCGTACGTGACTCGAATATGATAATTAATTATATATTCATTTGACCCCAAATAACACACATTCAATTTGACAGTGAGGTAAATATGTAGAATGTAAATATTCAATTTTGAAATATGTATTCAACATACATATTGACTGCCGGCGTGGTAGAGGGATAATAATCTTGACTCCCAATCAATAAATTTTATTTGATTAATTTGTGTTATTTCATAATTAATTCAATTAAAAATAATATACAGTGTATTTGTATCGCCCTGGTATAAGATCACCATTCATAATTGAAACGTTGCTTGAAATGGCTTTAGCCGTGTTTGGTGACCAGATCTGAATAGCCAGGTACTTCCTCACCTTCCTCTACCTCATCTCCTTCCCGTTCCACTACCTTCAGCCTCACAATACACCTCAATTGGGGATATCATAGTCTCACTGGCAACAGATTAGGGAATGCAATCTCGACTCGAGATCGCAAATTCGAGATCTCGCGAGATTAGAAATTACAATCTCGCGAGATCTCAGAATTTACGGGATCTCGTTAATTAAAAGAAAATATTATTTGAAAGAAAACAAAAACCTTTATTCTTTTATATTAGTTTTTTTTTTACATGAGCTCCACACAGGAGGCCCTGAGGAAAATAATTTTCCTCAGGGCCTATGTCATCTTTGGGGATGTTGTGTGGAGGGTTTTTTTAAGGAAAGGAAGGAGAGAAGAGTTCTGGGAAGGAAAAGGGTTTAAGGGGTGGGTAGGAATCTGGGGTTCAGTATGTCCTGATCATCCGCCTCCAAGACCTAGACAAACCTCACCCCATGAACCCGGGCACCCCTGCTAAATCACCAAACGTAACGAACCACTTGGGGTGATCTATGGCAGAGGTGTTGGTTATCCAATAAAGGTTCCCGGGGCGGCGGTACCCATTCCCGCCTCCCAAATTGTTAATATATTATACTAAATAATTAACAGTTTTTTATAAATTCAAATGATCAAAAGAAAAAATATAGCTTAAGGAGATTAGAAAGTAATTACGGGTGATTTTGAAAGTAACTTCTTAAAAACCAAAGTGTATTATTGACAACACCCGGCTCGAAGTTCTTCCGACTCCCCTATTCGAAGATTTTGTGTCAATTTTGTGGATTGACATCATATGGACATGTAAACCTTTTGTAGACCCGGATGTGGTTTTGATAACAGGTTTACATAACTTGCATTGAGCAGCCAAATTATTATAGCAAATAGTCGGGATAGTTTTCTTTCTTCGATCGACACTCCCGCTCGACCGTCAGTCAGTCAGCGCACCACTCGACCTCTCCAGCCAGAATCCCTCGACCCATAGCCTTGCATCGCAGTCGGAGGGATGGATCATGGCGAGCATTCGAATATTGCTTTCCTCATTGTCTCAAAACATAGTAGGTATTTGGAGTTGCGTAGGTACTAATCAACTGGACGATCGATTTATAAAAAAATTTCGGTAAATTTTGGGGATCGCTGGAAACGGTTATTACGCACTTTTTTTTAAAATATCTTTTGATTCACCTTAATTACATTAAAAGACAATTATTTGCATTGGGGGAAGTGGAAAATATTTCATTCTAAATTTCGATTACGTAAAATTAAAATTAGCTTTCATTCTGTGAAACGAGACCGTCCATTTTCAAACATTATTTTCAAATGTCATTTTTTTGTAATGTTGGTATTCTTGTTACTGTACGAAAAGATGCTAGAGCAAATCGTAGCAGACTTCATCGGAATTCGGCTCGTAAAACCAACGGCTAGATACAAAATCGCGCGGGAGTTTTTTAATGTTATAAAACTGAAATTCCGCCATATAGTAGGTACGTACCTAATACACATGTATTGCGTGCGTTGATTAAAATTTATTAGCTTAAATTTTTTTTGACTTTAAAATTTTATTTTTATAAGTCAACTATTTCTGCGATGTTGAGCGGCTAGTACGCTAATTTTATGTGATATGGTTTGTGATACAAAAGAAAGTGCCCCTTTATAACGCCTACTCGCGTCACGGCAAAAAATCCCAGTTTTCAAGTAGTTTAGCGGCTACGCTAGGTTTGTGTAACATGGTTTGTGATAGAAAAGAAAGTGCCCCCTTCGTAGCGCCTACTCGCGTCACGGCAAAAAAAATCCCAGTTTTCAAGTAGTTTAGCGGCTACGCTAGGTTTGTGTAACATGGTTTGTGATACAAAAGAAAGTGCCCCTTTATAACGCCTACTCGCGTCAAGGCAAGAAAAACATCCCAGTTTTCAAGTAGTTTAACGGCTACGCTAGGTTTGTGTAACACGGTTTTTGATACAAAAGTGAATGTATTATTTAAAAAAAATAATTACCGAAATTAAAAACATGTTTTTTTCAGTCATTTTATTCCCAAAACTCCGATAATTTAGTACTTACCTTTCCAGATTTCGTGATACCTTCAAAATCTTCTAGCCGTTCGTTATACATTCAAGTGTATCAGGAATACCAACAAACCAAAGTGATGCCAACGTGACAGCGAATGAGCTAATAACCATAATGGCGTACAATCTCACAAGACGAAAGCTAATTTTAATTTTACGTAATCGAAATTTAAAATGAAATATTTTCCACTTCCCCCAATGCAAATAGTTGTCTTTTAATGTAATTAAGGTGAATCAAAAGATATTTTAAAAAAAGTGCGTATTAACCGTTTCCAACGATCCCCAAAAATAAATAATTTTTTTTTTTTTTAAATCCATGTATCATTTTCCAGAAAATTTCTTTAAAAGAACGGTTACCGTTAAATCTTTGAACCAGTTTTACAGAATTATACCTATCGAAAACGAGTCACACAAAGCAACGTTGCCCGTAAACATTGAATAATTGATCAACTCGGAATGTCATAAAGTTCTAATCCGCAATCGCGTGAACGGTCGTAGTTCGGTATGTGACCTTATGATCCGGCCCTACCCTCGCCGCCCCCCGCCAAGGGTAGGCAATATCCACCCTTAGGTTGTATCGGCCCAGGGTAGCCGTGACCTATAAACGGCCCGACACGCGCAACAGTTTAGGGTAGGCTCTCCCGGCCTCACCTGCAACGACCCACTTTCGTTACAAGGTCAATGCCTTGTCGCACAGCCTTAGAAAGCGGCCTTTCTGATTTATTATGTAGCTAATAATAGACACGAACAGAAGAATATCTGAAAATTAAAAAAAAATAAAACACGAAGAAAAAACAAACGGATGTTGGAGAGGTTCAAAATGGTAACATTATATTATTGATATAAGCTAAACTATTTATTTGAAGAAAAAAATCTCTCGCATTATTTTTAAGCGTGATGAATTGCGGAATAATTCGTGGAACGCTTTCGTTGCGCAAAGAAAATGGAACATCTCAAGGCTTGAAACATTTTTTTAATGGTTAGGGATTCGTCAATTTGTGGAGTGTTGAAAGTTTAAATTTATTCCGCTGAGATGTCTCGAAGAATTTTGTTTTGTACTGTTTTTTAATATGTTTTCGCTTCCGACCCCAATTTTCAAGGTTTAAAGAAAAAGCGTTGTCTTTTATGGCTTTCAAAATATTGGATTTGTTTCTTAATGCTTTGATAGATGATCAACAACTCGGTCTAAAACAAAACTTTTTGGGGCTTTACTTAAATCGATTTAATATTATCATCTCGTAACCATCTCCATACCTACACTATACCAATAAGTTTTTAAACAAGTTTTTGCACATGGATACTATGTAATAGAACATTTTACCAAAACTACTTAAGTAATTTACATAACGTAGCCAACTCGAAAAAAGCACCTACCTACCAAAAAAACTGTACTTCATAAAGGGGTATCTACTAGAGTAGGCTAAAAAGTAATGCACACATGCTTGTAAAACACGAACGAAAACAAATAGCAAGATTGGGCAAAAAGTATACTAAAGTATAATTCTTAAGCTTCATAATCATATATTTATTTTTCAACATGGTCACCGGTAAAGCTGGGTCCACACATGTTTTTTTGTCCGTTCCGTTCCTCCGTTCCGTATCAGCGTCGCGATCAAGAACGCTAGTTTGGACGCCCGTTCGGAACGGTACGGTGTTACGGAGGTACGGTACGGGTCGAGGTACGCCCCGATCCATCGGGAGTCGGTTTATTCGGCCCGTTCAAAGGCGATACGATACGGCCGATACGGGTATGCGCCAGTCTGGACGCGATCGCGGCATGCGCAGGTCGTTCTCTCTGGAATTGAATGAACACGCGATGTTGCCGATGATCGCAGCGACGTTACGGAGGTACGGGCTATTTTTACTTGCGTCCAGAGTTTTTGATACGGAACGGAGGTACGGAACGGAGGAACGGAACGGACAAAAGAACATGTGTGGACCCAGCTTAAGGCTGTAGCATTTCTCCCAACGTGTAACAAGTTTTTTCATTAGGTAACTGAAAAATTCTTCCGACATATCTCGAATCTAGGACTTGATAGCTGATTTCACCTCATCGTCGGAGGTGTAATGATTGAGTAGAGGAAAAAAATAAAAATCGCAAGGCGAAAGATCGGGGGAGTGAGAAGGGTGTGAAATCAGTTCAAACTTCAGGTTTTGCAGGGGCTCTAATCGACACTGTTCTCGTCTGTGAAACAGTGTGGTAAACGTCGTCCACAGATTTTACGGTATCCTAATTATTCAACAATGAAGCCGACATGTTTTATGGATATTCCAAAATGGTTTGTGATGCGCTTTTGAATCAAATTTTGAATCAAATTGTGGACGAGTTTGGATTGATTATCATCTGTATCAATGATTGGACGTCCGCTGCGTGTTTTATAAAAAAATTGCTTTTCCAGGCTCACAATCATGAAATTTTATTACCCATCGATTAACAGTAGGCCTATCAACAGCATCGTCACCATCCTTTAAACGACGATTTATTTCAGTAGGAGTCACTTTTTCAGCAGTTAAAAATTCGATAACTGCATACTGTTTACTTTGCATTGACTAATACTAAAACACGTCTCCACACTTCCGCTTCTCAAAATACACTGGATGAATTCAACGACCTCAAACTTGCACGTATGTATAGAGGAGGAATGTCACTTCCATATTCCACCTTGCGCGCTTTTGAAGGTCATTTTGTTCGCGCTGTACAAGCATGTGTGCATTACTTTTCAGCCTATATTGCACGTGAACTACTTAAGTAAAAATATAGTATAAAACTAATTTTAAGTAACTTTTTTTTTCTTTTTACATGAATACCGCACAAGAGTCCCATCTGCTCCCGTCTGGAGCCAGTGGGACTATGGCATCCCCATTTGGGGTATGTTGTGAGGCTGAAGGTAGTGGGGAGGAGAAGGAGATAGGGAAGAGGAAGGTGGGGAAGTACCTGGCTATTCAGATCTGATCACCAAACATGGCTAAAGCCATTTTAAGGAACGTTTCAATTCTGGATGGTGGTCTTACACCAGGTCGATACTGAGAGTATCTTCCACTCTGGAACGTGTCGCAAATATACTATATATTATTTTAAATGAATAAATTGTGAAATTTGCCACGCCGGGATTCGATCCCGCGACCTTTGGAGTGCTAGTCAAGAGCTTTACCACTGAACTACGCCGGCCGTCGAAACTTACAAAACATAGCCGACCCGAAAAAAAAGCACATATCTACTTGAATTAAAAATATATACTTTACTTCATAAAGAGATATCTACCTGCACCCCATTAGAAATCACGATGTTTTGGAGTAGGTACCGGCTAGTACAAAATAACACTGTTTGTTTAGTCTTAATATAGACGCAGCGTGTTAATTTAATATGCGGGCTTCGCATAATTAACATCCGCCACATCGCGCCCCGAATGTCCTACGCAAGCCTCCGGTTGTCCGAGCCACGAACATTGCAGAACATACAGTGATAAAATAACATACTACATGCGTGTAAAATTATAGATTCTAGGTGGGAATACCTCCCACAACTGATTAAATAATGCGCACTGGGGTAGCTCGATGAAAAAGGATGTTTATTATTGTATTGTGATAGCCCTGTTTCGAAAAGTAGATACCTTATTTAACACTGCGTGTTTGTAACAGTTGTATTGCTTCGACATGAGTTGTCGAAAGTACCCACAGCACCCTTTATACTACGAGAATCCCTTGTACATTTTTAATTTGAATATATGCCTTACCCTAATACATCTGTAAGGGTCCCATGAAATCTGGTGACAAGTTGCCCTGGCTCTAAGCCCAATAACACCTGGAATAGCATAACATTTGGCTAATTTATAAAGTAAACTAGCTGGTACCCGGCATGCGTTGCTATGCCATTTAATAAAGAAATTGTTTCTCCCTGTGTGTTCTTTTCAATTCTTCCCATTCGTCCCGTTCCCCTTCCGCCTCCCCTTCCCCTCCCGCGTCCTTTTCCCCTCTCGCGTTTTCACTCCGCCTCCTCCACCTTCCTTCTCCCAACTCCACTCCCCCCCTTCCCCCGTCCCGCGAACCCCCCTCCCTAGTTCCCCTCCCCTCTGCCAGGTTCCCCTTCCCCCTACCGAGTTCCCCTCCCCCCTACCGCAAACCCCCTACCCGTGTTCCCCTCCCCCTCTTCCCTCACCCCTCCCCTTCCCCTCTTCCCCGCGTCCTACATTCCATACATTCATTCCTGGTATATTCAGTTTTCAAACAGCTCGCGTGCCACCTACTGCATTTTTTTATACAAATTTCACAATGCCACAGAACACCACTAGTTTTATACAAACCAATAATGAACACAAAAAAATAAATATCCAATTTGGTGCATCCGTTCGAAAGTTATGCGTGTACAAACATTTCGGCGAATTATTTTTATTTATATTTTTTATTTTTTTTATTGGCAATGTTGATTAAAAATACATATAAAGAGTTACATCAGTTACATAAGGTTTTAATAAAGAAAATAAAAAATTGCCTTTCCTCACCATAAAGAGACAGTGCTCTTGTGTTTGGTGAGGGAGTTCTAGCTCGATTAGTAAATTAAAAGATCGTGTAAGTTAGTAATAAAGGCCATCGTAAATAATAAGTAGGTTAAAAAATCATATAGATAGATATTAACTACGAAGCCTGAACTAAAATTTCCCGCAAACACATCCACATATCCACGACATTCGTCTGACGTTAGCAATAACTAGCTTTCGTCAGGAAATTTATTTGACGATAAACGTTTAATAAATATGATATATTATTATTTAAAATTTCATAACGCCAGGGCTTACCATTATATATAGCCTATTTTACCCGCATATAATGTAGCTTTCTATTGGTGAAAGAATTTTAAAAATAGTTTTAGTGGTTTAGGCGTGATTGCGTTACAAACAAACTCGCGCACTTTCGCGCTTACAATATTAGTATAGATAAAAAACTACCATCGCCATTCTCGGGCTGCGCCGTTTCACAAAAAAGTATTTTCATTGCTATTATAAGCGTTATGAACTCGTTAGTGTTCGATCCTGGCCTCCTTAGAGTAGTAGTTTACGCATGTGGCTTTGAGTCGGCAAGTCGCGGATTCGATTCCAGAAAAATGCAAAATAATATCTAAAGCAGGCGTGCATAGGCTATTGGCAGTTAGTAGGTTGACTAATTCAGGCACCGCAGTCTGGTTATGAACTTGGTAAGGCCGTCTAACAGTGTTCTATCCACGATCGTAAACGAAATAATTTGGGTGAGTCACTGCTAAAACCTTGAATATTTTTATGTTGTCAAAAATATGTTGACGAATAGAAAATGTTAGAATTTCCTAGTAAAAGAGGGTGGGTTTTCGATAAATACACGCCCTACCCTTAAATCAATATGGTTGTTTTACTGTTAGGCGTAGTTACCACTATTGTAATTAACCTGGTAACTTATTTTGACTTCCTGTTGACTGGTGACTCCGGCGAGGAACACTCACACTTCTTTCTTTGTAGTACCGCCTGTATTTTCTACACAAATGTCAGATGTGATATAAAATTTATTGGAGACCCGATTGTAGGAAATTTCACTGTAGGAAAAGTCTCATGGGAGGTAAGAACGGTTGCCTCTTTCGTAATTTAAAAAGCTGGTTTTGTTTCCGGTAGAGCAGAAAAGAACTTTTATTTGGAAATTTTCCTAACACGTAAATTCGACGTACCCCATGAAGCTAACCTGAAAACAAGTTTTTTTTTAGTAATAATTTTACAGTCATGTTTGAGTAACTTTGAAAAATTTAGATGCATGAATTTAAGGTTATTTAACAAAATTAGTTTGAGTTATGTTTTGGATGAAATTTCACTGCAAAATTAGAATTTTGCAAATACTCTGTTTAATTTAAGTAAGACTGCTATTGAATTCAGTTCGTCTTTCTCATAACATTTTATTATTTACAGTCATATCTACATAATACGAGTATGATAAAATATTAGTTATGAATCTAATTGAAACCATCACTAATACTATTTCTGTTCATCTCTTTTCTTCGTGTCATTTTGGGGAAAGGAAGGAGGGGAAGAAAGGGGGATGGAAATATAGGAATCCGTGGGTGAATAGCTGTAGAGTTCAAACGGTCTCCTTCAAACAATCTCTCCCGATCTGGCCCGCCACGCAGAAGGTGGGCAAACATGTTTGTCGCTAAAACCCAGATAAACCTCACCCCATGAACCCGGGCACCCCTGCTAAGTCACCAAACGTATCGAACCACTAAGGATGACCTCTGGCAGGGGTGTTGGTTATCCAATAAATAGTTCCCTGGGCGAATAACTAATAAATAGTACTCACACCCGCCTCCCAAATTGTCAATTGTTGTGAATTAGAAACTGCAATTTCTTTTTTGCAGCACTGATAATAAATTTTCCCTTCAACCTTTCATCTGGACTCCTTTATACCAAGCCCATATTGAAAGAATAGAATGATTTTTTTTTTAAACACATAAATTACAAACTAAACTTCTCAAATTATACTCAATCCATTAAATTTTACAATTTCAAATCCCTCCAAACACAACGTCTAATTTTTGATCAAATCCTATTATTTAAAATTCTAAATAATGGCCTGGACTCACCAGAACTTACCAATTTAATAAATTTTCATATTCCGTCAAGATCAACCCGACAATCCGATTTATTTTATTTACCCTCATGTAGAACAAACATTAGAAAAAATTCCCCAAATTCCTCGTTTATGTGCACAATATAATACAAAATTTCACCGCATTGACATTTTTTGTAATAAAAGAAATGTCGATATGAAGTAACGCGTACGATCGATTTATTAATATGAGAGTATGGAATGTATCGGGAGCATCTCCTATCCTTTTCCTATATTCCTCTTCCTCTCCCCTTCCTATAACCCAAAATTAATTATAAGATATTAAAAGTTCATTTCCAATGTACTTTAGCATAAGAAACTTCTGTGGCTTTACTTATATTATGTAAAAGCTGTTCGTTTTTTACAAATAAAGAAATAAATAAATATTGTGTTGTAATTTTTTTATCATTTTTAGAACACTGCCGTCATAAGCTAAAAGGCAGTTAGGAATTTGTGATAGTCCCATTCTGATGTACTTTTTATTATAATAGGTGAATGTTCTCGCATATTAGAATGTGACCTTTGCAAATTCCTGGTTGTCTTTTTGCTTATGGCGGGAGAATATGTATCTGTCTAAAACCATTTAAGCGAATTTATACAACAATTATTTACATTGCATGTAGAATACATTTTTGTTCATCCCGTGGAACATTGAAAGGTTAAACTATTAAATGATAGTTTGTAGAGGGAGCAAACAGGGTTCCATGTTAGTATTCCATCCACGAAGATGCGGTCTCAGGATACTTTGGCTTGTATTATGAATGGTGAACACGGGTTTCTTCTCACCGTAAATACAATTCTATTCATCATATTTGTGTTTGCACAAACCTCTAAACTAAAATGCAATAACTGTATTCAGAAATACAATACGATAGCCACGTACGCTGATTTTTACATTCGCTTGGAAAAATATTATTTGAATAAATTAACAGAGTTGTATAATAATAATCAAATAGTAATAAGAGCCTAGTGACTGTACGGTTGAAATTTTAGAATAATAATAATAATTGGATAATTTTTATAGCGCCGTTTTTGTGAAAATCACCTCAAGGGCGCTGAAATCCGCTAAGAATACAATTCTGACGCCTTACGCAACACCATTTTCATACGTGGAGTTTGTGTACAAATCCACTTTTGTAATAGAACTGAATTAAAGCAATTCCAAAAGATGGCGCCACTAACGTTAACAGCTTGCGTGAGGAGCCACGTAATAATCATGATAGCAATCTCTTCACGATAACATGATTATTACGTGGTATTATTATTAAGTGGTATGTTTATCCATAACTGGCACGCTTCTATATATTTTTTTAATTTTTAATTTTATTTTTTAATTTAATTTTTTTTTTATTTAATAAAATAGTATCAATTACATGTTTATATACATTAAATAAAGTTTTCTTTTAAAATACATTTAATAATACGCTGTACACCCTTTTTAAGAGCAAAACTCGAGTTAAAAGGGCGGATAAACGCATGTTAAACACAATTTAGAAAAACGAAAAATAATATTTTTTTAAATATATAAAACAAAAAATAGATAATTAACAGAAAATAAGAAAAAAATCATATTTGTTCATATATATAAATTATGTACATTATATACAATGTCTTTGCCTGTCGCGGTTACTTTGTCCCGTTGTCCAGCTGTCAGTGGATCCAAGTGGATCCGAGGAACGGCCTATTGTTGGAACCAGTTCCTATCGGATTTTTAAATCGTCACCATTACTCAAACTGGGCGAAGCCCAACCAAAAGCGGCAACAAAAACCATAGGTGTTTTGCAACTCACGAAGTCAACAATATTAAGTGAATGCAAATATATTCTAAAATAGCTCACAATTCACATAGATATGTAAGAACTCCCTTTTATTTGTATTTTCTACATAAACATGTTTTAGATTAACAGTAGAATTGAATAGCATGGCACATGGAAAAAGTAGTTGTTTCTTTGAAGGTTTCTCTAGGGAAATTTCCCTATTTCTACGGAAAAAACGTACATTTAGAAAAAAAAAACATTTTTTGATGAATACTTTTAGATCGCTCCAATATTATAATGACAAACAATTTTGTGGTAATACATGAACGTTAAAAGAAAGCCACTTTTGGTGAGATAAGAGACAAAAAAGAATCTGACCTTCATGGGTGGGATACAAAATGCGCCATATTCTTATTGACCCCGAAAGTCGTAGGTTTGTGGTACTAGAACAAAACATTTAAAAATTGCATGATAAACGAACAATGCTTACAAGTTTACACCTAATGACTGAAATCAAACCACAAATCTAAAACCTAACGATGAATGACTTGTTAATAGTGAAGTTATAAAATTAAGTTATAAAATTAAAAGCCTGTCTCAACACAGGTAAGTAAGGTAAGTACAACACCCTAGTGAGACAGGCATCGAATAATATACTTTATACATCGTATATGTAAAAATCTCGTGTCACGGTGTTTGTGGTCGCACTCCTCCGAAACGGCTTGACCGATTTTTATGAAATTTTTTTTATGTATATTTGGTAGGTAAGAGAATAGGTTTTAAAGTATATTTCATACCGCTAGGTGATTAGGACGTCGCTATCCAGAAAAAAAATCTATTTTTGTATTTTTTTTATTTGGCATCAAAAGATACCTCTAACCCCAAATTTTAACCCTCCTCCCACCCTCCGATTTTTTAATCGCGATTTTAGTATTTTTGTATGAACAAATTTAACCGTCTTTCCAAATTCAAACAGAACGAAATTATTTATGTTGTTGAATGACAGATGGCGCTAGGTCCACCTCATCGAACTTTCATCCACACACGCGCAAGACATTCACGAGAAGCGTCGCGTCATTTTGATATTTCATTCGGCATCATGTTCTCGTGTGGGCAAAGCATCGAGCTTTTTTGTGTTGGCTAAAGACGCACTGACATAAAATATCGTACACTCAATTGATCTTCGAAATTCATATTGATTTTCTTTATTTCATTTTCCTACTTTAGTAAAATATTCACTAGAAATAATTTATATGGCTAAACAACTTTTGTCGGGTCAGCTAGTACCTTTTATGGATCAATAAATAAATAAATAAAATAAAATAAATTAAAACAAAGCTCTCCGGCGCGGCGGTTAGATACTTTCGATAAAAACATTTGAAATTAATGTGTTTGTATGGAGAGAATGTTCGATTTTTAAGTTCCAAGATGCTTACCACGATCCTCAACAGATGGCAGTGATTAATTTATTACTCGATGAAAGAAGATTTGAGATGTTCCAATGCACGGTTCGTAGAAAATGCATTTAACAAGGTTAGCTCATTTTTCAAAAAAAAACTCCAACTCGAAATTTTGAACGCTTGACGTAGTTCAAGTAAAACACAGTCACTCATATTGCAGTTAATTCATATCTCCCAATGGAACATGGACTGCGAGCTACGTCACGAATTTTTTGCCAATCACCGCTCTACTCCCTCGATGGGCTAACCTTGTTAAACGTATTTTCTACAAACCTTTGTTCCAATGCGTAAATGCCTGTTCATGTTCATGCCAATAACATAAAAGTATTAAAAAAATACATTTAAGAACTTGAAGGACGACTATAAAATAAGCCTGTCTAAAAAATTATTCGTAGGATTTTCGTGGTCCTTAAAGTTTCAGGATTACAGGCTTAAGGCTCTGGTAAATAATCTTAAGTATGCCGTCAAGATTCCCGCATTTTCGGGCAAGATTGCCTAAGATTGTCGTGAATTACCTAGTATTGTCGACGTATTGCCCTGTCTTGACGGTGATTTCGCTCGGGTAATATATGACGACGATATAAAATATAATGTACATTTAGATGATGTATTAATTTGCTTACATGTTCATATTCAAATATGTTAATACCACTCTTCCATGGAAGCGTTAGCTTGTGTCTGGAAGAGTAGTGTACATTTTTTAATGCTATATTTAAGTTCTTAAATTACAATGTGAATGTAAAAAACAATAAGTTGTAAGTTCGGTGATATGTGATTATAAGTATTTATCTACTATCAAAACAATTTTACTGTTTGGATAATGTGTCCAGAATTATTGTAATTAGTTGCTAAAAACAATACAAAATTTAACTTATTTGAAGAATGGAGTATCACTTGGAAACTGAGTTATAAGTAGATTAGATTAGTCGGAAACTGTTTTTTTTTTTTTTTGAGATTATCTTTAAAATATTTTTTTACAGTGTTTATTAATTGGTTTTTATCATTAATTTTTCTAATTTCATCCGGTAATCGGTTGAAAATAAGTCTTCCTTGATAAGTATAATAATTTTGTGCAAAGGAAGTGTTTAATTTTGGGCATGAAAAAATATATTTATGTCTAGTACGGTTTTCAGTCATAAATTGATATTTTTCTTTTTCTTTTATAAATTATATTGTATTGTCGGACAAGGTCTATTTTTTCTCGCTCTGTTACATACGAGTATATTAGTGTTCACCAGCTGCCGGCATCCAAAACTGTCGTGATTTTAAACGCGGATTTTTTTACAATAGCTCCACACAGGTGGCCCTAAGGAAAAAAAATCCTATGTCATCTTTGGGGTTGCTGAGTGGAGGTTCTTTTTCGGTGTCCAGATCCGGCTCGTCACGCAGTAGGTGGGCAAACCTAACCTCACCCCATGAACCTTCTAAATCACCAAACGTAGTGAACCACTTATGGCAGCCTATAGCAGGGGTGTCGGTTATCCAATAAAAGGTTTCGGGGCGGCGGTACCCAAAACCCGCCTCCCAAATTGAAGGTATTGGATAAATATTATAAATAATTTCACGATTTTGCTTCCAAGTTTATAGAAGTTTTGACGAGTTTTTGCAGAAGACCGATTTTTTATTATGATTTTTTCTTGTATATAAATAATGGCAATCTTGACCGAATATGGCAATATTGACGGCCAACACCTTGCATAGAAAGACCATCAACAGACAAGGCAATTGTTCGGCAATAGGCAACATCACAAATGAGGAGGTTCTCCAAAGATAGTTCTACAATTTGGGAGGCGGGAATGGGTACCGCCGCCCCGGGAACCTTTATTGGATAACCAACACCTCTGCCATAGATCATCCCAAGTGGTTCGCTACGTTTGGTGATTTAGCAGGGGTGCCCGGGTTCATGGGGTGAGGTTTGTCTAGGTCTTGGAGGCGGATGACCAGGACATACTGAACTCCAGATTCCTACCCACCCCTTAAACCCTTTTCCTTCCCAGAACTCTCCTCTCCTTCCTTTCCTTAAAAAAACCCTCCACACAGCATCCCCAAAGATGACATAGGCCCTGAGGAAAATAATTGGGCCTCCTATGTGGAGCTCATGTAAAAAAAAAAAAAAAAAGAATCGAAGGAGGAAGGTACCTGCTCAGGACCTTGTCCGAAAGGCGCGCAAGATGGATCGGCCATGTAATAAGAGATCGGCCATAATGGAGGGTATGACCGAGGGGACAAACGCTAGGGGACGCCCTCGCCGAGAGTACCTGGAGGACCTGCTGGTGGACGTGCGCTGCTCATCATATGCAGATTTCAAAAGAGCCGCACAAGACAGGGAAGAAACGTATAGATGAAATTGCTGCAAAACCAATCCCACGATTGAAACCAGAGAGAGAGAGGCAACAATGGGCACTAACTAACTTTATCTTGCTCGTTTACCAGCAACCTAAATTTGAAATGAATGTTCGTTTATTACACAAAGGCAATTACGAAACCCATCTACGGTCCGAAGTGAACAATAAAATATGCTACTCCAAAACGTTAACGGAATTTCACAGCGTTATAAAAGGTAACAGCGAATCCAAAACAACATGAAACTTTGAACATGCAACTGAAAAAAATTACGTTATATTCTTCTCCATTACTGTTTTCAATTGTTTCAACACACAGGGTCAGTGTTGCCAAACAGCACGCGATGTTACCAGGTAGGTACCGGGTAGGCAGGGGCGGCTGTAGTTCTTAATAAGAACGTGCATTATTTTGACAGGAAGCAATCTAGATAAGAATCTAGAATCTAGGTTAGAATTGTTCAATTGAATAAAAAATGTATTTTCTGGCCGATAGCAGAACGTATTTCGAAAGGTTTGAGCGCAATTCTGGCTGTAGCCTGCAGGATTAGGATTGCCCTGATATGGGAGAGAACCTTCAACCTTCGATATGGGAGAGAACCAGAAGAAAAACGCGTAAATGTCTGATTTCTGTTTTCAGGTGGAAATATTTGTATTGATCTTTGACCATTCTTGATTAAAATGGTCATAAAATAAAAGGATCCAAAATCAAATGTAATTATCTTAGAAAATACGTTTTGTATTATTTTGCAATTAATTAGAAATACCTAACATTCCCACATATTTTCGGTTGTACATGGCTTGTTCTAAATATATTTTTAGTTTTTGTGATAACCAAGAGACACAAGAGGCCTGGAAAATGTGGGATTTTGACACGCAATAGAAAGGAGGATAGATTTGTGAGAAGCTGGGAACACAGATCTGGCCATCAAACATAAATAAAGCAATTCGACCAAGTTTCAATTATTCTGAATGATAATTAATTAAATGCCGTTGTAATTAAATTAGCTACACCTGAGCTGCATGGATGGCGCCATAGAGGTAATTTTATTACTAAACGACGCGACGCATTGAAAAGTTGACCATTATAATATATATTGAAAGGGATATTACCAGGGTTATTGCCAAGGATATTGCCAGCGATGTTGTCGGGAATATTATATTACAGCCAGCCGCACAGCCAGGGAAACTGCTAGTCATATTGTCTATGGTATAGCCAGAAATATTGCCAAGGATATCGCCAGGGATATTGCCAGGGATATTGACTGCGGATTCCGAGTCCACTCCTGCAGGCGGCGGGCAGCAAGTAGCAGGTAGCAGCCGGCAAATATGGAGGTAGGCAGCTTTATCGATTACACACGGCGGGCTCCCGACTCCGCACGCCGCATTGATACGACCTCCGAAGAGATACATTCGATAGAATGCATGTGGGCGTGTCTTTACGCCCAAACCAAGCAATAAAAATGAAAATCATCTTCTTCCTTTGTCATGTTTGGGTCGGGGACCCATCGCCTCAATAAGGCGTCCCTGTCCTGCGTTACTTCGGCGGCCTGGCGGCCTCCATTCATGATACACCCCGCTTTTCCTCGCACAATTTCTGGAGGTGCTTCTCGAATCTTTGCCGGGGACAGCCCACTGAATGTTTTCCTCTTTGAATTGCATTCAGCCTTTCAGAAATTTGGCGTATTTTTCAATCGTATTTTCGCCAAAATATTTCTGTTTTACAATAAAATGCAAATAAATAGAATATTTCTGAATATATTCAAAAACTAAAAACTGTTTTTGAATGGTGTTAAAATACGCTTTCAAATTTTATATTTCAAAATAAACATATAATTATTGTAATATAAAAATTTTGCATGCAAACATAAAAAAGTTTTAAAAATGGCTCACTGTATGTTTTTTCTAACTAAAATTAATTGTAACGAAAAAAATAAAAACACATACACGTTTGATTAAAAAAATATATTATAAACATTAATGTAATATCAGTTTTTTGTCGTTCTATGTAAAATTAATTAATAAAAAAATTCCCAAAGTTTCAAATTTTTTTTTCAAATTGCGTTTCAAAGATTTGGTTTCATAAAGGTGTATATTTTAATTTTTTGGTTGCTAATTTTTAGATTTGAATATAAAGCATAATGTTTTGCCTTTCTAAAACCGTTTAGAACATATTTTAAACTATGATAATAAGGGTGTTGCAGTGATTTATATGAGACCAATGTGAGCTGGGACAAATTTGGTCTCCTAAGAACGGGTTAGTATTGTCAGCGGATGTTGGTCTTCTGACAATTTTAGTACAATATATGACCAAGCTACCTACAAATATCAAAATTATTTCTCAAACAGATTTTATTAGACAATTTATTTAGCCAATCTGAGTCGAAACAATCTGGTGAGAACAGTTTTCTGTCAAACCTATACAGATCACGCTTCTTGGGGATTATCTGTTCGGTGGATACGAGCAATTCTGCCGGGCTTTGTTTTGTACACAAATACCTCTTTCATCGGGGCTCTGCTGCTTTGCATATGGATTTGGAGCGAATTGCGGGGACGGATATTGACAGGCGCTTGATTCAAAATGGATTCGAATAATGTTCAATTTACATTTGTGGACAGATTTTATATCCGCTTTATCTGAAATGCATTATGCATTTGTGACGGACATGAACAAGAAGACAGATGTAAACTTAATATATGCACTGCAAACGAATCAGCACATCGTTTGTTCACTTCCATTTTGCAGTAGTATGCAGACAAAGTAAAGAGAATATTCCACACTTCTGACTGTGCCATCTTCTTTGTGAATCTTCTCAACTCGTCTATTATTCAAACACCGCCTCCAGCTTTGATTTTTTAATTTTTGTAGTGAAAGTTCTTTAGCAGCGTTGTGATTCGAAACTCAAAGAAACGGAAATGACACTAAAAAGAGGCAAACAATACATGCATTGGATTTAGCCTGCGAGAGAATGAGATAGAATGAAACCTTACCTACTTACAGTACCTACGAGGCGTCAAAATGCGTTCATTGGCCGCTTTGATATTGAGCTCACTTTTTAAGTTGAGATTGTGTGGTTGAAGTTTCACATCTACCGCGTGTGAACTGCACTCTATATATTTTTAACTGTCATACGTATAAGAAAAAAATATGACGCGAAAGTGTATGATAGAAGAAATCCTGAACGCCAGAGTAATACATGGCACGATCAAATTAATCACTTGAGACGGGTCGTGTCAAGAGACCGAATAACAGAAAAGTTTGTATGAGACGTTGTATGAGACGGTGAAGGATACTGAAGGAATATGAATGAAGCAAGGACTGTGCGCCAAGAGTTAGTTTTGTGATGGTATTACATAACGCCTTCTTGGTAAGGACTTCCCCAACATCTCATTTCATATACATCTCCGATTACAGTGATAGCCAACTAAATATCGTTAAATAGTAAATATCCAGCTATAATCATGTAAATTCAGTGCAAATAGCAAAGAAATTTATAAAACGTAGGAACTGTTTCTCTTTCAAATTTTATAATAAAATAATGTTACACGTATTTACTTACTCACCTTTTTGTATATTTGTAGTCCAGAAGTTAGAACACGTAGATAGAGTATATTCTCCCGTAACAATATATTAAGAGCGTTTAACCAGCCAGCGGCCGAAAATCCACATTTCGTCGAAAGTTGTTCTTACGATCGTGCAAGGCGGTTACAATGAGAAAGATTAATTATTCTCCGTACCAGCTTTTTAAAATTATAACTCAATATCGATTTTATTTCATTCCAAATTTGCTTTAATTTATACCTACATCCAAAAATGCTGAAAGGCGTGATGATAAAACTATTAAAATAATGTACTTTTTGTAGTTATTTTTTGATTATACTTAAGTATTTGTTATTTTTCAATAATGTCTAAATTTAATAAGAATGTTAAAAAATCTGAAATATATTAGTTTGTAAGTACGCAAATAAATACACAAATGGACCAATTTTCGTCAAGAACACACATGTACGTACATATTTTTTAATGATTTTATTGAAACTAAAATTAAAATTCTAAAACATGCTTTTGCTAGATAATGAATTGATTTATTTTACTGCATGATTATATTATTTGAAATAGGTGTGGTATAATACAAATTCTTTTTTGAAAATTTAACAAATCTGCCAACGACCTATGGAGTAACCTTATTATACTAAAAATTAAAAATTTTCTCAAAATTTATTACATGCGAATGCTAGATAAAAGAACGATCTTTCGAAATCCATTTATATTTTTTTGTGGAAAAGAGTTAATACGTCTAAAATCTGATTTGAAAATGACATATTTCTGGTTTTCTCTGGTAATGCCCTCTTAAACAGCCAGCGGCCGAAAATCCACATTTCGTCGAAAGTTGTTCTTACGACCGTGCAGGGTGGTTACAATGAGAAAGATTAATTATTCTCCGTACCAGCTTTTTAAAATCATAACTCAATATCGATTTTATTTAATTCCGAATTTGCTTTAATTTATACCTACTTCCAAAAATGCAGAAAGGCGTGATGACAAAACCATTAAAATAATGTACTTTTTGTAATTATTTTTTGATTATAAGTATTTATCATTTTTAAAAAATGTCCAGGTTTAATATGAATGTAAAAAAAATCTGAAATATCTTAGTTTGTAAGTGCGCAAATAAATACACAAACGGACCAATTTTCGTCAAGAAACATACTTATATATTTTTTAATGATTTTATTTAAACTAGAACTAAAATTCTAAAACATGCGATACCCAGAAAATGTATTGATTTATTTTACTGCATAATTATATGATTTGAAATGGGTGTGGTATAATAAAAATCTTTTTTGAAAATTTAACAAATCTGCCAACGACCTATGGTATAACCTTATTATACTAAAAATAAACATTTTTTCTCAAAATTTAAAATACGCGAATGCTAGATAAAAGAACAATCTTTCGAAATCCATTTATAATCTTTTGAGGGAAAGAGTCAATACTTCTAAAATCTGATTTAAAAATGACATATTTCTGGTTTTCTCTGGTAATAGGTACCCTGTTAAAAAAATCATCTTAAAAAGTGTCAATTTTATACAAATAATTGGAATTCCACGAAGTCAACATGGCGATTTATCTATCTTCAAACGCACTGTAGCTACGGAAATGATTCTGAGAAATAAATTATAAAATCCAGATTGTAAAATAAGAATGTCATAAAATAAAATAACATTTATTAAATTCCTCGAAGTTAATTGTGGAACGATTTTCCATTTTTCTTTGTTCATCCGCTGTACCTGCGTGCCAGCACTATTATAATACTCTGTTGACATCAGGGAATAAAACCCTCCCAATTTTTTTGTAGTTAATCTTTGTACCTGGAGCTTTTTAAATTGATTCAACTTATTTCTGTTTTGGATTCATTTCAGATCAGCTCAACCCAAAGATATTGAAATATAAGAAATGTGGTATCCGCAGATTTTACTGGGTGGGACTGTGCTTCCTGGTGTCGCCGATATTGTTTACCAATCATCATCATTACATAGTATAAAATGAAGTCGCTCAAAATGTATGTGCGCATAGATCTTTTAAACCACGCAACGGATTTTTAGGCGGTTTTCACCAATAGATAGAGTGATTCAAGAGAAAAGTTTATATGTATAATACATGCTCATTATAGTAGATAAAAGCCGAGAAATTCAAATATTCAATTCAGGCAGCGGGCAGCGGGCAGCTGGCAAGCGGGTGGTGTGGATTTTATAAAGATTGGGTAATGGCGTTGTGTTTCGTTAGCCACAGCAACGTGTAGCCGGGTCTGCTAGTTAACGAATAAATTAAGTAAACGAATAAACTAAACGAACGTTAAACTAAATGAACGAATTCTTTCAGTATTAAAACTATATTGTTAACCAATACTACTGCACACTTTCAAAAATCAATGAACAAATTCTAGTCCGACAGTCGCGTGGACATCATAGCATATCGCTTTTGCATTTCAATATCTGTTTGTATTTCGTTTGTATTTTGTATTTCAAATCAGAAAATTAATATATATATTTTTAAGAATTAGAAATTATCTGTCGATAAAAAAATCTATATTTAATCTACTATGCCTTAGTTCAATCCACTCTACAATACGCTATTATTAGTTGGGGATCCCCGTATAAATGTAACCTCTTTCAATAGAAATTGTACAAAGAACAATTATTAAAATTATATTAAAAAAATCCTTAGACTACCCATCAGAACGCCTGTTTGAAGAATTTCAAGTACCCACATTTAAAGATTTATATATTAAAAATTCATTAATTCAAATTATAAAAGAAAAAGATAAATATCCATTTTTAAATGAAAACAGAACTCGACTTAAACATGTTTTTCTATGCCCAAAACTAAATACGTCTTTTGCACAGCATCATTATACTTACCAGGGAAGAACTTTTTTCAATCTTCTACGTCTACGGGTACGATCAGGTACAAAGCGGGTTTCGGTTTTCAGATTAACGGCGTTCAGTGCCCTGTTCCACCGGCGGCAGTTGCGCCGAGATTCCAAACTTGCGCTACCTGCGCGGTAGCCTGACAGCAGCTGTCAGTTTTTACGAAATGCCGAGTTCGTAGACGACGATTATTTACTCTTGGAGAATCCTTTCGTAAAATTAAGGAATAAAACAATGGTATTTGGTAATTGGTATCTTTAAATATGAAAAAAAAAACCTCAGGAAAACATGATAATATGTTAAGTACGTGACTGAAAGAAATTCACTTGTGACATTTGAGGTTATTTCAAAATTTTATCTTTTTGATTTCATTCCATCACTATTATCAACATTTCTGGTGGTATGGAATTTTATTTTATTTTTTTATTTATTTATTTAACGCCCAATGGGCTTTTACATTTTGGTAGTACAAATGATTCATGACAGATTATTTAACATATACAGAATAATAAAAATAAAATTTGATAAAAAAGCACACAAGTCATAAAAATACAAAAATACAGGGTTTTCAGAAAAACAGATAGGTTTAGGAATAGTTTTGGAATAATAAGTTTTTTAAAAGATCAACAAATTTCGCCAAGTTTATGTCAAATATGTCAATATCACTTAAGTACTGATTTCCCATAGTGTGAAATCGTTGTATTGGAGAGTGGGCAATGTAGTTCCGCTTATGAATGCTACAGTAGAATAGTGTATTTTGTCGTGTAGTTACTGTCGGTATTCGTAAGTTTATGAGTTGCAGTAGTTCGCAACAGTCAAATTTAGAGTTGAGTATTTTGAATAAAAATGTTAAGTCGTTTATTTTACGTCTGTCTTCTAGTGTGTGTATTTTTAAAACATTTAATAATAAATTATATTTCAAGTCTTCTAGTGGGATATTTAATTTAAAATTTATAAAACGCAGAAATTTTTTTTGTATTCGCTCAATGTTATTAATGTGAATTTTGTAAGATGGAGACCAAACTACCGAGTTATATTCCATTAGACTTCTAACTAGAGATACATATAATAATTTAATGACTTGTATGGAATTAAAGTTTTTGGTTGTTCTTAGTACGAAGCCTAGTGTTTTCATACCTTTGTTTACAATTTGGTGGATATGATTAGCGAATGTATTTCTTTTATCCCAGATTGGCGATTGATTGAAAATAGCGGCAATTAACAGGTCGCTCATTTTGATATCAGATTTTGACCGGCGTCACCGGCGAGCAGGAATTAAGAATTCATTCCGGTAAAGCTTATCGGCGCCGCCTCGCGCGGACATAAATCTGAACCTGCCTTCACTATGTTCGGCCTGATACGTTGACATACAAACATTCTTGTCAGCACGCCTGCGCCAGTCGGCCGCCCATGCGCCGACTAATCAGAAAACCGAAACCCGCTTTGTACCTGATCGTACCCTACCAGAAGAAATCAGAAGCATTAATGATACAACCCGAATACTATCTCTCTCTGCTCTCTGTCAAGAGACATTTTAAAAATATTCTTAAGAAAAAAACTACTGTCAATTAATCCAAATATCCTTAGTTTTCTATAACATTCTTTCTTTTTTTAAAAAATACACACCATTATCAAATAAATACTGCAGCTCACATATATTTATGTACAATTAATTATTTAAGCACTAACTTATAACTAATAACTAATAGCATTTATGTACACTCCCCTACCATACACAAGCAAATGCTTTAAATGGAAGGGTAGTAAAAAAAAACCTGTAAAAAAAAAATATATTTTATTGTAAAATTGTAATTGTAATAAATGTTTCAATAATATTTAAAAAAAATATCTTGACGGCCGGCGTAGTCTCTTGACTCGCACACCGAAGGTCGCGGGATCGAATCTCGGCGTAGCAAATAAATTTTATTTGATTAATTTGTGCTATTTCACAATTTATTCATTATTCATTCAAAATAATATATAGCACATTTGCGACACGTGGAAGATACTCTCAGTATCGCCCTGGTGGAAGACCACCATTCAGAATTGAAACGTTGCTTGAAATGGCATAAGCCGTGTTTGGTGACCAGATCTGAATAGCCAGGTACTTCCCCACCTTCCTCTTCCCTATCTCATTTCCCTCCCCACTACCTTCAGCCTCACAACATACCCCAATTGGGGATGCCATAGTCTCACTGGCTTCAGAAGGGAGCAGTTGGGACTCTTGTGCGGTATTCATATAAAAAATAAAATAAAAATTTCTCAATACATACTCATAAATAGTTGATGCATTGAGGGAATAGTTATTTTAACCAATTTGTTCAATTGTCTATTCTCTGCCGGAGCGTGTTCATAAATTTCCATTTAAACAACTTTTAAAGTGTGCCTTATTATGTTACCCTGTTTTCTAAAATTTATCGAAGAATCTTTCCCAAGTAAAATTGTGTTCTGAGATACCTACAAGGTATCTCAGAATAGTGGCCCGGGTGTTCTGTAAAGGGATAGCATTATCATCTTATCTTTAATAAAATCAATTGCTAGTCCTGTACAGTACTCCAAGGCTGCTTTTATGTCTATGGGTGGTAATGAATGTAAGGATTGTCTATAAATCAAATAAGCATCTAACACTGTACTTACAAGTTTATTATAACAAATTTAACAACAAGTAACGATTGGCAAAAACCATTAGGTCTTCGGCAGTCTGGATTAGAATGGTTCCTCTTAATTTGTCCCGGCATACGGTGACTATGTGGAAGTGTTGAGGGATCGCAATTGGCGTGTGAGAAACCAATGGGAATGCTTCTGCGATTCAAAATCACTGCATTGTTCGCTACCACATGACCGATAATAATTATTGAAACTGACAGCCACCCCTAGGAGAAACTACAAATTACTTGATCATGTAGCTTCATGATGTTTGTGGAAGATAACTACATTTTCTGATTAATAATACATTGCTGCCAGACAAAAAGGTGACGTTCTAACATATTCCTCGGAGAGTCTGGCTAACCTAACGTAATGTATTAAAAAAAAACAATATTTAGGCTCAGTATAACAATCAATTTATCGATCTTCGTGAAATGATTCAGGATATCAAAACAACTGTTAAAATATTGTTGAGTTATAATGTCTTGAAAGCGGTGACAATTAATTGCCCCGGTGTGTAAATTGCGCACACAATTTTCATAATAAAATAACCACATTATAGCAGTCATGGCCCTCGAGGCTTTTAGTATATCATTTGTAGGAAGTTGAGGGTTGCACAGTACGCGAAGTTTAAGTTTAATATCTTCAGGTAATTAAACAAAGTACAGGAAACAATCGTGGCTTCAACACATTGGTATGTTTGAAAATGGCCTGTGGTGATATAGATCTAGTTATCAAACCAGAGTGCACCTAAATACCTTCATATTTTCCTAAATAATTAATGATATAATTCCATAATTTTATTTTGTCAACAAAGCCCAAGAGTTGGTATTGTTAGGTAGTTAATAGGAGGGAAAAGAAGTATGTTGGAAAGTATTTTAGATTGATTGATTTGCTTCGGGAAAATGAAATAGTAACTGTAGTTAGAGATAAATTGTAATTTTAATGAAATTGCCATGAACTGTAAACACGCTGCAATATCTTAAATAGGTTTTGTGAATCATTCGACGATTAAAAAGGTTTCAATTTCATTACTGAAAATATATTTGTGCGTGATTTAGCAGATCCGGGGAAAGGGTTGGGTACTTGAATGATAATAATAATGAAAATATCTTCTTAATTAAAATAACTAATAATAATAAAACTATACTAACAGACAGAACAATTAGTCATAATAGACCTGATATAGTTTTACATGACAAAATTAAAAAAATAACTTATATCATTGATGTAGCTATTCCAAATTCCTGTAATATTCAAAAAACTGTTTCTGAAAAAATTAGAAAATACACAGATTTAGGAAATGAGATTAAAAGAATTTGGCATTCTCGGACTATAAAAATATTACCATTTGTTATTTCGGCCACTGGCATAATACCTAGGAATCTGATTCAAAATTTAAGCATATTAGATTTGTCAAAGAATTTGTACCTATATAAAAATGCAAAAGCAGTAATTTTAAATACATGTAGGATTACAAAAGATTTTTTAAATATTTATATTGAGGGATCAGTAGGATTTATAGGTTCAATTAGAAATGCCACAGAGCCGAACCCTCTGATATGAAAATATCTGGAGTCGGTGAATTATATTCCCATTTGGTCTCTAGTAGGTTGACATGTTGTTCTTGTATTGTTTTGTATTTATAATACTTATATAGTGCAATTGCATAACGTGGATTCACTAGATGATCATTTGGGGAAGTGTATGAAAGGGTTTAGTTTTTCCTTCTTTTTTTTTTTTTTTGGGGGGAAAATTTAACCCGGACATTTAAATCTGGTGCATAAAATTTAATAACTCTTAATTATAATAACGTACAAAGAAAACATATAAACTCCGGAGGTAAATACAAGCTTTGGACAAAGACACTATAAATATCATGCTATAAAAGCATTCAACAGTCTAACACTTGAAAATAAAATTGTGGAAAACACAAACATATTCAGACATAAAATTAGAAAATGGATTTTAAAGAACAAAAAAGACAATATTACTTTTTAATATTGTAATATTGTCTTTTTTGTTCTTTAAAATCCATTTTATGTATACCTATATTTATTTTTTTCATTTTATAAAATGGATGTCTAAGCACGGGTAAGTCACCCAGTGAAACAAATAATACCCAGTATCGAAATAAATAAATAAATATAATTGCCTAAAAAATATATATAAAAAACAACTTGATTTCTTTATTTTTCTATTTTTTTAATGATCATGTATCCTTAAATCATAATTAATTATAAATACAAAATATTTTTCATCCTGATGCTCGCTCGTCTTTTAAACACAGCCCGCTTCTATAAGAAAGAAACATGTTTTTACACTCTGTAAACTTAATAATTAAATTTATTTTTAATTATTTTATAATTTTTATCATGAAAGATAGTGAACATTTAATAAATTCATTATTATTTGCTGGGCCAGATTTTGAACTTGCGACCATGGATAAAAAGCTTACAGCGATGGAGGTCGTCTTATAAACATTTTTCTGGTAATCTAGAATGTCACCGTCATGATGTACCTACTCCTGCATTTCGTAATCGCCCGCTCAAAGTATAAATTCACAACAATGCTACACCTTTCCAAAAGCGGCTGGCTATAAAAAATGGACCTTAATTTAGGGAACCAAGTCAAATATAAAGTCAATTCATTTCAATTAAAAATATGCAAGCACTTTATATTTTCAAATAAGAATAAACTTCAAACACAGGAGAAAATCAGCTATCAAAACGCAGCCAGCTCGCCGGAACAATCATTTTCCTCGGCGGCCCTCGCACGTGGAACAGCCTCCCTCCCAGCCGCCCAACAATACGACGGAGAACTTGCATTGTAAATATGGCTTACAACATTGTAAGTAATTTCAATATTTTCAGTCATTCTGATATTGTGAGTCATGCTAACATTGGGAGTCATCACAACATTTATAAGTCATTCCAACATGTGAATAAGACATTGATATTGTAAGTCATTCAAACGTTGTAAGTCATTCCTACATTGTACGTCATTTTAATATTGTTAATTGATTTAACACTGCAATTTACCCTGTGCTGTAAGTCATTCTAACAATGTAAGTCATTCGAACAGTTTAAATCATTAAAAATTTCAAGTCATTTGTAAATTCTAACATCGTAAGTCATTCCGATATTGTAAGTCATTGTACCATTGTAAATCATTCTGACATTGTAAGGTAACCTAACAATGTACATCATTAGAACATTGTTTGTCATTGTAATATTATAAGTTATTTAAACATTTTTTAATTTTTATTTTTTATTTTTTTATTCCAGTTAAAAGAAAATTACATTTTCACTCATTTAACTAGAAATAATTATACACATTAAGATAAATAAATATTTCAATACAGTGCTAGTCTATTTCATTATTTTGTTTATCAAGAATAAATATAAATAATTTTTTGTTAAATTTACCCAGCTTCTTTTCGTTTTTAATGTCATTTGGGAGACAATTATATAAGTTGCCCCCCTCGTAACCAATGGATTGTTTACCATAGTTAGTGTGGATGGTGTTTAAATGTATGTTATCACGTTGTCGTGTAAAGTGTTTATGTACTTGGGACGTTTTAATGAATTCAGTGTTTGTGTGTACGAGATTATTTTGTATATAAGGAGACATGTATTAATGTATTCATATAGTTTTCTTAATGTTAATAGTTTTGTTTCCATATATAATTTTTTTGTGGATGTTCTGGGCTTGTAATTAAATAGTTTTTGATTATCTTGTTTTGTATTACCTGTAATTCATTTATGTGTGTTTCACATGCGTTTCCCCAGATTTCAATCAAATAATTTAAATGTGAGTGTACGAGACTATAATATAAACCTATTTTTAATTTATTTGGCAACAGACATGATAGCCGGCTAAATACGCTAATTAAGGGAATGATTTTATCTTTAATACCTTGTATGTGTTGTTTAAATGTCAAATGCTGATCAATGCACAGCCCAAGATATTTTTCCTGGATCAGGATTTGCAGGTCGTTGTTTTCAATTTTTAAGGGTACATAAGGAGGAATTATTTTGCGGGTTGAGCTTAAAATCAGAAGGAAGTCATTATGAGATTGTAAATCAAACTAACATTTTTATATTATCCCAACATAATATTTTTTTACAGTTTTTACAGGCTTTTCGACTACCACAATAGGCATAAGCCCTTAAATCATTGTAACATTGTACGTCATTCTAGCATTGTGAGTGATTCTGATATTGTAATTAATTACAATATTATTATTGTAAGTAACTAATTGTAACCATTCATAAATTGTAACTAATTCTAATGATACCTATAAAAGTCCATAATTGAAAATCGAACTCAGAAACGAGTCAAGGTACGATCAAGGGAGTTGTATAGTATGGTAGATCTCTATCCCCCCCTCCAGAATAACGGTACCCGTTTTTACCTAAAGGGCGTGGCTTTGAAGATATTAGGGCTGGAAGTTTCGCCATCTAGAAAATTCAAGAACAGTCTTCCGGAAAATTTTAGAAGGTTCGATAAAACTCTAGTAAGTTCTGGAAGGAGTGGCAGAGTATATTGGTGAGTCTAAAAGTTTTGAGAACGTTCTGGATGGTTCGCTAATACTCTAAAAATAATGGAAGGAGAACATTCTAAAAGCTTTCAGAAATGAGTGGTGGAGTGTGTTGATGAGTCTAGACGGTTCCGGAAAGTTTTAACAACTTTTCCGAAAGGTTCAATAAAGCGGCAGAAAGTTCTGGCAGGAGTGGCGGCCTATGTCGGTGAGTCTAGAAGGTTCCGGAAAGATTTATAAGGTTCGATAAAGCCGTAAAAAGTTTTCGATGGAGTGGTGGAGTATATAGGAATCTAAAAAGCATCGAAAAGTTGTAGAAGGTTTGATAAAGCTGTAGAAAGTTCTGGTAGGAGTGGCGGAGTATGTCAGTGAATCTAGAAGGTTCCGGAAAGTTCTATAAGGTTCGATAAAGCTGTCGATAGTTCTGGAAGGAGTGGCGGAGTATGTCGGTGAGTCTAGAAGCTTCCGGAAAGTAAAGTTCGATAAACTGTAGAAAGTTCTGGAAGGAGTGGCGGGGAATGTCAGTGAATCTGGAAGGTTCCAGAAAGTTCTATAAGATTCAATAAAGCTGTAGAAAGTTCTGGAAGGAGTGGCGGAGAATGTCAGTGAATCGAGAAGGTTCCGGAAAGTTCGATAAAGTTGTAGAAAGTTCTGGAAGGAGTGGCGGAGTATGTCAGTGAATCTAGAAGGTTCCGGAAAGTTCTATAAGGTTCGATAAAGCTGTCGATAGTTCTGGAAGGAGTGACGGAGTTTGTCGGTGAATCTGGAATGTTCCGGAAAGTTCGGTAAAGCTATCGAAAGTTCTGGAAGGAGTGGCGGAGTATGTCGGTGAATCTAGAAGGTTCCGGAAAGGTCTATAAGATTCGATAAAGCTGTCGAAAGTTCTGGAAGGAGTGGTGGAGTACGTCGGTGAGTCTAGATGTTTCCGGAAAATTCTATAAGGTTGCATTCTATAAGAACATCCCGGAAAATTCTGGAAAATTGTGGTATGTTCGGGAATAGGGAATCGGGAACATCAATTTAGAACATTCAAGGCAGTATAAAACTCTACTAAAATTAAGTTAAATGTGTGTTATAGATAATATATGATTTAACAAAATGGGCTGGACTCTTCAAGTGAAGGAGGAAGAAGGCATAAGTTTAGATGGAGAATTGGGAAGGGAACGGGAGTGTTCTCTGTCAATAGGGAACAATCTTAGTATTGGACTTTTATTACATTTATTTGGTTATTAATTGCCTTACTATTAGTGTTTTTGGCTTACCTTAGTTCAAGTGCCTCTAAGTTATCCAACCTGATACCTATCGTGTTTTTATGAATTAGGGTGGCGCCGAGTTTTTATTAAATTTATTTTCTGTTTCGATCGAGTGGTTTGCGAAAAGCCAGTGCTGTGTAAACATCTAAGATGTTCTTTGACACGGATGTTTATGTTACGTGCCGTTTTGCCGATGTAATACGCGGGACAGTCACTGCATTGGACTGAATAAATTTCCGAGTGGCTTAGCCTATCGTCCGTGTATTACCGTATCATTCATTAAAAACTTACCTAAACTATTATTAGTGTAAAATGCTGGTTTGATACCTGGTGGGATATTTTTAACGCTTTTTTTGAAAAAAAATATTGATGTACGCCATTGATAAGGTTGATTATTATTTGATGTTATATTACGGGACTGTTGAATAAAAATTTACTTGTGGATAATTTTTTAATTTTTTTATTTAGGATGCTGTTGACTATATCTGAATTGTAACTGGTATTTATTGCGATTTTTTTAATTGTAGATAGGTCTAATGTGAAGTTAGTATTTGATAAAGGGACTGTAACCAATGTGTGTCATGGAAAGGAAAGCTGAATGTTTATGTGAGATGGGGTGGTTAGAGGAATTATGAATGGTTATATCAGTGAACGTAGGTTTGCGTTAAATTTTGAATTTAATTGTGTTTTTTATGATTGATAATGTAAGATCTAAAAAGCTTAAGGTAGAATTAGTTCCTATTTCTATGGTGAATTTAATTTGTTTATGGTAGGAGTTTATTAGTAACAGGAAGGAATTGAGTTGGTGTTTGGTTCCTTCCCAAACACAGACCACATCATCAACGTAATGTGAGAATTTTAGGCATCCTTTGGGCACACACTTTTTGCGCTTTAAAATTGTTATGTAAAATTTGCCGTACGCATTCTACGTCACTTCTCACAGTTTCAGCAATTGCGCGACGGTCAGATCGCACCAGATTACCGATTTTTTTTAATATTGTCATCTCTTTTTGACGGGAAAGGGTGACCCGGGCAATTATTATCATCAACGTGTTCTCGGCCATCTTGAAAACGCAACCACTCAAAATCATGTGGATGCGATGAATGTCAAAAGCATAGTTTATAGTATAAGACCAAGAACTTAATTTTAAGGTTTTGTCTGAAAAAACCACTATTTAATCTTTATTTTTATTTTTTTTTTTTAGTTTTTTTTAATTTAGATATTTTTTAATTTTTTTTTATGAAGATTTTAATCTAATGATGCCTACTTATATTTTTATTTTATTTTCTTTTTATTGCCATGTTTTATAAGTATCTATGTGTTTTATGTATGTACTTACACTCTATATAGGATGTGTGGGATTGCCCTCACCTCCCCATATTCTGGAATAAAGACCATTATTATTATTATTAATAATAATAATTTTATGCACCAGATTTAAATGTCCGGGTTAAATTTTCCCCCAAAAAAAAAAGGAAAAAAAGAAGGAAAAACTAAACCCTTTCACACACTTCCCCAAATGATCATCTAGTCAACCCACGCTATGCAATTGCACTATATAAGTATTATAAATACAAGAACAACATGTCAACCTACTAGAGAACAAATGGGAATATAATTCACCGACTCCAGATATTTTCATATCAGAGGGTAATGGTAAATAATGGTTTATAATGGTCTTTATTATTATTATTATATTATTATTATATTATCAACGTGTTTTGAAAACCAAGTTTTCTTCGTCAGGGTAAGATTAATATTGAAACATGTTGATAATATTGATAATGTAGTGGTTTTTACAAAATTAATTGTTTTCCTTTTATCTTTTAAAAAATGTTAAATTTTCTTTCATTCCGTGAATTCCTCCCGCCCCAAGAGTTTTATAACTCATCGGATTTGCAAAGTAAGAAGAAAAAAAACATTGTTGATATGAAATCATTAATCGATTGCACTAAATTATCATAAAATACTGTTAAACCTAATCATAAATCTATGTGTGTAAAGCATTACAAACTTTCAAAAGGTGACATCATATTATCATTTATTTCAGCTCTCGTTGCCGTCTCCTTGATAAGCTATGGGGCCTTAAAAATGTTATGTGCCATAAAACTATTAAATAAACCACATTGTTTTGGCCACATTCTTTCGGAATAAAAATCAATGCATATTTCTCGTATCCAGCACAAAACATCTCTCCCGCTGTACACAACTCCGGCCCACACAACTTCAGCCCAACAGGCTTCCTCCCCAGTCCAGGGCGGCAGACTCCGCCAGCCCCCGCCCTATCGATCCGTCTCTACCTGTTGCTAGGGCCGCCTAAACCAGCCCCGGGCGGGAAATAGATTACAACATTTAAATATGAATATAAAAACTTTAAGAGTTTTAAATATTTAAAATTTAATGCCCTGTTTAAAGATTATGTTAATGCTGGCTGCGTGGGAGAGCGGTGTCATTTGTGCGGCGCAATTATACGCCCACGGCTGCTTTATGATGGAGTTATTATTTTCTTAGTCAGTACTAAGCCTACGGTAGATACTTATAATTAAATCTATTTTCAATATTGAAGAAATATTCATTATCATATTAAATCTTAGAACACTCCACAGACTTCATCTGTTTTTCTAATGGATATAATTTGATAATTAAGGTTGATTCAAAATGTTATTATTATAAATAATAATTTAAACTATACATAAAGTAACAACCTGCTGCTTAAGCAGTCAAAACTCCATAACGGTAAGTTTTGGGCTGACGATTTTTTCACGTTTGTTTTTGGTGAGAATTTTTATGCCATCGCGAAACTTCCATCACGAGCAATGAAGCTTTTTTGGATTTTCATTTACTATTGATAATTAAGATCAAATACCAAATTGTTTTTATATTAGACGATTACGCTTAATTGGGACACATTGGGCCCAAAACCTATTGTCCCAAATAAGCGAACTTCAATACAAGGCCTGTAATATTCACGCCTCGACCAGTAACTATGGAAAACCAATGATAGTGCCTCCCCGACATACGAATCCCCCAACGTTTTCTTTTCCATGTCTCTGTTTTTTATTCCTTACCAATCATTTTTCAAAATTATTTTTTATTTTATTTTATTTTTCTTTATTCATTGCCTTGAATGGTTACATAATTTGTGGATTTTTCGACCGCCATGCTAGGCTCATGCCCGTGTCGTGGTTGTCGTCACGAAGTTGATTTTCTTGACGTTAAAGATGCGATATGGTAGATTTTGGTACGCCGCGACGTTCATCTCAGCAAGCTGAGATTTTTATTATTAATTTTATTTAGCCAATCAATTTTACTTGAAAGATTTTTCTTGGCACTTAATTTTACATTGACGAATGCCGGCAGATGACGAACAGCTGTTGGGGGCGAAGTCTACCGAATTACTGTCGAACTCGGAACTCCCGTAGTGCGGAGCATTCCCTCCCCTCATGCATGCCGCATACCACATGCTTGCTCTTCTTAACTAAAATTCGATTACTGAGGACCATTTTGCATCCATTTCAGATCGAAATTTGTCCTATTAAACGGATTGTCCTATTAAACGGATTGTTGTTTCAGAATATCGAAATTTGTCCTATTAAATGGATTGTTGTTTCAGAATATCGAAATTTGTCCTATTAAACGGATTGTACTATTAAACGGATTGTTGTTTCAGAATATCGAAATTTGTCCTATTAAACGAATTGTTCTATTAAACGGATTGTTGTTTCAGAATATCGAAATTTGTCCTATTAAACGGATTGTTGTTTCAGAATATCGAAATTTGTCCTATTAAAGGGATTGTTGCCTTAGATTACAGAAGTAAATTAGTATTCGTTTCTTTATCTGGTTTTTTATTCCTTGGGTGTAGGTCAAAACAACTGACTGTTCCGATTAACCTAATATCCTATTAATTAAGTGAAATTTGTATGTATTTTCAATCTATTTTATTAAACTTCAATTTAAAAAAATGTTTATTTAAGTTCTTGATCAACAAATGCTATTGACATAGTTAATAGTTTGGTAGATTATGAAAAAAATATAATTTAATAATTAAATAAAATTGTAGACCTCTTATTATTTTTTTAAATGTGAATAGCGCACAAGATTGCCAACTGCTCCCAACCGAAATATAAAATAATAATAATACTGAAATATAAATAACACAAATATTTTTTTTAAATATCAACCAGTAAATTGCCCTAAGGAAAATAATAATAAAAAAAAACTAATAAGGAGGACGGCTGATGAAATCTTTGGGATTAGTTTAACTTAAATTACAAAAATAGCTAAAATTTTCGTTAAAAGCATACAACAGGTAGGTACATAAGTTTTTTCAACACTTGAAAAAAACCTGTGGCGACACATCATAATCTTTTCGCCTTCAGAAAGAACGAACGAGAAATATCGATAAAATATGTGTCGCCACAAACCTAATATTTAAAATCGGGTGGTCACACTAATATTTCGTTACGTGACATTTGAATTCGAGTGTTACAAATCTATAAATACTCGTAAAGTCGTCCCAGACAGGAATTTTTACACTTTTTAATGTTAATATTATATTAATTTTAAGGTATAATTATTGACGAATAGACATGTAATTAGCGTTAAATGTCGACCTCGTCATGTCATAATTTTATTACAATAGTGCGCGCTTCGTGAATTTTTTTTTTTATTGTTTATTTTTATAACTGGTAATATCATAATAGTTCTACAATTCGAAAGAAACACACGTTTGCGAAATGTCTACATTAAAGACATTCGACATTCTAGTATTTTCTATCTTTTTTGTTTTCATACAAGACGTGTGAGAAGGAAGATTTCTACGAAAGGTTTTTAGGACGATTCAATTCTACTTCTGCTTAATTTTTTCACTGCGTGTTCAAACAATTCCTTAAAACATTTCAAAAATTCAATCTAAGTTATAGGTACATTTCATTATTTGTTATACATAAATTCATTGTTGTGAATAGGTACTTACTTTCAATTCAATGCTGAACCATAAACCATTGTTTTTTAACATATTTTAATATCAACTTGTAAAAAGTTCTGATATCTAATGTCGAAATGAAAAAAAAAAAACTGACACCATTTTGACAGTTCAACGCGTAACAGAATAATCCATAAAACTAGATGTAATTACTCGTAACTAATTATTTTAAGCGCATCGCTTAGCGAAAGTTCCACCCAGCTTGTTTTTAATGGTGAATGGTGATCAATTGGTGAAGGTTTAAGACTGCAAAAATAAACTAAGCGAGCGAAAGAACATTTTAGAGAAATGTAATGTTTAACATGGTCATGTTTATAACAGAAGCAAAAGGTTTAAAAATTCTGCACTTTAAAATTTCGGACTCTTGCTCGCAATTCAGGAACCGACTTCCCGCTTAAATGAGAAATACGAACATATTTTTCTAGCCGGTCTTCGCTAAAGAAAACACCATTCCATTGGTTCTCAATATCTGGGTCGCGAATAGAAAAAAAATGTCGTCATCGTCCCTCAATGGTTAGTTTTGGTAAACGGTTTTATTAAAGTTGTGCACTAACCCATTGTCGAAAAGACCCATGTTCAGTTCATTCCTTCCCCTCCTCAAAAAGACCCTCCATACAAGTTTCCCATATAAGAATATCTTTTATTCGTAATTAAGCTTCCTCACAATGATTACTTCTGTTATAATATATTATATTAACAGAAGCAATAATTTTTTTTTACATTAAAAACCTCATGCAGAGCTAGATTTTTAAATCGTAGCGCTCCAGGATGAGATTCAGTGTTGAAATAAAAGGAAACAAAATGTTTTAGATAGACAAAAAAAAATATATATTCTTGCCACTGGGTATGTTAAATAATTAAGTTGCACTCACAACAATCACAACTTAACACTGCAACTTAAGGGTGAAAATAAGTTTAATTTAAAATAAAACAATAACTTTGTAAACACCACTTTATTTTTATAATTTATGCCGACCGGGTTTCGCTACAACCGTAGCTTCATCACGGCAGTATAATACTCTACTAACATTAGGTTACATTTGTGTTATAATATATAATTTACCAAGACTAGATGAACGGTAAGGATAAGGAAGACAGTCTATCTCACTCGGGAATTTATTCACTTCAATGCAGCGACTGCCCATTTTTTTATATTGGTAAAACAGCGCGCAACATAAACACCCGTGTCAAAGAACATCTTAGATGTTTACACAGCTCTGGATTTTCAGAATTTGCAAACCACTTGATCGAAAACGATCATAAATTTGAGAAAAACGCTGGCGCCAAACTTATTCATAAAAACAATATCGCTATAAGGTTGGATAATTTAGGAGCACTTGAACTTAGGAAAGCCATAAGCACTAATAGCAAGGTAGTTAATAACCAACTAAATTTAAATAAAAGTCCCATACTAAGATTGTTCCTTATTGATAAAGAACACGTCCGTTCCCTTCCCAATTCTCCATCTATGCCTCCTTCTTCTTCCTCCACTTGACGAGTCCAGCCCGTTTTTGGTAAATTATATATTATAACACAAATGTAACCTAATGTTAGTAGAGTATTATACTGCCCTGATGAAGCTACGGTGGTAGCGAAACCCGGTCGGCATAAAGTATAAAAATAAAAGTGGTGTTTACAAAGTTATTGTTTTATTTTAAATTAATAATGTCACATCACAAAGTATCCGCTTCATATGAACCAAAAAATAAGTTTAGATGACTCAAAAAAAAAAAAAAAATTTATATATTTCATTAATTTTTAGTAGATGTAACTATTTAAGAATATGTTCCCAAAGTTTTAAATAAAAATTTCAATTTGTTTCGATTGAGATTGATTAAGTTAGCTACCCCTTAAGTGCCGAACCGCAAGGTAAACTTGAAACGCGTTTTTCTCGATACGTCTTTTTGAATTTGTGTGCACTCTAGCTCAAAAATTTTAACCAATCATTTTAAGAATTTGCAGTTACTTTCTTTATATAATTACGCTTTATATGAACCTAAATTCCTAGTAATGTAATATTCGTAGTAAGTCACGGTGTTAAGTATTTTTTAATTGCAAAAGGTTAAAAAAAAATTACAAAAATCAAGGTTTCAGGTTTACACACCAGTAAAAAATTAAATTTTAAATTTTTTTGGTAGAAATTAGGTTCGTATAGAATAGAAATATGTTTTTAAACTAAATTCAAAACCCTATTGATTTGAGATGAAAACTGTGACCTCCAGAATGCGTACAAATAGCTACGCCTGATAGTGATGATCGATGGGTAACAGCTGATAATTTTCATATTTTCCGAGGAAATGCTTAAAAAATTTCACAGTATTTTCCGTAGAGGTACAAAATGACCTTAAAATATAAATAAATTATTTTCATTTCTTCCATGCCAAAAAAAAAAACATGAAAATCATAATAACTTTGTCCTAAACGTATTTCCCTCCTTAAGACGTGATAATTTTTTAACTGAAATTATTTAACGCCGTTACGATTTGAAACTCGATGAAACTAAAAAGCGACACTAAAAGAAGACAACAGATACATCACATAGCCTGCGAGAGTATGAGATAGAATAACCGGTCTCCTCCATGCCGTGCTGAGTGACGTCCCCACTCTTGTCTACTTTAGTTTTCTGAAGGTTTAACTTCTGCCGCATGTAAACTGCACACTTGTATTTTTTTTTATTTTTCTAGTATTTTAGGGATGCTGTGCCAAAAGTGTTTTAGACGTTTTAAAGAAGTATTAAAATTGGACATTGAAGTGACGTAGAAGGGAGGTAAGAAACAAAATGGGCACAATCGTGAAGGAATGCTTCTTCAAGCATCTCTCTTATATTACGACCGGCGCGTTGGAACCATGGAATAAATAATAAAACACTAGAAGTGCCTTCTATAAACATTTAAATCGACAGCTCTGAAGAACAATGTCGATGTGGATGTACGATTTAATAGTTTTGCAGTAAAGTTTTTAAAGTTTCATTTCTGCAATTTTTTTTTTTATTGAAGTAAAAACTTCTTTATTACCGTTGTGATTTGAAACCCGGTGAAACGAAAAATAACGACACTAAAAGAAGACAAACATATACATCTATAGGATTTAGCTTGCGAGAGAATGAGATGGACTTATCGGTCTCCTCCTTGTTCGGTGATTTGAGATCAAGAAAACTGTTGTTTTGATATTTGCATTTCATTTCATTTTATTAACGATTCCGGAACAGAGACCTTTACATATATTTTTTTTTCTTTGTTAATTGCTTTGTAATGATGTAATTTGAGGATTTTTCAAGCACCTTTTTGTTATGGTCAATAAATAAAATAAGTAAAAAAAAACAATTTTCAATTTTTAGCAGATCTGACAGATTCTTCGGGACCGTCCAAATATTCCATTTAGCCCAAGTTTTAGTCTTCCGTCTTACTTACACTCGCCTGACATCACATATCTCCATCCCGTTTGAATTTCGAAAGCACAATTTTTAGACCAAAATTAGGCCTACAATTGGATCACGAAATATACCCGTAAGACACTTTTCATTTTATTCTTCAATCTATGGTTGGAACTCTTGGAATACCAGCGAATCCGTAGTGGATTTTCTAGGAGGCTGGCCGGAAACTTCCTTTCTGGCAGGCCGCTCGGCATCTGCTGGCACACGGGGTAAATGCAACTCATCCATTACGATTGACGTGTCTAGAATCATGCGAAATGTCAGAAGTTTGAGTCGTTAGTTTTATCAGGAATCTAGAGGGTCCATACCAAAGTCGGTTTGTCAGACTGAAATGTGGACACATATCTATTTATAAGCGTTATCTCATGAATTGTGAATTGTTGGTGCAGTATATTATGCGGGTGTTCATAGATAGGGTAATTCTAAATGACAACTGATGCAGTCATGATGTGTACACCACTTTAATTATACTAACAAGGCTTTTTATATTAATCACATTTCAAATATGATTCACGCACAAAACTCCCGATCTTAATTATACTTGTCAGAGATTATAATTTGAAACAATATCACCGTTAAAAAATGGCTAAATATGATCTATATTTAATGCACTTCGGGATGACGGCGTAATGCGCTGCACCGAGCTGTACTGCACTGTATTGCATTATACCAGTGCAGCTAACGAGGCTGCAGACTGCAGCGGGTGTCACGTGATACGGGGGATTATATCCGTTACAGCCAGCCCCTATGTGGTGACAGAGACACCCCTTCACCCGCAAGGAGGCTTCTGCTAACGAACATGGGCCTTGCATTTTTAATGCCACTAATTATAAGAATGTGGAACGCGAATCTACTGTGTTACGGATGAGAAGCAACGAAAAGAACGCATCGGTGACGTATTGTATATACCGAGACAGTTGTGTTGCATTATAATCAGTGGGGAATCGACATAACATTAAAGTAGCTGGTTAATGAATTAAGTAACCTTTAAGGAAAGCCCACTTTTTGGTTATTATAAGTGAACAAAATAATTACTTTGTTGACTGAGCGCAGCGAAGTCCTATTTTAAATTGGACTATTCTAGCATTTTGCATTTCATCTTTCTATAAATGTTTTTGTGTTAAAGATGATGGTCGTTTTAACCTGCGCCGCGCCGCGCCGTAGCCGATCAAATCAGGCACGAAAAAAAAATCAATTCTCGTAATAGAAAAGGCTCATAATTGATTAAGCATATTCTACTTTCATAAAAACACACTTTTTAAGGTAAGACGGAATAATTTACAAAAACGTAATTAAAAAAAAAAAAAAATTATGACCAAAATAGAATAGCTGACTCACAGGACGTGTTTATGTTTCAGTAAATATTATTTTTTTCAAATGTGATTGACCGCCGAATAGTCGTGTTTATCAACTAATAGGTAGGAATTTAAGTATCTCATTTTTATGCACCAGATTTAAATGTCCGGGTTAAATTTTCCCCAAAAAAAAAAAAAGGAAAAAAAGAAGGAAAAACTAAACCCTTTCACACACTTCCCCAAATGATCATCTAGTCAACCCACGTTATGCAATTGCACTATATAAGTATTATAAATACAAGAACAACATGTCAACCTACTAGAGACCAAATGGGAATATAATTCACCGACTCCAGATATTTTCATATCAGAGGGTTCGGCTCTGTGGCATTTCTAATTGAACCTATAAATCCTACCGATCCCTCAATATAAATATTTAAAAAATCCTTTGTAATCCTACATGTATTTAAAATGACTGATTTTTGCATTTTTATATACAAATTCTTTGACAAATCTAATATGCTTAAATTTTGAATCAGATTCCTAGGTATTATGCCAGTGGCCGAAATAACAAATGGCAATATTTTTATAGTCCGAGAATGCCAAATTCTTTTAATCTCATTTCCTAAATCTGTGTATTTTCTTATTTTTTCAGAAATAGTTTTTTGAATATTACAGGAATTTGGAATAGCTACATCAATGATATAAGTTATTTTTTTAATTTTGTCATGTAAAACTATATCAGGTCTATTATGACTAATTGTTCTGTCTGTTAGTATAGTTGTATCATAATATATTTTATAAAATTCATTTTCTAAAAATGAATTTGGTTCATATTCATAATATGGTACTATATTACGGCAGTCAATCAAGTTATGTTTAATTACCAAACTTTGGTGAATTATTTTTAAAACCTGATTGTGCCTAAATGTATACTCGGAAGGCGCTAATATAGAACATCCCGATATAATATGTTCTATAGTTTCGGGAAAAGCCAAACATTTTCTACATAAATCATCAATTTGATTTATATCTTTGATTATATGCTTTCTATAATTTTTAGTATTAATGACTCTATCTTGAATGGCAAGCATAAATCCTTCTATTTCTGCGCTCAACTCTCCAATACTCAACCATTTGTTTGACGAAAGTTTGTCAACATACGTTTGGTTGAGATAATTGAAGTGTTTTGCGTGAATAATTTTATTTGACCAGGAATCTAATAATTCCTGGTTAGTATTTATAAGAATGTTGGCATTCTCGTCATATAAATTTAAAGGTGTAATATTTCTATCTGCCTTGCAAATTATTTTGTGCATTTCTGAGCTATTAGCTTTCCTATGGAAAAAATTTCTAAGCATTTCTACCTGATTGTGTTTCAAAGATGTTATTTTGACTACACCTCTACCTCCTAAATTTCTAGGTAAATTAATTCGTTCTATAGCTGAATTTGGATGATGGCAATTAAATTTTGTTAACGTTGTTCTAATCAATCGTTCTAAACTATCTAAATCTGTATTGGACCATTTAATTATGCCAAATGAGTACGTTAGTAGAGGTATTGCCCAAGTATTTATTGCTTTTACTAAATTTTTAGCAGATAGATTGCATTTTAAAATTTTTCTGATCCTAGTTTGAAATTTAATCCTAATATCATTTTTAATACTGGTGTGATCTAATCTATTCGATTGCGGGTATCCTAAATATTTATAAACCTCATCCCCTTTCATACTTTGAATTTTGAAATTTCTAAATATACCCTCGTCTCCATCTACAATTTTGCCTTTCTCTATATGGATAGTTTTACATTTATCTAAACCAAAAGTCATTTTAATATCATCTGAAAAAATTTTAACTACCTTAATCATTTTCTCTAAATTTGATTCAGAATTTGAAAATAATTTTATATCATCCATATATAATAGATGTGAAACTATACTACTCTCTCTTGTATTACCCTTAATTTTTATTCCAAACTTGCTTTTAATTAAAATTTTAGAAAGGGGATTCAATGCTAAGCAAAACCAAAGAGGGCTCAATGAGTCTCCTTGAAAAATCCCTCTTTTTATTGAAATGCCCGGTACTACTATTTTCTTACCTTTTAAATTAACTAGCAAATCTGTATTCCAAAAGGACATAATATTTTTCAAAAAGCTAATTATAATTGGGTTAACTTTATATATTTTTAATATTTTGATTAGCCACGAGTGCGGGACACTATCAAAAGCTTTTTGATAATCTATATAACAAGTATGTAAATTACGCTTTTGATTTTGAATTTGTTTTAAAATTACAGAATCAATAACTAACTGTTCTTTACATCCCATATGTTTTCTGCGACAACCTTTTTGTTGTTCAGATAAAATATTTTTTTCATCCAAATGAGTATATATTAAATCTGTCAAGCAAGAGGTTAAAATTTTGTATATTGTCGGTAGACATGTAATGGGTCTATATTGAGAGGGATTATTAATATGTTCGCTTTTAGGCAACATATAAGTAATGCCCTTAGTTAGAAAATTAGGAAAATTTTGAGGTTCTCTGACAAGTTTTGAAAGATTTTTTGCAAAAAGAGGATGTAAAGTAGTTAGACGTTTGTACCAAAAATTATGTATCCAATCGCAACCCGTGGCTTTCCAATTATGAGTATTTTTTATTATTTTGGCTAACAATTCAACCGATATATCAGAAAAACTCATTTGTTCAATGTCTGAACAATTGAGTTCTTCATTTTAAATATTATTATTTCAGAGGAAATTATGTTTTTCTTTAAAAAATAAGAAAAAATTGGAAACATTTTTTTTAATTCTTTTTTTTTTTTTTTAAAAAGAAAGACAAACATTCCCGGGTTACGAATAACCCAACAATGTTTGAAAATCTCCTACTACCACCACAGAAAGCCGAAAATGTTGCTTGTGTTGTGATGGAGGACTTAGCCAGTCGAGGAATCGAACACGCGGCGCTCGGGTGGGACCCAAACGCTATGCCCACTCAACCACTGACCAACAAAATTCTAGGTCTACTGTTCACAGAACTACTTGTTTGAAGCCGCTCTATTTTTGTATTTTATTTTTTATTTTTTAATTTAACACCCAGAGTGCTTTTATATAATCGGTAGCACAATTTGAATATGACAGATAATTTTTAAACTTAAGAAATAATAAAAATTATTTTAGACAAAAAATGCACACAAATTATAAAAATATAAGAAACAAAACTGAAAAATACAGCGATTTGATAGGTTTTCAATAGTTTTGATAGATTTATTATAGAAGCAGAAGCAGAACTTGTTTATAATAAACTGTTTTTATACAATGAATAATAATATTATTAAATACATAAAAAAAAAAAAAATAATAATAATAAAAAAATTTTTTTTAAAAAAGGTTTGATAGGTTTACAAAAATGCAATATGTGTTTAGGAATAGTGTTGGAATAAATATTTTGCCATGTTGATATTAAATATGTTAACATCACCTAAGTATTGATTTCTCGCAGTGTGAAATTGTTGTATCGGAGAGTGGGTTAGAGAGAGTTTATGATACCTACAATCGACATGCCATTCAAAAAGTTTCGATAGTTTTCCACCTACCCACCTACATTAAGTCAAAATAATATAAATTAACGTTATTTCTTCCATTTGTTTCATTGAAACCAAATACTTTCCAGCTTCTTCCGTTTTTGAAATTAAGAAGTTCGTTGGTAGAGTTCCAAATACCTCAATAATTTGAAAATCGATTGGGTACCCACATATTTTCAACAAACACTTTCAAGATTTCTATTTACTGTTGTCAAATTAAACTGTTTATGCAATTAATAAATCACAATAACAGATACCATGGCTATATTTTAACCCACTCGAAACTCTACCGTTTTAGCTAACAATTTTTTATTTTATTTTTTAATGCCGACAACCCGGGCGTTTATTGTAATAATAATCATATACACACAAGTTAGTAGCCCGCCTCACTAGACTAAGTCTGTTCCGAGGCGGGTATATATATATATATACATAAACTAAGACACATATACATTTACATATATGTACATACATAAACACAATTATGTTCATACACACATACACGCATATGCGCACATACTTACACACAGGTATTCGCATACGTGTACATAATCGAACTCATAGATACATATTAAAACATAAATACATATAATCAAATATTAATTATTGGGAGTTGAAATACAGTTATCAAGTTTAAGTTAACAATGACTCGTTTGTTTTACTAATTACGTGGTTACCCTTTAAAATTGAAAACAACGATTTTATAAAGAAACTAACTGGTCCCGGCATGCGTTGCTATGCCATTTAATAAAGAAATTTTTTCACCCTGAGTGTCCTTTCCCATTCGTCCCGTTCCCTTTCCGCCTCCCCTTTTGTATTCCGTTCCCACTTCGTCACCTCCACCTTCCCTCTCCCCACTCCACTCCCCCCCCCCCCTTCTCCCGACCGGCCAACCCCCCTCCCGAGTTTCCCTCCCCCCTCCCAGGTCCCCCTACCCTCTCCCAGGTTCCCCTCCCCCTCCCTGGTTCCCCTCCCCCATCTCTCCCTTCCTCCCGCTTTCCATAGCAATAGCCGCTTCCTCGCGTGCCACCAATAGCAATTTTTTTATACAAATTTCATAATGCCAGAGCTCACCGGAAGTTTTATAAAATCCTTGTCCAGACAATAACGAACACATTTTTTTTTAATCTAATTTGGTGCAGTCGTTCGAAAGTTATGCGCTTAGCAACACATTTAGCGATTCATTTTTTATATATTAGAAGATGACTATGTATGTATAGAGAGTAGAATTTAATAAATTTCTGGAAATACCAAACCTTTCCTTCGTAATCACTCATTCTTTTTCTTCCAAATAGCTCAAAGAACAAAGGTCGCAGACACCCAAGTGGCCAATTGATTGAAAGGAAAGCGTGGGTGGGTCTAACTAAGTTCACGCCGAAATCATTACCAGGGCTCACTAGCTAAAACAAAAATAACTGCTTTCACGAACCACTCGATCCACCCAAGCTACGGATTGGACAGTCCTTACCCTATTTCAAAGCAATGCCTAATTTTATTTTGACTAATTTTATCATATTAAATAATGAAACAATTTAAAAAATAATAGTTAAAGAGTTCATAAATTTAACAATGTGTTGTTAGCACAGTCCCGTGAAAAATCAAAGGCTATCATGTTAGCAAATAAACTTTTCTTGAAAATAGAAAAAAGCGGAGATCCTTGAAAAATCACAAAATCTAACTTTACTTTTAGACTAAACCTAACAAATACAAATTTCAAATTTGGAATTGAAATAATTTTCAAAACAAATCCAAGTTCATGGATAGAGATTTACAATCATTCACAGACAGACCTACAATCGAAATTAGAATATTTGATGATTCTAGACAACACACTAGACCCGTGGTCGTCAAACTGCGGCCCGCGGCGGACATTTGTGCGGCCCGCACAATGTGGAGCACAAGTAAAAATAAATAAATTGTTTTACATTCTTCATCAATGTTTACTTCTGGATTTTTCAAATTTTTTTTTATTACTTACTTTACGTAGTTATTTTTTTAGTTCATAATATCTTGTATACGGGCATTTCTCCACTAATTGGAAAATTGCTGTCCTAGGTAAATTTTATATAGTAGATCTTAATATTACCGAGTTCTTTGTATTGATAACGACAATATGTTAGCTATTCTTGGCATGCTATAGCTCATACAGTAATATAATATTGTAATATTAATTTAAATGCACTTCAAACACCTCAATTCACAGTCCCCTGTCGTGTCCCATTTCCGAAATTACAAGTCTTATGACAAATATTCATTTTCAGTATCATCACTGCGTCAGTTAAAAGTGTATACATAGTACTAGAATATAGTAAGCATCTTTGCAATACACAATCATATTTTTAAAATAACAATTTATTTAAGAAAACAGTTATCAAATGTTGTTCTCAATTTTTTTGAACAGTCCCCTGTTACAATTTGAAAATTGCACCGAAATCGCACTATGCATCGGCGCGGTAGTTTATATCGTGAAACAGAACGAAATCGGTGTGAAATTCATTCGGTTGTAGAGCTATGCGGGCTGACGCCATCGAATGCATTTTCACAGCCACGCTTGTGAACTACGTGTCTAGACCGCTAGTTGAACAGGCCCCTGGAAAGCATTTTACTTATAGTTTTAAGTAATAAAATTACCTTTTTTTTTTAATAATTACTTATCGAAAATGCAATCACGCTTGTTTCTTGATTTTGAATAGATTTAAAATGGTTTTATGCTAGAAAAGTTTCTACGCAAAAATAACAGTCCCCTGTCATTTTACAGTCCCACAGGGGACTGTTCTATACCACAGGAGACTGTTCTATACCACAGGGGACTGTTTATTTTAGGTATCTTCAAGTTTTACCTGCCATATTGCACAATATAAATATTTCGTTTAATATTATTTTTATAGCAGGTACCATAATACCACACAAAAAGAATTCAGCGAAAACAAGGGAAGAAATATTAGATCAAAAATGCATAGCTGCACGTTTGAGATACCAACGACTTAAAAATGACACACAGAAAAGAGAAGAAATGAAAGAAAAAGGCACAAGAAAATTAGTTAAGGACATGAGTAGTCTTGAGCAGAAGGCTCCAAGAAAAACTTGGAGAGAGCATTGTTCTACCTATCGCGCAAAGAAAAAAATTTGAAAGCAGTTACAAATACTTTTTTTAAGGAAAATATGCCTAATTCAGTGTATTCCGCATCAGCTTTTCCGGTGCCTTTGAGATTGCCAGATAATGCATTATCTATAGCTAAAAGTAATAAACGTGGAATATCGTTATGCTCAAATAGATAATGAGGAAGGTGAACTAACAGTAACTTGTATGAAAATTTGTGACGATAAGTCACACTTTTAGAGTTAACGAAAATGATATTTCTGATGTTTCTTTTGGACAAATATTGGAAAAGTTACCAAATCCAGATCTAATCTTAAAAAGGAAAAGATATTATTATTACTTTCCATCAGCTGTACCGGTTTTAGAGAAATAATTTAATTTTAATATTTTCTGGAACTGCAATATGAAGACTGATTTTGTATATAATTACAACTGGTTACTATTAAAGGTTAAATATTTCAAAGTATTATTGTCAAGTCATAATGTTGGTTGTGATATTAGAAAGCAAGTTAATATTTTTTAGTATTAATTTTACAAGTCAATAAAGAGTGAAGAAAAGATTGTTAACTTAAGAAGTTTTAATAAGTTTAATACAAGTGTTCTGTAGAATTAAGAAAGTTCATAACATGTTTTATTTGTTTAGAAAATGTTGTTTTATCAGTCCATAATACCGATGGTAATAGTTATAATAAATAGAAACAAAGACTGATTGCTTGTATTCAATGAAAATATGTTTTTTATTTCATATAAATACTCCTCTGAATTATATAACAGTCCCTGTCAATATTTTTCATAAAATTTACCATAACTCAAAAATTAAGAGGAAAATGTGTGAGATTTCTGTAAATATATATTTAATTTATTAATGTCTTTCCATATATGTACATATTTTCTTAATTATTAACAAAAATATGCTTTGGACAGTGTTGTATGGATCAGTTTCCAATTAGTAGAGAAATGCCCACATGTATATGAGGTTTCTTATTATAGGTACTTTGTGCTGTCACTACAATATGTACTTTTAAATTTTTCGTCATACGAATTTTTTTTCTTAACTGTGTGTATTCTGTATCCATTTCAAATTATTGTAATTCTGATCTAAAAAGGCGTTAATTCATAATTAATAAATAAAATACTTTTATGCATATATAAACATGTTTTTGTTAATAAATTAAATGCAAGTTTATGTCGGTACAAAAGTTTACTTAGGTATTTATAGTAGATAGTAGCTCATCCCGCTGTCGCATTACTCCTGCTGACGGATTAACCGAATCGATAAAACAATCTAGTATTGCAGTCAGGTAAAGGCCGTAAACTATTAATGTACATGAAATATAGAGAGTTAAACGAGAACGCAATTTTGTAATCGGCTGCAAAATCAATCAGAAAATTGAACCGGCGAAATTGCAAATTCGCCATCAATAGGTAACCGCTTTACAAAATCCATATGGATTAATAATTTTAATGGCATTTCTTGATTACAAATACTGATACATTAATCGGTACGAGTAAAGACCACTATTCGGAATTAAAATATAGATTGAAATGAGATAAGCTAATGTATTTTCGTATTTGCACACCCATTGTATGTGAGAGTTTCCAAGGCGGTAGCTACATACATAATGGTTGGTCGCATTGCAAAAACAATGCAAGAGCAGTTGTTTTATGTCATGCTTTAGAATATGTTAAACATTTTTCGAATAACTCGTTGGAATGTATTTATTATATTAATTTATCTTTGTTTCATTTAATAATATGCCAAGCTACAAAGTGATTGCTTTCTATGAAAACATTTATCTAATTGCAACGAAGTCAAAATTAGACAACGAAGATTACAAAGAACGTCTTGGACATCTTCTCATCCGTGGCCAGGATTCCGGACATACGGGCTTCTTCCTCAGAAAACCCTCGAGCATCCAGGTGGGGGCCTCTTCCGCAACCGCGTAAAGAAGCCTCAAACCGAGAATTCTCACCCCCAACAGCACGCGCGCCTTGACCGCAGTTGATATAACGACGAAAAAACAAATATACTCACCCTTCGCATAATTCTTAATCTTTCCGTATATACCAAATAACACTTGGTAATAAAAGATACGTTTTACTGAAGCACTAGTGACAATTTTTTTAATAAATATATTATTTCTCTATTTAACACTTTTATATTTGTAAGATATTGCGAATTTAAATAAATTGAAGAGCTATGTCAGCAATCGAATCCAATCTTCCTGACAATTGCATCGAAAAGTTGTGTCATAAATGCCAACTGCTTTTGAATTTTTAAGCGTTTACACACCTTACAGATATTTATTAAAAAAATATTGTGGGCATGATGTCAGATTAAATTTCTGTCACTGTAAAAAAAATTCTACGAAATCAAATTATAAAACTTCAGCAAACTGTTATCCAATCTCAACACCCCTTCCAGTTCATAGCAAATAGCAATTACAGTTCAAGCTTTAACCTAGAAATAGAGTTAACTTTCTTGTTCTTAAGCCACAGGCGAGTTTAACTCCAACGGCTTATATAACTTCAGCTTTGCAGATTCAGACTTGATTGATCGTATAATCCAGAAACGTTGGTTAAATAAGGAGGTAGCGAAACATGGCATAATAACCCAAAAATAAATCATAAAACTCTTGGCCGTGAAAGTTTAAAATCATATCTTATTATTATTACGGAAGTTTTGATCTGAGTTACTCACATGCTATACGCATTTATGTATCTAATTTAATTTATAAACGAACACCACTATAGTTTAAGAATAAATAAAGACATTTTAAGACAAGTGGCTGTATTAAAAAGGGCAGTCTCCACTGTTTTATATGACTGTATTGGTATTTCATATTTGTCTGTGTATAGACCAATGTCGAATATAGATGAAAAAATAAATAAAAAACGAGCATAAGGTATGAGCCCTTTTATTATGCCGTGACGATCCACGGTGGCGTAGTTTATTATTATTAAGGGTCGACCGGAGACAGGTTTTTTGTTCTCGGTCGAGACCGAGAATGGATAAATTGAGAAGAAAAATGAAAATGCGCTATTTTGGCATAATATTTAATAATGTAATAATAATTAAGAATGTATTTAAGAATGTAATATATTTAAGAATGTAATAATAATTTATTTTAAGGCACTGCAACCGCGCTCAAAAAGAAGAAGATGGAGAGATATGTAATAACGAATGTTAGAGGAGCGCGCTAATATTTAAAGCGATAAAATCGATGCGAAAATTGTGAAAATATTAAATAAAACTCGACACGTTTAAAATAGAGCAAAAATATCATAGAAGGTATCTTAAATATCATTTAAAGAAACATTGTGATTTTTTTTCACAACTATAATTTGTAAAATAACTGAAACAAACGTGTTTGAAATAATTTTTGGAGCATACTTTGCGATTTTTTTCTATCGAGGGAATTGTAAATAAGTTGCGTTTCGGCGTGGAACTAGATATTATCATTATGGTTATGAGTAAAACCCGCCTCGCTGCCAGCCGACCAATCACAATCGGCAGCTCTCTCACGCACTGACACCAAATTGACGAATGTGGACGCGCGCGGTAGATTTTAATCCCATTGTCCTATACCGTACCTACTTACAACGGTCTCGGTTATGGTCGAGAACCGAGACAGAGTTCTTGGTAGAACTTGTAGCCGAGAATGCCGAGACCGAGACCGAGATCTCGGTCGACCCTTAATTATTATCATGACGGCACAAAAAATCTTCAAACGTACGTTCTTTATTCTAATAATGCTGTACTTCTTTCTTCCAAATTAAATAATGGTGAGACAAAAGGTGAGACACACAATACACGTGTGTCTGTTTCCTTCAAAGTATTACTTTTTCCTTTGGAGGAAACAGATGTGTCGTATTACGGCTCAGCTACGGTGACGGGAATTGGGTTTCATTTTCTTTAGACATGTGAGAGAGATGTATGATAATGGTTTTATGTTTCCTTTGTGGAGGTGCAGACATAGGTTCACCGTTTATTTCATTTTCGACTGCTGTTACTTAGTGTGCAAGAAAGAGTTGCAGCATTATATGTATAAGAACAAAAGCAAAACTATCAGATATTGTTATCTGATAGATGACTGCCGATTTTTGATAAAGTTAACCACTCCATCTTATTTAAAAAGCATGATCAAATATAATCAAATTTCAGTGGGTGAAATCATATTTATGTAACAGAACCCAACTAATATTTATTAATGGATACAAATCATCCCCTGTAAACGTAACTTCTGGTGTACCACAGGGGTCAAATCTTGGGCCTCTTCTTTTTCTAATATTCATAAATGACCTTGGTTCAAAATTAAACTGTGATTATGTTTTTTTCGCCGAATATCTTAAAATTTTTCGTAAAATTAAAAATGTTTCAGATAATAAACTGCTTCAATATCACCTCGACACACTGGTGAACTGCCAATATTGAAAAATGTTACACTTTAAACTTTACTCGAAATAGACTTAAAAAGAGTTTTTAAATTAAAAATCGTTAAAATTGAAAAACTCTTGAAAATTCGCTTTTTTTCGTCGTCGTGACTGTATATAACCCTTTAAAAATAATATTGCCTGTTTTAGCCCTCTGACCCAAATGACCTCGATTATTCATATAATAAATAGTGTCTGCTATTTTTGTAGATATTTTTATTGATCCTCTGTATGGATTCAGAAAAAATGTTCTGCGATTGCTGAAAAATATGCTGTGCTATTTTATTATGTATCATTTGTATCTGTAATTATGTCTCTAGTCTTCTTTCTTTTTTTCAAAATATATCTAAGTCAACTTTGTATTTTTATAGTTGTTTTTTTATTCTAATTTTTATTAAAACTACTTAAAAATTTACCAATGTATATTTGACTGATTGATTTTATGTAATTTTTAAACTACATATTGGTCTTATTTGAATAATTAACAAAAATTTTATAACTGGGTTGTTATCACGTGTGTGGGAACAATCTGTCAAAATCCAGTGTAAAGAAATAAAAAAATAAAATCAGCACATCAACGATCGATGTTTTTGAATTTTTGGAATTCAATCACACTTTAAAATTATCGTCACGGCTATTATAGAGATCTACGTATTATAGATATCTACGGAGACGTCACGGTGCGGTGTGTGAGAGAAGTGAAAATGATTACTTTTTTAAAAATAAGTGAAGTTTTTTTTTTCTTTGGAGGAAACAGCCTATTTAAATTGTGTATCTCATCTTTTGAAAGAGCTGCAGCATTATTATGATAAGGAACGTATGTTTATTGCCTTTTTTGTGCTAAGATAGCATTATTAATCCTGCCTTAGTTTTCCCCAAAAATTATTCCAGGACAAGCAGAAATAATCGGTGTTGGGGTAAATATTTGGTATTTTCAATAAAATAAAAATTCTAGTGCAGTCTCAACCAATACTTAAAGAGTAACCTAGCGTAATTTCTGTTTCATATCACAACCAATAGGAGCCTTCAAAAGTGAAATCAAAATCAAAGCGGTCAATGAACGCAGTTGATGCGTCGCAGGTGCAGTAATCGTCATTTCAGTTTCATCCGAAATCCAAATCACAGCGGGGCTATTGAAGTTATACTTCAAAATATGCCTACACCATTTTAAGTAACATATTATGTTGACTTTTTGAACGCTTCGTAGTATCGGATGTTGTTTTGGATTGGAAATGAAATATAATACGTTAAAATTCGTTCACCAAAGTGCTTTCACTCATTGGTTGTTACAAAAACGTCCAAAGTTTGGTGATTTATTGCTCTTTCGGAGAAATATACGACCCTCAAATAATTCACACCGTTTTTGAGACGGTCAGCCGTCTGCGTTGCAAATTTAGATTATATTTGTCAAAAGGGAATATACGGAGGTTTACAATAATTTAGATAAGTTAGTTTAAACATTGTGGAAACCAACAGCTTTGATTCTAATATATATATATATTTTTATTCATTTTTATTCCAGTAAAAAGAAAATTTCATTTTCACTTAATTAACTATAAATAATTAAACACATTTTTTTTACATGAATACCGCACAAGAATCCCAACTGCTCCCGTCTGGAGCCTGTGAGACTATGGCATTCCCAATTAGGGTATGTTGTGAGGCTGAAGGTAGTGGGGAGGGGAAGGAGATAGGGAAGAGGAAGGTGGGGAAGTACCTGGCTATTCAGATCTGGTCACCAAACACGGCTAAAGCCATTTCAGGCAACGTTTCAATTCTGAATGGTGTTCTTACACCAGGGCGATACTGAGAGTATCTTCCACTCTGGAGTGTGCCGCAAATATACTACATATTATTTCAAATGAATAAATTGTGAATTACACAAATTAATGAAATAAAATTTATTCGCCACGCCGGGATTCGATCCCGCGACCTTCGGAATGCGAGTCAAGCGCCTTACCGCTGCACTACGCCGGGCGTCATTAAACTAAACTAAATATAACAATACAGCGCTATTTTATGTCATTAATTTACATTAGCTATACAGGAGGCCTCGAGGAAAACAATTTCCCTCGGGACCAATATCATCTTTGATGATGCTGTGTGGAGGGTCTTTTTAGGGAAAGGAAGGAGAGGAAGTTCTAGGAAAGAAAAAAGTTTGAGGGGTGGGTAGTAATCTGGGGGTAAATGTGTCCAGGAGTAATGGACGTATGAATCCATCCCTCCCAGTGTGGTACAAAGCGATGTATCGAGAGAATCTCGCTAGAGAGGTAAAATGTTTCCGTCAACCACCACTCACCGGCCCGCCACTCAGTAGGTGCCAAGTCCTGGGCACCCCTGTTAAGTCGCCAAACGTAGCGAACCACTTGGAGTAACCTAAGTAGAAGTGTTGGTTGTCAAATAAATGGTTTCCGGGGTGGCATTAGGCTCCCAAATTGAGTTTTTTAAAAGATTATTCTTACACAGGTCTAAATATTTTCAAAAATTTTCATTGAATTTAGTTTGAGCTTTGAAAATGATTAATTAAAGACTGTATTAATAATGGGTCAGTAATAGATTTCTATTTTTATCTTATTATAATAGCATAAATTCAGAAAGGTACATAATCAATTTCATCGAGCTAGGTTAGGTAGAATTTAATGTATTACTGATCTCAGTTAGATTGCTCGTTGTTCATTATTAACAAGGGTCACGATCATTTTGACAGCGCCAAAGAAAAGTTAAATATATTTCATGTTGGCCTCACTGGGTGGCTTAACCGTGCTGAGGCCCCCATTTTATAATATAAGAATTTATACATAATACATTTGGAAAAAAAAAATTTTGTTAACGAAAAAACACTTAAAATTAAGATAAATTTAAACTGAAAATAAAGATTAAAAATTAAAGTAAAATAAAAAATCGGCATATATTATGATATGTGTGTTTGTGAGTGTTGCGTATTTTATATTGGTTTTATGTGTTGCGTGTATATATTTTATTCTTTTACGTTATAAAATTGTCTTTTTTGTTCTTTATTCCATTTTTTTTAATTTTGTGTCTGAATTTATTTTTGTTACATTAGACATAGTCACAATGTCATCAATCTAGAGCACATGCCATAGGTATTCAGAGCATTTAAATAACGGAGGTTTTAGAGTACTTTCTGGTACCTAAATCAAATTATTAAAAACTGACATGGGCAGTTCTAGCATTAACTCCAACATATACATTGAATCGTGCACGATGCAAGAGGGTTTTAGAATAACTTTGCGGCTACTCTTTGCTAAGACGCTTATGGATTTCGATTTGAGTTATGCCCAACCACCAAACAAGATAGGTAAATCACAATTAAGAGGTACTCACTGCTGTTGTGTCTTCTGGCTTGGTTTCCGTTTGGTGGCAGTCACAGATGTATCTATAAGCGCTCGATAAGATTGTTCTATTCGATTATTAAAACTACGATAAAGTTTGAGTCACGAATCGATTTTATGTAAGAAGTTTACACAAAGCGTACGATATAATACGATATGATTTACACTTTATGTAACGATAGGATAAATAACACTTCGGCGTAAAGCGAAGTGTCACGATACGATGGTGTTTAGCAACGGACTAACGGACTGACGATAAAGCAGTACTTGACACCTGTCTATGGTGTAGTTAGGCACCCTTATTGTGCGGAATTCCAAAAATCTGGATTCCTCCGATCTCGTATGACAATCGGAGCACAAAACGAATGAAATTCATCAGCGTTATGAAAAATACATACGTATATATTTTTTTATATGTATATAATTTTATTTAGTTGAAATACAATTTTACTAAATAACTAGCTACCTACTGTAAAATTACTCTTGTATATCTTGTTCTGAACCATCGAAACTTGTTCGTGAAATGTAAGTTTTAATTTATTTTTAAAATTATATTTTTTTTGTGAATCCAGCACAAGAGTTCCAAATGCTTCCAAAAGTCTGGATCCGGATCCGGTGAGTCTATGGGTTCCCTAAGTGTGGTGTGGTATGATGCCGAAGATAGTGGCGTCGAGAAGAAGATGGGGATGAGGAAGGTGGGGAAGTACGTGACTATTCAAATCTGATCACCGAATATGGCTTTTTCGATCCTGAATGGTGGTCTGTCACCAGGACGATACCGAAAGTATCTAGCACTCTAATCTAGAAAAATAATTGTGAATAACTCAAATTAGTCAAATTAAATTTACTTGCGCACTCCGGAATTCGAACCCGCGACACCCAGATTCGTAACCGAGGTAAACGTTTTATTTTTCACATTGAAAGCAATGATATATAAAACTGGTGCATTTTTGTACAACTGATAAAGTTTTCCATTTTTATCAAAAAGTTATGTGAAAATCATATATACATTAATGTTATGTGTAGGCATCACGTGTACAATTAAATCTTAATAAGTCCAGTACCAATCATGTTCACAATGAGCAATTTATATGAATGGAATAATTCCATCAATCTAATTTTAGCAAGTCGATGGATTTGCTCGATGTAACTGTATTAGAATTAATTGGTAATAAACACGTGCAGAAAGGGTAGCGGGTAAGGCCCCGGGGATTTAGGTACACCTGTAGATGACCATGTTGCTCTCACCCCCAGCCTCACTGAAAGAGGCTTTTAACTATTTATTTGTTAGTTGAAATAGCCAGTTATCAACGTTAGACAGTCGTTACGTTCATTCAAATTTCGTTGAATATTATTTCAAGTTATCAATTGATCTTTATTTAGATTTTAGATTGTCAATGATTCACATTGAGTTATGTACTATTTTAGGATGCTTGAAGGGCGTGTTATTCACTCAAACGATATAAAGACACGTATTCTATAAAAGAAAAATTCTGTTCATAAAATAACATCGATTAGTGAAATCTGTTATTTGATATCATGCCTACGTAAATGTTTATAAAATACGCAAATCGAGAATAAAATAATTATTACAAGCTTGTATTAAGAGGAAACCGTCCGGCGTTTTGTCCATATCAACGAATTCCCCTGTTTCTTTTCCCCTGTTGATTTTCGATACAGGTATATACTAGTGAGACAGGAATAATAAAACGCATGTAAATAAACTTTATATAGACAAATAAATAAATTTTGACACTTCTGCAAATATTTTTTAACATAATGCTGATTTTGACCACGAGCGTGTCGCGCAGTGGTCCCAAAACCCAATCTAGCTAGACAAAATATTTTTCCATGGCATATTTTGCAAAAGGGTCACAATATAAAAAAAAAATACTTAACAAAATATTCATTTATTTTAACCACTGTTCCAGAATTTTCACATCATAATAAAATACTAAAACACGCAGAAAACACAATGGTTCAAATATTTACTATTGTTAAATGATAATATTCCTATAGTGGCACTATCTACAGACTTCTGCAGTTCCTTCGCTGGCACTTCTGAAATCGACAATAATTTTAAGAGATCATTGGGCAAAACATCGGAATGTTTTCTTTATATTGTGGCAATTCCGGATATTATAGGATCCGAACTTATAAGATGAAAGTATGAAACAAATCTTCATTTGCGTTGGAAGGCGATGTTTTTCGGGTATGAAATCCCCTGATTTAAAAAAAAAATTATGTAAGAACTAATTACGTCTCATAATTTACTCGAGTTTTAGAGTACTTCTTCAGGTTTTACCATTTTCTATGAAAGATTAATAGAAATAAAGCAATGTGCTTCTTTAGTAAATTTTCCTCGAGTCTCGTGAGATTATTTTTCTTTGCAAAATATTTATATGTTCATAAACATTTCACGTTACAGCACAATTCACCCCTAAAGTGTTTTTTTTCTTCTAACAGCTTCAAAACATCCAAATAATAGATCGTGAATACATGCTCTATAAAAATCAAAAGAGCACGTAAGAGCAGACAAATTCTATAAGAAAATGTAGCTAAATAATGGATTTATATGAAAATTGTTTCATTTGGAAGTACAAATTAGTACACAATTTTGAAAGTTTAATCAAACTTTGGCAAATAATCATAAATACTGACACTGGTTTCACGATTTTTTAATGAATAATAAAAGTAATGTGAGCGCATTTGAAGGAACGTATGTTCTTGAAGAACCATCGATTTCAATTTCTGCCTTCTCATAATTTCTCTCCGATTTCGAATAACACCACTAACGACCAAACAACGGACGCAACGTGACCTCAGGGCGAGCGACAAGCACATGTAAAGTGTCATGTTTAAAACGTTGCCAAGTATAGCGCATACCGTTTTAAATTTTTTATCGATTAGAACATCGGACTGTTTTCTATGTTGTGAGCGTAATTTTGTAAATAAATAAAAACATCGTTGAAATATGTTTGTCTAACTAGATTGTTCTAAGGGAACTACTGTATATCCGTACATTTTGTTTATTTTGATTAGTTACTTCTTATAAGAGTTAGAACCCTCCAAAAATCGTTAAAATTGACGGTTTGAACGCCATCAACAGACGTTCAGTATTCAAACGAGACAATATATTTTTTAAAAAGAAGAACGAACAGATCCTACTTTTTAATATTATAAAGGCGAAAGTTTGGATGGATGTTTGTTTGTTACTCTTTCACGCAAAAACTACTGAATGGATTTTAAAAAATTCTTTCACTAATAGAAAGCTACATTATTTGCGAGATCTATAGGCTATATGTTATGCATAATCTCTGGCGTTTGAAATTATTTGGAAACGATTTTTTTTTTAATTAAACAATTCACCCTAAAAAGATTGCTTTGTTGGCATCGTACTTAATAACTGTGATGACCGTGGCCGGTATCAACATTACTTTCCTGGACTCCGGGTGTGGATCCAGCTTCCTCTACATGTGATCTCAGTTTTAGGGAGATTGACACAATAATTAGTCGTAGGTAGACTTAGCGAGTTTATTCCGAGATATGTTACAGGTCGTGCTTCCTACGAAGCGATAATGCAAAGAGGACGGTAGACAGCAATCACACCCTTTTATACGTTCCTCATGCTGTCTCACTCATACACGAATGTCTCTTTCATAGCGCAAGACATACGTTCACCACAATAACTTTCTCTAAAAATGAATCATCGAAATGTATGTATGCGTATAAACCCGAACGACTGCACCAAATTGGATAATTTTTTTTTGTTCGTTATTTTGTATAAAACTACCGTTGAGTTCTGGCTTCATGAAATTTGTATAAAAAAATTATAATAGGTGGCACGCGAGCAGTTTGAAAACTGAATGTATCGGAAATGAGTGTGTGGAGGTGGAGTGCGAGAGGTGGGAGGGGGAGTGGGACGGAGGGAGGGGGTTAGGGGTGGGAGAGGGGGGGAGGGAGGGGTAGGGGCTGGGGGAAGGGGGTTGATGGGGGGAGTGGTGTGGGGAGAGGGAATGTGGAGGGGTCAGGGGGTAGAGGGGAGGGGTAGGTGGAGGGATAGGGGGAGGGATTGATAGGGGGAGTGGAGTGGGGAGAGGAAGGTGGAGGAGGTGGAGTGGGAAACCCCTAATACCATGCGAGCGAAGCCGCGGGAAAAAACTAGTTTAGAATATTTTCTTCTAATACAGTTAGTAAAAAATGTTAAAAATCGGTTCAGTCTTGGAGGAAAAAAAATTGGGAATACCAAATCTCGATTTTATTAGCCTGAGGTGCAATTGTCCCTTTCACTCAGTAGTCGGAGGAGTAAGACCGATAGTGAGAGCAACAGTTTGGTAAAATATCTATTGTTCAAATTTATCGATGACCGGGTTAAGCAGCAGCGTTTGAAAAAATGTTTTATTTGTGAAAAGGGGAAGACGCCATTTTGTTTGTTTAATGTGGAAATGAGAAAAATTATTTCGAAAAAAGAGAAGAAACTCGTTGAAAATATATATTTTTAAAATAATGTATTTATTTAAGCAACCGTTTCGCCCGCAATACGCATTATATATTGTCACAAACTATCATATTATAAATACATTTATAAAACATGGTCCTAAATTTTCATTTAAGATTTTAATTATTCTAAATGGCTCAGCCATTTTAAAAACGTCTCGGATTCAATGGCCTGAAATATGGTCATGTCACATATCTCCATTGGCATATTTCTTCCCTACACGTCATTAAAAAGTCACAGAGACACCTTTACACCGGCCCTGAGTCGCAATCCGCAATTCGCTGCCGGCTGCTTGCTACGGATGCCCGCTACGATAATTTGCTACGGATACCCGCTACGGACACTTGCTACGCGCCGCTACCTCTCGGCGGGGATACCCAATACCCTCTACGCCAGTCGTGCTCTGGCGGGCTACGCGGTTACGGTGCGCGTAGTCGCTGTATGCTACGGCAGTCAAGACCTACGATAACTTCATACTTTGCTCAATAACAACTTTTGTATTGAGTTAGTTGCAGTGAATTAGCACCGATATTAAATCAACACATTTCGCGCATTGAGTTAAAGAAAATAAATACAAACAGTGTTTTAAATAATGTCATTTTAAATAATGGTAGATGTTAAAATTAAAAACTATATTTTTATAAATAAATAAAATATTTATTATGGTGACGATCTTCAATTCAGTATTATCTTACATTAAATAATACCTAGTGAAATCTAATATTTTAAAAGTGAATCGATAGGTTTTGTTTACAATAATAATATTTGTGAAAATAAATTAATAATAACTAATTATCGAACTACTTACGTCTCTTGTGATTTAACGATATAATTTAAAATGTTTTTATAATATTACTTTAATATTTAAAATAGTTTATTTAGGCAAAGTTTTTTTAATCAAAATATCGGTTGAAATATTACACGAAGCTGGATGTTTGAATTACTATGAGTGTCGAAACTAAGAGAGGTGACGCAGTTGTAGTGATCCAACAAAGGTGAAATAATATTAACTTCTGTGAGTGGATATAAATGAAAATGTTTAGTTTTGTTTGCTTCGGGTGATGATATTTCAGGATGCAGGTAAGAAAACAATATATATGATTTCATAACATCCAACTTAAATAAATTTAACGCACTCTGTTTCCATGGATCATCTACGTTTTTTAAATATTTCTAAAGCCTCAACCGAAATGTATTTTCGCAAATTATGGTATTTCTCGATTACAACTATAACCAATAATTTATTATTAATATTTTATCATTTACCTTAGAAAGCAAAAAGTTTTGCATAAATGCATTCCATGAAGAGCGTTTGAAATTTAAACAATTTTCTAAAAAACATTTATGAATCGTCGCGATGCGCGACTTGTATAATTAATCACTTTCTATCATTTATTAATGACAATTTTTAATTTTTTTCTTGAACTGATACATTAAGGCTTTGAAATGAAATGATTAAAAAGATTTTTTAACTACTTTAAGTAGTACCTAGTAAAAAACGTATTGCGCAATGTTTTTATTCAATTTTTTGTGTCATTTTTTAAGTTAATTTAATGCTGTAGTTTTGGAAATCTACGTCACGTTGAAAGGTCTAAAAATTCTAAGTAATAATCCTTTTTTTTTAAATTAGGTACCTACCTGTAGGCTTCGTGTATTTTCTGCGATAAGAATAGAAAATGGGCATTTATCACTATCTAATTTTCCAATTTCGTAATGCCAGACCACGCTATGTGCGCGCTACCTTCATGACTAATTTATTTATAATATTTTCAGAACACTGCTCTCCATACATCCCATTGGAAATGTATAGCGAGCGATATGCTGAAATATGCCAAGCACAAAAATGCTTGCCGCTTTATGACAGTACCATAACTTCTGTTACATACCATATTTCGAATCAAAGTCTTTCCCCAACCTTTATTTCGACGGAGAGGGTATTTTTTCGCTGCTTTTATGATGATGTATGATGGGAAGTTTCTTTTTATGCTACATTTGCACTAAGATGATAAGAAAAAAATGTTTTCCTATGGCGCCTGAACCGCGCTTCAAGATGATCATTTTCCTAACGTTTCATATTTTTACAAGACTTTTCACTCTTCAGATCATTATTGATTTCGATTTCCATGCTTCATTTTCGTTCAATATCTCAAGAAACTCTTCAGTAGGAACTTTATAAACGTCATCTGACTTTTTCATACATTTCTACATCAGGCTATACGTCATCCATTTTCCAACAATCAAAATACTTCTATTTATTCACGGTTTCCTCGAATTTGCATGTTGTTCGTTTTTTAATTCTTTTCTTCACCGATGATATACTCGTAGATCAGTTTTGCCCAAAGATATTCAAATACAAAAGAGATATGCTATGATGTCCGCTCAACTGTCGGCGGACTACGACCTAATCAGGGTAGTTTGCATACGAAATGAATTTCTTCATTTCGTTGATTTTTTTAATGTGTGCATTAGTATTGGTTAACCATATGGTTTGAATACGGAAATAATTCGTTCATTTAGTTTAACGTTCGTTTGGTTTATTCGTTCATTTATTAATTGGTAAACAATATCGGCGACACGCGGAAGCGCTGTCCCACCTAGTAAAATCTGCAGTTAGCACATCTACTTATGTTTCAATATCTTTGGTTTTGCCTGAGAGTTATTTCTTGAGCATTGACTTTATTCATGAACTGTTTCTGACTTCATCCAAATAATCTTTCAGGTTTTTCGAACATCTTGGAGTATCGTCTATTCATTACAAAACGAGGTTATTTACAAGTTCTTCTATGAAGTTTATTATCTACATAGTTAGATCTCCATCGTGAGTTAAAATCCATAAAACGAAATGTGATAGTATACAGTCATTCCTCACACCATAATTTGTATAGATTCTTAAGTTCATTTATCAGCATCGAAAGCTTTTTCGTAATCAATCAAACTTTGTAAAGCATAAATTTGACTTGTTTTTGAAAACGTAATTACACTTTAAGTTCGTTTTATGAATTCTGATATGAATTATTACTAAGAGTATCAGTTGTTTTGCTTTTCGAAGGACTCAAAACGGGCGAAATATTAAAAATATGTGTACAGAGAAAAGGTTTTCCGGTTCTTAAAAGAAACCTTCACAAGAACAATATTTCATAAAAGACGGTTGACTGAATCTTTAAAATCCATTGCAGATTAGATACAAAAAGGTTTCTTTCGCTATTTCTATAAAGCAAAAGAGAAGGTGATCGGATCGAATATTTCCAAATGGAATTACTTTATAAATGAATAACATTTTACATATTTTCTTTTTAGTTGAAAATTGGATAGCATGCCAAGCGAAGAAAAGAAGATAACAGTTTTTGAAATAATATGTATATATATATGATGATGATTCCTAAATATGGTAATATTCTAAATTCTGAAGGATCGTTGCCAAAAATCTAATTGAGAAATGTGTGAAAATTACATAATAATTGAAAAATCGCGATCATTATCAGGGTTCTAAAAATGCGGTTACAAAATTTATAATCTAGGATATCTTTTATATATATTTTTTTATATGACTAACGCACAAGAGTCCCAACTGCTCCAGTCTGGAGCCTGTGAGACTATGGCATCCCCAATTGGGAGGAATTGTTGTGAGGCTGAAGGTAGTGACCAAACATGGCTAAAGCCATTTCAAGCAACGTTTAAAGAAGGGGAGGGTTTTTTTAAGAAAAGGAAGGAGAGGAGAGTTCTGGGAAGGAAAAGGGTTTAGCGGGCGGGTTGGAATCTGGGGTTTAGTGTATCCTGGTCATCCGCCCCCAAGACTTAGACAAAACTCACCCCATGAACCCGGGCACCCCTGCTAAATCACCAAATGTAGCCAACCACTTGGGGTGACCTATGGCAGAGGTGTTGGTTTTGCAATAAAGGTACCCGGGGCGGCGGTACCCATTCCCGCCTCCCAAAAGTGAAAATATATAATTTTAAATGAATTAATTGTGAAATAACACAACTTAATCAAATAATATTTATTTGCCCACGCTGGGATTCGACTCCGCGACGTTCTAATTGCGAGTCAAGGGCCTCACCCCTCGACCACGCCGGCCGTCAAAGGATAAGATTGATGCGTACTTCTAGGTTTTCTATGATTTCTAGCCTGTTATAGTCTTGTAGATCTCTGAAGTTTTCTTGGTTGCTGTTTTCAGGGTGAAGATTTTCTTAATTACAGTCATCCTTTAATAGGAAAAGGCACCGAAGGACGAAAAACATCACAGTGGTTTGTCATTAATTAACTTTTACTTTCTCGGAAATGAATGTTGTACAGTAATATTTGTTTTCCTTGTTTCCAAAGCCAACTTTTCCGTTTCTCATAATCAGAGTTGATGTTAGGTATACGTGCGGAATGTCAGGCGATGAAACTGCCGAGGTTGTTTCCTGATTCTTTTATACAATCATTTCGCCCACCGACCCCACCCACTTGAATACTACTTAATATGTAACTCAAGATACCCATTACAACCGGAAAATTAATATGATTTAGGGCATTCAGAAGACCGGCATTGTTGATAAAATGATCGCGGTGATTCCGTCGTTTTTTGAACGAATTTTTTTAAATATTTTTAAAAGTGTACTAGGGATGTCGAAAGTGAAAAAAATATCGATATATCGATGTATCGATATTTATTAAAACATCAATCTCGACGTCGATATATCGAGGAAAAAATATCGATGTATCTATATATCGGTCAAATTTTCAAAAGATTTTGTGTTTTTAAAATAATAGTGTAGATATGCAGCTCAAAATTATCAATAACAATTTTTATACATAATGTGCATTATTTTAATGTACAAAAATCTCTTTATCAGTATTCATTTTTAATAGGTAATAATTACAAAAACATCTAAAACTATAAAGCTGTCTTCTAACTTATATGTAAACTGAAATGCATACAAAGTTTGAATACCTACGTCTCGGTAACATTCTATTGGCGTATTAATCTGTCAAAAAGGAATTCGTATTTGGAACAAGGTATAGTCAATAATCATAGACAATTGGGAACCAACACATTGGAGTGGCTTAGAAAAAAATTGGCTAAAAATAGCATACATTTCTATGTATATATCAACACATATGAGATATTATAAGTGATCACAAATACTAATGTAAAGACAATAGATTTGTAAGCTATAGTTAAAATTTCAACCGCCAGATGTCATGACCCAATATAGTTACTTTTTTCCGTTCGTTCCTATACGGTTTTGGATTCTAGTGACATTAGTAACATAATTAAATAAAAATATCGTTTTTTATACAATTTTCGATATTGGATATTTTGTATCGATATATCGATTTGTCGGATCAAAATATATCGGCTAAAAATATCGATGTATTGAATTAAAAGTATCGATACATCGATATATCGATACTTTTTCAACAAGCCTAAAGTGAAGCGCTTCATCCCACCTTATTCAACCAATGGATGGTAAATTGCGAGCCATGGCGAAGATCTCCCGGCTTTTCCCTTGATTACGTCGTTTATTCAATTATCGTTCTCGTCAGCTGCGACGCAAATTGAAAACAAATTTGATGAATTCATCAGCAGATATTTCGGACAAAATATAGTTAATAGATAGTTTTTAAAATGGCCATTGAACAGAAGAGAGTATCAAGTCATTTGTAGTTAAACAATACTTTTGGGATCTCTCAATTTATGCAAAAAATAAAAATAACGACTGCATATGAAACTACTATTTTATAATAAATACTTTTTGCTTATACTTTGGTACATATAGTATGTACCTACAAAACTTTTTCAAAGCAGTATATTTATCTTAATAAATAAGGCAAAGTCGGGTTAGTTATACCATTTATAACTCAAGAACGGCTGGACCGATTTTTATGATCTTTGATTTATTGGATTTATCTTTGCAGCGAATAGCAGAATAGCTATTAAAACATCGGACAAAATTCACGAAAAAAATTATAAAGAAAATTCTTTTCTTTCTTATTTTGAATGGAACGAATTCTAGTCTTTTGAAAGAGCTGCAGGAATATAGTGATAAGTATAATTTTGAGTAGTGAGTGAAATCCAAAAATTCAAAAACGTCAAATGTCAACGCGCTGATTGTTTTGCTTTCGTTCTTAAACATATAATGCTGCCCGTCTTTCTTACACACTAAGTGTCAACAGTCGAAAATGGGACAAATGGTGAAAGTATGTCCGCACCCCTCCACAGGAAAAATACAATAAAATTAATAAATCTCCCTCACAATAAAGAAAATGAAACGCAATTCCCGTAAGTAAATGGAAAAGTAAGAAAATCATAAAAATTATAAATCCGTACACAACACCATCTCTGATAGTGTCAAAAATAAAACACGGACAGTTGCGCATCGATAATTGTTAAATTGTGTAATTTTTAACTTAATAAAAAAACTGAATTTAATTGAACTAATAAGTTAACACAACAGTTATTGATTCTGAGGCGGTACGAAGTTCGCCGGGTCAGCTTGTGTTTAATAAAAATCGACGTGAAACATAATAAACAATATCAGCTCATGTTGGCAATATAGAAAAACGTCATTTTTTCCAAGAGCAAGCCACAAGCCAAAAATGTATATATTCTTAGTGAGCCTTGTTAAATTGCCACGAATCTAGGTAATAAGTTAAAAATCGCTTGGCAAACAGAATCCAGAGGTCACATGTTTATAAGAAAGGAACAAAGTTAAGCAATGGAAACTGTCGCAGATTTTAGTCATAAAATCACATTTAAAAAATATATTTCGTATGTACATACTGATGAAAAAATATTTTTTTTAGTAGTTTATACTTATATTTTTTACAAAGTAGATAATTAACAACTTTATTTTAATTGTACTTAATGGAAACAGTAGGAATTTTTTTAATTTATCCAACGCATATTATTTATATTTGTAATGTACACCAATTCGCAGTAAATATTAATTGAGAATGATTAGCATTATCTTCGCATTATATATGATGTTCATTTGTGAAGTAAAAAAATTTGACGTAAAAACACGTCCAATAAAAGATTTTTCACATCATATATGATGTTCATTTGTGAAGTAAAAAATTTGACGTAAAACACGTCCAATAAAAGATTTTTATCAGTGAACATATTTTAATCAATTTATTAAACTATATATTTTTTGAAAACTGTTCGTGTTTGACAATCACAATATAAAACAGAAACATGATGTCCAAAAGAAGCTTTGATTAATTGAATCTTTTTTTCTTATCGTTTCATTGAAAAGAACTCAGGCATGAACATAAATACAAGTAATAATTTTGAATTTTGAAGATGACATTCAGAGAATACGTGATTTAAATTTTTACGATGAATCGTTCGATTGATTTATACAATATGGATATTTATTTATTATATTTCCATAAGATGCCGAAATCAAATCCTTTTTAGAAAATGTCTTTGAGAAAAAGCGAATCAACTGTGAATCTTATAGAAATGTTAAATTTATAAGCTTTGTTCCTACTTATTCAAAGTTATTTTTTCACAACGTTGTTAACAATCTCAAAAAATATATATTAAACAGCGATTCCTCCCACGAAGAGTTATAAAGGAATGAGTTTTCACATCTATGTGTTACGATATGGCTTTCCACAAATTATTTTCTTGGGTTTATATTTATTTATAATTTTTAACTTCATGAGTAAAATCTCAAATTATAATATTTAATTAAATGAAGACAATATTGGCGAAACTCATTCGAAAATATCGATTGAGTTTCGATAACATTTGTCTTCATTTAATTAAATATTTTCTTGGGGTTAATTACAATTATCATATCATCTTCTTTTTCTTTGTTGTTGACTCCACCACATTTTTATTCGCAAGACATAGGGCTCAGCGATCTCTTTCACCTGCTGGTTAAGACCTTCATCATTGCACAATCAAAATTTTGCAATAAATTTTGAAGATTGTAGTTGAAGGAAAAAATAATTATAAGTTTATTAAAAAAGTACAAAAAAATACACAAAAAAGCAAATAGGCTATTTTTGCAAAATATGAAACCCTTAAATATTTGTGGAAGATATAAAGTTAATTTTTCTGAATCCGATCGTCGCGTCGTACTAAAAATGTGTAAATTTAATATTTACGTTGAAAATTACTGATTTGAAAAACCGCAAATTCCGAAACGGTTCCAACTGTCTACAACGTCATTATGACATAGAAACCGTCACTGGCTGATAAAACGGCTGTCACCAACGTTGCCCGGCGTGACGTCAACGCCGCCGAATTCGCGAACAAAAACGAACATGTCGTTTTGGCGGTAAAATGAAAATGGCCCATTTTAAATCGTTATAGAAAAATTAGTCGTCCCAAATAAAAATTTCGTCATTATCGTAATGTTTCTCTTAATTTGTTTCTAAAATAAATAAAAAAAAACAGTGAAAATGAGAAATGGTATTCTAATTTGGAGAATTTCGTGATGCTGGTTGAAGTTGGATGTGAAATTTCTGGACCAAATAGCACGCGTTCTCTCTTACACTTGCCTGAAATTGTAAATCGCCGTCTATTTGAATATCGTAATTATGGTGAAACCCAATACAATTTTTCATGGAAATATAGACCCAAATCAGAACATAGGCGAAATTTGTAAGATGCTATAATTATTTGCCTTCCAAAAACTGCTTCCTGGACCATTTTATATAAATAAAAATAAAACCCCTTGATTTATCCACTTTTTTCCATATACGGACGTGTTTCAGAACCTTTGCAATTGTCTCTTCCTCGAGATACAAATATACAATATGAATCTGGAAAAATGAAAAAAAAAATTATTGATGTATCAACTTGTTTTGAAATTCGATTTAAATTTGCATGGAACCATTTGGCTCCGAACCTTTAGCAAAATGTAGTATTGATGTTATACGTTTTTCAGGGCAACTGAGCCAGGTAGACTTCCGCTTTAAAATACTTAGATAATTTATACGTGTAGCTGAAATTTATGGAATATCTTCTCAAGTGTCACGTCATAGGCCATAATAATAGGACATTCCAAGGAAATATACATTCCGTATATGGAAACAATACAAAAAATGTACGCTGTACTTATCTTTTATGCATTAAATAAAAAAAAGTGTTCTCTTTGAGTCTAGAGGTTACAAGTACAAATATATCTTAGCATGAAATATTATTAAATATACCTTTATATTACGTAATTTAAAAAAAAGAAGCACTTGGTTTATCATTGGGTTTAATATATCGACATGTTTCGGAATTAATGGTCCTTTCCTAAGGATACAGAAGAAGATAATAATAATAATCTAAACGAAAGAGAACAAGACACAGAAAAGATAATGGTCGCAACTGGGACTCGAACCCAGAACCTCTCGTCTATCCGGGTCGTGCGTTTACCAATTCCGCCATTGCGCCCTACTATCAAACCGTCATGATAGCCAATGTCGTATTTAAAATTTTAGAATTAACAATATTATCTTCAACTAATTTATTTTCCATGTCATAGGCAACTACCCTTTTTATTGGAAACAATCATTCTAAGAATTGGTTTGTAACCTGGATAGCGTCACGGATAAATATATCCGATTTTATTTATATGGAAATATTGACTTTTTATAAAAGTCTAAAATGAATATTCAATTTTTATAACAAAAACTTTCTTTTTATAACTTTTGAAGGTTATTTCCATCAATGTAATATATCATTGAAAAATAATAATCTAAACCAAAATATGAAAGAGAATAAGACACAGAAAAAGATAATGGTCGCAACTGGGACTTGAGAACCCAAAACCAGAAGAAAGAGGGTCTGCTATTTATAGCTGTCGTAATGTTAAGAGCGTTTAACCAGCCAGCGGACGAAAATCCACATTTCGTCGAAAGTTGTTCTTCCGATCATGCAGGGCGGTTACAATTAGAAAGATTAATTATTCTCCGTACCAGCTTTTTTAAATTATAACTCAATATCGAATTTATTTCAATCCAAATTAGCTTTAATTTATACCTTCATCCAAAAATGCTGAAAGGCGTGATGATAAAACTATTAAAATTGTGTACTTTTTGTAGTTATTTTTTGATTATAAGTATTTATCATTTTTCAATAATGTCTAAATTTAATAAGAATGTTAAAACAATCTTAAATATATAAGTTTGTAAGTGCGCAAATAAATACACAAATTGACCAATTTTCGTCAAGAAACACATGTACGTACATATTTTTTTAAGATTTTATTGAAACTAAAATTAAAATTCTAATACATAACTCTGCTAGATAATGTATTGATTTATTTTACTGCATGATTACATTATTTGAAATGGGTGTGGTATAATACAAAAACTTTTTTGAAAATTTAACAAATCTGCCAACGACCTATGGAATAACCTTATTATACTAAAAATTAAAAAAAATTCTAAAAATTTATTACATAACTTCACTAGATAAAAGAACAATCTTTCGAAATTCATTTATAATTTTTTGTGGAAAAGAGTCAATACGTCTACAAACTTTTTTGAAAATGACGTATTTCCAGCTTTCTCTGGTATTGCCCTCTTAAGATATATACACTTGTTTTTAAAAGAAAGAAAAAAGAAGATACATTGCATTTGGGTGACATCAAAAATACACCTTTTTTATTGGGATGTCTCTGGGCGGGTTAACCGTAAAATAAAGAGCCTAGTACTTTTAAGTATCGGAAAAGGGTTAAAGCATTAAATCAATAAACATATTGAGCTAGTTTGAAGTGGTGTGGTTTTTTCATGTAAAACTTCCAATTTGAATACAGCAGTGTTTCGAATATAAAAGGCGACCATAATAGTTTCCGCTTTTCACGTAGTGAGCTTGTTTTCAAAGTGCAGAATCATATGAAGGGATTTGCGGTAAACGCTGGGTTATATTGACTCGACTACCATCAGCCGGGTATCTGTATATTGGAGATCATTTTTATTCACCCCACGCGGGGATTGCGACCCAGTTGGGAAGCTCAAACCAAACACTACGTTTTTTTCAACGAGATTCCCGTCCCTTATCTTTTATGTAATCAATAAAATAAACTTACAAACCGGCATCCTACATAAAGTAAATTTGCATAGCATTACTCCATTTCCACATCTCTTTATGTTTTCACGAAAGTCGTGCATGGCATTTTTATCTGTAAAATGTTCTTAGGCTGTCTTTGGTTGAAGACAAAGAAATTTTCAATAATATGGTTATTTGTATTTTCTCCGAAGAAACCATTTCAGAATTATGTAAAATATGCAATCTATTTTTCTGAAACTAACTGTACCACTTAGTAAATTAGCCCATAAGATTAATCAAAGTTTACAATGTAATTACAAATTAAAAAAAAACAGTCGATTTATTTAACTTCTTAATTTTAATTCCCATGTCCAGATGATGTCGTCTTCTTGGATTTTGGTATCGAGTCAAAAGTATTAAAAAACCCAGTGTCGCTCAATTAATCATAAACATCCAAAATTCGCGGCATTCTTGAGTTCTGTACTTTAGTTTGAAGTCCAATATATGGGATTCAAAAAGTAAGAATCGAATCAGTTCAAAAGAGGCTAACTGGGGACAATAAATAACACTAAGAATAATTCAAATTAGAAATATAAAATGGACTCGTGATAAAAACGACATCAAAAATACCCTTTCATTAAAAAAAATGTAGCATCTCTTGGCTTTTAAAAAAATGAGATCTGTTTTCAAAAACATTAAGAAACCATCCCTTCGTTCAGAATACAATTTTTAACGTTCTCAAAAGTTATCTTGACAGCAGCAAATTCCTGTGATATCTCGAACGAAACCATTCCTTTGTTAAGAATATTATGAACTAAATATACAATTTGGCTGTCCTGAAACGGATATCCTTCCTAGTTGGACAAAGTATTATTTTGTAATGTTTTGTTATATATATGCATACACAAATAAATAAAATGAATAAATTTGTGGTGACGGCAATCGAACCAGCAATTCTTCTTGAAAACAATTGTATAGAATAGACATTCAGGCTAGATAGGTCAAATGTTTCTTGTAGAACAATCGGTCTTCTTTTTAATTTTTAATTAATATAACGTCGACGAATTTACGACAAGTCTCTCCTAAAAAACAATTACAACGTCACTGCCCAGGATTTTTTTTCATAATCTTGCCTTTGTTATTTACTGGGACTCTCGTTTAATAAATGGAATTCTTGCATTAACTGCTTTATAAAGCGTAAACTATAATTAAAACCGTAAAAAGGGTTTCATTTCTCATCTTTCTATGAAATTAAGAATCCATTAGGGTATCTTGCGGCTGCGTTTTGGAATAAATTAACAATGTACAATAATTTTCTCAAGAAACAATGGAGCATTATTAATAATTACCTACTAGACAATAAAATCGCCTACCTTTATCCTTCCCCTTAACTGTCTTTTTAAAATGTTAATTATTCAAAGAGAATTTACCCTTTTGTCTCAATCGGGAAGCTTTTGAAATACAAGATAATGCTTTAAATAAATCGAATCCGATTATAAGGATTTTAATTACATCTGTTCGAATAGAATACCGAATGGATAATACCAAGAAGGGTGATCTAAACCGATTGGAAAGAAACCTGATGACGTCAGTTTACATTAAGACCTTTCGACTCCATAGTATGTTCTAGAAAGATATCCAATATTTGTAAAATGGTTGAACAATATCAATAGATTTAACAAAAGAAAACTAAAATTCTGGCGGTTTATCAGAACTTAATTTGAAAAATTATTTGTAAATATTTATTGTATTTATCATTCCAAAAAAACTCACACGATTTAGAGCCTAATTAATGATTTCGTTATTGCAGCCACAAACTTCGAAATAAATAGTTTTTATGGCGATGCACCACATTGTGTAACATTGGTAATCGGGCTGTTAACAATAACACTCTTTATGTAGATGGCGATAAGGTCAAAATCCCCGCTTAACACCAGCCACTTGTTTTGATTTATGCAAGAAAAAAACAACGCAAAAGGCATGTTTTATTTCATTTTGCAAAGCTCAGGGACAAATATTGAAATATAACTTAATTTGTTTCGTTATACGTTAAAACCATACTAGACTATATAATATGTATAATACTATATCTTATATATAAAAATCTCGTGTCACGGTGTTTGTGGTCACACTCCTCCGAAACGGCTTGACCGATTTTTATGAATTTTTAAATTTATATTTGGTAGGTAGAAGAATAGGTTTTAAAGTATATTTAATAGCGTTAGGTGATTAGGGTGTCCCTATCCAGAAAAAAAAATCAATTTTTTTGACATTTTTTTTTGTATTTTTTTTATTTGGCATCAAAAAATACTTATAACCCCAAATTTTAACCCTCCTACCCCCATCCTCCCAGTTTTAATCGCTATTTTAGTATTTTTGTATGAACAAATTTAACCGTCTTTCGTACTTCAAACAGAACGAAATTATTTATGTCGTTGAATGATAAATGGCGCTACGTCCGCCTCATCGAACTTTCATCCTCACAGGCGCAAGACATTCACGAGAAGCGTCGCGTCATTTTGATATTTCATTCGGCATCATGTCCTCGCGTAGGCAAACCATCGAGCTTATTTGTATTGACTAAAGACGGATTGACAAAAAATATCGTAAACTCAATTGCTCTTCGAAATTCAATCGTTTTTTTTTATTTAACAACCAAAATATTCAATATAAATAATTTATATGGTAGAACAACGTCTGTCGGGTCATAGTAAACTATATAAATAGACTTCGTAATAGGAGATTTTCAACTTCAAAGCAATTAGTCCTGATATATTTTTTTCTGTACTTATACTCGTATGTAATGCTCGATTATTTCAAAGGCAAATCAATATGTGTTCTAACTGCAGAATTTAATAAAAACATCTGAAATATTTCTAAGTGATCGAAGTTTCCAAACCAAAATCATGTGATTTTGCATAACTTCTTATAATTCGTAATTCTTCTTAATACCTTAAATTTCTCAAAAAAATCACTTCGATTTACCTAAGGGCAATTATTGTGTCACTCTAATTTTGTTTATTAATTTTTTAATGCATGATGATTATTAATTAATTATGTTCAAGTAGTAAATTTGTTCGCACACTCACAGTTCAACGGCGCGTGTAAATTTATTAGTGAAATTTGGAATACAGAAATGACGTAACTCCCCGCCAAATCGTTTGTTAAAATTTTAGCAGTCCACAAAATAACACCCTGCGAACCAGCGATTACTGTTATTATTTGTTCAAACTCTTTACTTATCTGAACGTTTAGCGTTTTCGAACCATTGAACCGTTAATAAAATTTTATTGTGTGGATTATTAGAGACAGTTCGGATAATCCTCGTACTTCCAATTACTTTTTGCATGCAACATGTATCCGAAACAGGTATTTTAATAAAACCGTAGATATTAAAGTTAAGTCCATTTATGAACGTAATTTTACAAATTATTAATTACCCGATAGTCTTTGCAAAAACGCTCGAACGATGAGCTCTGACGTAGTGAGGGAGGAAATTTGGGAAGGAATGGGAACCGCCGCTCCGGGAACCATCTATTGGATAACCAACACCTCTGCCACAGGTCACCCCAAGTGGTTCGCTACGTTTGTTGACTTAGCAGAGGTGCCCGGATTCATGCGGATGAGATTTGTCTAGGAATTGGTGACGGATGCGTCTGCCCATCAACTGCGTGGTGGGCCGAATCGGGAAACACTGATTGAGGGAGATCTTTTGATGTCTTCATCCGGATTCTATCGAACCATAGTCTTTCAACGCTGTGGAAGGAATAAATTCACAGATCCGCCTCTCCCGGACATACTAACCCCTAGATTCCTACCCACTCGTCATACCTATGTGGACGGTACCTACGCACCACACACAACAGTCAAAAAACATTATTTTTAGTATGGCAACACTGGTACTCTAGTGCCTTATATTATTACTCTATGCCTAAAAAAATGTATGGTGATCGGATACAAGAAGACATCCAGTGAAAGCAAAATTAAAATTGATGGTGAAATTATTGAAAATGTCACTGAAATGAAATACTTAGGAGTTATATTAGATTCCAAACTAAACTTCAATAGACATGCTGAATACACCCAAAAGAAAATTGGCAAAAAGATATCTTTTTTAGGAAGAATTCGGCCAAAAATTTCTAGAAAAACTGCAATCACCATGTAACAGACGTATCAGGTCTTTACAAGACTGTAAAATAAGGGGCACCGGTCTTGTGCACGCCTTCCACTAGCTCACGCTGATGATGGTGATTATGGCTGGCTGGCCTCCCTACATCCAGTGGTATTGCCCTGGATGCGCCTCGTTTCTGCCTGAGCGGTGCCTTGCAGTGCCCAAAGTCAGGGCCGACTGCAGCGGTAGGCACCGGGTTCCCGTTCAGGTAGAACTTCGGCAGGAGGCAGCAGCTGGCAGCAGGTCGCAGACTTCCAGAGGTAGGTGTCTGGACCACTTGTAGAGTAAATAACAAGACTTGTTTGAATGTTGAAGAATAACTTATATTTTATTTTTGAAAAAATCGACATATTTATTGGGTTAATTGAACCCGACGGCGATCGGACATTGTTTTATAAAAAATGTGGAGGGGATTCTGGCCTCCTTGGTGGCTAAATAATGGCCCTTGTTGGGGCCGCAATATTGAAGAATGCGGGCTCTTGTTGTCCCTAGCAGCGTAGCCGGCCAAGGAGTGACTCCGGTTGGCTTCTTCTGGATGCCTTGTAGGGCTTTAGATTTGCCCTTGTGGGATTTATGTTTGCCTTTGTGGGCCTTGTAGGCTTCGCGGGCTAAGTAATAATAAAAAATTAGGCAAGGCCGTCCGTCTTCCTGGCGGAGGAGGAGGAGGCGAAAAGGCCGTCCGTCTTCTTGGCGGAGGAGGAGGAGGCGAAAAGGCCGTCCGTCTTCTTGGCGGAGGAGGAGGAGGCGAAAAGGCCGTCCGTCTTCTTGGCGGAGGAGGAGGAGGCGAAAAGGCCGTCCGTCTTCTTGGCGGAGGAGGAGGAGGCGAAAAGGCCGTCCGTCTTCTTGGCGGAGGAGGAGGAGGCAAAAAGGCCGTCCGTCTTCTTGGCGGAGGAGGAGGAGCAGCCTGCTTGCCTGTTGGTGGCAAGCAGACTCTCTTCCTAGTGAAAAAGGAGGCAAGGTTGCCAGAGCAGACTTGCTCTTCCTTGGCAGCGAAGCCGCAATACAGGCCCTGACCGGGGCCGCAAACTGTTGCTCCGGGCCAGGATGACGGCCCTTCATGGGGCCGCAAACTGGTTGCTCCGGGCTAGGATGACGGCCCTTCATGGGGCCGCAAACTGGTTGCTTCGGGCCAGGATGACGGCCCTTCATGGGGCCGCAAACTGGTTGCTCCGGGCCAGGATAACGGCCCTTCATGGGGCCGCAAACAATAAATAAAAAGGAGGCGGAAAAATAATGACAATTTGTTAGAAAATGTCTCCCGGTGGCAACCTGGCACGCAAGCTTTATTTGGTTGCACCGGGGCATTGTACATAAAGACATAAAGAAATTGTAAGAATAAAAATTAGAAAAGAGGGTGTGCAACACGTCCGTTACACACCATATACAATTCAATTATTGCTCCACACTTCAACTACTGCTCAAGTATACTTTTCCTATGTAATGAAAGAGAACAAAATAAGTTACAAATTCTCCAAAACAGGGCTATGAGAATAATTCTTCGACGAAACAGATTTTCAAAAATAATTAAAATGTTAAAGGAACTAAATTGGTTGACCGTGAAACAGATGCTGACCTTGAACACGATGGTATTTATCCACAAAATATTGAACAACACGTTACCAAAATACTTCTCAAATAAAATTGTATACAATAAAGACATTCACAGATATAACACAAGGACGTGCAAGGAAATTAGGCTACAAAAAAAGGACAAAGCGAATACGCAGAACAGTCTACTGTACAAGGGAATGAAGTTGTATAACACACTACCAGAAACTTTAAAGTCCACACCAATTGGAAAGTTCAAGATGTATTGTAGGAGCTACACAAAACTTGAAAAAATATAGTGAATATGAAATATTTTAATCAATTAGAAATTTGTAAACTTCAATGTACAAATTATTAAAATTATTATTATTATTATACCAGCTGCTGACAGAAAGGCAGGAAATCGAATATTATTCTTGGTTATTCGCTGGTTCAGGTTGCTTGTTTTCCGTGATTCACTATCCTCACGTTTTACCCTTCAGGTAGAAATTATTGTCGTGTATTGCCGTCAGACAAATGTGAGATTCAAAGAGTCAGTAAAATCTAATTCTACTTATTACTTTAACACCCGTGACATCACCCTTTTTTTCCTTTCCTTAAAAAGACCCCCATAGTCAAAGTTGACATAAGCCCTGGGAAATTTATTTTTCTCAGGGCCTCCTGTGAGGAGCTAATGTAAAAAATTAAAAAAAGTGAAATTTTCATAGATATTTTATTTGGAAATTATAAATCAACGCAACTAGTTTCAGTTCGCCTTAGGCATGTCCATTTTTATCTTCTTTTTTAGTCCTGATGAAAAAAAAATCACCGTTTCAAAACGGAAAGTTGCTTGAAAAAGCATTTATTTATTTATTTTGGTACAATACTATATGAGCCGTGTTTAGTGACCAGATCCGAATAGATAAGTGTTCAGGGGTTCACAACATACCCGCCCCAAATTAAAGATGTCATTGTCCCACTCAGATACCTATTGAAAATCCGGATCTGTTTTGGAAAATACGGATTTTAGAATTTCTTAAAAATCAATATCAGGATTTTTGAAAAGTAATTTAATGCTTAAGATTTAATGATTAAAAATGCTTTAATTAACACTATCGGAATGACGAGAAAGACATACTCTTGTGATTGAAACCCAGTTTGGATTTACAAAATGTTCACATAAGCATCTCTTTGAAAATCAATGAACTTATTTTTAGGAACTTCACAATAACTATGTAAGACCTTAATCAACATTAAAAAGCTCTTTCTTTCTTATGATCATTACAAAACAAAATAAAGATACGTAAATCTAATATAACTTCAATCCATAAGTAGACAATGATAATTTACTATACATTGTAACAGGTTAACATGTAACCCCGATTATTTGAATGTTGACAATACAAAAACACTTTACTCTATGAGTTTGTTTTGTTATCTTCGGACGGAACAGTGGCGACATCTAGAGAGAGGACGGAAGAGCGGTAACTCGACGGATTTGACGTGTAGCAGGAGGGTGCAGAAAACCTGGTCTCCGGCTGGCATGGTGGCATCGATTGGCGTTAGTTTCCTATATACTGGTTTTCAAATAGTTTATATCTTATTTAATGGTCATGTCATTGAGACTGGCCTTGGCGCCCGGCATACTGGTTAAAGGTTAGTTCTGACAATTATGTTAATACATCGCTGATCCTGATTTCTATAGAAGTGACTTGCATATTTTATTATCACAGGAGATTCCTCTTCAAGGAACCCTGGACCACATCCTGAGTTTCGATAAATAATTATAAATATATTCCTTGAATAGTTAATTGTCTCATGCTCACAAACTGTTGATTACAATAAATGTTAAACTTGAATTTCTGTTTCATTCAGATATCCCTTATTTCATTGATCACATGGTTGTCGCTGGGATTTGAACTGAGTATTTATATTGCTAAAAGAATTAAAATAGTTACAACATAAGTACAGATACAACACACCAAATATTTTGCGTTGTGATGTTACATTCCGTATTCTATTCCGTATTGTATACCTGTTGGACGCGTTCATTTCATAGGATACAGGTTTGTCAAAAACTTTTTTTTTTGATATCGATAGTATAATAGGGAGTTCATATTTAAAAACCCGGATTCGAATTTCTCCGTGAGTAATCCGATAATCCGAATTTTAAAAAATGGATAATCCACATACACTATACAGTATCTAGTCCCACTGCCTCTGGACTCTTACGCGGTAATCACATAAAATATGTGATTGAAGAAGATAATAATAATAATCTAAACGAAAATATGAAAGAGAACAAGACACCGAAAAACAGAAAAAGATAATGGTCGCAACTGGGACTCGACCCCAGAACCTCTCGTTAAGATAATATTGTTAATTCTAAAATTTGAAATATTATGAGATTGGCTATTATGACGGTTTGACATCACGTCTCGGAAAGACGACAGGTTCTGGGTTCGAGTCCCAGTGGCGACCATTATCTTTTTCTGTTGTTCTGTGTCTTGTTTTCTTTCATATTTTCTTTAGATTATTATTATTATCTTCTTCTTTAATGATATATTACATTGATGTTTTTCTTATAAAAATTAAAATATGTGGTTTGTTTTACAATTTTCGAAAAAAATACCCAATTTTCTCACACCAATGCGGAGTGCATGGGTTTGGACAAGGTGTTGCCGTAAAGGGCACACAAAACACTTTAAGATTATTTGATTTCAACTTTCCTTTGTAAAGTTTGTTTGAACCATAATCAGAAATTTAGACGTGAAATTTCTTCACCGTCTCTCCTTTAGACTTTTCGGGTAAAATAAGGTTTAGTTTGAGGAGGATAAAGTTTCACTCTCAACGTTGAAGTGTTTAAGTTTCAACGAGAACACCCTTTCTAAGTTACCTTTAATGTAGTTAAGCTTACAATACATTGAAATCGCTTCGAACTTGTGTGGACTAGGATTATTTAGCAAAGGGTAAATAAACGACAAGAGCACTCTGAAACAATTAAAAGAATTTCGTTGAATTCGATAGGTAAGTACCCTTCAATTTATTTATAGTAGGTAGCAACAAAATATTTGTCTTAAATGATTTAATCTGAACGATCTGGATAAGACGACATGATATATAATTTTTCGTCGTTATACAAGTACCGGCTAGATTTTAATATCTTATTGACTAAATTTAGTTATTCGACGTATTTATTTCGCAAGAAATGAACTGTTTTTATTAATAAAATAAGAGATACGTACATACCCGACGACGACCATATACGACTGGCGTAGTCCAGCGGTAAGGCTCTTGACTAGCACTTGACCAAGGTCGCGGGATCGAATCCCGGCGTGGCAAATAAATTTTGTTTAATTAATTTGTGTTATTTCACAATTTATTCATTTAAAATAATATATAGTATATTTGCGGCACGTTCCAGAGTGGAAGATACTCTCAGAATCGCCCTGGTGTAAGACCATCATTCAGAATTGAAAGGTTGCTTGAAATAGCTTTAGCCGTGTTTGGTGACCAGATCTGAATAGCCAGGTACTTTCCACCTTCCTCTTCCCTATCTCCTTCCCCTCCCCACTACCTTCAACCTCACAACATACCCCAATTGGGGATGCCATAGTTCCACTGGCTCCAGACGGGAGTAGTTGGGACTCTTGTGCGGTACTCATGTAAAAAAAATACCCCCACGGTTAAACCAGGTTAAACCTTAAAAGTTTCTTGCTGATTTTGGTTAGAAATAGGAATTTTACGTTGTCTTAAAATTAATAAGAAGGTATAGTGATTACAATTTGGGAGAAGGGTATAGGGACGGTCGACCTGGGAACCATTTATTAGATAACCAACACCTCTGCCATAGCTCACCCCAAGTGGTTCGCTATTTTTGGTGACATAATAGGGGTGCCTGCGCTCATGGGGTGAGGTTTGTCTAAGTATTGGCGAAGGTTGCATCTGCCCACCAACTGTGTTGCAGGCCGCATCGAAAGGGACTGATTGAGGAAGATCTCCGGACCTCTCTAGCTAGACCATCTCGACCCATCATCTTGCACCACAATTGGAGGGATGGATTCATACCTCCGTCACTCCTGGACACACTGAACCCCAAATTCCCACCTATCATATCTTTTTCCTTTCCAGAACTTTCTGTCCTTCCCTTCCTTAAAAAGACTTTCCACATATAATCCATATAGATGACATAGGCTCTGATGGAATTTTTTGCCTCAGGGCCTCGTGTGTGTGTGTGTGTGTTTTTTTTTACATCAACTTCACACCGGAGGCCCTGAGAAAAATAATTTCCCTCAGGGCCTATGACATCTGGGATGCTGTGTGGAGGGTCTTTTTGAGGAGAGGAAGGAATGAACATTGGTCTTGAAGAGACCCATGTTGTAGGAAGGAGGAAACACAGAGGCCGGCAAATCATTCCACAGCCGAGCTGTCGAACACGAGAACGAGTCGAAGAAACAACCTGTTCTAATGTTAACCGTGTACAAATGTTGGCACGCGTTTGGCGTGTTTCCCGACTATGCACCGGTGCCGAAAGGATCAATGACGCTAGTTCCTCGGAGCATCTTGTGTAGTGTGTTGGGTTAAAGTAAAAATATAAATAAAATTAAAATGGTTCTATGGGCTCAAGGAAACAATTTCAGAACTTCATTACTTGGATTTCTTATACATTTTTCTAACCATTCGTATGAACTGTATGCATTTGAGGTGAACCTTCATAAAACTACACTACATAAAATAACTGTTATTATTATTTGCGAGAAAATTATTAATAGTTTCATGTACACTATTTTTGAGAGCTTATCATTAAGCGAATACTAGTAAAAATCATAAAACACAACATAAACACATGATTCACATTTCACGAGTATGTTTCCTACCTCATTTGGGTGTGTTGTTAAAATTTTGAATTCAATTTTCAGTAGGAATCGTTAGGTATAAAAAGGTGTACGCAATGTAACAAATGCGTTTTAGAACAGGTGTTTCAACAACTTTTGAATACATAGCACTCATATGTGCGTTTGTGTAGAAAGCCTTCAAATAAGCTTCCAAATCATTCCTTTTAAATTTATTGTGACTCACAGTGCTGCGTCCTTTAGTGAAATATGAGTTTCCCGAATTTGTTCAAACATTTAATATTGAAAAATGTATTTAGTTTTTTTATCTGGAAATCCTGTGTTTAAATGTCAGAAGTGACAAAATAGATAAAATATGAGATTCCTGTAATTAAGTTCGTTCAATATTAAATATTGAAAAAAATATGAAGTCGTGATATTTAAAGGTTGAAAAAAAGTCTGAAATCTTTTTAAATCGTGCAATAAAAAAAAACACTTAAAAGATTGTGAGAAAGATATTCTTCAGTGTCCTTAATCAGAAAGCTCCGGCGAGCGATGCCTCCCACGAGAGACTAATGGACCTATTTTGGACACCCTAATTGCCCAGTTTTAGAGATGATGATAATAAATTAATATACACCGAAACCATTTCCCCTCCCTTGGGAAGCTTCCATCTTCCCGCTATACGCTTGCCAGTTGCCGCCATTGTTAGCAAATAAAAGTGGTGAATTACAAAGTAATAATAGGACATCCTATTTAATAGTCAAGGAAACAGGAAAACGACAAAGCCTTCATTTTATTACTCAGTTTCTTTTTTTGGAATGAAAATGCTATCGACTATGTATGGCACTTGGGTGTATTTTCTTTGGACAATATCTTTTTTCAAGGTCTGTTGAACTGCCTCTTGCCATCCTATTATCCTAAAATAAAACTTATTTTTTTGTAATATCTCCCAAAGAGCTCTTTACAAAATTAATTGAGACCTTAGTTAAATAACCTTCATTACCATATCTTTTTCGTAGGTGAGTTGGGGACCCATTAGCCCTACAAAACGCCCTCTGGTGTGCTTACTATCATGCGTTACTTCAGTGGCCTTCGTTCATTAAAGCTCCGTTATAAGCGGTCAAAAAGAATAAGAAGATCGTTTGAGAGGGAATTACGCAAAAACGAATGATAGAGGGAGCGCGCTTATGTAAAAAAATACATTATATTTAATAAGCATGTAACATAAGTTAGCACGAACCTAAAAGGCCCTGGACGGAGCTGTTCGAGAACAATTCGAAGCCACGGGGTAACGGGTAAGATGTATGAAAAATGCCTATATCTTCTTAAATGTCTTCATTCCCTGTCTCATCGAAAACCTCCAAAAATCATAAGTCGTCATATTTATCACAATATTATAATAGTAGGTACCAGTAATACCACTTTTCATACAAATAATTAAAAAAAAGTTTGTCATTCAAGATGGCTGCCAGGCAATTACCCCGCAACCTAGTTATTTATTTTTTATTTCGTTTTTTATTTCTTGCTGTTACAAAACTGAGTGGAGGATCTTGCAATTCATTGGTGGGAGGTAATAGGTACAATTTTACAAAGGTATTATATGAAAAATATAAGTTCCAATTCTGTAAAGCATTAACGTAAAATACAGGTTAAGTTGAACAAATAACAATAGAAAACAAGAAAAAAAATACAAACAAAAAATGTCAACCGAATTAAATCGCACTAATGCTCTGTCCAGGGCTTTTTAGGTTCATGGGAGTAAGCGACTGCTCTAATGATATCTGATAAAACACGACTTGTATAAAATACAACAAAAATATCTCAAAATTTGAGATAAGTAAAATTTAAAGAAACACTGTGATTTTATACACACCAGTAGCTTGTCAAAAAACAGAACCATATATGTATGTGTTTTTTTTTAAATTATTTTCTCAGCATATTTTGCTCGGCATTTGAATAGAGATTATCCTTAAAAAAATGTATTTTTTAAGAGCTTAAGAGGGCATTACCAGAGAAAACCGGAAATACGTCATTTTCAAAAAAGTTTTTAGACGTATTGACTCTTTTCCACAAAAAATTATAAATGGATTTTGAAAGATTGTTCTTTTATCTAGCATTCGTATGTAATAAATTTTTGAGAAGTGTTTAAAATTTTTAGTATAATAAGGTTATTCCATAGGTAGTTGGCAGATTTGTTCAATTTTCAAAAAAGTTTTTGTATTATACCACACCCATTTCAAATAATAAAATCATGCAGTAAAATAAATCAATACATTATCTAGCAAACGTATGTTTTAGAATTTTAATTTTTGTTTCAATAAAATCATTAAAAAATATGTACGTACATACATGTGTTTCTTGGCGAAAATTGGTCCGTTTGTGTATTTATTTGCGCATTTAAAAACTAATATATTTCAGATTTTTTTAACATTCTTATTAAATTTAGACATTATTGAAAAATGATAAATACATATAATCACAAAATAACTACCAAAAGTACATTATTTTAATAGTTTTATCATCACGCCTTTCAGCATTTTTGGATGAAGGTATAAATTAAAGCTAATTTGAATTGAAATAAATTCGATATTGAGTTATAATTTAAAAAAGCTGGTACGGAGAATAATTAATCTTTCTCATTGTAACCGCCCTGCACGATCGTAAGAACAACTTTCGACGAAATGTGGATTTTCGTCCGCTGGCTGGTTAAACGCTCTTAAAAATGTTAAGTGAAGTATGTATTTGCGATTTATTATTACAGACTTACAAAGGTTTAATGCCGATGGCTTTTCAAATGGTGAAGCTAATATATCCCATAGCTTGACTCTCGTTTCATCTCTTTATAAATTCACTTTGCAAGCTGGACCATCGAATGCACTTTCTCGTTAATAATATAAAATACTATGCCTTCAACATCATACAATCTTTCCATTGAAATACAAAGATAATCACCAAGCAAAATGTGTTGGTATTATTATTTATTTTGTTGTATTCTCTATTCATCTTAATTGCTTCATCAAGATCAGTTCACGTAGGTAGTATCCTTTTCTTTTGGCTAAATTGTTACCATATTATCTCTACGTAATATTATGATGTATCTACTATTAACTTAATATACAATATCATGGGTGGAACCGCAGTATCCTCCTTGAGAATCGCTAGGACGCGTCTGTTTTACCTATGACAGCATTATAACATTTATCTGAAACTTGCGAACACCTCAGCACAGGTTCTTCCAGTGAAATGTTTACACAACACTACTACTAACCTATACAGTTCCTGATTATTAACTGTTTTGTATTACTCATTATGTATTTGGTACTTATCACGTAAACTTTATGTACGAGAATAGAAATGAATAAATAAAATCACTAATTGAAAAAACTATAATAAAACAATAACTTTGTAAACACCACTTTTATTTTTTATACTTTATGCTGATCGGGTTTCGCTACAACCGTACAGACGCCGCTACCCGAATTTCTACCGATTTCTTGCAAACCTCCCTTAACCATTTGAAATTTTTAAGCTCTTAAAAAATATATGTTATTTTTGAAGATAACATCTAGACATTCGTCGTGCCGAAACGCAAATTATATAAAATTCCCTCGATAGAAAAAATCGCAAAGTATGCTCCAAAAATTATTATAAACACGTTTGTTTCAGTTATTTTACAAGTTATATGTATGAAATAATTCACAGTGTTTCTTTAAATACTGTTTAAGACAACTCCCGCGAGATTTTTGATCTATTTTAAATGAGTCGTGTTTTATTAAACATTTTTGCAATTTTCGCAACGATTTTGTCGCTGTAAGTGTTAGCGCTCTCCTCTAATTCGTAATTTCGTATCTCTCCATCTTCTTCTTTTCGAGCTCGGTTGCGAGGCCTTAAGTTACATGTGTTATAAATAATATATTTTGTTTTCAAATTGGGTTTAAACTACAATGGACTGGACTCCTCCAGTGTAGAAAGAAGTAGGCAAAAGGGTAGATGGAGAATTGGAAAGAGAAAGGGAATATTCTTTGTCAATGGGGAAGTATTGGACTTTCATCAATATTTATTTGATTGTTAACTTTTTTGCTATTAATGTTTTTGGCTTTCCTTAGTTCTAGTGCTTCTAAGTTATCCAATCTGACACCTATTTCATTTTTATGCATTAAGGTGACGCCTGTGGTTTATTTTAAATTGTAATGTCGGATCACAAATTATCTGCATCATACGAACAAATAAAATTATTTAGTTACCGATTTTTGCGGCGTAAAAAACGAATACTGACAGATTCTCTCAAATTACCTTCGTGAATCATGCCATGTACAGAAACATCCCAATTTTCTTAGTCTACATCACCTTTATATCCTCGCTTCCTTCAGTCTCCCGACGTACTCCAAATTGGGGATTCGATAATTTCACTAGCCATAAGATATTGAGAATAATGAAATATAAGTTACTAGTCTGTAAGAGAGATGTGTTTATAATCATATCACTGCCGAGATTATCCGAAGACGATTTTTCCACACTATGTAAAAGTTTAAAGGTTCTTTTACAGATAAAAGTCGCACTTTTGGAAAAAAAATCTTTGGTTATATTAAATTACCGAGCGTCTCCGAGATATATTTTACATCAGCTTTTAATAATATTCTCACGGTTGAGAACATTACCCGCCGAGTCTTTTTTCATAAAATATAAAATCTCTGTAAACTTCGCTTTCATAAAAATTGGACGCAAGACCATAAAACCTCCCCTTCCATCCAATGTCTTATGACTCCATATCATTTACCATAATTGAACGAGATATTTCCCTAGTAGGTACCTATTATTTTCTTCTCACACAGATACCCGACGAGACGGCTTGTTTCGCTGAGGGATGTTTGATTTAGTCTTTATTTGTTTTCCGGGAAGTAGCCCAAACCAATTTACTTGAGTTTACGAAATTGGAAAATGAGAAAGAAATACAATTCTTCTGTTTGTATTTATGTTTGTTTTTAATAGGTTGTCGGAAATAAACGAAGTCAACATATTCGAGCGATACCTAGAGAGCAGTTTTGATGTAGCATGGAAAAGTGTGCTCTATACGGTGACACGTACTTCGTGCTTCGTTTTATTAACTCACGTAATAAAGGGGTGGTGCACAATCAAATTGAGGTTGTCTCCTAATTTTTACATTGAAATACGAGTATATTATATATAATGCATCCATATGCATCCGTAGGTGGGTAAATGCATCCGCCGCCAAGACCTAGACAAACCTCACCACATGATCCCGGTTACCCCTGCAAAGTCACCAAAGGTAGCGAACCATTTGGGGTGACCTATGGCAGGAGAGTTGGTTATCCAATAAATGGTTCCCGAGGCGGCGGTACGCGAATTCCAAATTAGATATTAGCTTTCAAATTGAACTTGAGTGAGGTCACACTCGTGACGAGACGCAATAGCCGTACCACCACGCCGCGCATGTACCTTGACGTCATACGCTTTTCGGCGGCCGCAATTATCGAAATTTTCCAAAAATTCAAAAAGTTCTGTCCTCGGCGTGCTCTAATTAATACGATACATTTATAAATACCAAGAAATTTGCTGTTGCACACAACCTCATTGGAAGTGTAGAGGAATCACTTGGTAAAATAAATATCTCACAGTAATAAAATTAAACGAATGGAAAAAGTCCAACTCGTTTGGTGGACTATCATACACACATTTCCCACCTCGGGTTGGTTATACTGATTTCGGTGGAATTATATATTTTAAAAACCATTTTGAAAAACCGGACAATGTTTGAATTATTTCTACTATTATTATAATAAGCGAAAAACTTTGCTTGAGCAATGGTGAAGGGCTTAACTGGCAGAGGATTGAACTCACAACGACTGTGTAGATACTACTAATTTTACCATCTCCGTTACGATTAAGAAATTGTACTTTATTGATATGTAGTTTTTGCTTATATCACATAATATTTTGTTTGTATCAGTGACCGGTATGAAAAAGGCATTAGTAAATTAATGCAATTTATTGTCGCACACATTATAATACCGCATATCTCATTATACAAAGGTTTTCAGGAGTAACAAAAAAACCGCTTGTTTTGGTTTATTTCTTTGAAAATATTTAAGGATCAGTTATTGAGAAGTATTATTGTTTGTATGCGAGAATTATGTGATATTTTATTGAACTTTCTTCAAATAATAAAACCAAACTTTAAAAAGCATTAAAAATGATACTAATTTTATTCTTATTACTAAATAAAACTTTTGTACAAATATTTACGGCTAATCATTGATAAGCACCAAATATTTTGTTACAAAAATTTGTGCAAAAAGAACGACGATTGGTCAAAACATTGGTCGATTCAAACCATGGCGCATGCGTAGATTTGAGATTCGCGGTGTTACAATGTGAGCGACAATATATATGTCATACTTTAATAAGAATATTATATTTCCAGCAATATTAACGTCGTAGTAGAATACACTTATGTTCACATGTACTTAAAGAAAAGTGATGGATGACAAACGGAATATTTTCCACACCTGTTAATGTGGAAAAATTTTTGTACGGTACTTCGAAAGGAATATCGATTCTAACCATAATGAATAATGACCCTCATTTACATAACCACCTCGACCATTAGATCAGGCTTTGTGCTTTCTGTAATACAATGTACAAAGGCCTAACGTGTCAATAAATGCCCGGGACATCGAACTTCCCTGAGGGTGTATAAAATTCACAAATTACTCGCTCATAATAGACATTTGAGGTCTTGGAGCGAAAACCACCCTGACCTGAGCCGAATTTACATAAAGTCAGGGGTAGGCGAGTCAATTAGAAGACGAAGAACAAAGGTTTCGTTAACCCAGGAGAGTGTAGTTTTGACACACCAAAGTGCCGAAAGAAGATACCTATGAAATTGGGTCTATTCACGAAGACGAAGGAAAGGTCTATATTTTAATTAAGATGAGAGACCCGTCGAAATTGATCGTAACGTAATTAGACATCGGTGATTTCCAATCATAAGGATTCTACCTTACCCTATTAGTAGAATAAATAAATTAACGTCAATAAAATACGTAACATTTCATGCATATTTAATTGCATAATGTTAACTTAACATTTAACCTCATATTATTCTTAGGCCTATTATAGTAATTTATTTTTTATATTACTAGAGTTCTGTGAACAGTAGGCCTCGCGCCCAAAATGAATGTTTCTAATTTTTCTTATTATTTAATAAATCGAAACCAAAATTTCTCCAGAAATCGCAAGATTTGTAAGTAGATACTTAAATTCCTAATTAAAATGCATATTATTGTATGTAACATTTTTTTTTGTTTTAATCAAGGAGTCGTACAATTTGTCCAAAGGAACGTCGCCATCATGACGACTTTTAATAAATTCTTTTTAAACATTTCTTAGGGCAGATATGTACTATGATATTGAAAAAAAACGATTAAGAAAGTCGTACTATACCCGAAAAATTAACACTTAAAAAAGTAATCTTTTTTACACCAGTTAAAGTTAGCATCCTAGTTAAAATTAGTCATCTAGACAAAGTAAGGCACTTTTGAATAATAAAGTGAATGCAGCAGATTTTCGAATGCGGAAACGATAATCACAAACAAATCTACCGTCAGATGTTATGCCAAATGGTCGAGTTAAAACAGGAATTCATTACGCTCAGTCAACTAAGAAAGTAGTTAAATAATTTTTGTAGTATGCAGTTAACTTAAACATTTTGATTTAGTTTGCGATGGTCGACATATTTCTCTTGTGACCAAGAGATCATTCGTAAAAATCGATGTGTTTGACCTTATGAACAACGTCAAACACATGAGAGTTTGCTATAATAGGTAGCTAACGTGTTGATAGTGAAAAGATAAGCCAAATAAAAAAGTTAATTTTTTTTTTTCACCATACATGGAAAATATTTGTGCACCTATAAATAATAGGACTCTTCATTACAACACTAATTTACATTTGAATTTTTTGGATGGAAAATATTATGAGCCCATTTAAAATATTCCAGAAAAGATAGATAGATGACTTCGGACTCATTCAATATAAAAACTGAATAAACGGATTGTATTGTATTTTTCTCTTTTCTGAGCAACCTTCTGCGTAGGCGTTCATGTCATTGTCTGAATGTCTTTCTCAGACATTTTCAAATGTTTTATTTGAAATTTGTGAATTTATTTCCGGTGATGAAATTTCAACTGTCTCCCCATTCCACCAAGAAAATCTTTAAATATTATAAATGAAGACGGGTTATAATAAATCCAACATTCTGATAATAAATTTAAAGGTTGCTTAGTAAAGGTCTCTTAAAAAAAGATGCACGCAGCATAATCCTATTGAAATTTAGATACTCTCACTATCATCCTAGTGAAAGGTATGTACACATACTCACTATATCCTCCTAGTAAATGGTAGATACACTCACTATTATGTTTTTTTAAAGAAAGGCAAACATTCCCAGGTTTCGAATTTCCTACTACCACCACAGTGAGTGGAAAATGTTGCTTGTGTCGTGATTGATCACGGAGGACTTAGCCAAGCTATGCCAACCGAGGAATCCAGCCACTGATCGGTCATCCTAGTGAAAGGCAGATATACTCAGTATCATCCTAGTGAAAGGTAGATATACCCAGTATCATCCTAGTGAAAGATAGATACGCTTACTACCATACTAGTGATAGGTAGAAATACTCAGTTTCATCCTAGTGAGAGGTAAATATACTCAGTATCACCCTAGTGAGAGGTAGATACACTCAGTATTATCCTAATGAAAGGTACCATCACCAGTACCAACACTTAGTACCATCCTAGTGAAAGGTAGATACTCTCAGTATCATCCTAATGAATGGTAGATACACTCAGTAACATCCTAGTGAAAGGCCACCATTCAGAATCAAAACGTTGCTCGAAATAGGTATAGCCATGTTTGGAAACCAGATTTGAATGGCCAGGAAACTCTTTTAACGTACAAGTAAATAACGGCAAACTTTCTTATGTTACAAATAAACTGACAATATTTAAATTCCTGTTTTCATAATTAGAAAGAGAAAACTTTATTTATGCAATGTTGGTGATCTTCGCAACCTCACGCTATCCCATCTCCTACCTCTTCACACCCTCTTCAGCCTCACAAACTACTACAATAGTGTATTTTTACTGCTTTTTTTCTCTAAAAAAATTCGGTTCATGAATTTTCTGTAACTATTTAAAATGTGCCATTTGTAAATTTTATTTATAACTAGCTTTTCGCTCGCATTTTGTAAGGGGGGGGGTTCCCTTACACCGCCTCACCGCCCTCCCCCCCTCTCACCGCCCTCCCTCCCCCCTCCACCCTCCCCCTCCCCCCACCCCCTCCCCCTCTCCCCCGCACCCCCACCCTCCTCCCCCCCCTTCTCCCCCATCTCTCCATTCCTCCCGCTTTCCATACATTCAGTTTTCAAACCTCGCGTGCCACCAATAGCAATTTTTTTACACAAATTTCATAATGCCAGAGCTCATCGAAAGTTTTATAAAAACCTTTTCCTAACAATAACGAATACACAAAAAAAAGAATTATCCAATTTGGTGCAGTCATTCGAAAGTTATGCGCTTAGCAACACATTCAGCGATTCATTTTTGTATAATACTAGCAGACCCGGCCACACGTTGCCGTGGCTAACGAAACACAACGCCATTACCCAACCTATATAAAATCCACACCAGCCGCTTGCCAGCTGCCCGCTGCCTGAATTGAATATTTGAATTTCTCAGCTTTCTCTACTATAATAAGCATGTATTATACATATAAACCTTCCCCTTGAATCACTCTATCTATTGGTGAAAACCGCATAAAAATCTGTTTCGTAGTTTAAAAGATCTATGCGCACATATATTTTGAGCGACTTCATTTTATACTATGTAATAATAATGCAATTCGTGCGATCGCCACTAATTATACAATACTTGCAATGCAACACTGGATATTTGAAAAGGGAAAATCAAATACCTACTTACTCTTGGACATCTATTTTCCAATTTCTTCCGTAGAACGAATTTCAAAAGTGACTATAGTACGGCTCGCCAGCCGTTAAATCGCACAAAAATATGTTTTCTTTGAATTTCTCGGCTTTGGTGAAAACCGTATGAAAATCCGTTGCGTAGTTTAAAAGATTAACGCGCACATCCATTTTGAGCGACTTCATTTTATACTATGTAATAATGTAATGATGATGATGATAAGATATGACATGTTCGTTTTTATTCATGAAATCGACGCTGTTGACGGCACGGCGAGCAGCCGTCTTTCCAGCCATTGACGGTTTCTATATCATTATGAAGTTGTAGTCAGTTGTAACCATTCTGAAATGTGCTGTTTTTCAAATAAATAAAAACATTAAATTTGCACATTTTTAGTACAATGATCAGAATCAGAAAAATTTCCACACATTTTTCACGGTATTCATAGTTTATGAAAATACTCCTTTGGGGATGCCGCAGTCCAACTGACTCCCGCAAAAAATTCGACGAGAACATTTTGTTTAATTTATTTCCTCTTTAAAAACCTGAGTTTTAATGGTTATATTTAGTTTTACAATGTCATCCTTAAAGCTTTCAAAAACCAATTTCTTCTTAGATTTTTTCCATTTCGCAATCAGAAATCGTGACCGTTTGGTTTCTTTGAGTTCAGTCCAGGGCCAAATGGCTCGTCTATTTCCAAACCTACCGTCGGAACTTGGAACCAAATAGAGCAAGCACTTACGACATATGTACATACCTACCTACTTGTAGTTAAAGGCTGTATTACTTTGGCAGTGCAGTCCCAATCAATGAAAGTGCCCTCCATGTTGTAATGGCCTGAGCATTTAACTTGAGTTGGGACATTTCGGGTTCGATTGCCGCCGCAGTGAAAAATGTATGAAGGCGATTTTTTTCCGTTTCTAGCTGATGCCAAGTGGATTACTAAGTTCAATGAACCTTTAAAAAGTTATGTTGAGTAAGAAAAAAGAAAAAAATATTTAAGTATCCTTTTACAATAATCAACGTACCTTTTTAACATTAACCCAACACAGAAGGCTCTGAGGAAGATAATTTCAGAGGCTATGTCAAATTGGGGATGTTGTGTGGAGCGTCTTTTTGAGGAAAGGAAGAAGTGAATACAGAGGATAAACACAAACTCAAGAACGAGTCGAGAAGCAACCAGCTCTCATATGACAAATGTCAACCATGTACGTGCGCCATTTTGGGCGCGCATTAAAATTTGGCGTATTTTCCGACTGTGTACCAGTGCAGAAGGAATCAATGACGCTAGGTCCTCGGAGCATCTTCCATTGAAATACTCATAGAACAAGGACAGCAAGCATTCCCACCCGACGCTTGTTCTCCAAAGATTGCAATCCGTTTGTTATAGGAGAATCTATCAAACGGGCCACCAGTTTCTGCACAGAGTTGAGGGTTTTATCATATATACGAGTATAATAGACAAAATGTACAAAAATATAAAATTATACAAATGTTTAAACAAAATCAGTAAAATAACATACAATTTCACGTATCAGAAAAATATTAGAATAACATTAAAATCCCTAAATTGAACACCAGGCACATTCAAATACCCTTTTTATGTGAATATTGTACAAGAGTTTTAACTGCTCCCAACCTTGAGCCAGTGAGAATACAACATTTGGACAAAAAACGTTTATTATACCATGTTACTATACTCTACAATTAAACGCCACTCTCATTAAAAAATAAAAAGCTGGATACAAAACATAGAAAACACACTGGCACCAAACCAAACACTGAAACAGAAACTGCTTAATCGCACTAGAAAAATACTATATAATATATTTATAATTTCTTCAGTAAGTTCATGTTATACACATAATTAAATTTTAATATATTAATGAAGTCCTCAGTACGCAAGATCCCAGTGAGGACTTAATTATCTCCATTAGTAACAAAAAAGGAAGATAGTAAAACATTTATTATTAAAGAAATGGCGTACGGCATTCCATATTGAGGTGTCTTGTAATATCTGTTATATATATTTGTTGGTTGTGCTAAGGTCGAAAAAAGTGGGAGAGGGCATGGGGGAAGGGGGAAGAAAGGAAAGAGTAAGGTTAAGAACTACCTAGATACTCATATCTAATAGCTAAAGCCACATTACCTAACGTTTCGATACGATAGGGTGTTCTCTCACATGGGTTCTCGCCAGCACAAATATTTTAAAAATATCATGAAAATAAACATTTTTATTGGAAAAATGTAACCCCTCAGACATTCATAGAGTATTATCATCAACACCGATCTACATTACCAAAACAAATTATCCACCTTTAAAGCGTCCTCATAAAGCCCAGCTCCAAACCCAGTCCGGAGGTGACAAGTAAAAAAAGTCATACTATATTGAAGTGCATTATTCCTGGGTCATAGAAATTGTCGTCCAGTTTGGTAAAGGTGTAATATGTTTTGTTGGGCGCGAGCGGCCGGGCCATCCGGGGGCGGTCTACCCCGATACAAATCTACAGTCTAATTCTGATGGCTAATCGATAGTGTGGCCTCAGTAACCTTATTTGTCGTTTCTACAGTGAAAAGCACTTTGCTGCAAACCTTTCCAAATTACCGTAGAGTTACTTACTATGAAAATTATCTGCTAACATGCATAAGAATTCGCTGAAGTAATTTACCTAAATTTTATTTTTTCACAACTTACATAATTTATGATGTGTTATCTTTACTACCCGATTTGGCCCGAGATTTCAACTTGAAAATATGGAACTATCTAATAGCGTTTTTGACATTTTTTACAGCTAAAGCTGTGTACTCACACAGCTATAAAATATAAAAAGATAAATAACGCTCTCAATACAATCCCTTCAGACCTGTCACACCTAAACGGTTTATGCGCAGGTCAACCATAGACAATACACATATTACGCCATAACCGCTCCCGATGCGATATGCGAAAAGTTAAGCACCCCCTTCTCCAACGAAAACAGGAGAGCTGCCTAAACCGGCGGATGACAGATGTCATGTTGACAGATTTGGTACAAAGAAATGTGCATTCCGTGGCCGCTCCCTAATTCGTCTGACCACCTCTCCTACCATAGGACGAAAGATTTGAAAGCGTCATGTGACGGTATAATATCCGCTAGCCTTTTTATCTGCGTGTGGGGCCACTACTTAAACCTGGATGTTGATAGCTCCAGCCAGTGATTGAAATGACAATGCAAACTAAAACTAATTCCATTAATCAAGAAATTCCGAACAGAAAAAGCTGTTAAAATTACGTGACGCCGGAGCTACTGCAACAGAGTTTTAGCGGCTTCACAAAATATTCAAGCTGTATTAACACATAAATTCATCCTTCATAAACAGATATAAAGCCAAACTTACATCTTATATGAGGGAAAAACAAGTAGGTACTTACCTAAAGAAGTATAAATAATATTAATTGGTTGGTAAACATAAAAACGCAAATAGTTTAAAAGACGTTATAATCGGCGTAGTGCCGTCATTAGGGAATGCAATCTCGTTCTCGCGAGATTGATAGCCTTTTTTAGCGAGATTGATCTCGCTAAAAAAGGGCGAGGGCTGACAAAAAAAGGGCGAGATCTCGCGAGTTTAACGAGATTGCACTCGAGCATAAAAACGTCTTTGAATTCGAAGCGCGGACTGACACTGTCGGTTTCGTTATATGATGCGCGTGAGGCGGCGCGGCTGAGGTAGCCTGAGATCTGTGGTTCCAACTAGCGTTGAATCCGAAAGGGCCTTCTCAGCGGCTGGTTATCTGGCCAAAAAAATAAGAAGCCGTTTAGCAGACGATTCTTTGGACATTTTGTGCTTTTAAGGAGCTATTTTCAAAATAATTCGTAATAATGGCTTGTGATTTGAACTGAACAAATCTTTCGTTTGATTGGTATATTATGTTAATTAATCCGTAATTTCTAATGGATCTACTGAGTAGATATAGTTTTATTTAATTGATAATAATATCTTAGTTTAATAGTCAACTCAACTTAGATACTAAGTTTAATTTTTTAGTACTTCTCATTGTTTGTTTGTTATAAAAGAACCGTTTTATTACTAAAAGATTTTTGTTTGATATTAGAAGAGAAGACTGGTTGTTTCTTTCATTTGTTATTTGATAGAAACGTACGTCAAAGTTTACTTCTTAGAAGTTAATTAAAAAAATTATAGACAAATACGTCAAACGATGTTTGATGCATAAAAGTCTATTGAAAAATTCGTGAAAATAAATGTTTATCTCATAGTACTTATAATTTTTATTATTTTTTTCCTAATTTATTCAAATATTGTGATTATTTGCAAAAAAACACACAAAACTGCCAATATCGCGAGATCTCGCAGTATTGTTATTCATAAACTCGCGGGATCTCGCTTGAGCCCCAATCTCGCGAGATTTGTATTCCCTAGCCGTCATATGCATAAAGGCGGCGGAAATTTCAATAATCACATTCTGATAAACGAGAACTTTCTGTTTATCAACCTATTATGGTAAAAATTACATCAGAATGTGACCATTTAAACTTCCATCCAGCTTTTTGCTTATGGAGGCACTATAATAAAGAAATAATCGCCCGGGTTGCGGACAATGAAATTTCACGTTTCGAATTTCACGTTTCAAGCTCGTATTTTGTCGTGCAAACTGCCATTCCCTGTAAATTGATGCATTCACGTTAAATGATGCTCGAGCTATGAAGTCATTGCACTTGTTGAATCTTTCATTGAGTTCAACGACCCTTTAAGGGAAGAAAATAAGTAAACGAGACTATTGAAAAACATCGTTGAAACGTTGTACAAACGGAGTACAGCCATGTTAAATGTAATTAAATTATGTAACTCAGCTGTCGTTTCTCCATAGTATTGTTAATTCTAGTCTCGAATTTAGCCGCGAATTGCACTAACATTTTTTTTCCTTGCTAGGTGTCCTGTTCAAACCCATTTGATTTTTTTGCCTATTTTTCGAATGTTCGTGACGCGGAATGGTATCTAAACCCATTAATTTAGTTTTATGGTCTGGTAGACTTACTCATACCGACATTCTCTCAATGGGAGATTTTCCCTTTGTGGAACATTTAATTTTAGACGCCGTAATGGATGTAGTGAAATTGATTGATATATTTAAATATTTATTTATATTTTTAACTTTATGAGTAAAACCTCAAATTGTAATATTTATTTAAATGAAGACAGTATTAGCGAAACTCAATCGAAAATGTTGAGACAGAAAAATCAGAAAAAGATATTGACGCCTCTGGGACTCGAACCCAGGACCTTCTGCTTACATGGCAAATGCTCCACCAACTGAGCTGAAGTGTCTACATCCGATTCGGTCACTTTTAACTGTATCATACTTCGACTAAGAACTATCAACATTATCTTCATTTTCTTAAAGATTACAATATCTTTTTTTTTATTTTTCTGTCTCCAGATTTTCGATTGAGTTTCGCTAATATTGTCTTCATTTAATTAAATATTACAATTTAAGATTTTACTCTTAAAGTTAAAAATAAAAATAAATATTCATCCTAGACTTGTAGAAAATTAAATTGATGTCGCTATTAAAAATAAATTTTATAAAAAATTATCCAGATACTATTTAGATAGCATTTAGTTCGGGTTTGAATCTTGCAATCGTATATAAAGATAGCAGCCAATAATATGTGCATTAAGAAAATGAAGATAATGTTGGTAGTTCTCAGTCGAAGTATGATATAGTTAAAAGTGACCGAATTGGATATAGACACCTTAGCTCAGTTGGTAGAGCATTTGCCATGTAAGCAGAAGATCCTGGGTTCGAGTCCCAGAGGTGCCAATATCTTTTTTATGATTTTTCTGTCTCCAGATTTTCGATTGAGTTTCGCTAATATTGTCTTCATTTAATTAAAGATAAATTTAAAGAACGTGATATAAAGGTTTAAGAGTATTGATAGACTTTTTGTTAAACAAAACCAGACTTTCTAAAAGTAATAATACTATGATTCTTTTGAGTCATGGATACAGGTCTTTATGACTAAGAATGGATTGAGCTGAACAGGTATTAAGTAAGTCGGCACCAGCTGTTGGATTCGAAGTCAAAAAGAAGGTCCTACTGATTATCCAATTACCTTCCACGTCAGCATTATCCGTAAGAAATAAAAATGTAACTGAATTATTTTATTTCTGCAATAAATGCAAGTTCACTTCGTGGCATCATTTTAATACGTTATGCAAATCTTACAATTCTTAGTTATAACATGATTCATAACTGTATTGACAGCCCATTCCTCTTGGAATGTTATGGCTTATACGTGTCTGAAAATTTCTGCCGTAGTCGTCGACACGACTTGTTCAAAATACCATACGGCAGAACAGATGTTCTAGCACAGAGGAATGGTGCTGTTGAACGAAATATCGGATATACTAGATATATATAAGACTGTCAAAATGAGAAAATTGTACGGTAATTGGATAATAATCTGGTGTACAATTAAAAAAAAAATAATAAATACCAGAAAAATAAAATACACACCACTAAATTAACAATAATTAACAAACTGGTTTCTTCGTCAGGATAAACTTATACTGAAAAGTATAAGTTTATCCTGACGAATAATAATAGACAAATAAGAACCTTTTACGAACAATATTAAAATGAACGGTATTAATTAGTTAGTAACTGTTAAAAACCCGCTCCACAGGTTTTTACTTTTGCGGCTTTTGGTTCGGCTTCGCTCAGTTAGTGTTGATGACCATTTTATAAATCCAATATGAACTGATTCCACTTGGTATTACCGTCAATCTTTTCATATCCGGAGAGATATCACATATTCTCAAAATCGTAGCAGTTATACCCAGGGGGGAGACGTCCCCGTCCGACCTGCCGACGGAAGTAGCGACATCTTGTGTCGAATTCTTAAATTCGAAACCGAATTATAAAAGTAGCTTTGTGTGAAATTCGACGTAACCAGATGTTATTTGTGGCGCGGCGCACAAGGCATGGCGTCCAACATGCACTCGTAGCTGGGTTCTGAAATTCAACCACGCACACGTTACCCTATTAATACTGTGCGATTATTATAAATAAGTAAATTATAAAATAATTATATAAAATAAATAAAATACTTGTATATATTGTGATTATTTTCACTTCATGGCTTTTCAAAATCTTCCCTGATAAAATATTACAAAACGAAGCAAAAATATCGATTCTCTCCTAATATCCCTACTTAAGAGCGTTTAACCAGCCAGCGGACGAAAATCCACATTTCGTCAAAAGTTGTTCTTACGATCGTGCAGGGCGGTTACAATGAGAAAGATTAATTATTGCTTTTTTAAATTATAACTCAATATCGAATTTATTTCAATTCAAATTAGCTTTAATTTATACCTTCATCAAAAAATGCTGAAAGGCGTGATGATAAAACTATTAAAATAAAGTACTTTTTTTAGTTATTTTTTGATTATAAGTATTTATCATTTTTCAATAATGTCTAAATTTAATAAGAATGTTAAAAAAATCTGAAATATATTAGTTTGTAAGTGCGCAAATAAATACACAAACGGGCCAATTTTCGCCAAGAAACACATGTACGTACATATTTTTTAATGATTTTATTGAAACTAAAATTAAAATTCTAAAACATACGTTTGCTAGATAATGTATTGATTTATTTTACTGCATGATTTTATTATTTGAAATGATTGTGGTATAATACAAAAACTTTTTTGAAAATTGAACAAATCTGCCAACGACCTATGGAATAACCTTATTATACTAAAAATTAAAAAATTTTCTCAAAATTTATTACATACGAATGCTAGATAAAAGAACAATCTTTCGAAATCCATTTATAATTTTTTGTGGAAAAGAGTCAATACGTCTAAAAACTTTTTTGAAAATGACGTATTTCCGGTTTTCTCTGGTAATGCCCTCTTAAGTCAATTTACCATGACAAAAACTCCGTGGGACGAAACTAAATTATTCAAGTTCAACATTATGTTTAGGGCTTAATCATCAACCAATTAAATTTTACCAAAGGAAGTTTTTATGACAATGAAGAGGGTATTGTTTGGGTCTTTCGGTCGATTTCCAAATATCACGCTTTCAGAAATGGCTAAAACATTTTCCTGAAAAAATCCTAAAGTTTGAGCTGGGTTGAATGTAAAAGAATCGCACAGTAATATGACTTGATGTTTTCAATGTTGTGTTAATTTTGGCAAATGTTAGAATTTCTGTTATAGAAGTATTTTCGGATTCTTTGGCATTTTTAGTGCCAATAAATCAAAATGGCTTTGTAGTTGTGGGCAAATATTGAGCAATTTATTTCAAAGGAATATTCAACCATTTGCACTTAGTATTTACACAAAAATTCTTTCCACAATTGAACCGATGAATTAAAAGCCGAAGGCTTTAGAAACAAGAACTTTAGGGGCATTACCAGAGAAAACCAGAAATACGTCATTTTCAAATCAGATTTTAGACGTATTGACTTTTTTCCACAAAAAATTATAAATGGATTTCGAAAGATTGTTCTTTTATCTAGCAGTCGCTTGTAATAAATTTTGAGATTCTTTAAAATTTTTAGTATAATAAGGTTATTCCATAAGTCGTTGGCAGATTTGTTAAATTTTCAAAAAAGATTTTGTATTATACCACACCCATTTCAAATAATATAATCATGCAGTAAAATAAATCAAAACATTATCTAGCAAACGCATGTTTTAGAATTTTAATTTTAGTTTCAATAAAAATCATTAAAAAATATGTAAGTACATGTATTTCTTGACGAAAATTGGTCCATTTGTGTATTTATTTGCGCACTTACAAACTAATATATTTCAGATTTTTTTAACATTCTTATTAAATTTAGACATTATTGAAAAATGATAAATACTTATAATCAAAAAATAATTACAAAAAGGACATTATTTTAATAGTTTTATCATCACGCCTTTCAGCATTTTTGGATGAAGGTATAAATTAAAGCAAATTTGGAATGAAATTAAATCGATATTGAGTTATAATTTTAAAAAACTGGTACGAAGAATAATTAATCTTTCTCATTGTAACCGCCCTGCACGATCGTAAGAACAACTTTCGACGAAATGTGGATTTTCGTCCGCTGGCTGGTTAAACGCTCTTAAGGGTTTTAGTAATAGATTTCAGAAAGTTGCTGATAATTTTACAATTAATTCTTTCAGATGCAAACTTTTAATATATTAAAAAAAACCATTTTATTAGCTTAATCTCGATTCTAAAAAAAAATAATTTAAGTTAATAATTTTTAATATGTCTGTCATTTTAGTTCTTGTTCGTGGAAAAATAATAATTCTCTGGATTATAACAGTCTAGATTATATGTTTGGCTCGAATTTACTTGCGCTAGAGATTTGTCTGTATTGAAAATGCCACGAAATAAATTCTCGCAAATAAAATTATCAAAACTCCAGCGCTTTTTGATTTCCATTTCTGAAATCTGAGCAGAATATACAAGTACATCTAGATAGAAATATTCGTAATATCATCTTTCGTTTTCTGACAAGATTACATTTTTTGCGTTGTACTTTTATATTTTCTATTATATTTATTGGTATTCGATTCTAGTAGAGAATTATGGAGGTGTTATTGAATTCTTTTGTATAAATTATTCACCATTAAATACCGATTCATTGATATACCGAAAATTCTAAATGTCACGGAAATGGTGAACGGAATTTGAAGTCCGAGTTGTTTCAAATATCCCCTTGGTTTATTTATGAAACTAGTAAGATATATGGATAGCTGGTAGCTGGCCAACCGTTGATTAATTTAACAATTTATTTCTCCGACATTAGGGGAGATCTGTCCAAAACCGTATACCAAAGGTTGAAGCTCTGTAATTTAGTAAATTAAAATAAAATTCGGTTTACAAGAATTATTTTAATTAATGAAGTAACTAAGGAATAACATTCAAAATAAACATGTCAGAAAATATTAGTCATAAATGTATGAAAAAAAAGCAAGATCTCTAATATTTCCGATTTTGCACCGTGGGGTGGGTAAAACCGTATACCGGGCTTGTATTGTGTAAAATGAAGGTTTAAAACGGCCTAGGTCGATAAAGCCAAATCTTGAGTGTTTCTATATTTATTGACACGGTCTTATAATAATGTGAATTTCAGTATGTCGCAGGTTTCTGCTGCTCTTAAGTATCCCATTGCTCCAGCTACATTCAAAATTGCTGTCCTCATATTGTATGTATCCCAGTCTTGTCTGGTAGTTCTTCTTTGGTAATTACGCGGCATAACACGTGTAAACAAAAAAAATGTAATAAAAATATTCCGGGTCAACGTACACTGGCCGGCTTTACCCCATACGGTTGTGCCATGAGAAAAAAATACAGACATTCTTACACAAATGTAAAAAATGTTACGAAAATCACCCAAAAGTTAAATGTAAAAAAAGGTTAAATATACATATTTATAGTATTTGACATTTTACTCACATGCAAATTATAATAACTGCACATTAATCAATTCAATATCCGTAAAAATTACATCTCGACACCGAAAAACTTAAAACATGTGGTATCTCGCCATCGAGCAGACAGATATGGGGGCTCTAAGTGACCAGCTCAGATATGGGGGCTTCATCGAAGTCAGAGTAAAGTTAGCCTCCCAAAACTGAGCGTACTATATAGGGCCCGCAGATAATTTAATAGTACACAACTGCTAACCCCGTACAAATCACAAGTGCGCCCCCACGGTTGAATTTGGCAGCCACCTCTGGCAGTCACCTTCCTCTCTTCAAAAAGACCCTCCACAAACCATCTCAGATGACCCCGAGAGACCCTGAGAGAAATTATTTTCCTCAGGGCCTCCTGTGTGGAGTTAAAAAAATGTACCAACAAGTTTCTGCTGACTTGCGTTGGTTTCGAAGTCGTACACGGGGCCGATTGCGTGGCGGGAATATTTAAAGTTATAAAACTTTTTTAGAGTAATATGGTTTTACCCCAGTATACGGTTTTATACAGGTCTCTCCTACTAATAACTATCCTTGTGAATTGTGCCATTTGCAAGAATAGACAATATTAATTTTAAGACCAATTCATTTGAAAGACAATAACCCGACTTATTTCAAAAATATATTATGAAATTGAGCACAATCAAAAAGTCTGGATAATATTTTCGTATACAGCCGAAAAATTCATATTCTACATTTCCATTTTCCATTAATTTTCGATATAATCTTCGTGAGTGACATATTTCAAATACCGCAGTAATAGTAGGCACATTACATGTTGGCATTTCAATTTTGAGTGAGGTTATTTCTTATTAGAAAATTTCATTGTATCAAAATCTGTCGCTTGTCAGAATAAGTGTAAGGAATATACATATCATTTGCTTACCTTCTGGGAATACAGGGCTCTAGATACAAATTAATCGAAATTTCGGAACAGGATCCTTGTTGTCGAGACTAATAAGATTGTATTGTTTTGTGAGATGAACTTTGAAGTATTTCCTAGATCAATTTAAATAATTAAAAGTTCCCAAAATATGGGTTCGTCATTAAGCGAAATTTTCGTTACTTATTCACTCAGTTCTAAAGATAAGGTAAATGTAACCTAACCTAACTAACTAACAAACCATCACGCCGTTTCACCGCAGGGGTAGGCAGAGAGAACGGACCGCCAAACAACTCGGTCTTGGCACACACTCCTTGCCTCGTTCAAATTCATACATCGTCTATACATGCTCTTCTATTATTCTGACTCTTGACATGGCCCGACTCAAGTATCTGATTCACTTGGTCGTGCCATGTCTTTCTCGGGCGTCCTCGACTTCTTTTACCATTCACATTTGCGTCATACATTCTCCTTACACTCCTTTCCTTGTTCATTCGCTCTACATGCCCAAACCATCCGAGCGTTCCTTTCTTGATCTTACTCATCACGCTTACATCAGCCTTGCATTATTTGCGGATCTCCCCGTTTCTCATACGATCATACATGGTTTTACCACGCATACGTCACAGGGATCTCATTTCTACAGCATTCAGTCTACTTTCATCCTTCCTTTGCCAGTTCCATGCCTCACTGCCATACATCAGGGTAGGTACCAGTACTCCATTGTGGACGGCTAGCTTCGCGTCTTGGACAGTTTTTTGTTGGTGCCAACAGCATTCAGTCCTCCATTAATAGAGTTTCCTGCATTCACCCTTCTTTCAATATCTCTATCAGCCTTCTCACCTCTCGTAAACATACTTCCCAAATAAAGAAAATCATCCACCTACTCCAAGTATTCACCATTTACAACTATGTTGCACATTGTTTTCGTTCTCTCTCTCTTTCAAATACCATGAATTTAGAAATATTACGGTGTTTCTACTCGAACAGTTTTATTATACTGACAGAATCATCTACTGATCAAACACTGACAAACTCGTATGGATATCTTGTTTTGAATTATTAATTAAAATTTGATAAATAAATTGATAAGTTAGGAGATAATTGGGTAATCATTAACATCGACGATCAGCGCCGTTTTGAACTATCGACATTTGATACAGCTTTTGATCAAATTGGGATCGGCTGTCCAGCATAACGGTAATGCAGTTATAATTGACGGAGATTACAATTTGATCAAATGTTAAAAAGGGCCAAAAAGTGGCGTTTAACGGAGACCGATCAAATGTAAAATATATATAATAGGACGCTGATTGTCGATTCGATTGCCAATCATATGTGACGGTGGTTTAAACATCTCAAACTAAGATTTATACTCTTTAACATATTTTTCTTCTTTGAAGAATTAATGTAATTTTTATTATTGTTAACACGTGACTGGTTTACATATTTTTAACTACTTACACGGTGTACAATGTAAATGGGTCTTATTGGATCAGATTTCAATTATGTAGTGCAAATATTGTATTAGACAATTTTTCTTATTTTTTTATTTACGTTTATTGTAAATAATATGTTTTACCACAAGTGACAAAATTATCAAATAATAAGGTTATTAACACAGTATAATAAAAGAAGTAGTATACAAAAATACACATTTTTATTGATAACGACATATGAGGTTTATCTAGGTCTACTGCGTAGCGGATTGGGTGATACTTTTGAAGAAAACCTAACCTAGAACTCTCCAGCTGGACTCACTCGACCCACCGAATTGCACCGTAGTGGGAGGGATGGATACATACGTTCGTTACTCCTGGGCACATTGACTCCTAGATTCTTATCCACCCCTCGTACCTATTCCTTCCCAGAACTTCTTCTCATTCCTTTCCCTAAAAGACCCTCCACACAGCATCCAACATTTTTTCACACGGATTTCTTCAAGTCATCCTGTGTGAAGCTAATGTAAAAAATACAAAATGGTTTATTATTTTTCTAGTAAAATATTTTAAACTTCTTGGTGGGTCCCATTTGCGACCATCATCTTTTTCTGTTTTTCCGTGTCTTGTTCTCTTTCATATTTTCGTTTAGATTATTATTGTTTTCCTCTTCTTCAATGATACACATTAGCTCAGTTGGTAGAGTTGCGGCCCGGAAGGTCGAAGGTTCTGGTCGAGTCTCAGAAGTGAACGCATTTTTTTTATGATTTTTCTGTTTCCAGGTTTTCGACTGACTTTCACTAATATTGTCTTCATTTAATTAAAAGTTAAGTAGAAAGTTCGTTCAAAGATTCCTAATTTGTCATGTCCGCGGGGGCCTCCGCTTTTCCAAATTCTAAACTGATTAACAAATACTCGTATGTACTCGTATAAGTGTTTCCCGTGCGTTAAATTAACATCGACTTATTTACACAAACAATGCGAAACACAACTTGTGTGTTAGCGGGGGCTGAATATATTTCTGGTAGAGACTAAAAGCTCTCCAGTAGATACGTACTACGTGAGAGACCCAGCTGTGGTGTATTTGTGCTTAATTAAGTTAAGAGCATCTGTATTTTGTTATTTGAAGATAATTACCTCGTTATTGTATTTGCGCACGTATAAATGCAATTAATTAATTGATATCAATAGAACAAGACACAGAAAAAAAGAAAAAGATAATGGTATTAGAATTTGAAATTAAAACACTTTTGTACTTTCTTCCACTAATTTATATTTCACCAGGACCGGTTTCATCCTATTACGGACATTTTCAGACTGGTAGTTGAAATTCTTATGCTACGGTATTTATACACACTTAGGCAGGGGTACACAACATTGTCTCTATATAATGAATATTTCTATTTTGTTAATTTTAAGGGGTTTTTTAAGGAAAGGAAGGAGAGGAGAGTTCTGAGAAGGAAAAGGGTTTAAGGGATGGGTAGGAATCTGGGGTTTCGTATGTCCTGGTCATCCGCCTCCAAGACCTAGACAAACCTCACCCCATGAATCCGGGCACCCCTGCTAAATCACCAAACGTAGTACGTAAATGAGTTATAAAAATGAGGGTGTTATTATAAAAAAAAAAATTGTGTGAATGTTTATAAATACTGTGTTCGTGTTATTTTTAATTGATCAAAATTGACAATATAAAGTTATTTTTGACATGTAGGAATAAGTTATTTGTACATTTTTCTTTTCGTTATTTGAAACAAAAGATAATTATAATTTATCAAAAACTCTAAATTTTGTGAAAGTATATTCCTTGAAAACTAGCGCACACTCGTAGAGAATCACAGGATGGTCTGAATTCTTGAAAAATGCGTACCGATTTCCTCTAAAATCATAAGATTTGTAATTTGGGAGGCTGTTAGGCGCTGCCCCAGGAATTATTTATTGAATAGCCATAGATCACCCAATTTGGTTCCCTACGTTCGGCGACTTAGCAGGGGTGCCTGGGTTCATGGGGTGAGGTTTATCTAGGTTTCGTGCGGAGGATGCGTTCACCCGCCTACTGCAAGGCGAGCAGGAGAGACTGGTTGTGGAAGACCTTTAGAACTCTCCAGCCGGACTCTCCCGACACATCGTCTTGCACCGCAGTGGGAGGGATGGATTCACTAGCCCTCAGTTTCCTACCCACCCCTCATAACTTCTTTCTCAGAACTTCCTCTTCTTCCTTTCCCGAAACATACCATTTGCACAGCATACCCAATGATGACATAGGCTCCAAAGGAAAATGCTACCTACTGAATGAATTGCAGGAATCACACAATTTGTCAAAAAAATTTCACTATCTCAATGACAATTCCCTTTTCAAATCTTCTTCATGCGTTTATGGTAGGTACCATAATATTGAATATTCCGATTTGACAGTTAGTAGTAGGATCCACGATCAGGCGAACACTGTTGGAGTATGAAGGCTGAATATCCAACACGGCCACCATTATGAACCGGAACATAACAAACAATTTTATAAATTAAAAAGAAATGCCAGACGGTCGAGTTAAAATAGGACTTCTCTACATTCGGCCAATAATGTGAAATGTCCCAGAAAGGCTACGGCAAACATTTCTTTTTTTCGACCAAAGTCCTGCGTGTGTCTAAAACGGCTTCATAAAATAACGTTATTTATTTATTTATTAATCTTAAGTTACCTCACATCTTTGTGTGTGCTAATATTTTATAAAGATATAAACATTTACATTGGTTGTCAAACATAATCATTCTTTAAATATTTCACACAAATAAAGACATTAATAATTGAGGTAGACATATTTTCGTCATTCTTTTTTAAACTTATTTATATTTTCTATCTCAGTAATTTCATTCGGGATGTTGTTATACAGTTGGACGGCCTGGTACATCAGAGATTTCTGGGTGCTTGATTTTTTTCTTGTCGGCAGTCTAATTTGCTTTGAATTTCTTGTCCCGTGACCGTGTGTTTCGTTATTATAATGTATTTTTCTTTTTAGTTCCTTAGACATCATCCCCATGTTAATTTTATGTAAAAAAATAAGTTATGTAAAAACAAATGTCGGAAAATATCTAAATGAGTTTGATGCGGGTATCTTTTGGAGAATTTTTCCACCGCCAACAAAATGTACATTCAACATTTCTGCGCCACTCGAAATATTTTTCTCGTACTCATATCTGTGTTGCTTGTTTGCACTTTTCATAATACTTTTAGTTCATTAGTTTTTAATTTTTATTGAAAGTTTTGTTTTATTTTTTCTGTCATTTTTGTAGGTGCTGACTGATTAAAAAAAAATATTGCGTTTGTTTCATTTGGTAATGATTTGGAAAAATCCGCATGTTCACGTGGAACTTTTTGGCTTGACACTAAAAGAAAATGGTGCAAAAAGGTAAAACTTTATTTCTTCACATCTTTTTGACAGATTAAAATTGTTTGTTCATTTACTACAGGTTTGAAACGGAATTCCCTTTTCAACCATAAAACAGTTTGATAGAAAATAAAATGAAACGTTATGCTCACAGAAAGAATGAAAAATATGCAGTAGTTCGTTACATTCATATGTCTATGGTTACACCAAAAATATCGATCAAAGCACATTCATAAAATTTCTACGAGATTAACCATTTTCCATCAGCATAACTGCCTATTGGAAATACGTATTGGAAACTATTCGTTTGAAGTACATTCAACTTTTTTTTTTTAATTCACCTAATATATTTTTGCGATTAATACGTATTTTTAGTGCTTCGAGCGTGTACGTGGTTGGCTATGGCATTTTGTAACTTTGTAACAGTTAAGATTACGGCAAACTTTTCGATGATTTCCATTTTATTTACATTATCCCCATGTAGGAGGTCCCGAGGAAAATAATCTCCCGCAAGGCCTATGTCATCTTTGGGGATGCTGTGTGGAGGGTCTTTAAATAAAAAAGGAAGGGGACGAAGTTCTGGGTAGGAAAAGGTATGGGTAGGAATCTTGTGGTCCGCGTGTCCAGGAGTGACAGGCATATGAATTTATCCCTGGGTCGAGATGATGGGTTGAGAGAGACCAGCTGGAGAGGTCAAAGGGTCTCCCCACACCGGCATCTCCCTGGCCAGACACGCAGGAGATGGGCTGGCTGTGTTTCGAGACCAGATCTGAATAGCCAGATACAATACCACCCTTCCACCCTCAATTGTGGTATGTTGTGTTTCCAAATGTAGTTTTGGATGAAACACGTCGAAAATCATTTCAAGCAATATGTCAAGTCCGCCGCAAAGATCTGAACACACCACATTCGATGACCCATGCTAAGTTACCAAACGTGGCGAAAAACTGGGGGTGACCTATGTCAGAGATGTAGGTTATCCAATAAATGCTTTCCGGGGCGGCGGTACCCACACCTGCTTCCCAATTTGGATGATTATTTTGTATCGTGAAAGTGAACGGCACTTTCATAAAAATGATATTTTACCTTTTATTTATCTCTTCTGACCTACAATCATCTCATGCCTCTAACCCGTCAAACCCTTTCTAACCTCACTTTTCATTAATCTCTCTTAAATTAATGTTTTCTCTCAGTATAGGCATTCAATTTGGATTAACTGTCAACACATTTATATGGTCTGTAACACTTGAAAAAGGAACGCAATAAAAGAGGATTTAACCCTTTGCAGGACACCTAAAACAAAGTGGTATCTTAAACCACCGGGTTATTACGGTCTATATTTCACATATTTTTGTTCTAATATTGATCCTTACATCACAATAGCGTTCTCGATCTCTTTGGTGCTTCAGTCTACCAAACCAATGAGAAATTTGTGCGTATTTGAATGTTACGTGAAAAGCGCGAGCGGGAGACATATATCCCTGTACTCTACGGAATACTAATTTTAACAATTGGCACGCAGATTTCAAATCAAAAGGTTTGTTGTGCTTGTTCCGAAAGTTTTCGGTATAAAAAAAGGAAGTACATTTAAAAGAGACACTGTTATTGACTTGTAGCTATTCCGACTTGTTTGAACAATAAATTAGTGCGCGTTGCAAATATCAATTTCAGTAAAAAATATATTTATTTAACCTTAGAAACGTCTTTAGGGACATGGATGGAGAGATGGACAAAAATAATACAGACATCCTGTAAAGACAATAAATTACTGTTCAAAAATAGTAAAACGGAACAAAAATAATACAGATAACAATAATTTATGGTCTTTACAGGATGTCTGTATTATTTTTGTTAGGTTTTAGTCAAAGATATTCAAATACAAAAGAGATATGCAATGATGTCCGCGCAACTGTCGGCGGACTACGACCTAATCAGGGTAGTTTGCATACGAAAAGAATTTGTTCATTTCGTTGATTTTTTAAGGGTATGCATTAGTATTGGTTAACAATATTGTTTGAATGCGGAAAGAATTCGTTCGTTTAGTTTAACGTTCGTTTGGTTTATTCGTTAATTATTCGTTCATTTACTTTATTTGTTAATTGGTAAACAATATCGGCGACACCCGGAAGCGCAGTCCCATCTAGTAAAAACTGCAGATAGCATTTCTATTATATTTCAATATCTTTGGTTTTAGTAGATATTTTGTTGGAGGACATTTTGTCCGTAGGATATTTTGTCTGAGGATATTTTGTCGGGGATATTTTGTAGCGGTATGAAAAGTCGCGGAACCATTTTTCTCTTTTTAGGAAATGGATGACGATGGAGATGAGATGGAGAGATGATTGGAGCTAGGTAGGAATGTCGGAAGCCTGAACGTTTCGAAGTTGGCGGTGACTCATTGTAGATGCTGACGATGCAAGCTGATTATGAAAACTGGGTTGCTTCTGAACAACCAACAGACTCTTTGGCACCAGGAGCTGACTACTGGCAAACAGGGGCCACCGGCCTTCTAAAAAACAAGAATCTATTGCAAGTCAGTCACCCAAGAAAATATAGACAAGTCGTCCAATTCAAAATTCAGAATGCCAACGCAATATATTTGTTTCATTGATTTATTTTTATGTTGCTATATAAAATCGTAAATAACATAACTGACTGTCCTGAATTATTGAACAGAATAGATTTTAAAGTACCTACACGGCACACACGTTCGTGTTAAAGAGAAACACTGTAAAACAAATTCTAACCAAAATACTTGCCTTAAAAGACTGTGTTCAACATATAATAACATTTTCTCTGATATAGATATCTTTGATTGTGACGAAAGTAAATATAAAAATTCTATTAAAAGTGTATTAAAATTATTAAATGAATTATTAAATGCATAAATGTTATGATATATTATGTCTACCTACCTTCTGTTGTATTTAATATCTTTTAGTTGTTAAGTAATTGATAAAAACCAACACGGATTCGTTTCTGGTAGGTCAACTGCTACCAACCTGTTACTTTACCATAACTATATTACTGAATCTTTTACAAAAAAAAACAAGTTGACAGTATCTACACAGACTTTTCAAAAGCTTTCGACAAAGTATCACATAAATTATTTGTTCATATGAAGCGGATACTTTGTGATGTGACATTATTAATTTAAAATAAAACAATAACTTTGTAAACACCACTTTTATTTTTATACTTTATGCCGACCGGGTTTCGCTACAACCGTAGCTTCATCAGGGCAGTATAATTCTCTACTAACATTAGGTTACATGTGTGTTATAATATATAATGGGCCGGACTCGTCAAGTGTAGGGAAGGAAGGTAGGTTGTTTAATATATGTCTTAACCAAAACTATTTTCAATACAATGAACGTTTTTATCGACAACAAGAAGGATTGGCCATGGGGGCAGCGACATCGCCTCTCATCGCTGATATATTCATGGACAATTTAGAGAATAATATTTTTAATAGTAAATCACCATTATTACAAAACTTATTATTGTGGAAGAGGTACGTTGACGATGTTTTTTGTGTTTGGTTAGGAACAAAGAGACAATTAAACTCCTTCCTGCTGCTAATAAACTCCTTCCATAAACAAATTAAATTCACCATAGAAATAGGAACCAATTCTACCTTAAACTTTTTAGATCTTACGTTATCGATAATAAATAATAAAATTGAATATAAAATCTACCGCAAACCGACGTTCACCGATATAATGATTCACAATTCATCTAACCATCCCAACTCCCATAAACATTCAGCTTTTCATTCCATGACACATAGATTAGTTACAGTACCTTTATCAAATACTAACTTTGCAATAGAACTATCTACGATCAAACAAATAGCAATAAATAACGGTTACAACCCAAAAATAGTAGACAACATTCTAAATAAAAAATTAAAGAAATTATCCACAAGTAAATTTTTATACAACAGTCCACCTCATAATAATAATATACCAAGTAATAATAATCAACCGTATCAATGGCGTAGAATCCTGTACATCAATAATTTCTCTCAAAAAAGTGTTAAAAATCTCCCATCAGAAATCAAACCAGCATTTTAAACTAATAATAATCTAGGCAAACTTTTAATGAACGGTAAGGATAAGGATGATAGCTTATCTCACTCGGGAATTTATTCGCTTCAATGCAGTGACTGCGCAGTTTTTTATATTGGTAAAACAGCGCGCAACATACACACCCGTGTAAAAGAACATCTCAGATGTCTACACAGCTCGGGTTTTTCAGAATTCGCCAACCACTTGATCGAAAAAGATCATAAATTTGACCAAACAGCCGGCGCCAAACTGATTCATAAAAACAATATCGGAGTAAGGTTGGATAATCTAGAGGCACTTGAGCTTAGGAAAGCCATAAACACTAATAGTAAGGTAATTAATAATCAACTAAATTTAAATAAAAGTCCCATACTAAGATTGTTCCCTATTGATAAAGAACACGTCCGTTCCCTTCCCAATTCTCCATCTATGTCTTCTTCCTCCCCTACACTTGACGAGTCCGGCCCATTATATATTATAACACACATGTAACCTAATGTTAGTAGAGAATTATACTGCCCTGATGAAGCTACGGTTGTAGCGAAACCCGGTCGGCATAAAGTATAAAAATAAAAGTGGTGTTTACAAAGTTATTGTTTTACATAAATTATTACTTAGTAAACTGTATGAGGCAAGTTGTTGGATTGGTTCTCAAGTTATTTGTCTAACAGAATCTTATTTGTTAAAATTAAACTAATTAAACTATTAAATTAAAATTAAACTATTTTAAATCTAAGTTATTTTATGCAACTAGTGGTCTACCGCAAGGGAGTCATCTCGGCCCCATCCTTTTCTTAATATTCATAAATGATGTCATAAGTTGTTTCAACGATGTAGAAGTTCTGCTTTTTGCCGATGACATCAAATTATACAAAGAAATATCCAATATAGGTGACTGCCTAATCCTACAGTCAAACATCGTCAAATTACAAAATTGGTGTGTCGCAAACAACTTATTCCTCAATATCGATAAATGTAAGACACTAACATTTTGTCGAACAAAGACCCCACTATCTTTCAAATACACAATAGATAATAAAATTTTAGAAAAAGTCAAAGAAATTAGGGATCTTGGAGTTGTGTTTGATTCGCAATTAAATTTTATAAATCACATACAACAAATAACTAACAAAGGCATGAAAACACTAGGATTTATAATCAGAACAATCAAAGAGTTCGATTCGTTGGAAGTTATAAAAATCGTATATTTGTCACTCGTACGCAGCTTGCTGGAATACAATTCCATAGTTTGGTCCCCATATTATTAAATTCATATAAGAAATATCGAAAGAGTGCAGCACAAATTTTTAAGATTTATTAACTTCAAGTTACACATACCTATTCAACACATTAACTACACATCTTTACTAAATACACTTATATTGCATTCCTTAGAAAACAGAAGAAAAATAAACGATCTAACTTTTTTGTTTAAAATTATTCACTCCGAATTAGATTGTTGCAAACTCCTGCATCTCATCGACTTTAAGGTACCAACTCGAGCGACAAGGCAAAACATATTATTCTGCAACAATAATTCTCTAACCAACTATCACACACATGCATCAATTTCTCGACTTCACACACTAGGGAACAAATACACCTCAAATATCGATGTATTTAATACAAGTTTACCGTTATTCAAGAAATATCTGAACAATATTTTTATGTAGAATATTTTGATATCTAAGGAGCATCACCTAGGGTCTATTGCATATATTTGTGTATTTCTATATTAATCTACAATGTAAAAACTTGTTAACGTTTTCTTTTTATGTATCTTGCATTTTGTCATGTATTATTCATGACATTTAATCAGTCACCTGTAAATTTTGTAATTACTAACATACCTACTAGTTTATTTCTATGTCATTTACAACTTAGAAACTTTCTCTTTTATTGTAATGCACTATCATTCCTAAATTTATCTGTATGATGTTTACCTACTAGTTATATTTTTATAGTTTATCTTTTTTATTCAAAAAAACTGTCTCTGTATTATAAACTTGTCATGTAAAAGCCCATCAGGGCGTTGAAAATTAATAAATAAAATAAAATAAAAAATAAGATTTCAGTTTGAGTTAATTATTGATTTCTCATTACACAATGTAATAGTATAATGAGGAAATCTATAATTGGTTTCTCCGTAAGGTAAATTAAACATGTATAAATTAATCAAATTGTAAACTGTTGATTTCCCTAAAATAAATAAAACATAGAACAACCCAGTTGTTGATCTTTCCGATAGATTTGACTAGCTTTTGTCTGCACGCAATTAAAAATTTGGTTCTATTTGATTGAAGCGGCTATCATAAATTACCTATTCATATATTAGATAAAAAGACACTCAGGTAAATGCTTATCCCGGGGTAAGAAATTGCAACCCGATTCGTATTTAAAGTGAATTTATTGGTCAACGAGTTAATTGGAAGTTATTCAATTACATCTTGTGGACGGCTAAATTATTTGTTAAATAAGATCAAAACCATTGTTAAATAAGATCACATAATAAAAAATAAGCCCCTATCAGTGTCAAATATGCCAAGTTGCTTTATACTCGTATGTTACTGTTTTGGTCCATTATTTTACTGGTATGTTTTTAGATTTTCACGGCCAAAAGTATTTTCGTTATATGTTTTTGGAGTGTTATGCCGTGTTGCGCTACCTCCTTCTTTAGCCAACGTTTCGGACAACTTCACAGTGTCCATCACCATGATATGATGGAAATCCCTGATGATGGACACTGTCCGAAACGTTGGCTAAAGAAGGAGGTAGCGCAACACGGCATAACACCCCAAAAACAAATAACGGACATTATTTTTATTTATACTGTTGGTGTAAGCGTGAGATGAGATCTTGCAGATCTTAATGATAAGCGCGTGGACGAGATGGTTATTTATTTGCACAATATAATACGTCTGTGTTGTAAAGCTACGTACCTACTAGCTAATAGAGCTGTCGGAGATTAAGGAGAGAGAGCAGGAACATCCATCACCTTTTATACCCTGTTTCTGCCGTCTCGCTCTTGTATATTTAAAAAGCAGGAGTACCACCAAAACCATTCTCACAATTATTTTATTGTTTTTGTTCATTCCAAACATCTGCTGAGATATCTTTTTCCTGTAATAATATTACGTATTACCAAAGGTAAATAAAAATTAAACTAGTTTTTTATGTATACCTAATATCTAGGAAAATAAACAATATCATGCCTCTACACACGGTGTTCATTATTAATTTTAATAAAATGATATTTTAATAACATAATTGATCCAAAAAGCACGTGGCAGATGTAGAAGGTATTGACAAAAATATCTTTTTCCCATAATAATATTACAAACTACAAAAATAAAATCAAAACTAAACTAGTCGTTTATGTATACCTAATACCGAGCAAAATAAACAAAATGATGCCTCCTGTACACAATGTTCCTTATTAATTTATATAAAATGATATTTTAATCACACAATTGATCAAAAAATCACGTGGTAGTTGTTTGTACCACCGAACACACCTTTGTCCTAGAAATCCATCAAACGATCGGTGGTCTATTATGTAAAGCAGTGTTTTTCAATCTTTGGGGCGCGACCCCCAGGGGGGTCGCGAAGCATTACTCGGGGGGGCGCGGGCAAAAGGAAAAAATGCGAGGTTCTAACTACAATAAAAACACTATTTCAAGTAATAGCACCCTAATCCTTGATTAGGGCGCTATTACTTGAATTCCCAAGGAGGACCCAGAGGGCTCTCTCGACTTGGTACTGATTTAGTTAACCGAGCACTGACCACTAGGATGCTGTTGCTTAGTTTAACCAGGAGACCGGCTACTCTAATTCCCAAGGAGGACCCAGAGGGCTCTCTCGACTTGTACTGGTTTAGTTAACCAGTGATGAATTAGTCATTTTTTTTTAAACAACCCGTCCTTAGTCTGTTTCTCTTTTTAGTTTGAATGCCCACCAATGAAGAGAATGTCAGTTCACATAAGTATGAAGTGGCAAATGGCACTAATAATTTTTGTTAGAATGTCCACCATTGAAGAGAATGTCAGTTCACAAAAGTATAAAGTGGCAAATGGCACTAATACTTTTAGTTAGAATGTCCACCATTGAAGAGAATGTCAGTTCACATAAGTATGAAGTGGCAAATGGCACTAATACTTTTAGTTAGAATATCCACCATTGAAGAGAATGTCAGTTCACATAAGTATGAAGTGGCAAATGGCACTAATCATTTTTGTTAGAATGTCCATTGAAGATAATGTCAGGTCACATAAGTATGAAGTGGCAAATGGCACTAATAATTTTAGCTATATTGTCCACCATTGAAGAGAATGTCAGTTCACGTAAGAGTGAAGTGGCAAATGGCACTGATAATTTTAGCTAGAATATCCACCATTGAAGAGAATGTCAGTTCACATAAGTATGAAGTGGCAAATGGCACAAATAATTTTAGTTATAATGTCCACCATTGAAGAGAATGTCAGTTCACATAAGTATAAAGTGGCAAATGGCATTAATAATTTTAGTTATAATGTCCACCATTAAAGAGAATGTCAGTTCACATAAGTATGAAGTGGTAAATGGCACTAATATTTTTAGAGCTTCCCTTGCCAGCTCTGGACACTCTTCTTTTCTTTTCATCCAAAACACGTCAACACTTTGAACATGAAATGCCATTTTAAGCATGCCGTCAGCAGCTAAATCTATCAGATTTTCTTTCATATTTGTGGTGAGATCAGTCAGTGCCATTGATTTATCCAAGAAAGGGTTTTAAAATCCACCTATGCCGCAAAATTAGGCCCGCGCAAGCTGGAGCGTCCAAGTCAAAGTCGCACGCAGCCTTACCAACTTACATCGTCCTTACTTTAAAAGCTCTCGCGGCTTCCTTGCAGAGTGTAGGCCGTAATAATGAATATAGGTATCAAAATAGAGAAAATAATGATCGTGTTTAACGTACTCACTTTTTGTCTGTATCTAAAGCCAAAGGGGGTCGCCAGAATTTTTCAACCTGTAAAGGGGTCGCGTATTCAAAAAGATTGAAAAACACTGATGTAAAGGGTCTGCCATCTAACGTTTTTTTTTTCAACTAGTGCTTATTTCGTGAATGGTAACACTTAGCTCATGTCTGATTTGACAGATAATTAGTGTTATCCTTCCGCTGAACGAATATGGTTGTGTATACGCTTGAACAACGCTGGGAAATATTGCGGCATTACTTTGAAAATCATGGTAATGTTGCAGAATGTGTGCAAAAATTGGAATTTTTTAAAAATTGAAAAAAAAAATCGTTTGGCCACCTCGGAGGTGCGATTTGAGCCTCGGAGCTTTTGCGGTTTGTGGGGTGCCCTCAAAGATAAGTGTTACGCAGACAAGCCAGAGACAATTGACGCTTTAAAGGACAATATTCGTGAAGCCATTGGTGAAATACAGCTGCACACAATCGATAATGTGCTTAAAAATTGGACCGATCGTGTAGGCTACTGCATGGCCATCCGAGGCAGTCATTTGAATGAAATTATTTTCCATTATTAACCGGAAGGATTGTACTTTCAAATAAAAAAAGAAATTTGAGAAAATATTCAGTAGTTTTTTTTATAGCATTTTCAAAAAAAAAAGTTATTTGGCGGACCCTTTAGTTAACATAACCAATAAATTTAAAGAAAAAAATGTAATTTTATGTTTAGTAACATATAAAGAAGATATTTTATTAGGTTTGGTAGTTGTATCTAAAAAGTGTCCTATAATAGTCCAGTCAAGGAAGGAGGTGTAGAGTGCGTGAGCAGGGACCTAAGCGATTCTTTCAGGACTTGTTTAGGGTACTTAGGGTATGACCATACTAAAAGTCCTGACGTCTAGGTGGTGAGCTAGGGGAGGGAGGGGGGGGGGGGAAGGTCCCAATTTTCAGGTTTCCGCTTGTATCTCAAAAACGGTGCGTCACAGAGGAAAATTTTGTGAGAAAAAGTAAAAGCTTATAAAATTATCTACAACTTTTATTCTATACGTAATTTTCTAAATCCCAGCCGTTTTTGAATTACACGCTCCAGAAATGTAGATATTTTCGAAAAAAATCATTTTACCTCATATTTTTCATCCAACATTCCTTCATATCGTATAAAATATTCATCACACAAAGAAGTTTATTTGAAAGAAGTTGTGAAGAATTTAATTTCCTTTTAGAATATATATATATATACAAATAAATCTCCAACCAGTAAATATTTACAGCAATTTAAAGTTTTTTCGTAAAATGTCGCCATTTTCAGAAAATGCTGTTTTTATCTTATTACTGACACACCGACGCGCAACGACGATTATGCGATGCTCTGATCGTTTTTAGTCAGACGTATGGTCAGATATGACCATTGAAACCACATTGATGCGATCATTCAATAGCCGAGGAGGCATAACAGGAGCCAGAGATGTTTCGTACAATGTAGTCAGCAATTGGTTAGTTGGTATGAGCGCAACTCATGAGATCTGCACTTCCCCTGAAGAGTTTTGTGGAATCTTCTTCATGTCAAGTGAACAGCACAAGGACCTCGGACAAGCCCACCGAAGTAGAGATACAGCAGACATTTCCAAACTCGGTCAGTGGTTTGATGCACATCCTCCCTTCCCACAAACCAGTGAAATAATGTCAATTCCCAATGTCTTCTGTCAGCTCAAAAAAGGTTGCAGTTGACCCAACATTGCTGTTTCAGCGGATAAGCAAACGATCAAGCAAACTGCTAAGCAGATGATCAGATGAGGATTTGATTAAATTCTTTGAGTATAAGTTGGCCACATTTCTCTTGACACTGTTCAATGAAAGTGGGATGCGAAAGACCACTAAATCTGTCCTGTACAGCTTATTCGAACCTACTAAAAAACTGATCTACTGCCTCAGATGAACATAGTTGTGGACGGAGGATTTCTACTAAACAGAGTAATTTGGCAAAAAGATGCCTCCGTTGCCACAATTTGTGATCGTTACATCACCTACGTCAACCAACACTATCCTGGATGACTCGCACTGCGGTATTTGATGGGTATTCAAACCCAGCCAACAGTACGAAATCACAAGAACAGATACGATGATACAGACTGAGAAGATCAGCTGACATCAATTTGACTTGGAACACCTGTTAAACAGGGAGATTTTTTTATCCAATCCTACCAACAAAATTAACTTCATCTCCTACAGACAAAGCTTCGGGAGAATGGGACACAGACTCTTCACGCCACCGATGATGCCGATGTCCTTGTCGTTAAGACTGCTGTGGAACAATCCTCTCACAATTCTGTGACTGTCGTTGGTGAAGATGTGAACTCATTGTCCTATTGATTGCTTCCACTCCTCCCACCCAAGATATTCTGCTGCTGAAACCTGGACGAGGGAAAACCGAAACAATGACACTGTACACTCAAGAGATGCTGCACGTGGATTTGAACACACATTACATTTATTTATCGGCTGCGATACAACATCTGCAACTTTCAGGAGAAGCAAGGTGGGCTTCTCAAATTTGTACTTGGAGTCAGAAATCATCAAGCAAGCGGCAATGTTCTTTTACAACCCCTCCTCTACTCGCGACGAGGTTGAAGAGGCTGGAAATAAATGTTTCCTTAGATGGTATGCGACGCCAAAAAGACATAGCTCCCTTAGAGTACCGCTTCCAGTCGTTCACAAGGTCAGTGGACCTAATATGTGGGACCTAATAAGTGGGCAAATATGAAGCCTGACATCAGTTTCTTCCCTCCAACCGAGAGCGCAGCTAAACAGCATTCCCAGTGCACCGATTGAGCTGCCCCCTGAAGTATGGGGGTGGAATCATGAAGGAGAGACCCTGTTGCCAATTACAATAGAAGATCCACCAGCATCGGAGGTCCTTCTGAATATGATATTTTACCGCTGCACCAAGGATTGTGCAATTGGCAAATGTGGATGCCGAAAAGCAATGCTGACCTGTTCTACAGCGTGCCTCCACTGCCAAGGGAGATGCCTCAATAGTGTTGCCGAGGACGACGATGAAGACAACGTAGAGCCTATTCAGCAAGAGCCATCAACTACTGAGGATGAAGATGCCATGGATGAACAACGCTTACCAGACCCTCACGTCCAAAGAGGATGAGAGTGTAACATTATGTTATTGAGAACAGTGATAACAATGAGGTTTATATTTTTATGTGCTTGATGTAACGAAATATAAAATTATCATGATATAATTATCATTATCATTATAAAACACGATTTGAATTTTTTTAAGTAATATGATTTTTGTCTACTTTATTTAATAACTGGCTTTAAAATGTGGTCACACATATTTATTAGGCGAAAAAACAAAAGCTGTGGGTTAGTAGATAATAGGATTAAAACAGCTTTTTCTGAAAATTACGACATTTTACGAAAAAACTTTAAATTGCTGTAAATATTTACTGGTTGGAGATTTATTTGTATATGTATATATATATTCTAAAAGGGAATTAAATTCTTTACAACTTATTTCAAATAAACTTCTTTGTGTGATGAATATTTTATACGATATGAAGGAATGTTTGATGAAAAATTTGAGGTAAAATGATTTTTTTCTAAAATATCTACATTTCTGGAGCGTGTAATTCAAAAATGGCTGGGATTTAGAAAATTACGTATAGAATAAAAGTTGTAGATAATTTTATAAGATTTTCCTTATTCTCAGAAAATTTTCCTCTGTGACGCACCGTTTTTGAGATACAAGCGGAAACCTGAAAATTGGGACCTTCTACCCCCCCCTCCCCCCCTAGCTCACCACCTAGACGTCAGGACTTTTAGTATGTTCACACCCTAAGCACCCTAAACAAGTCCTGAAAGAATTGCTTAGGTCCCTGCTCACGCACTCTACACATCCTTTTGGAGCATTCATTTACTGGACTATAAAGGGTTAAGTCTACCACGAATATACGTAACCATAATTTCGTAGTTACCTCATTAAAACAAAGTAATATTTTTGCGATACTCCACGTTCCACCTTTAATAAAGAATCGGAAAGCACGTATAAGTGTATTACAGGCAGTCAAAATTAATGTTTAGCCTATATCCTGGACCATTGTATTTTAAGGAATTAATTTTTCACTTCGTTTTTACATTTTTATGCTGGATATTTTCAATTTTATGTGCCGTAGCGCGGCTGTGTGAATTTTATGAAAATTACTCCCGGGAGACTTGAGACCGTGTAGCAATTGTCAGAGTAGTTCTGTTTGTTCGTGGCAGTATACTCAAATTCTCAAACATGGTGCCTTCACACCTGAATTCGACAAAAGCCATTTCCAGGCTTTTGGTGACTGCAGATGATCATTATATTTTCAGAATATGTCTCAAATAATTTTGTTTTCACAAGTATATCTGAACAGTCAGTTCTCACATAATTTAAATCACATTTCACCAATTCATCTAGGACTTTGTCAAAGCGTGAATTTTTCGATTAACTACATTTTATGTAAGATGCAAATACGCTTATTAATTACTTCGGTTTACACATATACTAGCAGACCCAGCCACACGTTGCTGTGGCTAACGATACACAACGCCATCTACTGACAACGCTATTACCCAACCTTTACAACCAACGCCATCTTAATTTAATTCGTTTATTTGCTAAATACGTATAAAATCCATACCGCCCGCTTGCCAGCCCGCTCCCTTTATATATTATTATTCGACCACCATAACACGGGCATCATCCTAGCATGGTGGTCGAATAATCCACAAATGATGTAACCATAATATGCAATGAATAAAGAAAAATTAAAAAAATATATATATAATTTTCAACAAATTTACACAAAACCTTGACAAATTATTGAATAAAGAAAAATTTTAAAAACATATATATAATTTTCAACCAATTTACACAAAACCTTGACAAATTATATACCTAAACCTTTCTCATGAATCGCTGTATCTGTTGGTGAAAACCGCATGAAAATCCGTTGCATAGTTTAAAATATCTAAGCGTGCAGAAAGCGGGAGCGACTTTATTTTATACTATGTAATAAATTGAATTTCAGTCCCAACTGCTCTCGTCCGGAGCCAGTGAGATTATGGAATCCCCAATTGGAGTGTGTTGTGAGGCTGAAGGTAGCGGGGATGAAGAAGGGGAAGAGGAAGGTGGGGGGAAGTTCCTGCCTATTCAAATCTGGCCACTAAACATGCTTAACGCTTTGAGGAGTATTCGGCGTATGCGGCATCACTCGGACGATCCAAATAGAGTATTGTCGCATACGTGCGGCAGCACGACTTTATTTAGTTTTTTCTATGCCGTGTTTGTAATTTCGATTAAATTATGATTTATAGATAATACAAATACATTTGTCAAACATTTTTACATGTTTTTACAAAAATTGTTACGTATTTCACGTTTCAGATTACGTAATCCAGTGGCTCTCAACATTAATCAAATAAAAAGTTTAAAAATTTTAATTAATTTATTTATATAGAAAGAAATGTACAATAATAAAGGGATAATACTAAAAATATAAAAGTGGGCTTATCCAGTGGCTCTCAACATTTTACAAATAAAAAGTTTTCAAAAATTTTGATCTTTTTATTTGTATAAAAAGAAATATACAATAATAAAGGGATAAAACTAAAAATTAAATAAAATTGGACTAATCCAGTGGCTCTCAAACATTTTACAAATAGTGTTTTCAAAAATTTTTTTTTTATTAAAACAAGAAAATAAAATAAAGCGCAGTCGTCAAGCACTTTTGTTCAGTTCCAGGAATCAATTCTAGTTCGCTTCCAGGAATCCATCGTGCCCGGGGCATACGGCGTAGCAACAGTAGGGCGCTACCGTTGCTACCGTAGGTAGGACACGTAGGAGATGTTTTGTATGCAGCAATTCCAAAATTCATCCAGTGTAAAGGACACAAAATTTATGTGTGTTAGATGTAATGTTCCATTATGTATGTATCCGTGTTTTGAGGAATACAACACGAAAATGATATTTTAGCTAGTAATTTAAATCTAACGCTATTCACATGTTTAGAACCACTGAATTTATACCTTATTTTTATTTTTAGTATTACGTTTTTATTACTGGACATTTCTGTTTTTATAAATATTTATTATATTAAAAAAAATAAACTAATTGTAAAATGTTGAGAACCACTGAATAGATCCACGTTTTTATTTTTAGTATTATCTCTTTATTACATTGTATATTTCATTTTATATAAGCAAATAAAAAAAATTAAAAATTTGAAAACTTTTTATTTGTAAAATGTTGAGAACCACTGAATTTATAATTTATTTTTATTTTTAGTATCATATTTTATGACATTTTTATCATGTTTTATGACATTTCATTTTTTATTAAAAAAAATTTTTCGCAACACTATTTGTAAAATGTTGAGAACCACTGAATTTGTCCAACTAAATTTACGTAATGCTTACTTATTCAATAAGAAAAGGTTATATATAGTAATAAAAAAGCTCCGAAATTAACTTGTGTAGTAAAACAAGGTAAGAAGATAATTAATTAAATCGATTAAAAAATTTAGAAAAACTTGAAAAATAACTCACTCCCACGATGTAGATGACAAAAAAATAACTCACTAATCAAAGGGTTAAAGCCATTTCAAGCAACGATTCAATTCAGACTTGTTGTCTTACACCAGGGCGATACTTAGTATATTTTCCGCAATATGTATTATTTTAATGAATAAAACGGTGAAATAACACAAGTTAATCTCATAAAGACGTCGCGGGATCGAATCCCGGCGTGGCAAATAAATTTTATTTGATTAATTTGTGTATTTCACAATTTATTCATTTGAAATAATATATAGTATATTTGCGGCACGTTCCAGAGTGGAAGATACTCTCAGTATCGCCCTGGTGTAAGACCACCATTCAGAATTGAAACGTTGCCTGAAATTACTTTAGCCGTGTTTGGTGACCAGATCTGAATAGCCAGGTACTTCTCCACCTTCCTCTACCCTATCTCCTTCCCTTCCCACTACCTTCAACCTCACAACATACCCCAATTGGGGATGCCATAGTCCCACTGACTCCAGACGGGAGCAGTTGGGATTCTTGTGTGGTATTCATGTAAAAAAAAAAAAACAACCTTCAACCTCACAACATACCCCAATTGGGGATTCTATAGTCTCGCTGTCTCCAGACGGGAGCAGTTGAGACTCTTGTGCGGTATTCATGTAAAAAAAAAAAAATAAAATAATATTAAAAAAATATTTGCACTGGACGGGTTTTGAACCCGTGACCTTCGGATTGCTAGTCGAGAGTCTAACCCATAAATATACCAAACCACCCACCCTAACCGCTCGATCATGGAAGCCATCAGATAGATTTCTTATAATAATAATTATTATTATTACCTTGATAAACACATATGTCATGCTCAAAAAACATTATTGACTCATTGACTGATACATATTTTACGTACCCATATAATGTAAGTGTACAAGAATTTTATTTAGTTGAATTTTTAAAAGAAAGCTAAAATAAGTTGTAGTTATTATTAATCTGGAAATTTTTGGTGAATTATTAAACATGCAGATTTATCTGAAACCTTAGATCACCTTTCTTTTAGAACCTTAGATCACGTTTCTTTTTTAAATTAGCTCCACACGGGAGGAAAATAATTTCTCTCAGGGCCTATGTCATCTTAGGGGATGCTGTGTTTATGGTATTTTTAAGGAAGGGATGGATAGAAAGTTCTGGGAAGGAAAAAGGTATAAGGGGTGTATCAAGGTTACAAATAAATCCGATTTATTTAAAAAGATAGCAGCCAAAAATATAGGAAAAATAAGCCAAAGAAATATGAAATCGACAAAAATTACTTAAAATAAATAGGTCCAAATAGCCGAGTTGATTCAGGCGCTCTTTTCCGGTAAGACAAGACATCGTGGGATCGATTCCCAGTTGCAGCAGTTACTTTTTTATTTTTCCATCTATTGTCCAGTTTCATATTTCGTTCAGATTTATTATTATTATCTTCTCCTAGAATGATAATTGTATGGACGGGTGTATATTTTAAAGTAATTAAAATTTTTTTTTTAAAAATGAATTGATTATTTTTGTGTAAGTATTTTTAATAAAAATGAAAATTCTCTTCCTAACGTACATTGTGGGTATTTCGTAACCAAAGCCATCGCAGTTGCAAGTGAATAAATCCAATGAGAATGAAGTAGAATTGCGGTTAGTTCTTGTACATGTCATATGTCTAAGTATTACCTACCTTACCGTCGCTGTAGACTGTAGGGCAGTGATGACCAAACCTCGGTCCGCGAGCCATTTCATGTGGCCCCTTGGCTAACTAAAATATATATTTTTTAAATCGATAAAAATATTCAACTTTTCTGTTCCGTTTCCAAAAGGGTTTAGCGGAAAACATCTTCAAAGTTTGGAATCAGCCTCTAAAAATAATAAGTTTTTCTTAAATATTCTTAAAAGGACAGAATTTCGTGGTTCGACTTTCATTGCAGAAAATTTTTCAATGTCGCATCGCAACGCTTATTTTGGTAGAGCTTTTTTAATGCGCGCTGTGTATATATATTTTTTTGTGTATATTTTTCGTGGAACTTTGTTTTACAGGGGTTTACTTCCTTGAGAATGTCTCTGAAAATATATTATAAGTAAATGAAAATAAACATATTAGAAGAAAAAACAATTAAATAAAACGAAGGAGATTTTTGATATTTCTTATAATCGTTCTGATTTCTGGATGCTGTGGTCAAATATAATCTCTTGACTATTATTATTAAGCATATTATGTATAATTGAAACTTGTTTCGATTTAAATTTTAAATTTGGCGCCGAAAGGTTTTGTTGGGTTAAGTTAGGTTAGGTTTTGTTTCCCTGTAAACTCCACCCGCCATAACACAGGCGGGCGAAATATGTAATACTAAAAAAAACGAGTGTGCTTTAGACCACACGACTGAAGTAAAATTTCTTTAGCTCCATCTATATGATAGGAAGAGAGAAAGAAAATGTACACGCGCACTGCTCACTCTTGCTCCTACAGTGTGATACAGACAATAGGCCTGTCTTAGATATATACGAAACTGGCTATGAGAGAAAGAGAGAAAGAAAATGTGTGCTCGCACCTCTCTCTCTTGCTCCTACAGTAATAAACGAAACGTAACTCTCTCTCTTTTTATCTTCACTAACTTATATCTTCCTCTTAACTACCGTTCGCCTCGCTTTTCGTAACGCTCTCGTCACGCATTCACCAGCTTACTCCCCAGTCAAGCGTGCGTAAAGAAGTTTTACTTCAAAAAATGTAACAAATGTACATTTTTTTATTAAATATTAAAAAATATAAAAGTATGTCCATATATTTGGCGTTTTCCAAATCTGTATCACTAAATACGAAAGATCAAATTTTCGTCTGCGGCAATTTTTACAGTTTCTATATTTTACATGTTTTATTAAAAAGTTCCAAATGAAATTAGAAAATGCAAACAGGTTTGCAATACCACCGACTTCAATGTTAACCATGCCAAACTGTATGCACCCTACCATCTGCAGCCCGGGAATAAATTGAACTCTTTTTTACATTATCTCTACACGGGAGGCCCTTAACAAAATAATAATTGCCTAATTGGTCAAATAATATTCATCTTCGGGGATTCTACGTGGAGGGTCTTTTAAATGAAAGAATGTCGAGAAAATTCCGGGAAGGAAAAGGGTACGAGGAGTGTCACGACCGATGCCGTGACACGAGACTATGTGAACTGTAAATCCGATTTTTGACAAGTAAAGACAAGTGTTTCAAAATATCAAACACAGGAATTGGGCTATGAAAGGAATAGGCCCTTACCTTTGACGGCTTCCTCCACTGCTTCAGAATCGATCCTGGTACTGGCAGCTTCCCAATAATACCGGCACAACACCAGGTTTCAAATGCCGACGCTTTGGGTTCATAAAATTAGGTTTTTATGCGATTAATTGCGATATTTCTATAGCGAGCTGTGACCAATGCCACTTCGATTTTTCAAATGCCCAAGTAGGTAATTTAAAAACTTTGGTGGCAATATTGTTGATTTTTTCCATGTAGAGAGGAAAACATCTTTTTTTCTTTGCAGGGACATTTTGAGGAAAGGAGAAAGATAAAGGAATAATGATGACGGACTTGGGGAATATGGATTTAGTTTTAAAAAACTGTTTCAGAACCAAACAAGGAGTATTTAGGAATCTGGGGGTCAGAGTGTCCAGGAATGATGGACGTATGAATCCATGACTTCCACTGCGGTGCAAGGTGATGGGTTGAGAGAAACCGGCTGGAGAAGTGAAAGGGGCTCCCTCAACCATACTCCCCGCCACGCGATTGGTTGGCTAACGCATCTGAACCCAAGACCTGAACAAACCACTCCCCATGAACGCGTGCCCTTGACTAAGTCACCAAAAGTAGCGAATACTATGTGAGAGGTTGGTTATCCAATAAATGGTTCCCAAATTGTTATATTGCCCCTTCGACTAAGAAGGTTGATCATCCCTACTGTGGGGCATTGTTCTAGCGAGAGTAGAAGGACGTAATAAGAAAGTCGACTGGAGCACGATGGATAAGATAAAACAAGGAAAGCTGAGATGCTTTGCTTATAGCTCATAGTGTATTTATGTAGAGAGAGAAAACCTCAAACGAGGGAATATGTCTCCAGAGCAGATACAAATACGAAGTGATTCGAGCAGCCATGCAGAACAATTGAAGAAAGAAAATAATTTTGGTTGGATCTATTGTTAGGTCTGAAGATTAAATTGCAAAAGAAAAATAAGACCCCAACAACTTACTAAAAAACGATTGTTTAATATTCAATATTTTTATTGTGGAATAACTTATTGAGTGAATCCTCAAATCGTTACGAACAATCGTTCATGACAATTTTAACCACTCTCAAAAAAAAATGTGAAAAATAAAAGACAGAAAAAGATTCAGGCGCATCTGGAAGTTGAACCAGGACCTTGCCTTGCCGTGGCATTTTTAAGATCTACAAACACTGTCTTAATTTTATTAACGCTTATTTAATTATTCCATGCTTACATATAGGACGGGTGGTGTCAAAAAATTTAAGAATTCATCAAATATTTGAGATTAATTTTCACGTTCTTTGAAAGTTCTATTCAAGTTTTGTGATTATTTCAGTTTTCAGATATAAAACAGAACTTGAATAGAACTTACACAGAACGTGAAAATTAACTTAAAATATTTGAGGGATTGTCAAAAATTTTTAAACAACCCGTCCTTAAAAATGAATAATTTAAGATAGACTTGTAATACGATAATGTACGATTCACAATTTTAAATAAATAAATCATTATTTTAAGGATAGACTTTAACGTATTACGGTAATTCAAATTGACAGTTGCGCTGGGTTTAATGCAGAAGTCACGCGTCGCATATCTAGGGTTCAAGTTCTCTTCTAGCAAATATCTCCACCGTTGCACGAACAACATTTGTATATCTTAACTAGGGATGTTACGAATGTGATATTTTTCACATTCGCGAATGCGAATGCGAATGTTCAGAGTGCAAATGTGCGAATGCGAATGCGAATGCGAATGTTAAGGAATAACATAAAAAACTTTAGTCAACATTAATCATAGTTTTAAAAAAAAATAAAAACCATAAATCAATTCTTATACCGAAAATTATAATCGTAATTAAGCAATTTAATAATCGAAGTTCAAAAGAGGCATATTATATATTAGAAAAAGCAATTTGGCAGTCTTTTTCTCACGAGGCGATTTCTAAGGAGCTCGAATATAAGGCCGGCTGCACTGAACTCGGAACGCTGGCCGGTGCCGGTGGAGCGCTCAGATATTTACGAGCCAGATCTGTCAATTTGTCGTATGTCAATTTAGTCTTTCACCAGTCCAAAGGGTTTTCATCAAGAGCGGCTCGTTTTTCTTTAAGATTTGCCTTCAATTGAGCTTTGATTTCACAGCTTATAGTTTCTCCAGATTCTGCACCGTCGGAGTTTTCGATGTCACTTGAGGAATCTAGGATTCCTGCCAGATTGCCTTTAAGAGTTTTAGCAGAACTTGTCGAAGGCTCATTAATGTTGCTTGTTGAAGTGCTTGCTTGCGCAAAAAACAAAAGACACGTGGACAGTGGGCGAGTCACGACATGATCTGCACACATTCGCATTCGCTAAACATTCGCATCGATTGTTGCGAATGCGAATGTCGTAGCGAATGTTTAAAATGATGCGAATTATTCGCATATGCGAATGCGAATGCGAATGTTCGTAACATCCCTAATCTTAACATCATAATATACTCGTATCTTTGTTTATATTTAGCTTCGCTTAAGAATAATTTAATCGGGGAATATTATACATTTTCCAAATTAAAATTTTTTTTTGGTCAAATGTTCCCATTTAGTTAGTCCATATCTTATAAAGATTCCGTTGGCGTTTTTTGGCGGTCAATAAAAAAATATTTTTTAAAAAAAAAGAATTTTAGTATACGTTTTTTTTTTATTTTTCAACTTATATTTTAAGAATTCACATAACTGTTTCAAAAAAATATAAATATTTCATGAAGTTACGCGCTGTTGAAGTATCGGGGGAAAAAAGAGAAATTGTCCACCCTTCTGGTCAACTGAAAAAGTAAAAATGTAGTTTCTTTATCAGTACAAACGTCGTTATGGTAGGAACCAGGAAAAATGAAAAAAAGATCCCGTAAGATGGCGGCTACTAAAAAAATGATGTTTTTCAGTTATTTCTTAACTTTTCCGACTTAAAAAAAAAAAATATTTTTATTTTTTGTTGGTTCTTACCATAGAGGGATATACAAAGAAGTCATGCCAAATTTTAATAAAATCGGTCAATTATAACTTGAGATTTTGTGACAAACGTTTCGAAAAATGTAGTTTCGAGAAAACCGCGTTCTATTTAGATCCCGTCTAAGCCGTTTCAATCGCCACGACACTTAAATGGCTATAACTTTATAAAAAAAAAACGAATTTCGAAAAATCCTTTAAAAGAGATATTCTTGAATATCTAAATTATCGAAATATGAAGAAAAAAAATTATACTAGAATACCCCCTTAAGGGACGTAGGTACTTGACTTTCTTGAGGCAGTGATTCCTGGCATTATTTGTAGTATAAATTTAAATGAAATTTTCGTCTCCGGTGACCTTTTTAATGATTTTTTTTTTCAAAAACATTTTTGATTTTTTTTTCTTCATAAACATAAAAAAAAAAAGTTGGAGTTGGATAGTTGGGGCGGGACGAGGGGTCGTTTGATCATGCGACTGAGTGACCATTGATGATATGTGGAGAGAATTTCGTTTTTGTTTAATTTTTATGATTTTTTTTTAAAATGTAAAAAAATTCACCGGAGACCAAAATTTCATTTACATTTTTTACTCCAAATAATATCAGGAATCACCGGTTAAAGTAAGTCAAGTATATCCCTTAGTACCCCGTGTATGGGTAATATACTTGTGGTCAATTCGTGAGAAATAGTTTGGATGCAGGTGAGTTCTCTAGTTGTTGTTTGTATGTTCTCGTTAATAGAAATCTGTACCTATCTGTATTTTCTCTTTAATACAAAAAAATTTTAAAATTAAAAAAAAAAAAAAACAACAACAAAAAAGCCATGTGTTAGCTACTTATTGTAGGTAATATCCACAATTGTTAAGCCCAAATAAACATATTTTTGTTACAAATTCAACATCCTGACATGAGCAAAATGAGCGCGGCTGAATTACAGAATGGTGCAATTATTAATATTACAATTTGGGAGGCGGAATTGGGTACCGCCGCCCCGGGAACCTTTATTGGATAACCAACACCTCTGCCATAGGTCACCCCAAGTGGTTCGCTACGTTTGGTGATTTAGCAGGGGTGCCCGGGTTCATGGGGTGAGGTTTGTCTAGGTATTGGAGGCAGATGACTAGGACACACTGAACCCCAGATTTCTACCCACCCCTTAAACCCTTTTCCTTCCCAGAACTCTCCTCTCCTTCCTTTCCCCAAAAAAACCCTCCACACAGCATCCCCAAAGATGACATAGGCCCTGAGGGAAATTATTTTCCTCAGGGCCTCCTGTGTGGAGCTCATGTAAAAAAAAATAAAAAAATTAAAACTGTGATAAATAATTTTAGGATTTATGGTGATGTTGACAAAAGGAATCTGATATTCTTAAGCTAGCGACAAAATCTATTTGCAATAAACTATTAACCATCAATGAACAATAAATATATATTCCGATAATGGTTAACGGAAGAAATAAAATATTGTCAAGTTAATCGTAATCCGGGAACGTTTGATATTCTTTAAAAAAAATCAAAAACATAGTAAATCGTTTTAACGAAAACAGTGTAACATCATCTCACCAAAAACAAACTTGTAGGCTGTAGTTATATGTATTTACATTTATTAATTGTGGAGAATTTTTTAAGTCTCAGGGACGAGTAATGAGCGTTTGAATTGTCGTTTTTTTTTTTAAATCTAATTTCGTAGGTACCTTCCTAAGCCTACAGTTAAATTTACCAGCAAGGTAAGCAGGTCTGAGAATAAATGCCTTAAATTAACACAGACATTTTTATCATTCTAAGAGCCCAGCTTTTGGCGTCCTCGTTTCTCTGCAATATAAAAAGGTAATCTTAACTTAATTTATTTCGTTTTACTGGAATCTTTTACTTTTTACGCCCTGTATGACCCCTTGTAGGTCGTTAGATAACTTTTTAAAGTATTTCAGATGCTTTCAAAGGTTTAAAGTTTTCTCTTTATTTTTCATCTGGTAGAATAGCCCTAGAGCAAACTTGCGTACCAAAAGGCTTGATTATATTATAATGTAAAGATAACTTCCCTATACCTTATTTAAAAACTGCTGGAAACAGCATATTCCTTGTCTGAATAATAAATTGACGAACTAAATCTTAATACCTCAAAAACAAAGTTCATGATCATTGGTAACTGAAAGTACGATGAAAGTCATCAAGTAGTAACAGACGATGAAAACTTGCAATTGATATTATAAATTAAAACGTAGGGTATAAATTAAAAGTTTTAATTTATACCCTGAAGATGCTTGTATTAAGCGAAACCGGTCGGTAAATAAAAATTAAATCAATAAATCGTGGTTACAAACAAAGTGATTGTTTTCCTTTAATTAATTGTAAATTGATTTCGAAGGATTGGTCTTTTGTCTAGTAAAGGTATGTTTTAAATTTTCAGATTTTTTTTATTTATTTTTATTATAATAAGGTTATACCACAGGTCGTTGGCAGATTTGTTAAATTTAAAAAAAAAATTTTGTATTACACAAAACACATTTCAAATCATGTACTCACGCAATAAAATAAATAAACAAATTATCTGGGAAAGCTATGTTTCAGAATTTAAATTTTAGTTTAAATAAAATCATTGAAAATAAAATCATTGCGCACGTGTTTTGTGACGAAAATTCTTCAGTTTGTCTATTTATTTATTGAAAAATTATAAATACTTATGAACAAAAATTAATTACAAAAAGTACATAATTTAATAGTTTTATCATCACTCCTTTCAGCTTTTTGGATGTAGGTATAAATTAAAGCAAATTTTGAATGAAATAAAATCGACATTGAGTTTAGTTTTAATTTTAAAAGCTGATACGGAGAATAATTCATCTTTGTTGTTGGAACCGCCCTGTACGATTGTAAGAACATCTTTCGTCGAAATATGTATTCTCGGCTGCTGGCTGGTTAAAGGCCCTTAAGAAATTGGATACCTTTAAAATTGTAAAACCAAAATTTTTTCAACGTTTCAAATTTTATATACACAGTTTTTAATAATTTACAGCCAACTTACTTAAGAGATAAACCACTTTTATTTCTATTACATTAGCTCCACAAGGAGACCCAAGGTACAAAAACCCCTCAGGCCCTTTGTCATCTTTGGGGACGCTGTTGGAATTTTTAGGAAAGGAAGGATATGAAGTTCTGGGAAGGAAAAATGTATGAGGTGTGGGTAGGAATCTGGGAAAAGAGGAAAATATTAGGTTTCGAATTTTTTTAATTTCATGTACATTTGTTACTTAAATTGTAATTCTTCTGCTACCCTCACCTAATTAAACCTAATCATTTCTGTTCTTGTGTAGAATTTTAAAGTTAGTTTTAAGTTTGCTATTGAATGACACGGATGTGTCGAAACCCGTATCAGAAAATAAATTAATTTAAGTAACAAATATATGGAAAGTAAAACTCTTCAAAAATATGTCTAGAAATTGTCACATAGTTAATGCCAAAGAAATACAAAAAAAATAGAAAATATTAAACTTAAAAAGTGAACTTTTTTTTCAGCGAGATCTAAAATGTTACTAGATTAACCATATTAAAAGATTAATGTAAAAATGATGTCTTCAATAAATATTAGAAATGAGATTGTATTAAAACCACGTGAAGTAAAACTGTTTTCAGTTTGATACGATTTTAGTTTATTGAATGAAAAATTAATTGATCTCACAGGAATATTCACATTTTTACATGTGAAAATGTATTTCTGTGTGTATATGCTTCGAAAATAACTATATTAAGTAAGTATGAAATTGTACGAGACTTTCGACGCGGTTCGGTACTTTTGAACTTGTTTCAGCAAACAACATTGAATACTCTTTTCAAAATAAATCGGTATAGGTATAATCTTGATAAGGAGCTCAAAACTGCGAAGGTCGATTTCTGGCTTTTTGTGATTATTGCAGTGTTTATGTATCAGTTTTTATAGATGTACGGAATTATTTTTAATGTCATTTGGCGAGAAGCGCCGCTTGCAGTTGCTTCATTCCTTTCCCAGAACTCGTGGCTCGGTTCGCATTCATGTTCGTACATGTAAACGCAGCATTCCAGTTCACAACAAATGGTTTTCTTACGGTATGAACTGTTATTGATTTGCCCATTTTGTTTCTCATTGGGACTGCCCGGTGGTCTATGGAATACTTTCTCTGGCTTTTCTTTTTATATATTTTACTTTCTTTCTGCTATTATAGTAATTACTTACATTATAACATAATCATGTAACTGTTTTTTCCTCATTACTTATTTTATTTACAGAAGGTTTCTTCGACTGGTCATAGCCGTTATTTTTATTTTTCTTTTTCTTTTACTAACACTATTATCTCTTTTTGATGTTACCTATTTCAGAAGAATTATTCCATGGGCTGCTACTTCTATTTATCTTTTGTGTAATGTTAATGTAAGTACTTGCATACTGCTTACTAACCCCGTATGCATGGACATTGGAGGGTCTAGAGTCGCTCAAATAAATGTTTCTTCGTTCAAAAAAAAAGTTGAGTCTTGACGTGTGCGGTGAAGGAGGAAACCATATGTTTCCTTATAACGCCGTTGGGAAAGTGGTGGGGTCCCCTTCAATTGAGTCTTGACCATTTTGTGTCTCTTGAAAACATTCAATTTACACAAAGGATTTTTAAAATTCGTCTTTCTATCGAAAATCAATCTACTGTAAGAGCACTGTTCACTGTACCAATCCATTAATTAATTCCCTAAGTCAAATAACATAAAAGAACTAAGCCCACTTCCCAGTCCATTGCTCTAATTTCATTACTCGCTTACTTTCTCTGGCGGGTTGAATTTCAAATTGTAATCCAATATACGAATTCGTTTATTCCCCATTTTGCAGAGATTTATTTACAAGGCATATAATATGACACAGTGACGAGGTAAAACTAAGGTTTATTTATATTTAGCTGCAACACGTTGAAAGGAAGACGATGGGAAAGAGAAAGAGGAAGGTGGAGAAATATCTGCCTATTCAGATCTGATCAACAATTACGGCTAAGAAATTTAAGTGTTTAAATGCTAAATGCTAAGAAATTTTAATGTAACTTTTCGATTGTGAATGGTGGTCTGTCACGAGAATCAACACTCTGGTATGTGCTGCTAATAACTGTATACCAACACTGTTCATAATGGATTTTTTTTTTGTGAATACCAGACAAGAATGCCAACTACTCCCAACTGTCCAAAACTAATAGGAATACGTCATCGTCAATATGTTGTGAGGCTGAAGGGGAAGGAGATGAGAGAAAGGAGTGTAGCGAAGCAACGAACAACCATAAAATACCATTTTTATCCGATTTTACACAATGGCATCACCGGTCACCACTCTCTGGCTAGGTGCGTGACAATGCAATTTCATTTGCTAATTCATTCCGGTTTTTTCCGGTTTTTCATTCCATTTTAGTTTTCGTCCTCTCTACCTGCTTTACCTCTAAACAAGATAAATATTAAATCTTTGCAAATTATTGTACCACAAAAGTTTCCGTTTTAAATATATTTTGACTAGCGTTAAATCAAGAGTTGTTATTTAAGAGGGCATTACCAGAGAAAATCAGAAATATGCCATTTTTAAATCAGATTTTAGACGTACTTACTCTTTTTCACAAAAAAATTATAAATTTTTGTTGTTCTTTTATCTAGCGTTCGCATGTTTTAAATTTTGTGATTTTTTTTTTTTTAGTATAATAAGGTTATAACATAGGTCGTTGGCAGATTTGTAAAATTTTCAAAAAAGATTTTATATTATACCACACCAATTTCAAATCATGTAATCATGCCGTAAAATAAATCAATACATTATCTATGTATCGCATGTTTTAGAATTTTAATTTTAGTTTAAATAAAATCATTATTTAAAAAATCAGTCATTTTAAATACGTGTAGGATTACAAAAGATTTTTTAAATATTTATATTGAGGGATCAGTAGGGTTTATATGTTCAATTAGGAATTCCACAGAGCCGAACCCTCTGATATGAAAATATCTGGAGTCGGTGAATTATTTTCCCATTTGGTCTCTGGTAGGTTGACATGTTGTTCTTGTATTGTTTTCTATTTATAATACTTTATATAGTGCTATTGCATAGCGTGGATTCACTAGATGATCATTTGGGAAGTGTGTCAAAGGGTTTAGTTTTTCCTGTGGAGAAAATTTAACCCGGACATTTAAATCTGGTGCGTAAACTTTAATTTGTTTCTTGACGAAAATTGGTCCGTTTGTGTATTTATTTGCGCACTTACAAACATTTTTATTTAACTTAGACATTATTGAAAAATGATAAATACTTATATTTAAAAAATAATTACAAAAAGTATATTATTTTTATAGATTTATCATCATGCCTTTCAGCATTTTTGGATGTAGGTATAAATTAAAGCAAATTTGGAATGAAATAAAATCGATATTGAGTTATAATTTTAAAAAGCTGGTACTGAGAATAATTAATCTTTCTCATTGTAACCGCCGTGCACGATCGTAAGAACAACTTTCGACGAAATGTGGATTTTCGTCCGCTGGCTGGTTAAACGCTCTTAAATACCTCCACACACACGCATCCAGTTACAGACGTGGCAAGGCCTGTAGACTGTCAGACTCTGGATGAAATATCTAAACAATACCTCATATTGCCCAAAGGAGGTTGGAAAGTGCTTGGCTGTTCGGATCCGGTCACTAAATACGGATATTGCCACATCATTTAAAAAACTAAATAAAACTAATAAAATCAAAACAAAAATCGTTGTTAACACTGGAACATAAAATAATGTTCATGGTCTGCAATCAATTCTCCCTTTACTTCTCTTGTGGTTCCCTAAACGGCAGGTGATAAGTTTTTGGAAATCAATTTTCGTTCTTGCCACATAAATCAAGTTTTTCCTTAGTTTCAATGTCATGAGTGACATTTGAGGTCACATTCATTGTATTTTATTCTTGCACAGCTTGCAAGGCTTCATTACGTGTAAAGTTAATCAAGTCTTCATTTCAATCTTGTTGTTATATACCTATATTGATCTACTCTAGTCTCGTTTATTTAATAAAAGCCTACGTTACTGTAAACTGCTGAGAATCAATTTCCTAAATACATTATGTGAAATAACCCTTTTTTTAAATGTTGTTTTTTTTACATTAGCTCCATGAGGAAGAAAAACCCCTCAGGGCCTGTATCATTCTTGGGAATGCTGTGTGGAGGGTCTTTTTAGATAGGAAGTTCTGGGAAGGAAAATGGTATCAGGGGTGCGTAGGAATCTGCGGGTCAATGTGTCCAGAAGTGACGGACGTATGAACCTATACTCCCATTGCGATGCAAGGCAATGGGTCAAGAGAGTCCGGCTGCGGAGAAGTCTAGGTTAGGTCTCCCTCAACCAGTCTCCTGATCTAGCCCGCCATGCAGTAGGTGGGCAAACGCCGCAATTCGCAGCCAAGACCTTGTCAAACCTCACTCCATGAACTCGGGTACACCTGATAAGTCACCAAACGTAGCGAACCACTTAGGGTGATCTATGGCAGACGATGTTGGCACCCATACCCACCTCCAGAATTGTAGTGTTGTATATTTTTCTCGTCCCTAAAAGTTTTAAAGTAGCTTCGCTCAGTTTTTTTTTGTTTCGTTGCTTTTGGCACAATGTGTTGCTGCAACCATAATGTCACTTTGCATTTTCCATTTAATATTAGCATATTTTTATCCGGTGCAGAGATTACGTAACATAAATATAGTTCTGAAGATGAAAACGCCGTTATGTATGTATTTTATGAGAACCCATTTTATTAATGCCTGAAGTCAGATGATTACCTTATTTTTAAAAACCGCGAAGAGTGGTTTGAAGTAGTAAAAATTACAAATTAATGGCCTTACAAATACGGTGATATTCTTTGTGGCAATATCCTTTAATCTTCTCATTGCCATCTTTTATTTTGAGGTGACAAATGTACACATACTTTAAAGTAGGTACCTATGTTTAAAATTATATTACAAAAGATACTTTTATTTTTCGAGAACAAACCATTTTCATTAAATATCATGTCACACGTTATAAACCACTGTAATATTTAAAACATGCTCCCATATTAACAACACTTTCTCTAAATATGTATGATATACGTGTGAGTATACAGGGCATAGGATTAATGAGGGTTTTACCAAAGTAATACGGCGTGCGGTCTTTAAAACATGGTTGTTTGAATTATAATTAAATAGGCACATTAATGCTTCCGTGGTTCTGAATTCATTAAAATACCGACGAGGAGAATTTTGATGTAACGTTGGTGTTACATTACTAAAATTCGGTGGATCTTTGACACTCCGTATTATCAAAATTCTATAATAGGATTTACAAGAGTTGGCCTAACATATTTTTCAACACTTAGATACCATGGATCGTGACTCAGGTGGAATATTTTGATATTGTTGGATGTTGTGTGTTGTGATTGTCTTATTTCATAATATTTATCTTCATTTAAGCACTGAGCACTTTTAATTTATCGTTTACTACATCTCGATGTATAGAGCCTCTTATGTTAAACTTTTCTGTCTATGCCACCTTTTATTCAAACATTGCAATACTTTCTGTGTCTATCTCGCTTTTGTCTGTGGCCGCGTTAACTTTCTCTTTTGACATTGTATAAAAAAGCTGTTTTCAATACTGTCATTCATTTTTCTCGACGTTTTACGGATTACTTCCACAATTCTTGTCGCCAGTCAAGTGTTCAGAATCGAATCATTCTCTCTGTAAATGTATTCACTGAATAAACTAAAGTTTACAACAATATCCAGTACAAACAAGTGTTTTCACTTTAAAAAAGGATAACCTCTCAAACCATTACAACCCATCATCACATCTCTCTCAAACTGTACGTTCCCTTGGTGTGGAACCGAAAAAGTTAACAAAAGCAGCTCAGTTTACGCCTGACTGCAGACTTTCTGGAGACCATACACTGGGAATCTACGCAGATACGAGTATGTTAGCCATAGACATATGAATATTCATATGTCTATGATATCAGCGCATTATAAAGCACGTAAAAATATTACACTCTTATTGATATTGTCACAAAGAAATGATAAGAGAAACATTTCGTGTAACATTTATTTATTTATTTATTTATTTAAGAAACATAAACAGTCTTAATAATATAATATGCATAAGAGGATAACAAAAAAAAAGACCAATTATTAATGTTCACAGATAGGTATTTAGAAACATAAAAGTAACTGAATGAAAACAAGAATATTTAAGAAAAGAAAAAAAAAAAACAGGACAAAGCAGCAATTAAAAAAATACATATATATAATACAGGTGTAGATTCAACAAGTGATAAACCTAAATATAAATACACAGCAATAAAATAAATGCGATTATAACTGTAGAGAAAATAGGGTGCGAAACAGGTATTTGGATTGGGACGGGTAAGGGGAGGACAGGGATAAGGGAAAGTTGCCACGCAGGCAATTCAAAAATATTAGGTACCATTAATTTAATCATCATGAATATGTGTTATGTATTATTCGCACGTAGAATGTTATACAAAGAAATTCTGTAACGAAAGTAACTAGCAGTGAATATGTCAGCAAGTGTTTCTAAACGTGCAAATTTAATGTTATAGTAGTTACATGTCCTTTGTATAAATTCATTTTGGTTGGAATTCGTGTTGCATCTATCACTGTAGAAAAGGGAATTTTGTCTGCATTGCAACAAGAAATTCTGCTTTGTTGACAGAATATTCAAAATAACATTATTCCATAGCTCAAATGCTTTCGTAACAAGTGTTCATTTTCCAGTTGTTGATTTCATAGAAAACTTTAAATCAAGCTCGTACCTACATAGCTCCTAACTAGAACATACACTGTGCACTTATAGTTGCGTTGAACCGGAGTTTGCTTTAACTCGTCCTGCAAAAACGTATCGCTGGCACGTTCCAGTTTTTAATGGCATACGTAAATATATTGCAACATTGCACAAAGCATGCACGGTTCTGTATCCGCCCGGAGCGAAGTTCACGCTGATGTCAAAAGTATCCATAGTTTGACTAAAACTAACTTCTCTTTCATGTCACACAAACTGCTTGCATTATCTGCAGTGTTTGATGATGTTAAAACCACAAAGGACTAGGTGGAAAAACTTGGCGTTTGATACAGCGCAACTGAGTCAAAAGGGGAAACAAGAATCTGGGAAAGATATCTTTATCATTGTGTCACCTTTGCCCTTCTAAAATTAATAGCATATTATAAAATAAAATCTAACATTAACTTAAAACATTAATTAATCTGAAATATTATTAAAAAAAAATTAAATAAGTATATCATTAACACCTTTTCACCATTGTGATGATTGATTTCACATTCCTTCGGATTTAATTCCTATTTGTAAAAGAAATTTTGAAGTAAAACTTCTTTACGCACGCTTGACTTGGGGAGTAAGCTAGTGAATGTGTGACGAGAGCGTTACGAAAAGTGTCATTGGGCGAGGCGAACGGTCGGGCCCTTACGCACGCTTGAATTGGGGAGTAAGCTGGTGAATGCGTGAAGAGAGCGTTACGAAACGTGTGATCGGGCGAGGCGAACGGTCGGGCCCTTACGCACGCTTGACTTGGGGAGTAAGCTGGTGAATGCGTGACGAGAACGTTATGAAAAGTGTGATCGGGCGAGGCGAACGGTCGGGCGAGGAGAACGGAAGTTGATAATGAGAAATAAGTTAGTGAAGTTTCACTTCAGTCGTGTGGTCTAAAGCACACTCGTTTTTTAAAGTAAAACGCTTCTTTACGCAAGCTTGACTTGGGGAGTAAGCTGGTGAAAGCGGGACAAGAGCGTTACGAAAAGCGAGGCGAACGGTAGTTGAGAGGGAGATATAAGTTAGTGAAGATAGAAAGAGAGAGAGTTACCTTTCGTATATTACTGTAGGGGCAAGAGAGAGAGGTGCGAGCACACGTTTTCTTTCTCCCCTTCTTTCGTAGCCAGTTACGTTTCGTATATCTAAGACACAGTGCAGGCCTACTCTCTGTATCACACTGTGGGAGCAAGAGAGAGCAGTGCGCGCGCACATTTTCTTTCTCTCTTCGTATCATATAGATGGAGCAAAAGAAGTTTTACTTCAGTACCGTTTTTTGTTACAATAATGCTCTTTTATTATTAACAACTAATGAAATTGTTGGCCTAGTTCTAGTGAGGTTCAAAATTGAAATGTAAACAATAAATTAACCTTGTGAAGAAACAATAAAAAATTTCTTCTAAAATTCGCCAATTCAATTTGTGGCGTCATTTTAATTAAATGAAAACAAACCACTTTGTATACACAACTTATTTAAACAAAATTATCAACATGATTCAAAACCGATGGTTTCTTCGTCAGGAAGATACTTTCAGTATCGACCTGGTGTAAGACCACCATTCAGAATCGAAACGTTGCTAGAAAGTTGCAAGGATTAATCAAATGAGAGAGGAGCTAAATCGGATTCCAATAAAAAAGAGACTACTATTGAACGTGTTAATTTTTCTGCACAAAATTATGAAGAACCAAATGCCAAAATACTTTAAGGATGAAATTGTTTTTAATAGAGACATTCATAATTACGAAACAAGAAATATAAACAGAGTTCGATTGCCACAAATGAAGAAATCAAAATCACAGAACTGCCTAACGTACAGAGGACTAAAGAAGTATGATGAAATGCCTGAAAGTATGAAGAAAGAATGAATGTATTTAAAAAGAAATGTTATGCTTACTGTAAAAATATTTAAATTTATCAAATGAAATGTTACATTGTGCTTATTAGTTTATATTCATGTAGTATAAACTAACTCAATAATAATAAAAAAAATAAAAAAAAGGTATGGCTTTAGATTCAATCTCCTTCTTCTTCCCTCCCACCACCTCAAGCCTCGCAACGTCGCAACATACCCCAATTGGGGATGCCATAGTCTCACTGGCTCCAGACAGGAGCAGCTTGGGACTCTTGTGAGGTATTCATATAAAAAAAGTTTCTTCGTCAGGAAAGAATTACAATTTTATTATATTCTAATTTTATCTTGACGAAGAAACTATTTATTGGTTTCAAAACATGAGGATAATTTTCATTAAATAAGTGGTGTACACGAAGTGATTATTTCCATTTAATAAAAAAATACTACGTTTATAAAAACAGGTGCCCGATTAAATAGAATTTCTTGCGTTTAACCATACGAGTATATTAGTTATTTTGTTGTAAAGAATTATAATTAATTAAAGTGAAAACATTTTAATTTAATGCTTATTTGTAGAAAAAGTCGAGGCATTGACAGATTCGTTCATCTTTTTGGGGTTTTTATTTAAGACTCAAAACCATTCAGTGTCGCTGGGCGCCATGAATTAATTCATGGTTGTAATTAATTAAAAACTTCAAGTAAAATATTTAATTAAAAACAAAATATTAATTGACACAATCGATTATTATTACACGGAGCGAACGCTACCAAAGAAATACAAAAAACTAATAATTATTGAAAAAGTTTTCTCAGTTATCATCCTCGCATTTTTGCCCCCGTACAACGATTTATAAGTAGGTATGTTTACATCACTTTATTTTTTATATTTTATACTATCAACATGTTTCGTGAACCATGTTCACTTCTTCAGGAATAAAAGTATACTAAAGTTAAAAAATTAATTATAGATTACATATGGAGAGAAGAAATTGAAGGAGGGGGAAGGGTTGACAATGGTGGGAGTTTCGAAGAATTGGGGATTACCAAGCTATTAGAAGTAAAAGGCCGGTTAAGTGGGAAGATATTTAAAATAGGGTTAGTAAAAATTTTTTGCTTATTAAATATGTCAGCTTTGGAATTTACATTTTTTCTTATTTCTAAAATTTCTAAATTATTGATTTGCGATGTTTTATATCCTGTATGTAATATTTGAAGACCTGAATTTATGTCAAAGCTATGATCATATTTTAATAAATGGTCTGCGAACTCAGAATCGCTATTGCCATTTAGTGCTCTGAGGTGCTCTTTAACCCTAATCTCAACGTTTCTATAAGTTCTACCTATATAAAACGAACTACAATAATTACAATTGAGTTTGTAAACCCCTGATTTTTTTGTTTTAATTTCGCTATCTTTATTGTTGAGTATATATTTTTTCAATTTGTTATTTGTGTAAAACGCTGGTTGAATAGTACCGGGAATATTTTTACTAATAATTTTTGACGTATCGTTGTCGACAAATAAAATTCTACGCCAATGTTTATTGTTATCTTTAGAAATAGGGTAAATATATAATTTGAAAAATCTCTATTTAATTTTTTTATTTAGTATTTCATCTATCAAATTAGAAGAATAGCCATTATAAGTACCAAAGTAACAACCTTTTAGAAGAAGTTTTCTTCGAAAAATTAAGTAGGTATGTCTTGTGAGTCCAAAAATTCTAATCGAACACTTTTCATGTTTCGAAATTTTTTCACAAAATTTTGTGCTTTAATTTTTAATGGTTTTTATACAGTGGTGCCATAAAGATATATTGTACTTCCAATAATGATTGGATAACATAATATAAATTTAAGTGTCAATTTCAAAAATTGATTTTATTTTGTGTTCTTGTTATATAACACTTGTGTACTGTTATGTAACATATTATTGTAACATATGTATTAATTGATAGGCATAAAAATTAGCCTGGAAAATGTTTTATTTCTTCAAGCATTTTTGTGGAGTGCGTCATTCCGTGTAACATAAGGAGAGTCTTTAAAAAAATTAAATACAATTTTACTTGTTAAAATTCGCCACCAAGACCTGGACAAACATCACTCCAAGAACCCGGGCAACCCTTATAATTCACCAATTAATTTTCACATATCCTTCTCCTCCTAATTATCTTCAGCCTCACAACATATCAAAATTAGGAATGCCATAGTCTCACTGGCTCCAGACGGTTGGGAGCAGTTGGGACTCTTGTGTTTTGATAAAAGTTCAAAAAAATAAAAATGTTAAAAAATAATATCATGTGATTTTTGTAATTTGTTCGCTGGTGTACAGTGTATGTAGGTTTAATCGGATTACTTGAAATGACGTGACTAGATCTGAATAGCCAGGTACATCTTCCGCATCTCCTTTCCCTCCCCACTACCCTCAGTATCGCACCATACCAAAATTGGGGATGCCATTGGCACTCACTGGCTCGAGACGGTTGAGAGCAGTTGGGACTCTAGTGTAATTTTCAGATAAAAAATTATACGCAAGTAGGAATCTTTTACGGTTTTTTTGTTAAACTGACTGCACGTATAAGTATGTCGTCTTTTGTATTGCCGCATGCTTCTTCGGAGAGTCGAAATTATTGTTGGTAAAAATATTTTTACAGATGACTTCAGATATAAGTACATCAACTTTGGTTGTACGACCGTATATCCTCTTTACATACTTACTTGAAGAAAAAATCTTCTAAAGGATCAGGCCGGACCAATTGTCGCCGGATCAACTGGCCGGATCAAATGTCGCCGGGCCAACTGTCGCCGGACCAAATTTCGCCGGATCAAATGTCGAGTCACCATTAATCAGACACCAAGTCTGGTTTGTGTGGATTCGAGTCAGAGCAAATATTATATTAAAAATGACATAATAAATAATTTTTACCCGTAGGTACATAGTTTACCCGTATTATGAATGATAAGATCTGAAAAGAATGCGTTGCCGATTTAAGCGTAATAAACAACATAACGCTTAGATGGTTTCAATGTAAAATAATGTACAGCAAAGACAACAGATGGGTAGAATAAGGAGTCCCAGAAGTGGATGTAATAAATGAGTTGGTGGAAGAAGTAATGCGGAACGCCACAGGAAGAGATAGCATGCATCGATTTTTCCAAATTACCAGCAACAATATAATATTATAACAATACCTTGTTTCCAGAAAGCAGAAAAACGCCGAGAGCTCCGGCTCAAGAGGTTCTGGCTGTCAAGTGGCTCGGAGTCGGTGGGCGGCGGAGGCGGGGGCGGGAGCGGGCTCGAGGGCGGCGGGGGGCAGGACGAGCTGCACCCCCCCGGGCCCACCTGCTCGCTGCTCATCACGCAGGTAACTAACTATACAATACGCCACCCACAACTCTCACAATACACCACACAGTACTGCATTTATACAAAGGGATTAAAGCTGTACCCCCAAACAGGGATGGCCAATCAACATACGATCGAATACAAAATTTATATAAAGAACTTATTAAAATTTAAAATTATGTCTATCGTCGATTTGGCTTGTAGGGTGCGTTACCTACTCTATCACTACTAACTAAAATACAAATTAGGTACATTAATGAGGTTTTAATATGTGGAGAGAGAAGAAATACAATACATTGCGAATTTTGACAATAAAATAAGTTAAAAAACAACAATAATAATAACCAGAAAAGGGAAAAGATATATTATTTTGTTTGTTTTTTTTTTAAATTTATTTATTTACATATTTTTTAGGTGAAAACCACACAAGAGTCCCAAGTGCTCCCGTCTGAAGTTAGTGAGACTATCGCATCCCTAATTGGGGTATGTTTTGAGGCTGAAAGCAGTGGGGAGGGGAAGGAAATGGGGAAGAGGAAGATATGAAAGTACTTGATTACTATTCAGATCTGGTTACTAAACACGGCAAAAGCCTTTTCAAGCAATCTTTCGATTCTGAGTGGTGATCTTACGCCTGGGCGATACTGAGAGTATCTTCCACTCTGGAAAGTGCCGCGTCTTTTTTATAAGAAAGTTATAATTTTTTTTGTTATTATTTATGTATTTAATGAGTTTATGTGATCACTTTAAAACCGGCTTCATACGAGCGCGAGTTTGTCGTTCAAAAAATCCTGACACAATTTAAATCTCAAATGAAGAAATACACTTTGTAATACATTACCTTTTATTTTTTTTATTTTTAACCTTTATGAGTAAAACCTCAAATTGCAATATTTAATTAAATGAAGACAATATTAGCGAAACTCAATCGAAAATCTAGAGACAGAAAAATCAGAAAAAGATATTGGCAACTCTGGGACTCGGATGTATGATACAGTTAAAAGTGACCGAATTCAATATAGACACCTTAGCTCAGTTGGTAGAGCATTTGCCATGTAAGCAGAGGGTCCTGGGTTCGAGTCCCAGAGGTGCCAATATCTTTTTCTGATTTTTCTGTCTCTAGATTTTCGATTAAGTTTCGCTAATATTGTCTTCATTTAATTAAAGATAAATTTAAAGAACGTGATATAAAGGTTTAAGAGTATTGATAGACTTTTTGTTAAACAAAACCAGACTTTCTAAAAGTAATAATACTATGATTCTTTTGAGTCATGGATATTGTCTTCATTTAATTAAATATTACATTACGTTTTTATTATTAATATTTAACTGCCGAGCGGGTTTCGCTTAGTTTAGGCTTCGTAAGGGATTATTATATTAAATAAAGCTAATTACATACAGACACACATGTATAAACATAAGAAAATACAATGAGTGAAAGAGACAGAAATAGAAAAGAAGACACCTTATTGGTGACATAAAAAGATAAAATAGAAAAGAGGGAGACAAAATTATTATGGGATGGGTAGGTATGGAGGAGGGGGTGAACAGTTTTAGCGGAGATTAACGGAATAAGTTAATATCGGATTATAGACTACTAATATAATAAGCCCTAACGAAGCTTGAGCTAAGCGAAACCCGATAGGCTAACTCCTTAGCCGAATTGTGATATCCTGGAGGGCACACATACAAAATAATAATTTTTGCTTGGAGTAGCAGTGAGCTATTTAAAATAACACATATACTTTGAAGTAACTAATACTGCCAACTATTTGCCTCTGCCAAAAACTTACTTAAAAAGTTCCGCTGGGGGTTAATTATCTTAATAAATAAAAAAAGTCGGGTTAGTTACACCATTTACAACTCAAGAACGGCTGGACCGATTTTCATGACTTTTATTTTTTTGGATTTGTCTCCGCCCCGAATAGCAGAATAACTATTAAAACATCGGAAAAATTCACGACAAAAAACTTATGAAGAAAATTCTTTTCCTCGTGTATGGAACGAATTCTCATCTTTTGAAAGAACTGCAGCAATATTGTGATGAGTACCTATAATATTGAATAGTGGGTGAATTCCAAAAATTGAAAAACGTCAAATGTCAATGCGCTGATTGTTTTGCTTTTGTTCTTAAGGATATAATAATGATCTTAATACTTTTGAAATGAAACATATTTTTGGGGAAACATTTTTTTAAGCTGATCTCCGGTACTGTACTGAATCCACCTATGTTGAAGGAGATTAACCTATATGTCCCTAACGCGTATACTCGTGGGAGATCCCACGCACTGAAAGCGAGAACTTCTTCCTTTCAGAATGCGCCATTAAACATAGCAATTCAACTGCTTAACGATTCTGCATTGGGCATTGACATCTTTAATGTTACCTATAGAGAGTTCAGTAACTATCTTTTGACATACATCTCAACATAGTTAAACTGCCCCCTTGGATTTTTTTTTTAAATTTTGTAATCTTTTCTGTAATAATTTTGTGTATAACTCTTTTATAGAGAACCTGAAAAAAAACAATGCTGCCTTACACACTAAATGTCAACAGTAAAAAAATTAGACAAACGGTGAACGTATGTCTACACCCCTCCAAAGGAAAAGTACAATATCTCCCTCAGGGCCGGATCTACGAAATCTGGCGCCCTGTGCAGTAGGTACCGATGGCGCCCCCCCCCCCCCTTACATTTTTATTTTGATTAAAAATTCGTTCACCCCAATTTATTCATTTTTTTAATTTTTTTTTTTACACTAATTTATCAAATAAAATCAAGACATATAAAGGGTGTAACTTTTCCAAGTGACCTGGTGGTAGCTCTCACACTCGTTTTTTTTAAAGAGAGAATCGCCAGGAGCCCTATACTCTCTGAATCTATTGGGTAAACATAAAATTATGGTGCTATTCTAATTATTTTAGGAAAAACTCTTTTTGCTAGTTATGCTTTAAAATATTACAACGAATCGTTTGTTTGTGCCCGTACCATGATTTAAAATATAGGTTACGAGACAATGCGGGTGGTTTCACTGAACTAGGTCCATTAGACATTCTTGAGATTTACTGCGTTTATGTATATACCCAACGCGAATATTAATAGAAAAAGCAAATACAAATACGTTCTCATGGCAACGTACAACACAAGAATAGCATCTACAGCTTCTGATTAGCAACAGGCAGTCCCGACGAGAGACATTGTAATCCACAGTACTTTTATAACCTCTAACAACCAATAGAAATTTAGTTATAAATTTTAAAATCTAATAAGAATATAACCTCAAATTTGTACCTTGCATTTCCCCTGTGTTGAGTAAACAAACACCAAATTGAGCGAACAAACACCGTACAAACACTAAACACTGACGTACGGTATCAACGGCTTACGAAAGACGCTTACAGTGACACCGTAAAATAACAAATCCAACAAATCTAATAGATATTAATTATACATTTAACGAACTTCAAATAATATGTCAAATCAATGATGAAACTGTCAACACGTTGTAACCTGCAAATCCTGCAAACCGTGCGATGCTTTTGTTAATAGAATTTACTGAAGATTTCATAATATGGCAGATCCGGCGCTGATCTCCCTCACACGTATAAAGAAAATGATCCGCAATTCCCGTAAGTAAGTGAAAAAATAAGAAAATCCGTAAATAACGCCATCTCTGATATTGACAAAAACAAAACACGGGCAGTTGCGCATAGATAATTGTTTCATTGAGTCATTTTTAACTTTTTTGTTTTGAAAAGTTTTATTTTTCGATGTACATTTGTTAACAAATGTACATCGAAAAATAAAACTTTTAAAAACAAAAATGTCTAGAAATTGTTACATAGTCAGTGCCCAAGAAATACATTTTTAACTTAATAAAAAATCTGAATTTAATTCAGCTAATAAGTTAACACAACAGTTATTGATTCTTAGGCGGTACGAAGTTCGCTGGGTCAGCTAGTTCATAATAAAAAAGTGGTGTATTACAAAGTTTATTTTTTCATTTAATATGTAATTAATATCACACTCCAAAGTATTGGCTTCCTTCAGTAAAAAAGTAAATAAATCTGTTTTTGGGAACGGAACCAGTGTCGATCGAACGTGAGTGAGATGCTTATACAAGGTAGGTACGGTACCTTTAACGCGCACATGTAAATCGTACCAGTAAATCGCCCAGCCTTATGGGACCATAATTAAGAGCTTCACTAGTGTGCCCCACCTCTTTTCGGAATTTTCTGCCGGTTGCAAAGAGATTGGATACTTTATTTCCGCACGATTATGTTTTTTTTGGTGAGACAGAGGTCTGCTAAGGAAAGCGCCAACATATTTGAATATGTTTGTGTGTCGTAGAAACGTAGGTATATAAGTCATAACAAGACATCGGATTTTTTCTTTACCTTTTGTTTAAAAAGCTCCATACAGGAGGCCCTGAGAAAAAATTCCCTCAAATCCTATGTCATGTTTGGGAATGCTGAGTGGAGGGTCTGTTTAGAGAAAGGAAGCGGAGGATGTTCTGGGAAGGAAAAATGTATGAGGAGTGATCGAGGTTAGGACTCCCTCAACCAGTCTCTCTCGATCCAACCTGCCACACAATATGTGAACAAACGCATTCGTTTCCAAGACGTAGACAAACCTCATCTCGTGAACCCGGGCACCCCTGCTAAGTCACCAAACGTAGCGAACCACTTGGGGTGACCTTTGGCTGAGGTGTTGGTCATCCAATAAATAGTTCCCGGGCTGGCGGTACACATACTCGCCTTTCAAATTGACCTTAATGAGATCAAAATTCAGTGCTTTTTAAAGTTATATATGATTGCAAACACAAGTATGGCTGTGCAATTGACATAAGGAGAACCGCAGGTCTACTGCATGCAGTCGTATTAGACAAAGGATCTGCAATACTCATCCATTATGGAATATTTGATATTTGTCGGCATGTGGCCAAAAATATCCGACATTGGTTTGCCATCCCTCCACCAGATTAAAACTTTTATATATTATGCATGTTGTATTTTACGTTTTTAGCAGGTAGTATGTGATACCGTATTGCTCCTTTCTCTAAAGTAAGATATCATTTTATGGAAATTAGGCCCTGAACCTTACAAAATACCGATGTGATATTGCAAACTTAACTCTTTTACATATTGGTAGATACTGAGACAACGATGTGAATATAAGCTTGATCAAAAAGTCTTTGGACCAACCGCCGTGTGATGCTGTCAGTCACCCAATTGAAATTATTTATTTTTTTTGGTTACCTTATCTGTCATGACACTTCCCTCCAAAATTTCAACATCATAGCTTGACGTTTGCAAAAGTTACGCTGTACTGAGTATCACTACCTTTTTGATGTTTTCGATTTTTTACAAGCCTGAAAATTTTGTACCACAATAACCAATAACACGACGTTGCACAATGCAATCCTTGTCTGTGAGTTTTTTATCCAGCGGCCTTCGAATTCACCTAATCTGGCTCCCTGCGACTTGTTCCTGTTCAACCGACTTAAAAAACCACTCCGCACCCGTAACAGCACCCGAGAGAATGTCATAAAAAATCGAAAACCGCTCTATTTTTATTTTATTTTATTTTATTAGGGACATTTACAGGTTATTAACATTAAATGCATTAAAGAAAACAATAAATTATAATAATTAGGTCAAAACCCAATAACAAACGTTCACATCATGCCCAAATAATAAATAAAAAGTAAATAATTATTAACTTTTTTTTTGCCTTATAAACAATCTAAACGTAGTCTATATAATATACTGTCTAATACTGTGTGATACATAAAAGATACAGATAAGATAAGATAAAAACCAATGAAAGTAGGAAAAATATTATTTCATCATAATAATGATGAAAACTGAAAAACACCAGATGTAGGATCGAGAAATAATATATACATTAATAAAAAAAAACAATTAAAAGCAAGATAACAGTAAAGTGATAGTACTCACAAAAAATAGTAAAAGTGCCAGTTTTATGGGTATTTAAAAAAATATATATTTATAAAAAAAAATGACAAATACCAGACGTAAAGTGGAAAAATAATATAAACGCACATGTACGGATATACACATACGTATTACATTCTTTTAAATTTCAAATAAAAATAACATAAAAAGTAAGGTAACAATTAAGCTCTGTTAAACATACATACATATTGAAAATTGAGTACCAGCGGTATTTCGAGAGTTAGACCAAAAGCTGGCGTAAGTGCGTTGCAGTTGACAAGGAATACTTTGAAGAGAACCATATCGATTTTGATGAATAAACTTGTATTTTCGATGTTATGAATAAAGTCCTAAAACTTTTTGATAAAGGTGTTATTATGCCTAATACAGACAAAATGTTCCGACAAGACACTTTAGCTACAACGCATTTTATTGGAAGGCCATTTATGAGTGGAAGTGGGTGTGTAACACGATTATTTAAAGGTTATGTTAGTTTATTCAGAAATAAAGTCTTATGAAATTGGGGGTAAAATGCTTGAAAAACTGGGATATTATTATTTTGAACACATCACTCCACAAAACTGTCATTGTTACATGTCTATCATATTAGTTTAGTCGTGCTCTGTGGTAATCGACCGGTACAATGGTTGTATAATATTATTATATACATTATATTTCTCAATCCAAGAATGCAGTAGCTACTGGATGCCAACTAGAAAGGGTTGTACAACACGTTCAGCGACAAGAAACAAGAATGTAATAATTACATAGATAAAAAATGAAATTGTCTTGGTATCATCCAAACATATATTTGGCTTATTTATTGTTATCAAGTTTAATTTATAGAACTTCATTTTAATTTTAATTTTTTTATTATAATAAAAAAGAAATAAAAAAAAATACATATATATATTTGGCTGTTTCAAGTAAAATACCACCGATAGCAATTAACACCGGTTCACTTACTAGAATATAAAAGGTTTTTATTGTCACTCGGGAGACTTCTTGAAATACAGTTATTAAAATGTCTCATCTTTTTTGGCAAAGGTCAAATTTTGCTATTGATCTCATAAAATAATGATATATCGACATTTTTTCATAAATAAATGCCAGAATTGACACCATTAGTGACTGTCAGTTCAAACTTTTTTTTTTTAAATGCGGTATTATTTATTTCTAGCGACAAATCATTTCTTCAGAAGAACAGGTAAAGGTTTTCTTAAAAATATATATTTATATATATTTGACTGGTCAGTGGTTGAGTGGGCATAGCGCTTGGATTCCATCCGGGCGTCGCGTGTTCAATTCCTCGGCTGGCTAAGTCCTCCATCACAACACAAGCAACATTTTCGGCTTTCTGTGGTGGTAGTAGGAGATTTTCAAACATTGTTGGGTTATTCGTAACCCGGGAATGTTTGTCTTTCTTTTAAAAAAAAAAAAAAAAAAATATATAAATGCCGATCCCAGGAAACAGGAACCATGGAATCTAAGCAATATACATATACAACAATAACATTGTTTAAAACTACTGTCAAATTTTGCTCTTCCACTTTTTAAAATTAATATTGTGATAAAAAATCGATATATTACAATGACTACACGTGCAAGTTCTAAGTCCGCCAATAACCCTAATCCCAAACTAATGCAAATTTTAGATAAAAAGTTCGATGAATTTAAAATCCAGTTTCTAGAAAAATCATTTGCAGACTTCAAAAATACCATTGTAGAAGTTATAAAAAAGGAGTTCAAGGAAGATATTGAGGAGCTTAAGAAGAAAGTTAAACATTTCGAAGGACAAATAGAAAGCAACGATCAATATAATCGTGCAAATAATCTTATAATAAGTGGCTGAGTTGGAATCGCGTTTGGATCCTACCCGGGCATCACGTGTTCGATTCCTCGGCTGGCTAAGTCCTCCCTCACGACACAAGCAACATTTTCCGCTTACTGAGGTGGTAGTAGGAGATTTTTTAAAATATTGTCAGGTTATTTGTAACGCGGGAATGTTTGTCTTTATTTAAAAAAAAAGTAAAATGATGACATAGTTGTCGCGAGGTTCATCCCCTCTACCTACCCTAATAGTTAAATGGCGTAATTGTAAATTAGATAGTTATTTAGTTATTTTAATAATTTATTTACTTAAGTCGAGTCTTTGGGAAAGCCTGGTTAAAAAACAGTAGTAATAATATTTAAATTTTGTTTTATGTGATGCGCCACCACGAGCCAATAATCTGTCCCAAATTCGATGCGTCTCGATGTGATGTGACTCGACGTGCAGCGTGCGTAGAGGTCTCCAATTTCCAGGGCGCCATTGCAACTATTTAACTAATATGATGTGGGTCATTTCCTCTATGTGAGCGACCCATGATACATAATGGTGCAACATTTTCAATGACACGTTGCGAACCCGCATGAAAATATTACTTGACATCACAAAATATTACTTTTTTTTTTTCAATACCATAACGATAACATAAGGATATTAGTGAAGCCATTCACTTTAGTGCAAAATGGCGGGTCATTGCAGAATAGAAAAAAAAATTAAAAGTACTTGATCATGTTAGTGACTCTACAAGTAGTGACTATTCAATACCTCAAGGTACCATACTGGGCCCTTTGTTATTTACCATATATGTCAACGATATATTTAATGTCTCTAAATTATCTCATACGTAGTCGACACAGTGCTACTATTGTAAGCTACCTAATACATGGACGAAAATAAATAACGTGGCGGCCAACACAGATTGAACTGAAAAATTGGTTTTAAAAACTGAATTTAAAAAAAATATATGTATACCAGTTAGCATGAAAAAAAAAAAACAAGAAAGATCTAGTGAAATACATATTATGACCCACTCTAGGACAAATTCACAACAAAATAATTGCAATATATTTTATTTAGCGATAGAAATCAGAACCGAAATAAAATACCCATTGTCTCAGACATATTCTAAATACTCTTTACTTATTTTGTACTTAAATGATGTACAATTACTTTTTGAATAAAAATATTTAAAAAATGTATATATGTATAAAACACGTTATGGTATCCAAAAAGCAAATATTTGCTAGATGTAAATAATTGAGACACAAGTGAAAAGAGATACAGGACGATTTGGAGAACCTGAATGTTCAGTTCAGTTTTGATGACTAATTTGAAGATCCAGGCCATTTCAAGCGAAGTTTTATTTAATCCTTTTATATTTCTGATTCCATTCCAAAAACCGGCTTTGCAAAAATATTATTTGCAATGTTGCTATTAAAATTATATGCATTATAGTTTTACTTTAACGATCACCAATAAAAATAAATGTTACTTAACTTTCACGATCGTTTAGCAAGTATCGACGTAAGCATGATTTTAACAATGTATTTGCATAACTGTCTAATGAAAATACAATTTTGGGCGCAGCATCCACGACAACAAATTAATTGTAAGAATAATTGTAACTTAATTGAAAAAGTGTTCAGTTAGAGTTTCTAATTAGGAAATGTCTTGGTCTAAGAGGTCATTTATTTTAGAGACGCTGACATTAAAGAATAATCAAATTTAAGCAAGAGCCGTAAAGCTAGGGTAGGTAGTGACAAAACTTTTATGTTACGTCTGTATTCAAAAGCAACAGTTCTGTTTTTATTTTCAATGGATGTGTTTGGCTATCCCACAAACATTCACATCATATTGACTTTATTCAATTTATTGATTAAAAATATATTATAATAATAATAATGGATAACCACAAAGAAATAGCTACATTCAAAAATATAAAAAAATAAAAAATATATTAGTTACAGTTGTAACTATAGAACCCTTTTCACAAAGCTGTCAACACGTAATAGTAGGTACCCATGTCTTACAAAAAGAAAACCGACTGAGCCTGGATTTTCAAAGTCAGGAAGAAAACTATTTTTGTCGATAATAATAACTATGGTCTCTGTAGCAGAAAAGGTTTAAAGTAGACTTTTATTATTAAGGAAAAGGTTAGGTCAAATGTTAAGCAAATCTAGGAGCAGAAGGAACGTTGTTCAATGGGTAGAAGACAACATCTCCTTTGGGCATTCGACGTGATACTTTATGGGATTTATAACATCTTAGAATTTTATTTATAATCGTCAAGAGAGTCATATTACTATATCGCTAGTTTAATCATAATACAGGGTAGCGCAATAGAACGTGCATATTTTAAACATTGGTAAAAAAATAAATACTATAAGGATAGTTGAAATAAAATATAGGAATTATAAGCTAATTAAATTAATATTTTTTTAAATAACATCGTCCACATGACGGCTTTCTCTGAAATGTCACTCCTCTAATCGCGAGCGCGAGATTAGTGAAAACTCTCTTCAGTAATACTGGTGTGATTTCACTACGGCTACTCTCTTTCAGCTGACTGATGATTCTTGGATTGTAGATGTAGACTTTGCTTTTGAGGTGTCCCCACAAGAAAAAGTCAGGAGGCGTTGGATCTGGGCTACGTCGGGGCCATGAGATATCACCTCTTTTAGAAATTAGTCTGGCTGGGAACATCTGTCTCACAACCGCCATAGAGTCATTTGATGTGTGACCGGTAGCTCCGTCTTGTTGAAACCAAGTCCTTGAATTCACTATTTTTCTAGATCTGGAGTAAAAAATGCCTCTAACATCGCAACAAAGCAGTCGGTGTTCACAGTGAAGTTTCGTCCTCGCGAATCTTCAAAAAAGAAAGGAACGATAATTCCCTTGCTCGAGAATGCTACCCATGCAGTGACTTTTTTTTCACTTCGATTTCGGAGTTTCGGATTTTCACTGCTCCTATAACGACAATTTTGACGGTTTACGAACCCATTTATTCAGAAAAAAAGGATTTTGTCAAAATTGGAAATTCGGTGAAGCATTTCTTCAGCAAACGCCAACCTTGCTCCGAAGTTTTGCTGTTTCAATATTGTCTCCGGTCCTAGATGTTCTTGGACAACCTTTAGCTCGTGGCTTAAACGTTGAACTGGTCTCTTCAAAACGCTTCATCCATATTTTAATTAAATTTGCACTCGAGGCTTCGCGAATTTGTTGTAATCCATATTCAGTATAATATAGTCGCCTTGCAGAGATGTACGAACGACCGTTCTCTTCAAACGCACGAACACAAAATGCGCGATGCTTCCCGTCAAACTGACTCATGGCTATTAAAACTGCATGCGTACCTCTATTCAATCGTGCTAGGTTCCCCCCGCCTGAGCGCCAAATACCCCACAAAAAATGTGACGCAATATGCACTTTCTATTGCACCACCCCGTATAATGCATCCAACAAAATTTTGGATAAATAAAATCAAATACCTACATAAATGAAAGCAAAAGATTGCCTTAATGTGAAATATCAAGCAAGCAAAAACAACTTCTGCTTCGAGTTTGTTGACAACTTTGTAATGATATTCCTGTAGAAATTGTGTAATTGTATGAATGTTATGAGTCCAATTCCAAGTTTTGGATCCTTTTGAATAAATGTTATTTTGGTCTCCTTATAAATTGGGTTTTGCAAGTCTATATTTAGAATATTAATGTGTGGTATTCCCTTTTAATATCAGCAATGAAGTTAAAATTATTTTGGTAACGTTTATTCCAGGAACATATTCTAATTTATCCTCAAATACATTTATCAAGTCTTACTGGCCTTACGTTGCTTAAAAAAAAATAATTGCTTGAGCATATTTACAATCTTATTATAATGTTAAAATTATTAGCTATTGTAATTAAAAATTGTTAATAAAATTTTAAACTGTGTTTGGATAAAACATCATCTTTAATATTTTCAACTACTTTTGAAAAACTAGTTGCTTATACTGTCCCAGCTTAGCGAGGGTTTGCCAATGAGCCAAATTATATTTGTTATATCGGACCCGAGGGATAAGGGTGAACACTAATAATACCCTCTACCTACGCTCTAAATGCCATTTTAACAGCTTTCCTACAGCTAAGTATTATCTATTCTACACATTAAAGGATCGGTGGTGGCCAAAAGCAACTTATGTAATATTAACGTGTTTTTATGATTACCAGGAAAGGGGGAGGTTGTTTGCAAACGTGTGAATATGTAAAAATACTGCCGTGGCTTTGAACTTAACATTGCGTCAGGTTGTTTTCGTATGACTTTTACACTGTGGGCTGACTCAGTGTATGCTGACCTCACTTCTCTAGGTATTATTAATTAGATTGTTTACTTAAATCCCATTCAGCTGGAGCTTTTAATCGCAGTTCCTTCCTTTTCAACCACAAAGCTGATACTTTATTTAAAACTATTCATAGTTTAGCCAGAATGGGTTTCTCCTAGTGAAAATTTGATTAATAAATACACTTAGTAAACTAATTTTTGTAATTATACATTTTGATCATTTTTGCTACCAATTTTTAAGAAAACACGTTAATGTCATAAAAATAACAAAAAGCTAATACGAATCATCATTATGAATGCAATCAGTGCAAAAAGGTATTACGAGGAAGGGTCACTTTTATCTTTTTCAGTTTTCGGCACGTGTAACTCGCAGAGCTTTTGCCATCTGACTGATTTCAGATTTTAAAAAGTTTAAAGAAAGTCAACGCCTCCAGCTACTGAGAAGACCGGCAACTTTGCACGCATAGTTATAAAACCACAAGCAATTTAAAACATGGCGGGTCATTTTGACTCATCCCCGATGACGCCGGTTTACACAACAAAATGAACACCGTATTTATTCCCATATAACACTAAATATTGTACAAAAAAAGATATATACGATTTTCAATCATGGGGTATTTCCACAAACGAGGGATTCTGTTGAAAATGTACGAAATATTTTTCTTGATGAGATGGTTGGGAAATCGGATTGTGACGTCACAAGCGTCACTCAGCTTGACCAGCATAAATAAACACTGTCAGTGAGCGTCCACGCTCATGACGCCACACAATAGACCCGCCCAAAATATAATTTTAGCGGTTATTCAAAAATGGTAAACTTTGACTCGCTCTAAAAAAATTATTCGTTAACATAAAAATAAAATAAAAATGCTGTAATCATCGTAATTTTTGCAATAAAAAAACGCCTGAAAATACCCCATTAAGAGTAGAAAGTTTTATTTGCAGTGTAGTTGATCAATCAAAAGGATATAATTTGCAATAAGACACATTATTCATATCGTAAAATTTAACATAAAAATAAAATAAAAATGCTGTAATCATCGTAATTGTTTGCATTAAAAAATCGCCTGGAAATACCCCATTAAGAGTAGAAAGTTTTATTTGCAGTGTAGTTGATCAATTATAAGGATGTAATTTGCAATAAGACACATTATTCATATCGTAAAATATCTTGTCACCCAAGTAAGAAACAAATAATATTTTTCTTGTCGAATTTTACGCTTGTTACTTATTCAAATTCTTGCTTTTTCCAACTTAATAGAAAACGTAGAATATTTCTTCATCTATAATAAAAATAGAAAAAAGGCTCTGAAATATGACAAAATAAGAATGACTGTAAGGTAAACGAATTACTCGTATGAAAACATAAAATATTGTCACAGTAAATTGACTAAAATAAGAATTCTTGCGAAAGAAAACTTTGTGGTAGCTTTTTGTTTATAGTACTTTGCGGGCGTCGAAAAAACAATATTCCTTCACCGTGGGCGATATTGTGACACACAAAACGAATCCCTAATTACCTCTCCGAGGGAAAAATAGCAATTTACTAACATGTTGAATAAAGCAGAGGTTGGCTTGTTAGATCAAAGCGAATTTTTGGTAATAAAAGCAAGTTACGGATATTTTTCATGAAGATTAAAAAATACATCGAACAGTTTTCACAACTAACGAATATTTGGAAACGTCTGACACAACATTCAGCACAAATTAAAATAATGTTTTTATTTTAACTTAATAAGTCAAACTTCAAATTGCAATATTTAACCACTGAAGACAGAATCACCGACTCTCAATCGAAAATTTGAAACACTAGGATCAGAAAAAGACACGGTCCCATCTAGGAATTGTATCCAGGAACTTAGCCTTGTACTACCATTGATGGAATTGAATAAATTTTTCCAAAACACTATCTAGACACCATTTTGTCTAGCAGAATCTTGCTATCACGCGTAAAGATAGCAGCCAATATAAATATGCGTTTAGAAAATGAAGATATATTTTTTTTCTATAAGAAAAACTCTCTTATTATAACTTTGAAGGTTATTCCCATCAATGTAATATATCATTGAAGAAGAAGACAAAAATAATAATCTTTAAAAAATATGAAGGAGAATTAGACAGAAAAATTTTGACTTTTATAAAAAGTCAATAGTTCCATATGAATAAAATCGGATACAGTTATCCGAGACTCTATTCAGTTCTCAAACCAATTCTTAGAATGATTGTTCCCAAAAAAGGGTAATTGCCCGTAATATGGAAAAATAATTAGTTGAAGATAATATTGTTAATTCTAAAATTTGAAATTTGAGATTGACAAATATGACGGTTTGACAGAAGGTAGCAATAGCGAAATTGGTTAACGCGCACGTCCTGGTTAGACGAAAGGTCTGGGTTCGAGTCCCAGTTGCGACCATTGTCTTTTTTCTGTGTCTTGTTCTCTATCATATTTTCGTTTAGATTTTATTATTTGTTATCTTCTTCTTCAACGAAAATATTTTTGGTTTGGTATGAAACAGTTAAATATGACCGAAGGGGATTGGGTCCCATTAGTTCAGTGGTAGAGCAGCGACCCGGTAAGGCTAAGGTCCCAGGTTCAATTTCTAGATTTGACCGTATCTTTATCAAATTTTTCTATTTCTTTTTTCGATTTGTCTCTAAGATTGTCTTCAGTGTTAAATGATGTTTCCTGATGAATGGGACGTAGGTAATATAATTTTAATCGATTTGGTAATTTTTTTCGTCGTTATGAAATGAAGACATATTTTCGACGCGCCGCGCCGCCCGTAGATATAGAATTTCAATAAGATATTCTGTGGCTTCAGATGTATTGAAATATATAATATCCAGTTATTTATTTTTTTCCTTTCAAATACTGTTGGCCTTATATTCATATCAATTTTAGTATGCATGCCGATAAATTGAAGATGAATACATAAATAGTGTAGTTATTTACTGAAAAAAAATATTCTGGAGTGTTTGGAAACTTTATGATTAAAATTTTGAAAATTCTACAAAAACCTATTGCTAAATTTTTCGTTAATAAGCTGTTTGTTGTTTGCCAATTATGTGTTTTTGAAATAGTTTTAAAAAATACTCCACAGTACGGAAACATTTTATTTTTTCATTTAAAGCATATCAAATTTAATAATGTTTTCTTAGGTTCTGCAAGAAATTTAGTTTTTATTATTGTGATACGTGTATCGGCGTTCAAGTCCATTATCAAACTGTTTGTGACGATTTTTTTAATGTGATTTTATTTACTTTTATCCTATTTTTATTTGTGCCAAAAAGTCATTAGCTAATCATTGTTATTTTTAAGTCATTAGCAATTTATTATTATGAAAACGAATTTGAAAAAGTGAAGTGGTAAATCCCTAAAATGCACATCTACCGGATCTGCCGGATTTGCCCTGATTATGGACACTACAACGCTATCCAAAACGTTGGCTAAAGAAGAAGGTAGCGCAACACGGCATAACACCCCAAAAACAAATAACGAAAATCCCTAAATTATCTCACGAATTTATATAATTCGTTTTTTTTAGGAGCGGAGATTATATATTTTTTCTCTCACTATTTAAAGTCAATAAAGTACAGATATGCAAGATAAATAGTGATAACAATAAAAATATAAAAAATATACAGACTATTAAAATATTACCATTTGTTATTTCGGCTACTGGCGTTATACCTAGCTCTCTCATTGAAAATTTAAGCATTTTAGATTTGTCAAAGAATTTATTTATAAAAATGCAAAAATCAGTAATTTTAAAAACATGTAGGATTACAAAAGATCTTTTAAATATTTATATTGAGGGATCAGTAGGATTTATAGGTCCAATTTTGAGTTCCACAGAGCCGAACCCTCTGATACGAAAATATCTGGAGTCGGTGAATTATTTTCCCATTTGGTTTCTGGTAGGTTGTCATGTTGTTCTTTTATTGATTTGTATTTATAATACTTATATAGTGCGATTGCATAGCGTGGATTGACTAGATGATCATTATTTGAGGAAGTGTGTGAAAGGGTTTAGTTTTTCCTGTGGGGAAAATTTAACCCGGACATTTAAATCTGGTGCGAAAGCAATATGTATTTTTTCGTTTAATGCATATAATAGTGGCACCTTTCATAGATACTCGCGTATTTGGCATAGTTACACAGCATTAACAGTATATTTTCTATTTAACTATGCCAAATACGCCGATACGAATAGCCATGTAAGGTACCACTATAAGAAATATTTGACAAAATATGGTATTAAAAAAAATTAAAAAGATTTTTTTTTAAACATAACAATTTGAAGAAAAAAATTGCGGCAATGGTGAAGATCTTGTCTATGAGAGATTATTTCAAGAATTAAAAGAATTTCCCCCTTTGAATCTAAACATATCGATCTGGGAAGAGATTTTATTCCTTTATGAGCTTAGTCCTACAGGCAGGAAGATGAATAATCTATGATGTCGCTGATGTGATGTGTTCGTGGATTTCAATAGGGGAGCGGGGCCGAGGGGTATATCTTCTTTAACTATATTTTTTAAGCTCTCTAACATTTTGTGCTTTCGAATTTTTTATAAAGCCCAACATGGATATTATTCAACCAGAACCCGATAGAAAAACAGTTAGATATCAAACGTTAAAAAAGTCATGTACCTCAGAAAGGTAGACACTTCAGTATCGCCCTGTTGTTCATAATGACCGTGTTTAGTGACTAGATCTTTTAGCAGCGTTGGGTATCCACCCAACCCAACAACTCTTCCTGTAGTAGTTCCACTAACTCTGAATAGATGGAATCATTGGGGACTCTTGTGCGGTATCAACATAAAAAATACGAGTGTGCTTTAGACCACACGACTGAAGTAAAACTTCTTTAGGTCCATCTGTGCGTAAAGAAGTTTTACTTCAAAAAGCTGTGCAGGTAAAGTTAGATATGAAAATAAATATAAACAGTTGTTGCTGTATTTCACGTACACCTGATTTCACGATTTTGTTTGCCGGGAAATGGTTTTATAACAGCAACGTGTTTGTAAGATTGTTTGTTGGAAACATATTGTTACAGAAATTGGATGACACCACCGGTTCCTGGAATGCTTCGTTTGGAGGCCTGGTAATCCCCGTCATCTCTTATTTATGTATGTTTCCTCGTTGATTAACACGGGGCTGAATATTAATGTGGTTATCAGACCTCTGAGTGTTACACGCATAATGTATTTGATAATAGAGTGGTAAGAACAAGAACATTTTGTGTTATGTCCCTGTTCCCTGGCAGAAACAATTTTTGTAATTAATAAACAATTATTTATCACATGTAATGACTGCAACCATTTTTACATAGGTAAAACTTGCAGTAATTTTGGAACGAGGATTAAGGAACATTTGAGATGTCTAATTAGCAATAATTATTCGGAATTTGCTAAGCATCTAATTTAATTTAACCTTTCATTTAATAAAAAATACTGGTTTTAAAAAAAAATTACACACTAACGTTAGTGGTTTTCACCTAGAGCTTTTAGAAATATTAGAAATTAGTAAAAATGTCAATAGAAATTTAAATATTATTAATAATCAAATAAATTTTGTGAATAACCCTATCTTAAGCATATTTCCATTGTAATTTTTTGTCTTTGTTCTTCTAAGCACCCCCTTTCCACCTCCTCCCCCCCCCTTCCCCCTGTTGATCTTCTAAACACCTCCCCTCTCCGCCTCTCTCCTCCCCCACTACTTCTATTTCTACCCACGCCTGTCTTTCTATATTTGATCATTTAGTTTTAGTACATATAATGCCCTGTTGAAGAGAAAATCGTTCTCGAAACATTATCAACGATTATCGTGGTAAAAACAAAGTGTTTTTAATTATTTCATTAATTATTTATCGTTTTGATTATTCAACAAGTGGAAATTTAATTTTGCGAAGAGTCTATTTGTTGAAATCTGTGAACTTAAATAGATTTGAGAAATCGTTGATTTGAGCTGTTTCTTAAAACGTAATAAATTTCATTATTTGTATGAAAGTTATGAGAAAAGGAAATTAGTTTTTTTGTCTGAAGCAGCATTTTCAGACGAAGCTTAACGTCCAATAACTATTTTAGATAAATCTTTACTACGAACTGGCCTACTTTATGAATATCTAAAATTAGCTTCGATTAAATTGAAGCTTTTTCTATCGTTTCGCTTCTATCGAATGAAAGCAATAATTTTAATTGCTTTATAAAAAATGTAAACGTCAATTACAAAAAATATTTTTTCGTTAATATGATTTTATAAAAATTTAATACCATAGCCAAGATTGTCTGTGACAGTTTGCATTGATTAGCTTTTTTTCTTAATATTAAATTAATCACAAAATTAATGAAAGCCACTTTTGCGCTTAAAATCGAACGCTTCTAGACTCTGTTGGCCAAGTGCTTTGTGTGCCTATTGCCTATATTCGTGGTGATATAAGGCAAACTAAAAATATAAACAATTTTGGCTTGTGGCTTCAAACGCAAGATGGCTTGCTTAATTATATTTTTCATTTCATTTTTGATTATATTTTTGATCATATTTTTATACTTGAATTGATTTTATTTTGTTTTTTAATTTTAATATTGAGATTATTGGCTTTGCTTTGAATTCCGATTTACATACACCAGATTTAAATGTCCGGGTTAATTTTTCCCCCCAAAAAAAAAAGGAAAAAAAGAAGGAAAAACTAAACCCTTTCACACACTTCCCCAAATGATCATCTAGTCAACCCACGCTATGCAATTGCACTATATAAGTATTATAAATACAAGAACAACATGTCAACCTACTAGAGACCAAATGGGAATATAATTCACCGACTCCAGATATTTTCATATCAGAGGGTTCGGCTCTGTGGCATTTCTAATTGAACCTATAAATCCTACCGATCCCTCAATATAAATATTTAAAAAATCCTTTGTAATTCTACATGTATTTAAAATGACTGATTTTTGCATTTTTATATACAAATTCTTTGACAAATCTAATATGCTTAAATTTTGAATCAGATTCCTAGGTATTATGCCAGTGGCCGAAATAACAAATGGCAATATTTTTATAGTCCGAGAATGCCAAATTCTTTTAATCTCCTTTCCTAAATCTGTGTATTTTCTTATTTTTTCAGAAATAGTTTTTTGAATATTACAGGAATTTGGAATAGCTACATCAATGATATAAGTTATTTTTTTAATTTTGTCATGTAAAACTATATCAGGTGTATTATGACTAATTGTTCTGTCTGTTAGTATAGTTTTATCATAATATATTTTATAAAATTCATTTTCTAAAAATGAATTTGGTCCATATTCATAATATGGTACTATATTACGGCAGTCAATCAAGTTATGTTTAATTACCAAACTTTGGTGAATTATTTTTAAAACCTGATTGTGCCTAAATGTATACTCGGAAGGCGCTAATATAGAACATCTCGATATAATATGTTCTATAGTTTCGGGAAAAGCCAAACATTTTCTACATAAATCATTATTTTATTTTTTAATTTTAATTTAATTTCTATTATTTATTTATTTATGTTGTGTGTGTTGAATTAGGGATTTGATTTAATTTATTTATGTAATTTAATTTATCTAATTTAATTTTTGTATTTATTTTATCTTAATTGAATTTAATTTTATATTTTATTTTCTGTTTTTTATATTGGAGGCACTGTTTTCAGCAGTGAACCAACTGCATTCCAGAAGAAATCCTCAAAGATAAAAGGACAAAATATACATTTTTTTTTTTAAATCTATTGATGAATATCTAAACTTTTTTATTATTATTATTACGAGGAAACTCTTCGAGTACATGATTTATGCAGTTTTTTTAATACGTTTAGCGTACAAGAGCCTCAACTGCCCGAAGCCAGTGGGACTTTGGAATCCCCAATAGTGGATAATATGTAGAGAGGCTGTAGGAAGTGGAAAAGCGAAGGAGATTAGAAAGATCGGAAAGTACCTGGATATTCTTATTAGATCTCGTAACTGAACAATGTAAAAAAAAAATTCAAGTAATGTTTTCAATCTGTATGGCGATATTTCACCGGTTTCATGTCAGATCTACCACGAATATTTTCGATTTTCAAACGATCGATAATAATAATAATGTACAGCGTAGTTTATGTTATTTTACTTCAAGTGTGCTTAACTAAAATAAACTTCAAAGTAATCCTACAGTGTTCTTAATGAGTCCTTACAAACTATTGATCAAATAATATGAAACAAAGAATATACAGCAGGTACGAGTATATACAAAGCAATTCAGAGAACAAAATTAACAACACTGCTGTTTTGGCACATGACTATAGATAATGATAAACTATAACATATATTTATGTTATAGTTTATCATTATTTATTATTTACAACTTAATCTTAAATATTTATTATTTACAACTTAATCTTAAAAACAAAACAAAAAAATACTTTATTTTATTTTGAATCAGATCTCAAAACTATGGTCACCCTAAAAGTCTACATTAATGTACTACCTAGCGCCATCAGTTTAGTGGGTACTGGGTACCCATAATCTCAATCTGTAAGAAATACAACAATATTGTTCTTTCAAAATCTGTATAATTTTGTGTTATTTTGTTAACTTGTATAATTATTGTTAACCTCAACACAGGCTTGTCCTAGTGAGGTAACAAATTGTATTGTAAACATTTTTACCTACAGTGTAAAGAAACAATAAATAAATAAATAAATAAATAACGGTGCTATTAAAACAAGAATAATTAAAACTAAAATATAATATAAAAAAGGAGGCTGTTTACGTTCAGAAATAAGAAATATTTCGAGTGCAAATTAAATATAAAAGTACAGTAAGGAAGAAATCGAAACCAAACAATTACCGGAAACTTGAGCACATGGATTATCAAAGTTATTGAAAAAGAGTTAAGATTCATGAATCGAATGATTTTTTAAATTTGTTTGTTTTTAAAGACCGTTTAAATTCAGCCAAGTTTTGGGTATCAGTAAGAGCTGAGGGGAGTTTGATGATGGTGCAGATGCTGATTTATTGTAATTAATTATATTATTAATAGCAAATTTTTAAAAATATTATTGATAGTGAACATAATGAGGTTGATAGTGAAATAAATGGTCGTCATTAATTTGAAAACACCTTGGAAAATTTTATCTCAACTAACATACAAATACAACCAGTCACCATAAAGTACAAATACAATTGGCCACCTGTTGTTATCTAAATGGTTAAACAATGACGCGAAACCGAATATATCGTCAGTATTTCTTACCTATTCTTTGATTTTGGTGACTTTTAAGATGGCTAAATTAATTTATTCGTTTTTTATTGGTTTGCGTCCAACTGAGTTTTTACACAGACATGGATAATATTATAATAACATACAGAAAATTATGAGTAATGAACTAATGTATAAAATTAAACAAAAATATTTTTATTATTTATTTTTGGGGTGTTATGCCGTGATGCGCTACCTCCTCCTGTAGCCAACTTTTCGGACAGCGTTACAGTGTCCATCATCGGGGCAGATTTGTAATTGTTAGTGGTGAAATGACAATTACAAATCTCAACAATTACATATCTGCCATGATGATGGACACTGTAACGTTGTCCGAAACTAAAGGAGGAGGTAGCGCAACACGGCATAACACCCCAAAAATACTTTTGGCCGTGAAAATCTAAAATCATATCTAAACAACAAAAAATCACATTTTTATTATCTAGCGCAGACCCGTTAAAATTAACCGAATATTATGATTACAATTTTTAAAACGACAATTGACATAATTTTATGTTAAAATATGTTAAAGGTAGACACATAATCGTTTATAACTTTATTACAATCAGTTTAATTTTTTTAAATAACACTTTAATTCAAAGTAAATCCGAGTTCTAGAGTTCATTGATCCACAGTTACAGATAGACATAATTTCGAAGTAAGGTGCGTAACGTACGAATTTTGGAGTGATTGGAATGGTTATTGGGAGTTATCATTGTTACGCTGACGTCTACTTGTGGCGGTCCGACGAAACTCCGTCTTTGACGGATTCAGCTTCAATCTGTTTGAGGTCGTCCAGCGGGATATTGCTTCTAGGCACTTAGTTATGCGAGTTTTTAAATTATCTTTTTCTTCTGATAAGCAGTAAAACTTAACTTAGTGGTCATCAGCAAAGCATTGAGAAAAAAGGCCAAATGATTCGATTATTGTAGCAACATCATTTGTGAAGCGGATGAAGAGAAGTAGGCCCAGAACGGACTCCTGGGGTACTCCAGATGAAAGGGTTGCTTAGTTTGATTGGTTTTCCCCCACCTTTACGGATTAATTAATGGATTAATTAATGGTTGCCCACTTATGATGTCAGCTAGCTGCAGTTTAAACCAAACGATTCTTTTAATCGTTTAAAAAGAAAATCGTGGACAATCGTGGCAAAAGCGGCAATGTCCAAAACTGAAAGGAGTGAAAGTATACCTGACTCGATAGCAAGAGTTATATCCGATAAAACACATAGTAATCCAGTTTCCTTTGAGTGGAACCATTTGTTTGAAGATGGGTATTTAGTTAGTAATTCGTTTGAATTTAAGTGGGGTAATATCTGTGAAGTAATGATTTTTTCTAAGATTTTGGATATTAATGGAAGATTTAAAACGGGTCGGTAATTATTCATGTTTATATTTTCAATAAAGCTAAATAAATGATCTTCAAAATAAAACAAAAGTATATAAGACTTTCCTGTAAATAAATACTGTGCTTTGACATAGTTTTTTTTTGTACGTAACGAAATGAGAGTCAATAATAAAATTAATGATGTAATTCATTTCCTTGTCAAGCGAAAAAAAAATCACTGTATTACAAAACACATTAAAACTGCGGCAAGTGCGTTGAACTACTAGCGAATCCACTGTAGATAGTCTAGATTCGTCGGCACACTACGGGTACAAACGTCGAAAATTGACGGTGGATTTCTTGGCACACTAAAGGTTGACCAAATTTCGTTTATTATCCTCAATTTAGTTAGAAAGGTACCTTTGACCTTTCCCTAAGACGGATTTGAGAAACTTACCTCCAAGTCAACTCAACAGTCTAGTTCTAATCTTCCCTATTTACAGGGATCGTGGGGTTTGTATCGAAATGTACCCGAGGATCTATCCTAAGGCGGTCCGCGCGGTACAATAATTATTATTTGCCCTTTAACCTAACCCAGTAAGTAAAATATTAACAAACTAACAATAATTAATAGTCCATGTTACTTTCTGGTGTGCCCCGGGGACCCTGTTTTATTTTACTTAAATGTCACGGAAACATGAAACTTATTTTATTAAATGTCGGCAAGATGGTTTTTAATTACATGTAAATAAAGTACTGTGTCTTAGAACTTTTTTTATTTTCGGGCTTTGTTCTTTGTTGATTTGTTCGATTTATTTATCTCAATGAACATTTTAAAACCATTTATTTTAATACGGTGTGCCGTGAAATCTCATATTTAAAAAAAATACATGTATTTCAAGCGACATATCTCATGACGCAAATTAACTTTGCAAGCTGAAAATAGTAGTAGACAGTTATAAGCTGTGCAAAGGATGCCAGAGCTTACCTTTTGAGAGTCACAAATTTTCTGTTGCATGGGTGTGAAGACGTCCCAAAAGCCTGCAAATTTTTTTTTGACATGAAAAGAAGAAAAAAAAATAATACACAGTTGGAAAGTTTTCTAAGAAGTTATATTCTCTCGAATACAATAAACATAAAAGGTTTCTTCGTAGATCTATCCTTCAACCAACTTGGAAACATACAAAACACCTTTGTTAAATTCGCTAAATCGTTATTTATGTGGAAGTACAACGGTAGAATATTCAAAGAAATACAGTTCACATTTGGATGTTGATTGAACGACAATACAATATGCTACATGTCTGTTTAAATAAACGAGAAGTTGACGTAAAATAAACTCACAGCTTAGTAATATGAATTTATAAGATTAAATATAAGAAAGATTTAAGTTCTTTTTTTTCACATTAGCTCCACACAGGGCTCTGAGTAAAATAATTTCCCTCAATGCCTGTGTCATCTTAGGGGATGCTATGGAGGGTATTTGTAAGGAAAGGAAGAGTAGAAAGTTCTGGAAAAGAAAGTACTATTAGATGGAAGTGCGTGGAAATCTCGGGGTCAGTGTGTCCAGGAGTGTCAAACTTATGAATCCAGTCAGATTGAGAGAGTTCGGCTGGAGAGGTCAACGGGTCTTCCTCAATTAGTCTCTCTCAATCCGGCCAGCAACGCAGCATTATAGCATACGTAATTTCTGTATGTATTATTTACGTACATTTCTCAGAATTAACTGTATAAATGCTTTTTTAAAACATTTTGGTATTGTGAAAAACCTGACTTTACTTGAATTCCTCCTTCTTACATCATTGAAAGTGGAAAAGCTTGCTTGTGAAATGATGCAGCACTTAGATAGTTAGGAAGGTTAGGAAGCCGACGCTTTTGACCACTCAACTACTAACCGATCTATAATATTATTATTGTATTATTTTGGTGCTCAAGCCTTTTTTACATGAAATATAAAGCTGTTAATAATATGAATTTATTTTACCTACTGTTTACAATTTAAAATGTATCTTTTACGAACAAATCATGACCCCTTTTTGTGAAATTTTAAAAAATCTCACTCGCTTTATAAACAAACGTAAAAAATAAAATATATGGACCAACAGGTAGCTAAGCATTTTTTGTGCTGAATACGTAAAGGATCTATTTGAATAATCCTCATATCACGGTATTTCACGTTAAACTCCTTTACGCGGCGCTGGGGGCAATTTAAATAAAATTAACATTTCAGTCAAATTATAAGGCTTACGTTCCAGTTTGAATAAATGTCTATACATTAAAACATAAACACACTAATAAGATGGAAAATTGCCGTGTCAGGAAAAGTAAACATTTGGATATTTTTAAAATCATTTTATTTAAACATTAACGATAATTTAAAAATAAGCGCATCAACCCGAGAAAGATCTTTTATATGGTTCTTTGAAAAAGCAAAATCTGGGGTCTTGAAATTTGCATTGATTTTTCCTGCCTCAAATTTCCTAGATTAACGGAAATATTTTTAGCTCTTAATTTGAAGTAGTTTTTACTTCACCAAATATATGTATACAAAGAGTGTGGGACTTAAAAATGTCACCGGAACCGAAAAATATTGGTTTACGAAAACATTTATCAAAAGAAAGTACATTATCTCACAGTCAAATTATAAATCTCCTTGGTCCCGAGGTAACTCTCGACTCACAATCCGAAGTTCAAACCCGGTTGCGGAAAAAAATTATTTGTGGTTTTTCGCAATTAAAATACTAAAAGATATTTATTACGCATTTGCGCACTCTGTACTACAATATGGAATCGTAGCTTGGGGGGGGGTGCATATAAATTATCCCTACTTCCACTGGAAACAATTCAAAATATATTGATAAAAAATCGTCTCAAAAAATCCCTGTTACTACCCAACAATAAATGTTTTCCAAGATTTCCCGGTTCCCCCACTTACAAAAATTTATGACAAAATTGCACTACTACAATTACATAAAGATTTATTTAATAAAAATAATACACCACAATTAAATATTAGCAAAAGAATCGTATCTTTTGGAGGACTAACCGTACCACTAGTACGAACCACAACAGCACAGTATTACTATATATTCAAAGGTATAAAATTATTCAATAAATTACCCCTATATATACGATCGGAACAAAACCAAGAAAAAAAATTAAATTAAAATACTCTAGTAACACCTCAAAACTTTACTTATTGTTTAGAAATATGTTTTTGCTTTATCAATCCTTTGAATCAATTATTAACTAATCTATAATTTTATTACTTGTATCGTATTTTCTCATACTAAAAGTTTTTGTAATATTTTTAATTTATAGAGATTTAAAAATATTTAGTTGTACTCTACTCTATTAGGAGAGTGATTGAAATATTGTTGTTGTATTATGTTGTAAAATTGTAACTTTATTAAATTTTTCAATAAAAAAAAATATAGGGAACGCAAACATACGGAACCAAAATTTTTACAGTTATATATATTCGAGGCAACGTACTGATAGATAAGAATTCGATGGATGTTTGTATTATGAAATTACTCACGGATGGAGTTACTTTTGGATTGAAATTGGGTATGGAAGGGCTAATCTATAGTTATTATATCGATGAGTTTTTACCATGCGGTGTAAAGCTTTTAAATATCCAACTAACTGGCTAAAATATAGTCAAATTCCAAGAGTAGTTTGTTCCATATTTTTCATTTCTAATCTCGGGCGGAGTTGAGTTTAAAGATAATAAAATATAGCAACTACATTATATAGGACTATACGGTGTAGGGCCGCATCAAGTAATAAAACCAAAATTTATCACCGAAAAAGGTCGTCATTACGTTCCGAAATAAAGGAAATTTTATTATTTTTGTAAAAAAAATATCATTTAGTAATTTAATTTATTTTAATTTTAATTAAATACATATATATCATTGTCCATGCATAAACATATTACATATATCAAAAGAATATCTATGGAACATTGCAAAGCGTACAGAGCCCACCCCGAGTCGATAGATTGGTTTAGGTTTCCCGGAATCCTATTTTTAGGACGATCTTTGCAAAGGAGCGATTTTTGTTGGATTTGGGAATTTGTATGTCTACAGAACCCGGCCGAACATTGTACCTCGAAAATTTGACCTCTTTTCATCCATATAAAAATCCGGTCGATACAAAAACGTTTGGTTTTGCGTGGTCCTACCCGGGACCTGTGTTATTTTTCGATCTAAAGCGAGGTAACTGACCCCTTATTGACCATGGAGTATTCCACGGTAAGTGCGCCGTTTGTCTTTGTACACCTGGCAAATAACAATAAAGTCCAAACACGGTCAAAACAAACCGAAACTGATGCCGGTGGAGAGCTCTATGATAAATTTATAAAATATGTCGACAAAAAGATGGAGGAATTAAAGCAACAGCTGTTCAAAAAAATTGATGATGAGACGCTAAATGTAAGAAAAAATTTAGAATTTGATTTATCAGATATGAAAAAAAGTGTTGACCTTAGCCGTCAATATCTCATAAACATGACAGAAAAAATTGATGAAGCAAGCAAATCTCTGGAATTCGAAGATAGACAACATTTGAAAGAAAAAATAAAGAAACATGAACCGATTGTTATAATTAAACCCAAAAATCATGAACAAAAAAACACAAAGACACAAGAAGACATAAAGAACAATATAGATCTAGTTGATGTGGGCGTGGCCGGAATCAAAAATTCCAAAAAAGGATCTGTCATAGTGGAATTAAAGAACACAGAGGCAACAAAAAAGATCCAAAAAGAAGTTATCACTAAGCTTGGGGATAGGTATGATGTTGATATTCCTAAACCCAAGAACCCAACAGTAAAAGTGATAGGAATTACGGATAAATATACCGCTGAAGAAATTGAAAATAAAATAAGGATGCAAAATGAATATATAGATAAGGAAAATTCAAAAATATCAGTCAAATTTATAAAAGAAAATAAAAAAAGTAGTGGATATAATAACTTTACTGTATTCATAGAAGTAGATGGAAAAACACACTCTAAAATGTTAGAAGAAACGAAAATAAATATTGGATGGAATAGATGTGCTGTCTACGATCATCTCTCAGTTTTGAGGTGTTTCAACTGCAACGGATATAGACATAAAGCAGGTGATTGTAGAAATAAAAAAGCATGCGGAAGATGCTCTAATGCACACGATACGTCTGAATGTAAGGAAGATATTGACAAAATCAAGTGTGTGAATTGCAAACTCACAAATGATAAACTTTCATTACACTTAAATGATAACCACCATGCGTGGAGCAAGGAGTGTCCCATTTACAAAAGAAATATTGAATCGGAGAAGAGAAAAATTGATTTTTTAGGATAAAAAGAAAAGCAACCATATACTACTTAAACATTTCAAGTCTTTTGGCTCATGTAAATGAAATTGAAGTATTATTACAAGAACTCAAACCAGAAATTTTAATGTTAAGTGAAACGTGTATAACTAGTGATATTTACGATTCTGAAGTATCATTTATAGGATATTCAACTGTAAGATGCGATTCATTTAGTCGGCATACGGGAGGAGTTGTTATGATTATAAAAAATAGTATATCCTTTAAATTAATATCAAATGAGGTGTTTGATGAAAAAAATACTTGGATACTGGCAGTGCAAATAAGAAAAAACTTGATAAAAGGAACATACGCTGTATTATATCACTCACCAAACCAAAGCCATTCAAAATTTTTGGATTTCTTCGAAAGTTGGTGTACTAAAAACATGAAAAATCAAGATTTATTTTATGTAACCGGTGACTTTAACATTGACATGAAAGCCACAAATCTCTGCAGTAATAGACTTCAAAGTTTAGTGAATAATCTAGGACTGAAACAACTTGTGACCAAACCAACTAGAATATCAAATACATCAGCAACCATTATTGATTTAGTAATAACAAATAATTTTTACTTGAATGTTAATGTTACGGATACTCCAAAAATATCAGACCACGAAAATATATTAACAATATTTGAAACGAGTATAATTAAAAATGAATCAAGGGAAATTACATATAGAGATAAAAGGAAATATGATCAAACAAACTTTTGTGAAACTTTACAAAATAGTATTTCTCAAGTTACCGAATCAAATGACCTAAACGACAAAGCAGAGAACTTCGTCAATATTTTGACTACAGCAGTCAATAAAATTATGCCAATGAAAGTGGTTAAGTTTAAAAACACGAATAAATGGTATTCAAAACCGTTACACAACCTTCAGCAAAAAAGAGATAATGCATATAAAGCGGCAAAATTGGAACCATCAGACGAAAAATGGAATGCATATAAAAAAGTTCGTAATATTTACTCCAAACAAATTAAACAACATAAATGCGATTATTATAAGCAAAAATTAGAAACACAACAGAATGAACCAAGAAAACTTTGGATAACACTAAAAGAAATCATAAAGGGTAAACAAAAAGAAATTGTTAAGTCAATTGATTTCCCAGATGGAACTGAAGAAGAAGTAGAAAAGATAGCGACTAAATTTAACAAGCATTTTATTTCGAGCATAGATCTTATAATCGAAAGTATTCCACAACATCCTGAGAACCAACTAGACGAGCCTACACGCACCCATGAAGAATTTAAATTTAAAAATATAGATTTACCGTACTTGAAGAGGGTGTTGAGTAATATGAAGTCGAAGGAATCCCCAGATGGTATCACAATAAATATAATCAAAGACTCTATACATATTATTGGCGAATCGATGGTCCAAATTATCAATGAATCTTTGAATAGTGGAGTATTCCCCAAAACTTGGAAGACATCTGTAATAACTCCTATCCCGAAAATTGATAACCCAAAAAAATTTGACGACTATAGGCCGATCAATTGTTTACCCAAATATGAACAAATACTGGAACACATTGTAAAGGAGCAATTAACTGAATTTATTGAGGCCAAGCAGATATTAGTTCCACAACAATCTGGTTTTAGAAATAAATGTTCGTGTGAAACCGCTATTAACTATGTAGTAGATGAGTGGAAAAATTTTAGAGATAAAAAAAGTAAAATTATTGCAGTATTTCTAGACTTAAAGCGGGCATTTGAAACAATCGACAGAGATAGATTAATCAAAAAATTAAGTAACATTGGAATTAATGGTAAAGAAAGTAAGTGGTTTGCAGATTACCTATCAGAAAGAACACAAATAACAAAATATGGTGGTATAACATCTGAACCACATAGTACTAATAAAGGCGTTCCGCAGGGTTCTGTCTTAGGTCCATTGTTGTTCATTATATACATGAATGATATTATCAAAGTGTTAAAGCATTGTTCAATTAAACTATTTGCTGATGATACGTTGTTATACATAGCCAGTAAAAATTTACAGGACGCCATTGAAAAAATACAAATTGATTTAAATTATGTAGCGTTTTGGCTTCACCAAAACAAACTGAAACTGAATGTAGCGAAAACAAAGTTTTTAATTGTGGATAGCCTAGGTGGAAACGAGCAGGCAATACTAAAAATTGATAACGAAAGCATAGAAAGGGTTAACAGTATTAAATATCTGGGTGTAATATTGGATGATAAATTGAAATTCGACGAACATTTAGAATACATAACAAAGAAAATTGCTAAAAAAGTTGGATTCCTAAAAAGGATCAGAAATAACTTGGATCTGAAGACAGCGCGCCTTGTTTATAATTCTATTGTAACTCCGCATTTAAATTATTGTTCTAGTGTTTTATTCTTATGTAACGAAGCCCAAAATAATAAACTACAGGTTATACAAAATAGGGGGATGAGGATGATTTTAAAATGCAACATTTTTACTAGAGTTAAAATTATGTTACAAAATTTAAATATGATGACTACAAAACAACATATAATATATAATACATTAACAATGATTTACAAACTTAAAAATAATATGCTCCCAATTTATCTGCAGAATACTATTGTGTTTCAAGAAAATGTTCACAATTATCCTACGAGAAGACGCGGAGACTTTAGGCTTCCCAAAACTAAACTTTCGTGCACACAAAATAGCGCATTTTATAAAGGGCAAAAACTATATAACAGTCTGCCAAATGTTGTAAAGGAAGCCTCAAGTCTCAGCACTTTTCGAAGGATATGTGCATTATATGTAAAAAATAGTTTTTGATTATTTACCAATGTTATTCTCATATCTTATTCTTTTATAATGTATTTTTGTCTAGCTATCTTTTTTATTTAGTATTCTTTTTTAAAATGTATTTGTAAATGTTACTGTACATACTTGTTAATTGTATTTTTTTATATTTTCCCACTAGATGTATGAAAATATTTACGTACATCTAAATAAAAATTTCAAAAACAAAAACAAAAAAACCTGCCGTTACTCATTGGTAGAAAAATGATAAAATAAATACTTTCTACAAATTGATTGAATTGCTAATTGGAACTGTTTTTCTTTTCAAAAATAAATTTCAATGGTTTCAAAGAATTTTACATCCTGTAGATATTAAATTGATTTGAGAAAATTAAACTTTAAAAACAGCGGAGAATTGAACGAAAAAATGTTAGAGAAAGAAACAACATCCCATGATTTACGTGACTGGATTGCACTCTTGCTGAGTATTTCTGGACTGAAGTCCGCATGGTGAAGTTAATCTCAACCTTGCTATTAAGGGGGCCTCCAGAAAAGAATAAAAACGTGTTCACAACTGTAACTTTGACTATACGAATTAAACATAAATGTTGAACGTTTCGCAAACTCGCTCTCGCAAACTCTCCAACCGGGAGCATCCAACTACCGACAGAGCGGTTCCCAGGGGAAATATTAATCCTGACCTAACGGACTACAACGGCGGACATTGCTGCGAAAAGCTCTGTCGGGAGTTCCACAGAGAACATTAACCGGGCCACTGTTGCAAGCTGTGAAGTTTAGCCACCATATGACGGTCGGGGAAGATCGACATGCCTCCGAACTTGGATCCGGTTAACCAGTAGAACATGCAACCGGGTTTGAAAAAGGAGTGTATGACCTTGTCTGTTGTGTAGACTCTGGACGAGACTATCCAAGAGAAACCACGACTCTGTGTACATGGTATCTTATCGAATCCGCTACGTCCCGGGATCCTTTTGGTGCTTCAGTAAAAGATGCGCTGATTTTTACCAACCATAATCCAAGCAAAAACTGCGCAACATCTGAGTAAATTGGTAGCACTCGTGATTTATTTCTTGGGAAAAGTCTCGCTAAATATCTAGAGCAGGTATTATAGTTTGCTGAATTGACTAAATATAATTTTTCCTCTCGACATTAAAAGTAGGTACATTCACATTATGAAAATGATCTAAAAGTGGAAGAATGCAGAGAAGAAGCAAATAAAGGAATAGGAAAAAAATAAAGAAGACTTGGAAAAAGAAAATATTTGTAAGTAAAACCGCTTCGAATTAATCTTAAAAATATATATATATTAAGTTACCGAACCAACGCGATCATTTTTACTAGCTCTTTTTTAGTTTTCAACCCACGACTTTTGGCCCAAAATACCTGTACCCAACTACATTTTTAGGGGTTTTCTTGAAATAGCTTTCCGATTATAAATTTATTTGAAATTTTAGAATTCTTTCAATAAAAATTGTATTGAATTTTCTAGAATATAAATAGAATTCATACATGAATAACCCGAGTTTAAAGAGCTACGTACTTTGCCCGAAATAAGGGTCACGTCCATTATCCGTAATTACACTGCGGTTATTTGCGGGCAAAGTGCTGAATTATCTAGATTTAGAAGTCATTAAATTAACAACTTATCGATTTTCGAGTAGCTCTATCCAACTCAAAAATACCTGTTCATTATTCCATTTTGTTTTGTTTGATTACTAAACTGGGAAATATGTATTTTTATGTAAGGTTTTGGACAGCATAAGATCTAGGACATTTTATTTTTTTTATCAATGTTATACTCCTAACTTAAATTTAAATTTGTTTTCACAGATAATGTCTTTTAAAGTTTTCAAAATCTCTTGCTCAATCAATCTATGGACGGTCGAGTGTGACATCGTGTCGATACAGTTTTGTCATTTGACAGACACAGCAGGTACCTACTGAATTTTGTATGCAAGAAACTTTTTTTTATTCTTTAATTTCATATCATTTTAATTGATAACGCAATGTAAAAAATCATTATCGTGTTACTATTGTTTTGCGCTTTATTTAACGAAAAGTAAAAATACAACCACACTCAAATCAATTTTCTGTGTTCCTGGATGTCCCGTAATTAATGATAGTTTTGTTAAGTATCTAAAAATAATATTAAAAATAAATAATATTATGTAGCTTAAATGGCCTAAATGAAGTTTTAAAAACCAAACAAAAAATAGATATTAACTACAAAACTGGAAAGAATCATGTCACTCAGTTTTTCTTGACTTCAAAAGCCGCCGATCAATGAACACCAATATTTGACATATTTTTTTTATATATTATGAAAACTAAATTTCATTATTTTGTGCAAAAACGTTACATTCGCAGTATTTCAGAACGACTTATCATAACACATATTTTTTGAAGAGAGCGTTCTTAAAAGTAGTAATTTGCTTTTGACCAATAGTTATTTAATTCTAAGTATTCACTTATTAAATTTCAGAATCGGAAAGAGGGTAGGTATACTCTGACCCCAGGTGTGATATTTGAAAGGGTCCTGAATCGGCCAGCTAGTATCACAACTAGCGATAAAAGCGCCAGCATTGTTTGGCTTCGCCTATTTGAGCATATTGCTCGCCATACGTTCTCATTTTGACACTAGTGTAAAGTGCAAACGATCCTAAAATTAAAATAAAAAATAATACAAAAAAAAATTCAACGAATATTATTTGCAAGTGATTTATTTAGGTACCTATTATCGATAAACGTCGGGTGTTGCCATAGAAATGTTTTGTCAATATACTTAAAAGGGAATAACCAGACAAAACCGGAAATACTCGTATGCAATTTTTAAATCAAATTTTTGACTTATTGACTCTTTTCCACAAAAAATTATTAATTGATTTCGAAAGCCTGTTCTTTTATCTAGTAAAGCTATGTTTTAAATTTTGAAAAAGACATGTTTATTTTTAGTACAATAAGGTTTTACCGTAAGGTCGTCGGCAGATTTGTTAAATTTTTAAACAAAATTGTATTATACAACACATATTTCAAATCATATAATCATGCAGTAAAATAAATCAATAAATTATCTGGGAAAGCTACTTTTCATAATTTTAATTTAAATAAAATCATTTACAAAAAGATTTGCACTCGTGTGTTGTTACGAAAATACTTCAGTTTGACTATTTATTTACGGTCTTACAAACTAATACATTTAAGATTTTTCTTGCATTCTTATTTTGCTTAGAGGTTATTGAAAAATTATAAATACTTATGGTCAAAAAATAATTACAAAAAGTGCATAATTTCAATAGTTTTATCATCACGCCTTTCAGCACTTTTGAATGTGGGTATAAATTAAAGCAAATTTTTAATGAAATAAAATCGATATTGATTTATTATTTTAAAAAGCTGGTACGGAGAATAGTTAATCTTTCTCATCGAAACCGCCTTATATGATCGTAAGAACATCTTTCTACGAAATTTGGATTCTCGGCCACTGGTTGGTTAATGGCCCATAAGCAAACACATTAATCAGACAATTCAATAAAAGTTTTTAAGATGAATTAATTCTTATTTCATGAAAGAAAAAATCGCATATTTTGAAAAAAATATGCGCATTTACGATAGTGTTTATAAAAAAAATATCAAATGGATGCCAGGCGAAAACACTTCGTCCTTACTACGCTGTTAACACAAATCTTCTTTGATAATAGGGTTTAAAATTCTTAAGCACTTAAAACATTAAACACTTCAATGGGTTTTCATGAAAGCATAAAGTACCGAAAGGTTCGACGTGATAAATATTTTAATGCTTCTATGCTGTGTTCCAAATTATTAAATTTATCGACGGTGTTCATCTTTTCTTCGAGATCTGGATAACCTTTATTAGCATTTTCTGAAAGTGCACGAAACAGCTGAAAGGATATTTAACATCTATTATGTAGGAGGCTAATGGCGCAGTCACTCATCTTATACTGGGCACACATTGGGGGCAAATGAAAAATCAGCAAACAAAACCTCGCGAAAAACTGAAAAATAAAATCACTGAACAATGGTTAGTTTAGATGCATCTTTGAACAGTTTTTCAATAGCGACCAACAAATTCACGTTAATTTCCATCGCAATATTTCGCTGATCCTGTTATAAGAAATGTATTAAATAAATTGGCTTGCAAATGAATCGATTTACACTCTCCCGCCGACGTATTATTGGCGAAGATGGATTATACGAAATTATTATAATAACATGTGTAATATTATCCGAGTGGGAACATACTTTTATCTCACCCAATAACGTGCTTACTTAATATAGAAATGAGAGTCTAAGAGATCATAAATTTTTAACCGAAATTTAATGTCATGCCTTTACTAATTTTTTCTTTATTCATTGCTTTGAAGGTTACATAATTTGTGGATTTTTGACCACCATGCCAGGCACATGCCCGTGTTATGGTGGTCGATTAGTTTATCATTGTGTCCAGTTCCGAAGATCACCATCTAATTGATACGTTTCCTGTTACCAGTATTCAAATCGAATAAATACACTTTTTATAAAATAAAAATTTAAAATTGAAAATAGTAAACAATAATTTTTCTTTTTTGTTCATATGAGGCGGATACTTTGTGATGTAACATTATTAATTTAAATTAAACAATAACTTTGTAAACACCACTTTTATTTTTTATACTTTATGTCGACCGGGTTTCGCTACAATTGTAGCTTCTTCAGGGCAGTGTAAATACTCTACTAACATTAGTAGAGTATTATACGCCAGGGCAGTACTCTACTAACGAACCCGGTAGGCATAAAGTATAAAAAATAAAAGTGGTGTTTACAAAGTTATTGTTTAATTTAAATTTAAAAATTTTCTATTTTAAGTTTAAAAAATGAATTATAATTTTCTAAGCGTGGTGCCCACATACATTCATCGGTTCCATGACAGTTGTTCTGACGACAATTGATACCCCGAAAGTTGGTCCGCTGACAGTTTTTCCCTCCGACAATTGATACCCAGACAATTGATCCCCCGACAGTTGATCCCCTGATGGTTGATCCCTCCGACAATTGATCCCTTAAAAGGTTATTAATTTATTCAGGTAAGTTTGCAAAGAGGATATACGGCCGTACAACTAAAGTCGACATACCTACTTATATCTGAAGATATCTTGAGTGAAAATCCGCTACAAAAATATTGTTACAAACAATAATTACCGAAGGAGCATGGGGTAATAACAAAATATGAAATACTTATACGTGCAGTCGGCTTAGCAAAAAACCGCCAAGGAACCCTTCTTGCATGTATTATAACCTTTTTTATCTGAATATATAACGTATAATATAAAGAGTCCCAACTGTTCCCAACCGTCTCCGGCAAGTGAGACTAGGGCATCCCCAATTTCGGTATGTTGTGAGGCTGAAGGTAGTGGGGAGGGGAAGTAGATGTGGAAAATGTACCTGGCTATTCAGATCTAGTCATCAATCACGGCTAAAGCCATTTCAAGTAATAAGTCTAAACCAACATACACTATACACCAGCGTAAAAATTTAAAAAATCATAAAATATAACTTTTTTATTTGACTATAAAACAAGAGTCCCAACTGCTCCCAACCATCTGGAGCCAGTGAGAATATGGCAACCCCAATTGTGGTATGTTGTGAGGCAGACGGCAGTGAAAGGGTAGGGAAGTGGGAGCAGGGATCAAATGTCAAGGGGATTAACTGTAATTCGGATCTACTGTCGGAGATATAAACTGTCGGGGGGATCAACTTTCAACGGACCAACTGTCGGGGGATTAATTGTGGCTGGACCTAGTGTCGGATCGGATCCACATTCATCGTGTTTATTCCTTTGAACTTACATATTTATTAAATCATTTACCACAATAATAATCACTCTCTACAAGAAAAGTTTGAGGCGCATCTAGGAATTGAACCCAGGATCTCAACAAAAATGTGAAACAAAAAAGTCAGCAAAAGGTTCTGGATTCAAATCCTAGATGCGACTCAATCTTCTTCTGTCTTTTCTATTTCACGTTTTTCGTTTTAGAGTCGTTAATATTGTCTTCAATGTTCATGATTAAATGTCACTATTTAAGGTTTTACTCATCAAGTTATTCTATCATAAAAATATTTGTTTCAGCTTTTTTCTTTTTGTTTTCTATTTATTTCATTAGATCAAATTTTAATATCAGAACTCCGTGGGTGTGTATAATATATGAAATGAAATAAATTTCAAAAATATATTATGAATGTAATCAAAATTTTCATAACAACAAATAGTTTACCCACTCACGAGCAATAATCTCTGGAAAGATTGTTGAAATTTCCCTCAAAATAATGAAACGCTTAAAGGGAAAATGTGAACTTTGTTTGAGAAACCTCCCCAGATGACCTGAAAGTGTTACGTTGGCACGGTGGCCCACAGATGACGTCACGGGATGAAAGGGGAACGAACCCCGGGCGCCGCGGTGGCGCCAGGACTGCACGTATACTCTCCCACACACACAATGGATGCATCCAGAACAATCCCGAGTGGTCCAGAACTCTGACGTCGGCATCGGCGTCGGATATATCATGTTTCATTTGGAAATTATCCGCGATTTATGGCATGTCCTCTCGGTTTTAATCTCATGGGATTTAGGGTTATTTATGCGGCAAAGGAATCGTATAAAAGGATGGCGTGTTTTGAAAACGTTTTATTATTTAGCTTGACCCATCTTTAAAAATCCAGTATTTTTTTTTATATTTAATTTTTATATTTAACATTGTCGATGCAATGTGAAAAAATTGGTAAATAATAGCAATATATGTATTGCAGCTACGTATTGTTTTCCTGCAATGAAAATGTATTACGATAAAAATACTATTTTGCGATATTTAATTTTTTAAATTAATAATTTCAATCATGGTTTGATAAATAATCTTTAATCCGGAATGTGGAGAGGGTGTAGCAATTGACTCACTCCATATATTTTATATACTAATAAATTCAAAATATGATAAATCTATAAATCTATCTTATATTATTATTATATAAATAAAAATGAATCGCCGAAATGTATGTACGCGCATAACTTCCAAACGACTGCACCAAATTGGATAATTCTTTTTTTTTGTGTTCATTATTGTCAGGACAAGGTTTGTATAAAACTACTGGTAAGCTCTGGCATTATGAAATTTGTATAAAAAAATTGCAATAGGTAGCACGCAAGCTGTTTGAAAACTGAATGGACCGGGAATGAATGTATTGAATGCGGAAGGGGGGAGGGGACCTCAGGTAGGGGGGAGGGGGGAGTGGAATGGGGAGAGGGAAGGTGGTGGAAGTGGATTGGGTAAGCGAGAAGGAAAGGGAATGGGACGAATGGGAAAGGACACGCAGGGAGAAACAATTTCTTTATTAAATGGCATAGCAACGCATGCCGGGTACCAGCTAGTGTATTATAAATACAAAAATCTCGCGTCACGATGTTTGTTCGAGATAAACTCCGAAACTACTTGACCGATTTTGATGAAATTTGGCTTACTGTCTTGAATTTGGTCCAAAAGATAGTAGGATAGATTTTATCTAGATTATTGACCTCAATATTTGTTATTGCGAACTAAATGTTCATTAAATAGTTGTTATGAACAATGCTCTGTAATTATTTGTAAGTTCCGTAAGTTTCTAACAGATGACGGTGTGAGTTAATTTATCGATACAAAACTTAGATAGATGGCGTTGTGTTTTGTTAGCCCCAGCAATGCGTGAACGAGTCAGCTAGTATATATATCAACTTAAAGATAATAACGAATTTGTTGGTTAGTTAGTTAGGAGTGTTTTGATGAGTAATAGTGCCAATTGAGTTTTTCAGTATTCTTTAATGATGAAACGGACAGCGGGATTTCTTGATGGGGGGACTCCTGTCCCTCATTCTTATTATCTTCATTCTTTTGGAGCAAAGCCCTTTGAAGGCCACTCACTTCTTCGTAAAATGGAAACAGCTCTTACTTTACTTATCTGGGGTACCCAAAACATGTTCAGATGGTGTGATTGTATTGTATTAGAAGTATTGCACGAAATATTATATTACATACTCATTTCTGAAACAATTAACTGTCATCAGTTGAGCACTTTTCTTTAATAAGTTCTTAGAAAAGGTGGTATAATTCAGTTACCAGACAAATACAAAAACACTTTTCTTTATGCTTTCATCTTTGAAACATAATCTTGTTTTCTAAAATAATTATTATCCATCAATACTCTTGTAAAAGTGTATTCTTAGTAAAGATTTAAGATGGAGAAAATTTGTTTGTAAGTTTTGTTTATTTTATAAACTCTTCAAAATCAGTAATTAGAGTCCTAAGTGCTTGTATATGGTATAATAGGATGGGGTGGTGTTTATAAAACCCACACATAACATCTCTCGATATCTATCTTACAAATCATCAAAATAATGTAAAGAAAATCATTTTTATATTCTTCCTTTTTGTTCCTTTTTTTTAAAAGAAATACAAACATTCCCGGGTTACGAATAACCCAACAATGTTTAAAAATCTTCTTCTACCACCACAGACAGTTTGTGTCGTGATTGAAGACTTAGCCAGCCGAGGAATCGAACGACGCCCGGGTGATACTCAAACGCTATGCCCACCCAGCCATTGAGCGGCCTTATATTTATATATCTTCTGAACTTATATTTAAATAATTCTTGGTTAGAAAATTAAATACTCTGTTCCCGCATCACTCAACTTTACAAGTGTATAACTAAGATGTTTTAAACAATGTATGGATGTATGGATGTTTGTTACTCTTTCACGCAAAAACTAGAGAATGGATTTTAATGAAACTTTACAATAATATAGCTCATACATCAGAATAACATATAGGCTATAGCTCAGAGCTCTGGCATTATGAAATTTGTATAAAAAAATCAATAGGTGGCACGCGAGCTGTTTGAAAAATGAGTGTAACGGGTATGGAGAGGTTGGAGGCACCCCCCTCCGCGAGGAGGGGAGTAATGGCGTGGGTAGGGGTAGGGGGAGGGGGGAGTGGAGTGGGGATAGGGAAGGTAGAGTGGAAACCCCCCTAAGACTATGCGAGCGAAGCCAGTGGCAAAAGCAAGTACTAAATTATAATGAAAACGAAATGTTTCATATATTATTTACTATGATATCAATCGTTTATATAATTTGTACAGATAAATTTCAAACATCTGTAAAAAATAGACTGTTGTTCATATATATTTTAAGAGATATGAGAAAAAAAATTTTTTGTTCAATTTTTATATCCCTCAATTTACTGTTGTCAGACACTTATGGATACATGAAAGCGGAGAACCCCTTAACCCAGTTTACAAGAAGAGATAAATGATAAAAAAATAATTTACTGGCATCCATAACTCAAATATGGCAAAAACGTGGCTTTCAATTTTCCGTGGGTGCTCCCAATATTTACGGTGACAAATAGTGTCAGCGGTGATCAAGTGAAAAGTTGAACAAGGATGAAAATAAAGTTTTTCGGAATTTTCATAATTTGGTGGCGTGTTCTTTCTGTAAATTCGGATTACACTCATATCATATAAATAACTTTTTTTTACCTTAAATTTAATTGCTGGTTAATACACATTTCAATTATTACATAATTTATTTTATTTACGGCACCACTAGATAATGTTCGTTCCGAGGCTTTTCCCCTAAAAAAATTTTTTCAGCTTTTCGAGATTTATCAGAAAACTTTTTATTTAACCTATTTCAAGCATTATCAAACTGCGTTGCAGAGTGGAAATCTCGTAGACTTTGAACCCAGTGCAGACACCCGACAAGGACAAATAAAGTTCTCACGCGAATTTCATGAAATAAGTAAAATCTACTGTTGTATTCGCAACTCGTTCCAGAATAGAAAAAACTTTCTGTGGCATTGTGATGATCAAGTACAATCAAAACCTTGCGTTTCTTGAAATGGCTTTAGCTATGATCGTTAATCTGGTCTGAGTAGATATGTACTTCCCAGTGTTTCTTTTCAACATCTCCTCTCCTTACACCTTCCTAAATTTATCAAAGATGCTATTGTAATTTAAGTGCCACCGGGCAACTCAATTCTTGTTCGGCATTATCGAAAAATAAATGTTTTCATAAAATAACAATCGTTTTGACAGAGTTTGCATAAATGAATTCTGAAAAATTGCCATCCCAGATCCTTTTCCATTGATCAAATAAAAATGTTAGACCTTTTAAGTGTTCCTGAAGTTTTTCGTTTCAAGAATTCTGAGAAAAAAATAATTGGCGAAACGGGATACAATATTATTAATGTAACCTTGTATTCCAATGTTGAATTATGTTTATTTTCTATACAGGGTGTTACGGGATGTACTTGGCTTGCTTTTAACAATGATTCCTGACATTATTTGGAGTAAAAAACAAAAATAAATTTTGTCTCGTGTTTCATATCATATCATAGTGTTTCCATACAAACGTAAAAGAAGTATTGAAAATCCGTAAGTCTAAGCTTTAACTTTAGGGTGCACAGTTTGCAGTTTACACCCGTGTGCAAGCGGGTTCCCCACAGAGCATCGGACTATCCCTTTTATATTTTATTTTAAGGTTTTGTTATTCAATTTTTTTTCTTCAAAATCTGACAATTCTTTCTTAACAAAAAAATTCTTTCACATTTCAACACCGAGTAACCAAATAAACCCTCACCTTGACGCTAACTGTCCAACGCTACTAGTTGTTTTTTTTAAGGTAAATTTAGCATAATAATTTTTTTGGTTACTAATAATAAACATTTTTTAGTAACCAAAAAATATCAGGAACCAGTGGTTAAAGTAAGTCAAGTACCAACGTTCCTTAAAACCCTGTATAACTAACTACCCTGTATTTATACACTCAGGCCTGTCTACCTTTACAACAAAAAACGGGTTTTTAAAAGCAAAATGATTTTAACTTTGACAGAAATGTGGAACGCGAGTCAATTTGTTCGATTTCTCTGAAGAATGAGTGCAAACAGATTTTTTTTTAAATTTAATGGATATGATAACATTTCGAACCGCGGTGGGGGTGGGAAGTTAGAGCGCGTATATTATATTCCGTCCATACCGTAAAGAAAAAGAACTTTTTTGTTACTACCTTGATTTAAATAACTCGTTATTGGTAGGAAGTTTGCGTGAGTGTGTTTGTGTAAAAGGCTTGAATTTTTAATGATATCTTACACGCTTTATAGATTAACATACTAATCTTGAACAAAGAAAATATGAAAATAATGTAGTCAGATTATCTCAACATTTGGCAGTAATAATTCGTATTTAATGGCTCTTGAAATTTTAATAAAATTCAAGTAATCAGATTAAAAATCTTTAACAAAATAACGCTCTTAAAACAGATTAATTTTAATACCACATTATTATAAATTTACGAGTATAGGTCGAGGGATAAGGTGGATATAATTAAATTCCGGCGTGTGCAAGTAAATTTTATTTGATTCATTTATGTTATGTTACTTAATTAAATATAATATATGGTATATTTGCAACCCCTTCCAGTGGAAGACAACTTCAATATCGCGTCGGTGTAAGACCACTGTACAGAATTGAAACGTTGCTTGAAATGGCTTTAGCCCTGTTTGGTGACCAGATCTGAATAACCAGGTACTTTCCCACCTTACTCCTCCCCATTTCCTTCTTTTCCTCACTACCTTCAGCCCGCAACATACCCCAATTCGGGAATGCCACTCACTGTATTTCTATATTTAACAGAATCACTCTTTAAATTGTTTCCAGTACCAAATGTCTATGACATATTCAAGCAAGCTTCCATTGTAAAAATGTGTAAAGAAAAAAATAACAAAGAATATCAAGAATTTTATAAACTAATGAGAAATGGAAACCAATTTATTACACCTAATTTTAAAACAACTTAAATTCAAAATCATTATATTTTCCAAGCCATGAAATACAATAATAACCTCCCTTCTGAATTACGCTGTATCTTCAACCAATCAGAACAAATAAGTAAAATTAAACAATAAAAAATAAAAAAAACTTACAGTTAAAAGTAAATACTTTATACAAAACATATTATAAGTAAGTATCGTGGCTCCCTTATCAGGCACAAAAGCTCATCTTTTCTGATAAGGTCTACATGACCAAAAACGACCTTTATTATAATATTTTGTGAAATATGTATGTAACTCATATTTTTTTATATGCATTACAATAATAAAAATAAAAAATATTGATGTTTCAAAATTATTAAATAATTAACAATTAACGATATTTTTACAATTTTAAATAATTCCTGAATCTTTTTGACACATTCTAACGTAAGGGTGACGACAGTAAAAATTGATAATGCATAAAAGTTTCTATAGCCCAACCAAAAACACATTGGATAGGTATTAAGTACAAGTTCGTATTAAAGATAAAAAATATATTCGAATTATGGTAATAAAAATAACTGTGAAAAATGCCGTGTTTTCAGTCAAATTAACATTTTTGGAGATTTGATTCGGTCTCATAAGCGTGTATGCTCACCAATTCTATCCGAGTCTAATATTTAATGTTACACGAACACGTTGCCCATTCAGAATGGGAAACGTAAATCCATCGAAAGAATCAACCCTTAACAGCTAACAAAAGTTTTATGTAGCTCTCAAGAAGCGAGACCACGCTGTTCCAGGGCCCCATGCCATGAATCATTCGGACTCAGCTGGGAAAAGATCTTTGACAAAGAAGTAAAATTTATGTGATTTTTAAAAAATATTTCTAAGGGATGAACTGTATATAAACCTGCAAGACTTCAGATATACATTTTGCTATTAAAGAGAATCAATTCCCAATAAAAATGATTGGAAAAATTTATTTGTTAATCGTTTGAAAAAAGATATTGTCCCAGAGCCAGAGAGAATTTTATGTAAAAAAATAGGTTTTTAAATTGTGTTTTAAACGGTTTATTAATTTTTACACATACGTATTTATAAATTGGCGAACACGCAATTATATAATAGTACGTAATAGTAGTAATAGAACGTAGGCACCTAAATTAACTTATCTTAGATATAAATCAGATAAAAATCTTGGATCATCAGCCAAGTCAGAACTCATATCAAAGATTTTATCAAAACCAATTTATAAGTATGCATTTTAAATGGTACGATGCTGATTGTCTTTTATTTTAAACGTAATATTATATTATTTTTAATTGATAAACTAATGTTTATGACAAGATTTTTATGCATAGCACAAAGGGTAACAATTATTATAAGTAATAATTATTAGTCTGAAACACTCATCTACATTGAAAAAATCTCCAAAGATAAGATTATATTATATTGTCATATATATTTTTGTTTTAATTTGATTTTGTTTTAACTGCTCCTCCACATACAAGTATGCTTTTCCAATGACACGATGCCGATTGTCTTTATTATAAACGTAATATTTTGTTATTATTTGTATTTCCGTCATAAATTGCGCCTGCTCTTCAATACTGGAGTTCCTAGTAAGAGGCATAGCACACAAATTGTAATAGAATTAACAAAAATGAATAAAGAAAAAAAATCTTATACAAAAAAACGATTGGGGTGGTGGTGTTATCGTGAATATTGAATGTTTTGTTGCAGAATATTACACTAAAAATACTTTTCTATGTTTCAAAAAAAATTTTCGACAAAAATGTGAGAATAGGTATTTTTAATTCGAAAATCACGATTTTTGTTACATCATTTTTTTCTTTAGTAATGCAGGTTTGCGATCATTAGCAATTACAATTTGCAATAAAAAGGTCTACGTACACGTTTGTAAAATAAATACAAAATTTTCTGTTCGTGTTAAATATTAAGTAGCATAGGTTAAAATCATGTGAGGAATGACCACACCTTTTATTAATCACGTCGTGAGAACAAAAGCAAATAGTTTTATTGATAGCCAAAAAGCTTAAATAAAAGCTCGAATTCCTCACAAAACATTATTACCGAACACATTGCCCATTTCCCATGAAAGTCGCGTAAAATTGAAAAGCGCCGGATTACGGTTCGGAGTGAGGATCGGGGATCCGGAATCCTGAAAGGGGATGCGGAGGAGACAAGTGGCTGAACACAACCATTTACGTGTGTTGGCTTTGGGGTTTATCTCCCGAGCCGCTGAAACCCATAAGCCCCGGGAATTCCTGCAAAACCTAAAGGCATTCTTGCCAAATATTCAAACAGCCCACTCAAGTAGAATGCTCGAAGAAGTCTCAAAACTGAACGCACTTCTTTATTATCAGGTCCGGATTTATCTACCGTAAAAGCTGAAGACCTGTTACCTACGTGGTTCTGGAATAAGGGTTCTAAGGCAATTTCTTCAATCTTCACGAATGCAATTTTTGAAGTAAAACTTCTTTACGAACGCTCGACTTGGGGAGTAAGCTGGTGAATGCGTTACGAAAAGTGGTGATTGTTACGAAAAATGTCATGCGAACGGTAATCGATGCCAATGGTGATCGATTGCTAGGCGAACGGTCGGGCCTTCACGCATGCTTGACTTGGGGAGTGATAGGGATGGATAAGGATAAGGATAAGGATAAGGATAAGGATAATGATAAGGATAAGGATAAGGATAAGGATAAGGATAAGGATAAGGATAAGGATAAGGATAAGGATAAGGATAAGGATAAGGATAAGGATAAGGATAAGGATAAGGATAAGGATAAGGATAAGGATAAGGATAAGGATAAGGATAAGGATAAGGATAAGGATAAGGATAAGGATAAGGATAAGGATAAGGATAAGGATAAGGATAAGGATAAGGATAAGGATAAGGATAAGGATAAGGATAAGGATAAGGATAAGGATAAGGATAAGGATAAGGATAAGGATAAGGATAAGGATAAGGATAAGGATAAGGATAAGGATAAGGATAAGGATAAGGATAAGGATAAGGATAAGGATAAGGATAAGGATAAGGATAAGGATAAGGATAAGGATAAGGATAAGGATAAGGATAAGGATAAGGATAAGGATAAGGATAAGGATAAGGATAAGGATAAGGATAAGGATAAGGATAAGGATAAGGATAAGGATAAGGATAAGGATAAGGATAAGGATAAGGATAAGGATAAGGATAAGGATAAGGATAAGGATAAGGATAAGGATAAGGATAAGGATAAGGATAAGGATAAGGATAAGGATAAGGATAAGGATAAGGATAAGGATAAGGATAAGGATAAGGATAAGGATAAGGATAAGGATAAGGATAAGGATAAGGATAAGGATAAGGATAAGGATAAGGATAAGGATAAGGATAAGGATAAGGATAAGGATAAGGATAAGGATAAGGATAAGGATAAGGATAAGGATAAGGATAAGGATAAGGATAAGGATAAGGATAAGGATAAGGATAAGGATAAGGATAAGGATAAGGATAAGGATAAGGATAAGGATAAGGATAAGGATAAGGATAAGGATAAGGATAAGGATAAGGATAAGGATAAGGATAAGGATAAGGATAAGGATAAGGATAAGGATAAGGATAAGGATAAGGATAAGGATAAGGATAAGGATAAGGATAAGGATAAGGATAAGGATAAGGATAAGGATAAGGATAAGGATAAGGATAAGGATAAAGATACTAAATTTTAATACGGAAACACATGACCTGTTTACTACCGTTTAAAGCTAATGAATTCACACAGCCTTTACCGTATATCCCATATGTTTAGGCTTTATAATTTTATCACCTACCTAAGTTTGGGTAGCTATCTGTCGTGTGGATGTATGGGTTTATTGAATTCAAACAAATGAAATTAATATTTTTGAAGATTCTTACATCAGGACCATTACACATACACTTATACAACGAATATTTTTTTTATATATTTATCGTTTATCTTTACCTTGAATCATTTCCTAGCGTTACTAATCCCGACCCATTAAATTTATAATCACATTTAACCACTCACAAGATATTTACTATTGGTACCGATCCTTGTACTTATTTCTAAAATCTTATAAACTTATTACGTATATGTACCTATTGTATTTATTTTTAATTTGGAAAGCGGGTATAGTTCACCGTTCACCCCAAGTGGTTCATGGGTGAAGTTTGTCTTTATCTTGGCGGCAGATGTTTTTGCCCATCTACTGCATGGTGGGCCGGATAGGAACAGACTGGTTGAAGGATACCAATTAAGGTGGGTCATTTAAAAAAAAGTTATTTTTAAATTCTAAGAGCAATAAAATGTGTTGTGCCAAATGGGTTCAAAACGACGTATTTAAAATTTTTCAAATTCATGATACGACGACCTTCTTCCTACGGATTCACTTCAAAGTTTTGAAAATTTTCATTATAAGTGTCTGTAAAAGTTACTTTGAATCCTTTAAACCATATATTTTTTGTAATCTTCCATAAAAAATATAGTACATTTTTACGAAATCGTTTACAAAAAGTCCCAAGATTGAGTGCCGAAATTTGAGGGTAAGATGGATTTTGCTGGTATTTGAATACGATTCCTTAAGATAATTTGAATTATATTACTTTTTTTTTAATAAATAAATCAAAATATTCCCTCTATTTTGTGTTTTTAAACACTTTTTAAAGATTTAATAAGGGTGGGTTTTTCTCTGTGAAATTTGAAAGTCAATCCGGAAGAAGAAGATGATACCAAATATTATTTAAAATTACGTGATTTTATATCTCCATTTAACACCCTTTTATCATTATAGAAAAATCAAAACAAGAATTTTTTTCACATACTGTCGCGACCCACCCTAATACCCACACCACTGGCGAGATGAAAACCACTATTGGCATGCTTTTGAACGAGTTACTAGTTGGCTTTACTCTTTGGCAATAAAACCCAAATTATTAAAAAAAAATTCTCATGTTAATTAAATTTTTCCGGCCCCTGAATACAGATTAGCCAGGGGTCCCTCTCGGGGAAAATCCGACTCTGTTTTTTAAATAGCGTGACCAGATGCGAACACATAATGGCGTAATGGTTGACGTATGTCGCAACGTGGGGTGGTTTATGTGTGCGGTTTTCGGTTTTTACCGCTCATACTTTTTATTCCATTCGATATGGTAATAAGAGTTCAATGAATCTACATATTGATCGTCCAGTTTAGATTAGTCATTAGTCAGACATCTTCGAATAATTGAAATTTAAGTTGTGTTTGCAGTTATATGTAAAAGTGTACCCCTATCTATACACATCACAAAATCAATTATAATGCAGAAACACTTGTAGTGATTGCAAATAAGTTGATATTTTCTGGATCACTAGTAGGATATTTCAAAATGGTATTCTAATGTACTGGGCCGTTACACTTCCCGGTGTTATTTTATAGCATATTTAATATGTAAAACTACAGACACGTGTAAATAATATTTGGTTTATGGTGAACATTCGAATATTTCTCTCCTCATTATCTCAAAACTTGGTATTTGGAGATGTCTGACTAATCAACTGGACGATCGATATACATATACATTATTTTTTTCTATTTCAAGAATATTTAAAAAAAAATTAAATAATTACTTCACCTACAAAATGATTTCTAAGTAAACTGTATAAGACGTCATACTGTCATGGTTTATATGCTAAGGCCCATTAACCAGCGGCCGAGAATTCAAATTTCATCTAAAGATGGTCTTGTGATCGTCCCCTTGTAACTGTACAGGGCGGTTCCGATGAGAAAGATTGATTATTCTACGTACCAGCATTTTTAACTAATTTATTTATTTACGCCCTTGGAGCATTTACATCAATCGTTTAACATAGTAATAATAGAAACAATAAAATACCAATTATTTTATAGTATTATTTATCTTTCTTTACACTTATAGAAAGGAAGCAGAATTAAAAAAATAACAACAAATACAATATTAGAATAATAATAATAAAATTTACATCAGAATTTTAGAAATTTATGATATTAATTTAGGTAAGGAATACACGAAAATATCAATGGAACTGATTTTATTTCCAAGCCTATCTAGTCTTTGGATTGGGGAGTTAATGAAATAGTTAATTTTAGACGGATAAACAAAGAACAGTTCTGGAAGTCTCGTGTCACGATTTGGTACTCGGAATTTATTAGTTTTGTTAAGTCAGGTGGTAAATTATCATTATTTAGTCAACAAATAACAAGTATTTTTAATTTTTCAATAATGTCTAAAGCCTCGATGACATTGAGTGAGTTTACAAGAAAGCTAGTCAACTTTACTTGCCACGCGCTTACTCGCGATTGGTTTATTTATGCGCTCAATATGGCGGTCAACAAACAGCTGATTTCGACTGTCAAACACCTGATAGAATTAGTTCACGCATGCGTCGTTAGGCAGTTCGCTACTGAGCGAGTGTATAGTTTTGTGTGTCATCATGACAATCTCACTCGCCGATTCACCCGCTTTTAAACTTAACAGCTAGTGGCTTGTAAACTCGCTCAACGTAATTGAAGCTTAAGCGAAATAATTGTGTAAAAAAAATTTGAAGTATATAATTAGTTGGTAAGACCGTAAATAAATATACAAACTTTGTATTTTCGTCGCAAAGCATGTGCGCGGATTTTTTAAATGATTTTATTTGAACTAAAATTAAAATTCTGAAAAGTAGGTTTCCTACATAGTTTATTGTTTTATCTTACTGCACGATCAAATGATTTGAAAAGTGTGTTGTATAATACAACATTTTGGTTAAGTTTTAAGATTTTCACGGCCAAAAGCATTTTCGTTATTTGTTACCTCCTTCTTTAGCCAACGTTTCGGACATCGTTGCAGTGTCCATCATCAGTGATGTCGGACACATCTGCCGGATCTGCCCTGGTGATGGACACTGCAACGATGTCCGAAACGTTGGCTAAAGAAGGAGGTAGCGCAATACGGCATAACACCCCAAAAACAAATAACGAAAATACAACATTTTATTTGAAAATATAAAAAATCTGCCAACGACCTATGGTGTAGCATTATTTTAATAAAAAAACATATTTTTTCAAAATTTAAATTACAATTTTCCTAGATAAAATAATAACAACTCAATTATAATAAAATAAACAAATCAATTTATATTTTTTTGTTTAAAAATCACGTTTTTCCGGTTGTCCGGTTATTCCCACATTTGACATTTCACATAGGTAAATGATATTTGACTCCTAAAAGCATATTATATCATTTGGGCCTACTTTATTCCAAATGTACAAGTTGAAACTGAAACATATGGTTTGGAGTAGATACTTTTTGCTAATTTAAATACGTGTACCTACAAACAAAATGTCTGTAACATTTCCATCCGGCCCAATTTAAACTAAAAGCTTTTTTATGTATTTTTTGAAAACCTACTTTGCCATAGAGAGAAGAAACACAATTCATGTAATAATGTTCTTTTTATTCTTTCAGTATCCCCAGAGATATGCAAAGTAACATAGCATTAACAAATAACAAACAGTGAACTGTAAAACCCCACCGAATTTAGATTTAATCTTTTCCATTTTCATTAACATACAAAATGCAGGATTGCCATATTGTGCTTTCAAAGAAAATAGGGTTGGAAAAGAGATTGCGAAAGCTTGGTTAACCGCTTTGGGAATATGACCGCAGCCACCTCGTGTCGGTTAGTTGGAGAAAGAAGCTTATTCTGACCTAATAAATACGTTATATCCCTAGTCAACAACTTAATTAAAAGCACAAAAGTTATTTATTTGCCGCAAATAAACTTGACATTTACGACAATAACATTTATGACAATCTTAGTGTACGCTTTATAATGATTTGGGATATTTTTATTGCGAATAATAACAGTCCCAATTGCCTGGAGCCTGTGGAGTTTTGACATCCAAATTTGAGGTACGTTTTTTTATGTGAATAAATCACAAGAGTTCCAACGGTTCCCACCATCCGGAGCCAATGAGACTATGGCATCCCCAATTGTAAGGCTCAAAGAAGTGTTGAGTTATTCAGATTTGGTCACCAAACACGGCTAAAGCCATCTCGAACAAAGATTAATTCTGATTGGTGACCTTACACCAGGGCGATGCTAATAGTGTTTTCCACTCTGAAACGGTCCACAAATACACTATATATTATTTTAAAGAGTGGAAGACACTCTCAGTATCGCCCTGGTGTAAGACCACCATTCAGAATTGAAACGTTGCTTGAAATGGCTTTAGCCATGTTTGGTGACCAGATCTGAATAGCCAGGTACTTGCCTACCTTCCTCTTCCCCACTACGTAAAAACCTACTTTTCAGAATTTTAATTTTAGTTAAAATAAAATCATTTAAAAAATCCGCGCACGTGCTTTGCGACGGAAATACTAAGTTTGTATATTTATTTACGGTCTTACAAACTAATTATATATTTCAAATTCATTTTGACGGCCAGCATAGTCCAGCGGTAAGGTAAATATTTGCGGCACGTTCCAGAGTGGAAGATACTCTCAGTATCGCCCTGGTGTAAGACCACCATTCAGAATTGAAACGTTGCTTGAAATGGCTTTAGCCGTGTTTGGTGACCAGATCTGAATAGCCAGGTACTTCCCCACCTTCCTCTTCCCTGTCTCTTTCCCCTCCCTACTATCTTCAGCCTCACAACATACCACAATTCGGGGATTCCATAGTCCCACTGGCTCCAGACGGGAGCAGTTGGGACTCTTGTGCGGTATTCATTTAAAAAAAAATAATAAATTGGGATCAAATCAAATAAAGTTCACTTGCGTCCACTGGGAATTGAACCCACAATTGCAAATCGAGAGCTTTATCCCTTGGCCACAGAGGCCGTCAATCGGTTGTGAGCTTAAATGAAATTTGAGTGACAATGGATTGGGAAGTGATGCTGTAGAATACGAAAGAAACATACCTTATATATTACATCATTATCATATTTTTTTCTCTAAATACATTTCGGCTTTGTGGAACTTTGACAATGTATGGAATCTCCTTTGCATTTTTAATGATAGTTTTCCATTTCGTTAACATGGTGGGTTATTTATTGCACAATATACAATAATTTGCATGCCCCTCTCCGAAGTAAAACACTTAGGGGGTTTCTCACCATCCTCCCAATAGCTTATCCATATACATAACGAATATTAATAAAAAAACAAATAAATACTAGCAACAGGTAAAACTTCGGCTAATTTATCCTATATGTAGCCATTGTTCATAGGTTCAAGTACCGAATAGTAAACTCAGACTTTTTAAATAAATAAATCCTGTAGAATTAATCCAACATATTCATTATGTGTATGGATACGCTAATGGGAGGATGGTGAGAAACCCCCTTAATTTATATGTAAATTCAAGGATTTGAAATAATCGTTTTAAAAAAATTAAGTAACGTTATAAATCACCCCGTCTACCCCAAAATTCTTACCGTAAGTAGAACCAAAATTTACCAGATTTAATGATGGAAAAAAGTTCGTGTTAGTATTTTACTAGACCTCGGGCGCACAAACTATTTTAGGCCTATCGATCGTACTTTTATGTACATTGTAGTGTTCATTATGGCATATCACTCATTTAAAACAGTATGAAATGACTGTTTTAAAGTAGCAGACATCGTCACTTACATCCCTTTGTTCTTCATGATTGATGATGGTTCTTAGAAAACTAATAAATTCCCCACTTACTTATTACATCACACTGTTCCAAAAACCACTCCTTCATTATTGTTGTATTACCACCACTGATGATAAAATCAGTGCTGCCATCCAGCGCATTTCCACACATCATTTGTTAAAAATAAAATAATTTCTAGAAATCTGTGCCTTTACTGACACGAACGAAACACCGATTCACAGTCGATTTTGACTTCATGAAAACGAGTCGTTTCTTAGACTCGTGTATTTGTGTCGTGTAATCACAAATAATCAATATTTTTCTTACTTTTCACGAGAAATTTTAGTTTTACATAATTTGCGCATAATTTCATTATTAAAAAAAAGTTATTTTGTTTCTTTTTGGAAGGTAAAGTCGTAAAGAGGATATCCGTAATTGGTTTTATTTATAAATATACATGTTCAAACTGATAAAATATTAACTGCCGATTTTCCGAAAACGATTAAATATATTTTTTTTCTTTATTCATTACATATTATGGTTACATTATTTGTGGATTTTTCAACCACCATGCTAGGTTGATGTTCGTGTGATGGTGGTCCGTATTATAATATAATATATATAAATATATTGATTTTTTAGTCTTCAGATTTTCGATTGAGTTTCGCTAAAATTGTCCTCATTTTATTAAATATATTGCCACCCGGTTAGGCAAGTTGAAGGTTAGAGTTATGAGGCAGATTAAGGTAGGGACTGTAGGAAGGGATTTATTAATGCGAGTCTTGAAGGAGCTCGGATTTAACGAAGGGGGAAAAGCCGGTAGCTCGTTTCACATGTGAGCAGTTGAACTAAAGAACTAGTCGTAGAAACGACCGATTCTCATGTGACAAATGTTAACCGTGTACAAATGTTGGGCGCGCGTTTAGCGTGTTTCCTCGGCGCATATTCCATTGTAATACCGGTAGAACAATGACAAATCCTGGCGCCTGTACTCTAAAGATTGGAACCCGTTTATTAAGATGTCAGTCGATCAAACAGTCCGATCATTTCTGCACAAGGAGTCAAGAATTTTTCAAGAATTTTGGAGGTCCAGAGCACAAGTCACAAGAACACAACCGGTTTGCTTCGAGTATGTTTGTAATCATGTTTTGTGTAATATTGTGACAAAAATTTCTGAAACTACTGTAGCCTGAGCCCAAATACGAATGTGCTGGTTGAACTGGTCTGGTCAGTGGTTGAGTGGGCATAGCGCTTGAATCCCATCCGGGCGTCGCGTGTTCAATTCCTCGGCTGGCTAAGTCCTCCATCACAACACATGCAACATTTTCGGCTATCTGTGGTGGTAGTAGGAGATTTTCAAACATTGTTGGGTTATTAGTAACCCGGGAATGTTTGTGTTTCTTTAAAAAAAAAAAAATAACTCCTTTGTTAATAATTTACTTATTGTTATGTCTGCCCTTTCCTCGGCAGATAGTAATTATTAAATACGGTTCTTTGAATATAAAAGTGTTTATTTACTGGAATACCCTAGCTGGAAAGCTACGACTGTTTACTATTCGGGGGTAGGTAAATCTCTGCGGCCTTGCCAGTGGAGCTCGTCAAGTCTATCTCCGAGACTGCTTCTTGTACGCCAATGCCATCTGGCGAGCTATGGTGCAAGCTACATGCTTACCGCCATCTATCGTATTCTTTCCATATGAAATACTTAATTACTCTACATCACACCCTCCCCCACCTAACCTCAAGCCCTGGCTACAATAAATACAAGACATGTTCTTTTCAAAGAAGTTATACAATTTGACAAAAAAAATAGGATTTTAAATATTTCATTTATACACGATTTTATACACTAAATTCAACTAAACATAGTCATGATTTTAAATATTTCAACTTAAATATTTCTGTTTCTCTGGGAGGGACCTTTATGAACGCCTTGAACGGAGCCTTCCTTCCCAAGGTCTTAGTTGAGTAGTTTGCTCTCGATCATCCGCTGGTAATCTGAAATCAAGAGAACTCCACGTTAGCCCCTTCAACAAAGCTGAGGTCCCCAACTCGTCTGAAGCGCATTTCGTGACCTCAGACGCGGTGGGTGGGTTATTATCTTCACTCTCCTCTTCCCATTTCACAGATAAACTCTTTAACTGATCAATATGCCTCTTCCAAGTCAACGGAGTACCACAGATCCAAACGATATAAACTTTTTTACCCACTTTCCTTTCTACAATACCTCTAACCCAACCAACTTTATTCACCTGACGGAAGTCCTTGACCAGACACTTTTGTCCCACATGTAAATTCCTAATTTTTACGCCCCCCATAATTCCTTATTTGATTATCTTGACTCCTTTTTATATTATCGTTAGCTATTTTTCTCTGTTCTGACACATCTTCCTGAGTGGTTTTAGGAATTAAACTACTGAAAGTTGATTTCAGTCTCCTACCAAACATCAAGACTGCCGGTTCTAATCCCGTTGTGCAATGTGGCAAATTTCGATAATCCGATAGAAAATCACATAATCTACTTTCATAATTTACTGGAAAATTATTCCTAACCATAATTTAAAAAAAAAAAATTTTTACCGTTCTAACTGAATTTTCAGCTTGTCCATTACACTGAGGGAATTTTACCGGTGAATTTAAAAATTCTATGTTATTCTCTTTAAGAAATTCTTTAAACTCTACACTAGAAAATGCTGTTCCATTATCCGAAACTATGCAATCAGGGTTACCAAAATTAGAGAAAATTCTTCTCAATTCCTTAATCGGTTAAACGAATCCGCCCTTGGAACCTCTAAGCAATCGATCCACTTGGAAAAAGCGTCACAAATTACAAGAAACATTTTTCCTGCTACCGGTCCGCAGTAGTCTACATGCACCCTACTCCAAGTTGCCCCAGGGTTCGGCCACACTGACAAATGACTCTTAGAAGGTGCCGGCCTCATAGCCGCGCAATCATCACATTTTAGAACCATTTTTTCAATGTCATTGTTCAGTGATGGCCACCAAAAATAAGCTTTTGCTAGGCCCTTCATTTTAACTATTCCTAAATAAGATCTGTGTAATAACTCTAGCACATGTTCTTGTAAGGAACTCGGAATGACAATTCTATGTTGCCAGAAAAGGCAATCCTTGACTATGGACATTTTGTTTCTCTTAACCCAGAATCTCCACAGTACATCATCTCGACCAACTCGTTTTGGCCAGCCCTTACGCAAACACGTTAAAACTTCCTGAATAACCGTGTCTGTCTCTATAGCTGTGGAAATGAGCTTGATATCTATGTGCTCGCATTTATCTACATAACACACAAAATCTGATCCATAATCATCTTCAAATTCTTCTTGAGAATTTTCTACCGGAAGCCGAGATAGAAAATCCGCATGATTATGACATGACTTAACAAATTCTACCTTATACGCAAATCCTGCTAATATAATTCCATAACGCTGCAATCTGTTAGCCGCTAAAACCGGAATGTTTTTGTGTTCACCTAAAATCCTCATCAATGACAAAATGTCTACCCATAATGTCATTCTCTTCCGTACCAAACCGAAAAAATTTGTTCAACCCCAATCCTATAGCTAAAGCTCGAAGGTATCGCCATGTACCAACGTAAGCTACGGGTATCTTGAAATTATCACTTAAGTAACGCCATGTACAAAAGCTAAAATTTCCAAAATAAAAAAAAAAATGAACGCATAATTTGTGAGTAACGCCATGTACTACAAATTCTAATACGAACGAGATCGGGTAGCTTGTAAGTATCGTCATGTACAAACAAATTCTACAAACAAATATGATCGGTGAAGTTGTTAAGTAACGCCATGTACAAACAACTCTAATATCAAAATGATATCACCCTTCCTCCTACTTAATGGTACTCTCGGGGAAGCAAACTCCCCACTAATTAATCGAAGAATTTATTCCGTCTTTTACTATTGACTTTAATTCAGACTCAACTTACTTTTATTGTTAATAGGATCGGCCTAGCATTGAAAAAAAAAAATTTGGACCCGCGTCTTTATTCACTATAAAAGACACCTAAAAAATTTACAAACCACAAGAAAAAAATACAAAAACAAAAAAAACTTAAATTTTTTTTTTTTTTTAAATTTACCCAACTAGTTAGAAAAAACTTCCGGGTAATCTTGAATAAACTTTTCTCCATTCCTCATTTGCGGCGTCACTAAATTAATTGTCTCCTGAGAAGTTATCCCAAGATCGAAACATTCCATAAAATCTCTTCCCACAATTAATTCTGTTCCTTTTATTACTACAATAAAATTAATATTTTTGTTCCTACCCTTAAATTTCACATCAAAAATCGCCTTTCCTACGACTTTTAAACGATTATTTCCATAACCTGAAATAATCCGCTTGTCTTGTGACAAAATGATTGAACTAAAATGTCGTTTAAAAATACCCTCCGGCATCACACATAAAGATGAACCGGAATCAATCATTGCCGTAAACTTCTTGTTATTAATTTCAATTTCAGCAGTAATCGGACTAATTGACGCAACTAAAACTTTACTATCCCTGTGATTTTCAAAAATGGGATTTATAGGATTATTCTTGCAGAATTTCTGTAAATGCCCAACGCCCTTACATTTAAAACATTTCGCATTACGAAATTTACAATCAAACGATAGATGATCATTCCTTTTGCAAATAAAACACTGTTTTTTAACACTACCCACGGGTGATCTAAAATTCGTACCTGAATTTGATCCTAACCTATAAGCTGGTTTCGTGTTAAAACTACCCTTGGGGCTCGTCGATCGTTCCCTACGCTGATCTCGCTTGAACCCATCGCTAGTAACTCGTTTTTTTACTAGGTTTACTTCTGATTTTACTGTATTAGCACTATCCAAAGTTGACATACTAACTGCAAGTCCTTCTATTTCATTAAACGACAACGTTTGCCCTTCTACGAAAATTTTCTCCTTCGCGCGTCCCGGTAACAACCCGATTGCAAACATGTCTATGAGGTTTTTTCAAGCCTCGTTTCGAATTGACAATACGTTGCTAAAGAACGAAGTCTAACCGCGAAATCTCTTATCGTCTCGCCTTGTTGTTGCCTCGCTAAAAAAAAATTCTCCCGTTCTTTAAAAACTGAACGATTTTTGTTACAATGTTTGTCGAGAAGCGCTAAAAGTTTATCAAAAGATAAGTCCGTTACTTTACTTGGAAAACACAGATTAATTAGTAAGGTCAACGTTTCTGATTCTAGGAGATTCAATAAAAAAGCCCGTTTTTTCTCCACAGACGCTTTGTCATCATGGATCACGAAAAATTGCTCTATCCGAAGTCGAAACAACCCCCAGTCTCCGGAGAGATGGCAAAACGGTGGTATTCTACCCGATTCCATAACTCCCAACAAATAAATCGGCAAAGAAAAATCAACAAGAAAACAATAACAAATAATCCCTCTCAAAGAATCAAAAATACTTATCTCAGGAACTCTTCTGGTCTCCCTCTGGGTTTTATCCTTGTCTTCTGATTAATCCAATGATCCACAGATTCGTCCTTGAAACTATTAACCCAATGATCCGTTTTGACCTTGAAACTTCTGATTAATCCAATGATCCACAACCAGATCGCCTCCTTGCGGTATTTCACTTCTGTTCCTAAAACAAAAATCTTCTTAACCAGCCCGTAGCCACGGAACCAAATGCTCCTCAATCTCGAGCAGAATCTCTTCCGATTCCTTGCCAAAACTGCAAGTCACTCCAGCAGTGACTTAGTCCTCCGTGTCCAGCACCAATTATTATTCGCACGCGTAACTTTCACACAATTATACTTATACGGCTGCGCCAATTGTTATGTCTGCCCTTTCCTCGGCAGATAGTAATTATTAAATCCGGTTCTTTGAATATAAAAGTGTTTATTTACTGGAATACCCTAGCTGGAAAGCTACGACTGTTTACTATTCGGGGGTAGGTAAATCTCTGCGGCCTTGCCAGTGGAGCTCGTCAAGTCTATCTCCGAGACTGCTTCTTGTACGCCAATGCCATCTGGCGAGCTATGGTGCAAGCTACATGCTTACCGCCATCTATCGTATTCTTTCCATATGAAATACTTAATTACTCTACATCACACTTATCGAATACTCACACCTATTTGTGTTGTACCAACTTATGTCTGTCATGCTCTATTTATTATTTTATGTACTATATACTATATACTTGTTATGATTCTACATACTTGTTATTATGCTCCTGTACAATTTATCTTATATGTGAGTGAAAGCCATCAAGGTGTAAACAAATAAATTAATAAACAAGGAGAAGCCAACGGTGGGGTGCACTTGCGATTTGTGCAGGGTCAGCATTTGTATTTGCATACGATATATTCGATACTGTTGACATAGATTCGGGTTGTTTTTTAACTGGTGGCAGGAGAAAGTCGATTTAGTCGAGATACAGCAATTAGCGTCTTACTACCTACTCCAATTGAAGTTATGCTTCGCGAGACTATATAAAACCAAGGGGTTATGATTTATGATGTTAGATTCCTTCAATGAAAAATACAAGAAGTTTGTACACGCATTTGAAAGATTGAAAAAATATATTTTTTGCATTTACCTACATTACGGAATTACAGGTTTTTTTAAATGGAAAATGCCTTGATTACGGAGTTTATATGACACCACTGGATATGATTATTAATGTAATATAAAACTAAATTTGAAAAGCGCCTGTTTAATAATCTGTAACTTTATCGAGCCAAAAGTTAATGACCGTTAAATGTTAAAAGTGATCACCGTAATTTATGCCATTTTTACCGTGGAATCGATCGTTCGCTTATCGATTTCAGCGGCGAAGAAGCCCTGCTGAGTTTACTATTTTAACAAATTATGTTATCGGTATTCGCACGCCACCAAAATTTGGCAAAGCAAATCTGGCGCCGCGACGCGACGTTTGCAAATCCCACGCTGACGCCGAGTAGCGCCGAAGTTACCGGAACATGGGACAAAACCTGCCAGTTGAAGTGGAACCGGGAGTAACAGGTGGAAGGGAAACTAGATGTAACTCTGGCTCCTGATCTCCATCAGTCGTGTGATAACTAGTTACAAGTTTTCGGAACGCTGAGTGTTGTCATAATGGGATTGTTTCATATAAAATGCGGTGCGGATTTATTCGGAAGTTTGTTCGCTATGAAGAAGTTTCATCGTATCTGACAGCTAATCTCATTGTTCTCCAACCGTTAGTTGCTCACTTTAAGAAACGACAACTTTCACAACTTGTTGAAATTGATGATTGGTTCGAATTATTTGCAAATTTTCACATGGTTAGGTTGAAATACCATAATAAACTGCGCTCTAGATTTCCAAAAGCGAGGCCTAATAAATTGTCATCAAATAACTCCAAATTTTTTACTGATAATAAGGTTTGTACAGTAGGGTGTGTCAATTATTTCAACTTTTGAATTCAGAAACGCCCGGGGTCTCAAAAGTTGCGTCTTACAAAGAAAATGAGAACTGCATTTAAATTTTTTTTAAATGGTTATTAGCCCGCTAAAATGCATTGAAAATCAGAAAACAAACCTAGAACTTATTTAAATTTTTTTTTTTCAATATATTTACCTTTTAACGTTAGTTTGTTATTAAAAAATGCGTATAGCTGACACAAATTAAAAAAAAAATCAAGTTTATGAATACAAGTAAGTCAACAAGAATACTGATTTTATACAGAAAAAGTGTTATTTTACCCCTTAAAATTTTTAACAAACACATCACATATGTTTCAAAAAAATTTTTGTTTTGCGTTCTTTGTACTGCAGTTATGGAATAAAAATTAAGTTTCGTACAAAATATAAAATATGAACCCATTGTTTTATTTTTTTCCAAAACAAGAAATCTTTTTTTTTCAAAACATCCGGCCATGTTAGCGGGCTAAGAGTGAACCATAATTTCATTTATTTTTACTTTTTCGAATAGCTGCAGATCGTACGAAACTTTTGAGACCCCGGGCGTTTAAAAATAATGCCATTTTTTTCTCTCTATGGAGAGCGACACAAGCTATTGTACAGTGCACTGTTCTGAAAAATTGAACCATCATTTTATAAAATATAGCTGAACTCCCCGGCGTTGCTCGGGTTTTACAAAGGAGTTTTCAAAATCAGATTTAGACAGCGACGTTCCACTTGTTTTAAAGTTCAAGTGCGCAACTTTTCATCAATCTCGGAATAAAACCATACATTTTTATGAAAACTAAAACCACACCAGAAAATTACTTTATGTATATAGCTGAAGTCCTCGGCGTTCCCCTAGTTTTATGCAGTTTTTTTTTAATCAGATGTAATACAGACAGAATTTTTCTCTTTCCTCGTTAACTGCTTTAAGGGGGTAGTTTATTGAAATCTCACTTGATCTTTCATTTGTTTTGAAGGTCAAGTGTGCAAAATTTCATCAACCTGAAATAAAACCAACAGACCGAAGAAGATTATAGATTGCAACTGGAAGCTTGTCTAGAAAATCGTCATGAAGGGTGATAAAGTGCAATACGGCTGGATACCCAAAAGTTAAACTGCAAACGTGACATTATCGGCCGCTGACGTGGCTCTCATGTCGTGTTCATGGGTGGTGTACGTGCATCAGCCAGCATCCTTATTTCGCCACTCCAGTGGAAAACGATATATATTTTAGATTTCGATAGCCATAGCATACTTACAGTCTATGAACTTTTCCCTTCCTAAAGTTTTAGTACAGCTACAATTCCAAGTGTATTGGCGTACAAAAGGTCCAAAACAGCGCATCTTTACGTATCACTGATCACGTATCACTTACTGCATATTGTTAAACGCCTTAAGAGAATAATTCTTTTTTTGTCATTGATTTTTGATCAGATTTTTTGGGTGATAATGTGTGTTTCGGGTATTTTGTCACATAAGGTTTTTATTTTCTCTTCAAATATGATTGAGAATACTACTTCCAATAGTGTGAACGTGATCAAACAACGTAGGTACCTAATACATTTTAAAAACTACATTTTCCTAGTTGTGAAACAATAACAATCATTTCGACAAACAGAGAAGTTTGTTTTTAAAATCAACTTTATTTACCAAAGAAGTTGTGCACTTTTAGAATTCGGACTATTTGCGCTTTCAGTCGGAAACAAGCGCTGGATTTTGTTGTTTTTGTTAGAAACATTATAAGTTTAATGACCGCCATTCTGGGTGCCGTGGGTGACATCTTGATCTGGTTATTTACCTTATCCCTTAACATTTCATGCAGGTTTGGGTAGAGCTAAACTCTACAGTCAATTGATGTTCAAGACGCCCGGTGACAGCCTTCAAAATAAAGATTTTGGTAATAAGGGAATATAAGGAATGATGACATTATTATCATGATAGATAATGTTGGTAAATATTAAGGATGTTTTTTTCTCTAGAATATCCCATAAAAGACTTACCAATACTTGAACTTCCTACTTCCTAAACTAAAAGCTTTAATTGTGACGATCTGATTGCAATTAATTAATTAATCTGATATCATGAAAATGTATTTATAAAAAGAAGCTGTAGCACATTTAACAGATTATGCCCAAATATCGATGTGTTTAACACAAACCTTGATAAATTCACAGCATGCATAAAAAAATAACACTATTGAATGCCACATAACTAATAACTTTAACTTTAATTAATAACTTAATATTTCATTAATTTCTGTATTTCTCTTTTTTTTATTTTTAGTATCACCACATTTTCTCCCCTACTTTTAGCAGTTCGAATTCAAATAAAATCACTTCCTGAAATATATTATTGATATCCCTCAAAATTTAAATGTAAACGCTTGAAAAATTTTATTTATTACTTTTGTAGATTTAAGTAAGAAGATAATAGTATATTAAAATGTAAGTGGATAAACAGGTCTTTAAAACACGCGCGATTTTTCGAGCACGACGGCGTTGCCGAGTGCTCGAAATAAAGCAAGTGTTTTAAAGACCAGTTATCCACGAATACTTTACGCTATTTTTTTATTGGTACACTTTGAAAACATAAATATTGATATTATTATTAAAAATTTGGAAATAAGAACTATTAATGAATTCGTGATGTGACATCACAATATCCAATGGAAATGAAAAACACAAACATTAATTTGCAATCTGTCACATAAGATTAATAGTTGACATCACAGTTTTTACTAGTTATTGTGTGTTGTAAAATGAGTTCTAACATTGATAATTTAAATACCAAAGCAGAATTGCGGTTAATACCTGAAAAATTCAAAGACGTTTATAAAAAAGAATATGAAAGGTTCATAACATGGATGGAGGAGCAAAACGTAGTAGATGTAGATGAACGAGTAATGTTTTATTTGACGTTTAAAATATTCCTGTCAGATTTATAGTTAAAAGTTGACATTTAGACTTCACATTTTGTTGATTTGTTGATGTTGCCATGGTAACTTAAAAAAACGCGCGTTCCATAAAGTGTGATTTAAACACGCTAGAGCGTACTTTAAATGAGTAAAAAAGGGCACCAATAAAAAAAATACTTTTAAGTAAGAAGATGCACTCCAGAATTGTTTATATCAGGTATCGGTATTGTGTATTTTTGTATTATGATTCTAAATTTCAATTTGTCGTTATTTTATTGGTCAATGATATACATATCACTGTCATTTATGAATTTGTACAGACTGTTTATAACGCTAATAAATAAAATAAAAATAAAACATTTAAAGAGAAGGTATGTTGTGTTTAATAGCAATGCAGTAGTTATAGTACTAAACATTGATAGAATATGATTCTTTACGTCCCGTTATGTCCATGTTCTTTATTTTCTGATGTTGAAAACACCGATAAATAAAAAGGGTTAAACAGTGAATTTGTCTTATTAAATAGTATACATATAGTATCATAATAGTATCATAGTAAACATATATGTGCATTTTAGTTATAACTGAACAGCTTATTACATAATATTGTTTACCTATGTATTGTATTTGAAAACTTTGCATCAGGTATTCAATATACTCATATTATTAATTATCAACATCAGAAAGACACACGATATTAAAAATTCAAGCCGTGATTTTAACATCGCAATCGTTAGCAAACCAGATAACACTAGCCAATTACTATTTTCGTGTGTTTTTCTAATGTGTATAATTTGGTAATTAATATTGTGTCAATATTTATTTTAACATGGCATGTTACCGAAACGTTGTCCTGTAAACACATTTAAATTGTTTATTTAGCAATGTAAATTTGATATTCAAAATATGGTGTTTTTTCAGAGCGTTTACTTGCGTGTTTTCTAAATCAACACTAAATCACAAATTTAGTTAAAACACACCACTTTCATGGCATGAACCTCATATTTAAACCTTGGTTAAGTCGTTATTCAAAATGCAATTAGAATTAAAAATATGAAATACTGTTTTTTTTTAAATCAATTTGGAAGGCAGGAATTGGATGGATGGAAAATATTGGATAACTAATTTATCTGCCGTAAGTCACCCCAAGTGGTTCGCCTCGTTTGGTGACTTATCAAGAGAGCTCGGGTTCATGGGGTAGGGTATGTTTAGGTGAGTCTAGTTTTTGCACTGATAATTCGTGGTGGAATTCCATTGTATTAGAATTTGAAATTAAAACACTTTTGTACTTTCTTCCACTAATTTATATTTCACCAGGACCGGTTTCATCCTATTACGGACATTTTTAGACTGGTAGTTGAAATTCTTATGCTATGGTATTTATACACACTTAGGCAGGGGTACACAACATTGTCTGTATGTAATGAATATTTCTATTTTGTTATTTTTAAGGTATTATAAGTGTATGAGACCACTTTTCTGTTCCATACAAATACTGTAAACAATAGGGGCGCTGGACTCCGATCGTCACTTCGGTTTCGGGAGATAATAATAACTCAGAAGTTTCTTGGATAATGCTTGAATATTTATTTTTCAGACGGTTTTTATACTAATTTTAGTGTACCTCTGTGTTAAAGGAAAACGTAAACATGTTATTCATTTCGCCACCTGTTGTTTATCTGGATGACCGCAGGTGTAAGTTTCGTTGAATAACAAGCTGGTTTGGACATGAGCAGCCTTTGTGTAACATTTCGCAAGAATCGACTTGATTATATCGTTTTACTCTTTCCTGAATAGGCAATATTTTCAAGGGAATACGTGCGGCCACCAGCTGCAAGTTTCACGTAAACAAAAATCCAATACATCAAGACGTCTGTTACACTCCTCCCGGTGTAATCTGTTTGATTGCACCTAGCTAGTTCGTCGGACGAATTCTTGATGTAGATATCTTGGTTTGTTATGTGTCCTTGTGAAGAGGAGGGGGAGATGACTCAGCAGGTGTAGGAGCTGGTAAGATGACGGCGATTTTAACGGCTGGTTTTAGGTACACCCCGGAACTAGTCTGGATTCGAGTGATTCTAACTTGTCCGTCAGCTGCGGTTATCGCTTCGATGACGCGGCCGCGAGGCCAATGATTTCGAGGTAGTGCAGGATCCATGATGATCACCAAGTTATCCTTTTTTATGGGTGTGACAGGGTGGTGCCATTTTTGCCGGGCCGCTAAGGTGGGAAGGTATTCTCGAAGCCATCGTCGCCAAAACATGTCCGCCAGTCGTTGGCCGACACGCCATTGTCGGCGGAGACATATTTCTTCGTCCCCTTTTTCGTACATGGACAAGAGAGAGCGTCTTCCGGCCGACCCCAGAAGAAAATGGTTAGGTGTCAGAGGTTCTTCATCGCGAGGATCCATTGATATATGGCTGAGTGGTCTGTTGTTCACTACGAATGCTTCGATTAGGGTAGTCAGGAGAGTTTCCTCTTTAGGTGCTCGTTTCACCGAGCGTACCAGTCTTTTCCATACTCCTCCCATGTGCGGCGTCATTGGTGGTATAATCTCTATTCGATGCCCTGAGTGGTCAGGGCATCAAGCATTTTAACGTCTTGACTTAGTAATTTCAAGGCATTTCTCATCTCGGCTTCGGCCCCATGGAAATTAGTCCCGTTGTCTGGGTACATGGTTACGGGCTGTCCCCTTCGTGCTGTCATTCGTTGTATGGCCATAATAGCAGAATCGGTGGTTAGAGAAGAAACGAGTTCTAGGTGGACAGCGCGTATCGAGAAGCAAGTGAAGATTGCGGCGTAGCGTTTTTCTCGATGTCTGCCAACTGTGATAGTCATGGGTCCGAAATAGTCTAGCCCGCAGTGTATAAAGGGGCGTGTGTGGTGTATCAGTCAATTTAGCGGCAATGTTCCCATTAGGGGTTGACATAAGACTGATGTAGTGGGGCCTCACTTCTAGTGTTCGTTCGTTGGGTGTTTGGATCCCGTGTACCAAGGTCGGCGAGATTTGGCTTAGTTGACACCCATCTTCAGTCTTGTATGTTGGTCATCTCATCTATTTTGCCCAGTCTGTTTGCCACAAAGGTGGAGTAAATGTGTGGATCGGTGCGCAGCAAACACAATACGGTTGTTGAATCTATCCAGAAATGGACTTGGGTTATCAGGGCATGGCTTTCCTTTTACATGGTTCGGGCGGGTCTTGCTGAGATGAGTGCGGCATGTTATTGAGGCAGCGTCTTGGGATGGTGATTGTGTATGTGTTTTGCAGGTTCATCCAATTTGTCCACTTCTGGATATGTTCAGGGACACTGGGTTTGTCACAGCTCACGTTCGAGTGCCACACGGCTTGAAGTAGTATTTTGGGCCAAATCGTAAGGCAGGAAATAAATCCGGGTTGATCTCCTATTCGTGGGTCGTATTGCCTCTTCGTGGGTCGTATTAACTTTTCCTAGATTCTGAGGTTTTATTGGCGGTTAGCAAAGCCAATTGATGCACGGCATTGCTAGAAAATTGCGTGTCTGTCTCGTGACTTTAGTGCCACTAGAGCGTTTTCATCTCGGAGTCAGTTCCATGAAATTTTATCCCTTTTAATGTGGAAACGAGCTCCTCCCGTCTGAGGAGAGTACCGATGTTCTGGAAGGACTTGCTTGCCTTGGCTGCTCCGATGAGGACCACCGTTGTTCTGGCAGTGGTACTGCTGGGGAGGGCTTGCTCGCCTTGGCTGCAGTGATGAGGAGCACCGCTATTCTGGTAGTGGCACTGCTGGAATTGAAATTAGAAGATGGAATTAGCCTTGCTGGACTTCGGTTGAGTAGCGTATCTCGTTGAAAACTTGTTGGGAGGCGGGCTAGTTGATGCCATTGCGTATCTCGTCGCAAACAAGTTGGGAGGCTGGCTATTTGTTGCCATTGCTTGAGTTGCGTATCTCGTCGCAAACAAGTTAGGAGGCGGGCTAGCTGATGCCATTACTTGAGTTGCGTATCTTGTCGCAAACAAGTTGGGGGGCTGGCTAGTTGGTGCCATTACTAGGATAAACAATAAAAAAGAATAACTTATCATGAAAACGGGATGGCAGGACGCGGCTCAGGCTCGTATGGGACTGCAAATTCGGGCAGGTTGGTGATCAGCTTGGTGTGGAATTGCAGCGCGCAGGGCCGCGAATGGGTCAGCAATCTGCTTTACGTGTCAGGCCAGCTGTTGTAATCTCTGATAGGGCTTGTTTCTGGCAATGTGGAGTGATTCTACTATCGCGGAGGTGATCTAGGCCAGTGGATCTATGTTTCGATGTGTTCATCCAGTGTGAGTACGGTCTTGGTTTTCAGTATATCCAGGACTAGCATTTAGGGTCGGGCCGATTGCTGCAAGCTCGGGAATTCTCTGGCTGGCTGCCACAGGGTATCGAGTATCCATATATGCGGATTACTGCATATCTAGTAGCTGCATATATCGCTGTTGCATGAGTGGTAGCTGTATATTTTGTTGCTGCTCAGTTTATTGCCGCATGTCTCATTGTTGCATTTGTGGAAGCTGCATATCTTGTTGCTGCTGGGTTCGTTGCTGCATATCTGGTGGCTGAATATCTCGTTAATGCTCAGTTTGTTGCTGCATACCTCGTTGCGGTATATGTGGTAGCTGCATATCTCGTTGCTGCTGGGTTCGTTGATGCATGTCTGTGAGCTGCTCAGTGTTTTGTTGCATATTTCGTTGCGGTATATGTGGTAGCTGCATATCTCGTTGCTGCTGGGTTCGTTGTTGCATGTCTGTTAGCTGCATATCTCGTTGCTGCTCAGTTTGTTGCTGCATATCTTGTTGCGGTATATGTGGTAGCTGCATATCTCGTTGCTGCTGGGTTCGTTGATGCATGTCTGTGAGCTGTTCAGTGTTTTGTTGCATATATTGTTGCTGCTCAGTTTGTTGCTGCATATCACGTTGGTGCTGGTTTCGTTGCTGCATGTCTGGTAGCAGCATATCTCGTTGCGGCTGGGTTCGCTGCTGCATTTCTGTGAGCTGCTTAGTGTGTTGTTGCATATCTCGTTGCGGCATGTGTGGTAGCTGCATATCTCGTTGCTGCCCAGTTTGTTGCTACTTGTCTCGTTGCTCCATATGTGGAAGCTGCATATCTCGTTGCTCCATATGTGGAAGCTGCGTATCTCGTTACTGTCAATTTGTTGCTAGACGTCTGTTAGCTGCATGTTTCATTGCTGTATGTGTAGAAGCTCCATATATCGTTGCTGCTCAGTTTGTTGTCATCTTTATCAGCTTCCTGTAGATCTTTGATGGTGGAGGCGTAGGTTTAAGGTAGCATCTGGATCGGCGGTAGGTATAGATGCATCTGAGTTTGCGAGGCAGGGCCGTGATGTCTCGGTTGAAGCCAAGATTTTACGGCCGCTGCGTGTGATGCCATCTCCACTGAGAAAGATTTGATGACGTGGGATCCGGCTCGAAGGACCAATTTGTATGAGACCACTTTTCTGTTCCATACAAATACTGTAAACAATAGGGGCGCTGGACTCCGATCGTCACTTCGGTTTCAGGAGATAATAATAACTCAGAAGTTTCTTGGATAATGCTTGAATATTTATTTTTCAGACGGTTTTTATACTAATTTTAGTGTACCTCTGTGTTAAAGGAAAACGTAAACATGTTATTCATTTCGCCACCTGTTGTTTATCTGGATGACCGCAGGTGTAAGTTTCGTTGAATAACACGCTGGTTTGGACATGAGCAGCCTTTGTGTAAGATTTCGCAAGAATCGACTTGATTATATCGTTTTACTCTTCCCTGAATAGGCAATATTTTCAAGGGAATACGTGCGGCCACCAGCTGCAAGTTTCACGTAAACAAAAATCCAATACATCAAGACGTCTGTTACAATAAGTTATTTTGTTAATTTTAGGTACATACAGGTAATTATAAAGTTTATTATTAAAATTTTGAATGATGTTACATATTAAATTGATATTGTACAAAGACCAGAATTCAAACATATTGTTGAATTTCGCACACTGGGTACTTATTTGGCTGAGAATTACCGGTGTCAACCGTGGTCAAGGTGCAAAACAAGTGTTGTTTTCTTTCATGAGTCTTTTTGTTCGTAAGCAGCTGTCAACATTGTACAACCGTCTATATCGTGACAAGCTAACATAATACGTAAAGTGAATCTACCGCCGGTAATTCACCACATCCCATCGCATAAGAACGAAATAACGACTGCCCATAAATATACCAACCCCCGACCGACTGCCTGTGGACCAGCCAAAGACCACGAGGGACCCACAAACCGGGCAAGATTGCCATTACTATCGTAAGTCCCTCTGTGATATATCTTTGCATTTGTTTAATGAACATACTCTATCGAGATCCGTAGGTGTTTGATTTAGCAAGAAATAACCAGAAGTTATTCTAAACCCCGTGCCATCGAGCACGATACAGATATTTTTACTTCAAATGAATATACATGAATTTATATATGCTTGCCTAACTGTGTATAAATACCGTAGCATAAGAATTTCAACTACCAGTCTGAAAATGTCCGTAATAGGATGAAACCGGTCCTGGTGAAATATAAATTAGTGGAAGAAAGTACAAAAGTGTTTTAATTTCAAAGTCTAAGTATGTTTAGGTCTTGGCGGTGGATGCGTCTACTACTGGATCGGGAGAGGCAGATTGAGGAAGATCCTTTCACCTCTCCAACCCTTCTTTCACAACCCATCGCCTTGCATTGCGGTTGAAATACATCCCTCCCACTCCTGCAAAAATAGGTTTATCGAAGCCCTAAGCTTCGACTTCTTCAATTTCAATGTGTAGGTTTAGCTGTTCAATAAAGCTTGGATTTGATAAATGGCGTTACGTTTTCAGAAGCCTGTGTTAGAAGTTTGTTCCTAAATGTGACAAGCTTCGCAGAAGTAACATCGTGGTAGAAAGGGTTCTCATTAATACGCGCGGTCACGAAAGAGAACCTGCTCTTTCCACATAATCATAATATAAATCGACACGTGTGGAATGATCGTACGTGGATGTCTGAAGATTTAATTTCAGATACAAAAACCAATTAAACTTTAGTTCACCTCAACAAGATTTTATCTGAAAAGGTGTAGAATTAAATTTAAAAGAAACGTTAAACATTTCGCTGAGAAATCAGCAGCGTCTCTCTAGTTTTTATGGTCACTATGAATACGTCATTATTTATTTGATGATGTATCTCAGATCCCCTGAACCATAGATTTTATCAATAAAGGATAAAATGTCGAATAGAATATGGAAGAAACTTGAGTGGAACACTTTTGTAATGCTATACATGTTTTGAGTTTGAAAGTTGTATGTTATCAAGACTACGTTATTAATTAACTATCACAGTTTTATTTATCGGGTAGATAAATAGGTATTACGACTACTCTTAGATTTGTGAAGTTGAAAGTATTTGTTAAAAAAAATTGCCTTAGGATCATTTAAAAAAAATCTGTGAATACAGTACAAGAACTGATTCCGAAATGCTCCCGTCTGAAGTTAGTGAGACAGTGGCATCCCCAACTGGGCTGAAGTTTGTGAGGCTGAATGGAGTGGGGACGAGAAGGAAATGGTGTAGAGGAAGGTGGGGAAATACCTGGCTATTCAGATCTGTTCACCAAATATCCCTAAAGCGATTTCGAGCAACGTTCCATTTCTGAATGGTGGTCCAATCCAATGACATAAAAAATTTTAACAAAAAAAAGGACTTGAAAAAACTATTCCAAAACAAAATAATATTCACTAAAAAGTTTAAAAAAATGCGTATTCTTCTATAACTTAATAATCAACTTACTTTTTCTACTCATCAATATGTAGGTAGGATTGTTATTTTTGGAGTCGGTGTCAGCCAAGGTAGGTTTGTAACTACATACATAGTTATAGGTGAGATGTGCTTGTGTTGCACAATAATTAAAGAGTTCCGTTACTTTGTCATGGAGCCCATAATCAGAACCTAACCAAAATCTCATCAAACTACCCTTGAAGTACATCCTTTCAAATAAATAAAGAATCATCGAAATCGGTTGGCGTGATATTGAGTTATTCGTCCATTTGTCGCGCACATACTTAATGCAAATTTAAGACTTATATGGTTTTCTTATGGATGCCATTATATGAACTGGACCAAATTGAAATGGGACCACGCGGAAAGCACCAGCTTTCAAATAAAAAAAAGAATCATCAATATCGGTTCAGCCAATCGAAAGTTGTGAGGTAACAAACCTCCTCCTTTTTGAAGTCGTTTAAAAATAGAAAACGATATGCACAAATGAAAAAGTGTATGATGGGGACGCTAAAGTATGTCCACTGGACCTAGTTCAGTCAAACCATTTCAGTCAAATCAGTAACGTAACGACTTTATTAAATCAATTTTTATTAGAACAACTCTATTTTTAAAACTGTTGATGTTATTCCCATTAATGTAATATTAGGTCCTTACATATGAAATTGGCGTTTTGTATGGGAGGAACATAAAGTCCTTTTTTTTTAAATATAATATATTTATTTAATCAAAGTATGTACCATTGCTATCTATGCACTTTTGCCATCTCATGGGTAGTTCATCGATCCCTTTACTAAAAAAATCATTCGGACGGGAATCAATAAAATCTTTGAAGGCGGTTTGGACTGCGCCATCGGAGTTGAATTTTTTCCCATGCAAAAAGTTATCCAAATTTCGAAAAAAATTATAATCTGTTGGGGCAAGGTCCGGAGAGTACGATGGATATCTTATACATTCCAATTGAAGCTCCTTTAATTTGGTAGCCGTCTATTGTGCAGTGTGTGGTCTAGCGTTCTAACACGCGTTTGTTGATTTGCTTCACTCAATTCGTGAGGTACCCACCTTTCAAGCTTTTTCACCATCCCAATTTGCTTCAAGTGGATTAAAATAGTTTTATCACTAACACCGCAGCCTGCAGCTAACTCGGATGTGGTTTGCGATGGATCCGTTCCACAATAGCCTTCAATTCTTCATTATCAACTTTGGTCTCCGGCCGTCCACGGGGCTTGTTCTGCAGGTCGAAATTTCCAGAATGAAAACGTTGGAACCAAAAACGCACTGTGTTTTCTTTTGCGGCACCGTCGCCATACACATCATTAATCCTTCGAGCTGTTTCTGCAGCACTGGTGCCTCGGTGGAACTCGTACTCGTAAATAACGCGATATTTCAAGTTTTCCGTTTTGTAAACTAAGTGACGCAAATGAGTTATCATTTTCGAAACACAAATACATGAGTAAATAGCTGTATAAATTTTAATTTGGAATTCCTAACCAAAGAGAAGATATTTGAGATCAAAGTTGCCAGTACGGCAAAACGCCAATTTCATATGTAAGGACCTTATATATATCATTGAAGAAGAAGATAACACTAAATTTTAATGAAAATATGAAATAGAACAAGATACAGAAAAATAAACAGATAACGGTCGCAACTGGGACACGAATCCAGAACCTCTCGTCTTATCGGGATAAACGCTTTACCAATTAGGCTACTACCACCTCTTTAAACTTTATATACGAGTATGTCAATTTAAAATTTCAGAATTAACAAAATATTTCGACTATTTTTTTTACATATTATTAGCAACTACCTTTTTCATTGGAAACACTTGTTTGAAGAAGTTGTTTATAACCTAGATAGTGTCTCGGATAAATATATCCTAAAATATATAATTGTTCCAATAAAATCTGAATATTCATTTAGACTTTTCGAAAATGTCAAAAGGTATTTCATATGAATAAAATCGGACACATACCATGCAATTTACAAAACGCAAACTTGTTAAAATCTTTTAAAATGAATGTTTTTCGAAATTCGCATAATTTTTTAAGCTCTCTAGAATTTGCGTAGCAGCGATTCGTCATACTCATATATAAATTGTTCGAATTCTGTGAAACAACCCGTCCTGAGGCTTAAGTTTTAAAGGATTTTTCAGAAAAGATTTATCTGAAAAACCCGAAAAAGCATATACCTACATTCAATCACAAGAAATGTTGAAATCTTTTCGAGTTCAGAAGTACTTTGTGCCAGCAATGCATCCCCATTAGGAGCTACATAAAACCAAGCATTCTGATGTCTGGCCACAAATTTCTCTTTATTGAGATTTGCGATCACGTATTTTATTACTTAATGTGAATACCACGCAAGACTCTCCATTGGCCGCAGTCAAAAGCCAAATCCATGAGATCCGATCAAGATACAAAAAATATTTATTGCCATTTTAAGGACGTTTTGATTCCGAGTGGTGCCGACGGTGAATGAAAGATTCTGAAATTATTATCCTCATGCGAATACATTAATTTCTTCTTCTCCGTCTGGTGTCTCCTATTGCAAGTTGGCTAGCATTAGGGCGTTTTTCTCCCTTCACTTCTAATACGTCTTCCACTAATCTTTCCCTGGATTATCAGTTTTAATATCAGCAATTTGGTAAAGCATTAGTATTTCTTTTTCATATGAATATCTGTTTACATTTCGAGATTTTTGCCATTCATTAAAGAACTTACATAGATTTATTTACATTGTATGGCACAGGGTATTTTCTGGTACACATACATATTATTCACATACATTTTAATTGCAAAAGATTTTGCATCCATAAAGCATTTTTAAATTTTGAAGAGTTTTTGAAACCAGGACCTTATAATAAACTAGCTTGTTCCCGGCATGCGTTGCAATCCCATATTCAAAGAAATAAATTGTTTCTCCCCGCTTGTCCGTTCCTCTCCCGCATCCCCTAGTCTCCCGCGTGCCCCTTCCACCTTCTATATATTCAGTCCTAGTACATTCAGTTATCAAACAGCTCGCATGCCACATATTATAATTTTATATTCAAGTTTTAATTTTTCGTATATTATAAATATTAATTTTTGTATATTATAAGAACAATCAATGAAATTCGGTACCTAACATAGGTACCATATTAAAATATCTATAATTTTAACAATCCATAGACAATTCTTTTAATACAAAAAAAAAACATCTGCCTGCTAAATTCAATTTCATCAAACGCGCGAACTGTCAAACCTGCGAAGTTAAAATAGTCGTTAAGTTTCCTGAAATTATTCAATTTTCTGCGCAATTTTCTTAATGTTTCTTTCTGTAAGAATCTTCTACGAAGTATTAGAAAACTTTAAAAAAATATGAATGAAATAGGTAAAGTGGTTCTGAAATTATGGCGTGACCAAGGGAAACCGGGATTCATTTTTATATTCATGGATTCTACTAAGCCGGTTGTTTGATTGTGTCCTTTGATAACCAAACAATGATTTTTCTTAACGTCAAACATTCTAATCTCGGTTGTATATCTGTAACTCACATTCAATGAACTCTAGAAAACGGATTTGCTTTGAATCTTCTTCTTCTTCTTCGATGGCGCTACAGCCCATATCGAGCTTTGGCCTCCTGCAACAGTCGCCTCCAACTCCTCCTGTCCTCAGCGGCTGACTTCCAATTTGGTACCTGGAGAAGCTGTGCTGCATCCCCTCTTACTTCGTCTTCCCACCTCAGTCTGCGTCTTCCCACTTTTCTCTTTCCACCTGGGTGTCCAGTCAAAATTCTTTTTGGGACGCGTGTATCCGGCATTCTCTGTACATGCCCAGCCCATCTCAGCCTGAGGAGTCTCATATATGCTGAGATGCTAAGGGCCTTATATATATTATACAATTCTGGATTGTGCCGGATGCGCCACTGTTCACCCTCTTTCACGGATCCACATATTCTTCTCAGCACTTTTCTTTCAAAAGTATCCAGCACTTCAGCCATCTTTACCGTCAGTGTCAGCGCCTCACATCCGTATGCCAATACAGTTCTAACAATGGTCTTATATATGGTTATTTTGGTTTTTCTGTGGACACTACGTGACTTAAACACTGGCAGCGAAGAGAAGAATGTTTTGTTGGCTGCTGTGATTCTCCTTCTGATTTCTGCTGGATCCTCATTGTTCTCCGTCACACTGGAGCCCAGATAGGTGAATTGATCGACCACTTCGTATGAGTAGTTGTCTGTAAATTGTGCACTACTTCTTCTTCTGTGTGAAGGGTTCCTGCTATGTATCATTTGCTTTGAATTCAAGTGTCATTGTCGAAATTGGAACTGATTGTATGAAAAAAATTATAAAAGGATAAAATAGGTACCTACCTAAAATAATATAATATTATAACAGAAATTATTTATATCGCCTTCTTCAAAATTGGATTTAATATTCCGAGATTTTTCACGGGTCTGCGCTAGTAATAATAATAAAAACAGTGACTTTATATACCGAAGATTTGTGCGCTTGCTTTTTCTTATGGTGTCCCTTCCTATCGGAGAATTGATATCACCAGGGTATCTAGCATGGTCGATCGATATAGGTTTTATCGAAAATGTCGGTAACTTGACATCGCTCCCGAGCACGACTGCAGGCCGCTAACGAACAAACAACAGTTTACAATGATTAAGGGTTCCTAATTTATTTGACGAGAACTGTTATTTCTTCGTTAGCGGCCTGCAGTCATGCTCCGGAGCGATCACAAGTTACGGACATTTTCGATAAAACCTATATCGATCGACCATGCTAGTACCCAGGTCTTCAGCCTGCAGGCTGCAGCCTGGAACAACTCTGTGGAGCTGCAATGACTGGAACTGCAACTGAACTCGTACCAATCAGGTAGATTTGGAAATCATGCGGCTTCTCTCACTGCTACGTCTTTCATCTATCATTTGAATATTAATGTATTTGTAGTTCTTCTAGTATGACCAAAATTGCGTATTATTCTTCATTTCAGATTATTCAATATTAATTTGGAATTAAAACAAGACAAAAACTTCTTTACACTTACAACTTTGGAACCACTTATTAGATAACCAACACCTCTACCCCAGGTAGGTCACCTCGAATGGTTCGCTAAGTTTGGCGAATAAGGAAGGGAGTGGCGGACCTTGGCAGAGGATGGGTCTATCTTCCTGTGTGGCGGGCGTGACCGAGAGAGACTAGCTTAGGGAGACTATTTGGCCTTTTCATTGGGACTTTCTCGACCCAACGCCTTGCACCGCAGTGGGAGGGATGGATTCGTACGTCCGTCGCTTATAAACACATTGATCACCAGATTTCTACCAACCCCTCATATCTTTTTCCTTCCCAAAACTTACAATCCATTCTTTCCATGAATGTACCCTCCACACAACATCCCCAAAGATGAGGGAAAACCATGAGAGAAAATATTGTTCATCAGGGACTACTTTGTAAGCAAATGATGATGTGAAAAAAACATATCGTTTTAGCAGATGTCGCAAAAATAGGAACCTAACGAACCAGCAGCCTCATGTGAATTTACCGTTCGCAATATTTGTTTTCTTACAGCTCGAAGAAATATTTTCACTAAGTAAACTTCATTTATATCCATTATGAAATTGAAGGGAGAAAAATAGAGAAATGTTTGTATTTTCTACGTCTCATTTTCGATATTTTCCTGCCATCTAACGAAGAAACTATTTATTCTTTCGAAACAAAGCGACGCCCGGTTTGTTTGAACCACACTTACCAACAAAGAGAGCCAGAAGCGTTGTTGACTCCTGACTAAGTGAAATAATAATGCGACAGAATTTCCACTGTTTTGTTTGGCAACCGCCGAACCGCGAAATTGCGCTAGTGAAAATTTGTCCAACGTATTATTTATTATAAAGATTGAAATTGTAGTTTGTGGCGCACGAAGTTAAATCGGGCATAGTTTTAATTAATATTTGAATGACATTGATGTCCCGGGGCTACGTTTATTTCCGTGTGTATCGATTTTGAATATTAAAATGAGAATTTTCCAATCAACCCATTATTTTCAATTACCAAGCGCAAAAGGATCAACAGATTCAAGGAAAGTTAGTAAGTTAAAAGTAGTGATGTGCCGGATCGTTAAAAATGTATATCCCCGTATACGGATCCGAATACAAATATTTGGTGTCAAGATCCGCGGATACGGATCTTTATTTTCTTATTCAATCGGTGTCGGCGCGTGAGGCCTTGAAACGATAGTTGACGTTACACTCACCGCAACGACGCGACGGTATGGTAACTTAATACGATAAAATCTTTGATTTTTAAGAACTGAAAAATACTCTGGAATTTGGAGTGATAATTGATACTTGGAATAGAAACCTGGAAAGGAGTATTCGACATAGCTCAAAACGACATACGCCAGATAAAGAAATGGTTAGATGATAATCTCCTAACCCTTAATGCTGGAAAAACAAAATTCTTAACTTTCAGTCTTTCTGCTGCAACCCAACCTACTAACAATCAGCAGATAATAATTCACTCCTGTCTAAGAACTTGCACTTTCTGTAATTGCCCAAACTTGGAACACGCCACCCACATAAAATATCTGGGGGTCGTCATTGATCAACACCTTCGTTGGGATCAGCACTTGGCCAGTCTAACCCCACGCATCCGCAAACTCTCTTATGTCTTTCGAACCCTAAGAAATATCCTTACTACCTCAACTCTTAAAACTGTTTACTACGCTCTCTGCCAATCTCTACTAGCATACGGCATTATAACTTGGGGTGGCTGTGCACAATCTATCATCGACCTCTACTAAAAGCCCAAAAAATGGTAAAACGTGTCATTAACAAGCGACCGACAAGATACCCCTCCAAACGACTCCTCATCGAGTATAACGTCTTAAACATATGGCAACTCCATCTAAAATTTATACTAATACATTTCCTGTTCAAATACAAAACAAAACTCTCTTACAACACAACTACACCACCAGAACAATAACCAACAGACACCATCTACCTACACTACACACCACGTCAGCTCAAAGACAAATTTTCTTCCTAGCTCCTAAAATCTTTAACCTCATCCCTGAAAACTTAAAAACGTTGAGTCAACCCCATTCCTTTAAAAAACAAATAACGAAATAGATCCTTACGCATGGAATACATTACAATTTTAACACACATTCACTTTACACTCTATCAATTTAATCACCTTTCAGACAAAACATAATATATCTCTATTTTCTAAATTAGCGGCATCGTATATGTACAAGATTAATTAGTATAATCTATATCCAACAACTCCTCAAATTTCTCATTTTACAATAATTCTCTAACTTCTCCATCTTCTTCTCGTAACCCAATCTAACTATAAGTATATCATTTTCTTACAATAGAAGATTGGTGTGCATAGTATTAAGAGCAGGCAAAACGTAATATATCTTTATTTACTATCTAAGCAGCATTATATGTATAAGACTGATTCTGTGAATTATATATCAATAATTCCTTAATATACCTACTAATAATAACTTATCTTTTCCAATAATTCTTTAACTTCTTCACCTTATTCTTGTAATCCAATATAACTACATAAACTCTCTTATCGTAGGAGAATTTGTGTGCATAGTATCAATTAGTGAAAAATTTCAACCTATACTAATGAATGTAATATACTAATGTATATCCGCAAACTGTAAACTTCACCCGACATAACACAGGGTCATCCCTAGCATGGAGGGTGAAATATCACAAAAAACTATATGTACTTTCGATAATTCATGTATTATATAAATAAATAAAATAAAAATTTTATAGTTTTTTTTATTTCTACCTAATTACCTATATACAGCATTTCATCCTATCAACTGAAAATTAATAAAGTAAAGGAACCGTAAAAGATCCGCGAGAAAAGTAACGGATACGGATACGGATCTTTCTTCTCCCTCGGATATCCGCGGATACGGATACGTATACGGATATCTGGAACATTACTAGTTAAAAGTGAACAAACTTTTTTAAATCTTTGAAATTTCTGTATCTGGGTAGTGTGTTTACGAGAGATGGGAAGGCTGATAGAGATATTGAAAGAAGGGTAAATGCAGGTAACTTCATTAATGGAGGACTGAATGCCGCTGGCGCTAATAATAAACTGTCCAAAGAAGCGAAGTTAGCAGTCCACACTGGAGTCCTGGTACCTACCCTGACGTATGGCGGTGAGGCATGGAACTGGCAGAGGAAGGATGAAAGTAAACTGAATGCTGTTAAAATGAGATCCCTGTGGCATGTGTGTGGTAAATCCATGTATGATCGTGTGAGAAATGTGGATATCCGCAAAGAATGTAAGGCTGATGTAAGCTTAATGAATAAGATTAAGAAAGAGACCCTCAGATGGTTTGGGCATGTAGAGCGAATAAACGAAAAAGTAGAGTAAAAAGAATATATGACGCAAATGTGAATGGTAGAAGAAGTCGGGGACTCTAGTGACAATATCGCACTAGAGTCCCAACTGCTCCCAATCAAGTTTAGGGAGCAGTTGGGACTCTGGTGCGGTAGTTACTCACATAAAAAAATAAATAAAAAAAACTGCTCCCAACCATCCGGAGTAAGTGGAAATATGGCATCCCCGATTGGGTATGTCCCTAGATAGCAAAGAGGAAGATTGGAATGTGCCTGGCTATTTGGCCTCGTCACCAAATACGGCAAAAGCCATTTTTCAAATGTGGATACCGCACAAGAGTCCCAACTGCTCCCAACCGCCTGGCGCCAGTGAGACTATGGCATCCGAGATTGGGATATGTTGTGAGGCTGAATGTAATAGGGCGGGGAAGTAGATGGGGTAGAATAAGGTGGATAAGTTCCTGGCCATTCAGATCCGGTCATCAAACACGCTTAAAGCCATTTCAAGCAACGTTTCAATTCTGAATTTCTGTTCTGTCTTTCACCGGGGCGTTGCTGAAACTATCTTCAACTTCGTAACACGCCGAAAATATACCCTATATTATATTAAATTATGAAATAACACGAAGCAATCAAACAAAATTTACTTTAAATGGGATTTGAACCCGCGACCTTCGGATTGCTAGTGAAGAGCCTCACCCGTTGACGACGGAGGCCGTAAAACTCGTAACTTCTCACGGATGAACATTTGGGCGCATTTCGTGCGCCCAAATATACATGTGATAATTCAAGAGTAAACGAATAGTTACAATAACTGAACATCCGCTAGTATAATGGAATCTCTTAGAAGCACCGTAAAGTACACATCACTTCCACAAAATGCACTATTTAACTACAGACAAAGAGAATTTTAACTAACTCAACAGATACTGGAAAATCTAGGCACCATATTCAAACAACTCTTCCCTTCTTATTTCTCAACCAACTAAAAGTAAATTAAATGAATAAATATATGCTCTAGGTCTAGAATGTCTAGACCTAGAGCATTGTTATAAATTTCCAATGATTTGAAATCCTTTCTAACATCTGCGGCACTTTTAAGAAACACTTTATTTGGGTCATTCTTGTTCAATTTTGATAGTCCACTTTAATCTTTCTTTCCATACTATGTTCACTAGCATTTTTTTCTTACCAGATACCCTTTCAGGGTTAGAAATTCTTGTCATTCCCTTGTGTGATGGATGTAAAGCGTTTTTATTTTACGCTATATTTGGATTTTAAAATATGAAATCTTTCTTTTGTCAAAAATCACCGCAAGGACGCATTTCAAATTGAGAAAAAACTTTAAAATATAGTCCAAAAAAATTATCCTTTTTCTTTTACTTTTTCTGATATTTTCTTGTTTGGCTTTTTTCTTATGTTCTGATTTGCTTGATCATGTTAACTTCTGTTTTTTATCTCTCGTTTTTTCTTTCCTTTGTATAATTATCTATTTTGTATCTTTTATATCTTTGTATTGTGGATATTTCAATTGACTTTTTCATTTTATATTGTCCTCGCTCATAATAATAATAATATATTGATATTGAGGGATCAGTAGGATTTATAGGTCCAATTAGGAGTTCCACCGAGCCGAACCCTCTGATATGAAAATATTTGGAGTCGGTGAATTATTTTCCCATTTGGACTATGGTAGGTTGACATGTTGTTCTTGTATTATTTTGTATTTATTATACTTATAAAGTTCAATTGCATTGCGTGAATTTACTAGATGATCATTTGTGGAAAAGTGTGTGAGATGGTTTATTTTTTCCTGTTGGAAAGATTTGACCAGGACATAAACTCTGAAAATAATTGATAATTTGTATTTGTGAAAATCACCTCAAGGGCGCCGTACAAATTATTATGAATTCTTAGTCTCTATTTATATGTCTCATTTATTTATTTATTTATTTACGGACAATTAGTCCAATTAACAATACATCAATAACACGAATAGAAAAAACAGAGAAATCACAATGAAAGGAGATTACATATAGATGAAGAGCATTGACAAAATACATATAATATAAAAGTACATAGAGAAGATAACTACAAGTAGCTTGAAGATGGATTTAAAAAGACTTTAAAAAACCACATTGCGTAACGACTGCCGAAAGTTATTTAGGCTTACACCAAAAAATTCAATGCTTTGATTTGTGTTGACTAGTCTCGACATTCTGGATAAAGGAGAATGATATCCATAATTAGTAGAATGTTGATTGAGGAACAGCAATTCATTATTTCGGAGTCTACGGGAAGGAATGTTGAACTGGATGAGTTGTAACAAAGCAGGTGTGTCAGTAATACTGTTGATAATTTTGAAAATGCATATTAGATCAGAGTCCTTTCTACGTTTTTCTAAAGAGGAAATGTTTAAAGTTTGTTCAATTTCATCATGCGAGTATTCTCCTCTTTCAAGTCCTAACCTCCAAGCAATTCCTCGTAGGAAGCGATGTTGTACAGATTCGATGTAACAAATGTGGACAGCATAAAAAGGAGACCAAATGACACTAGCATATTCAAGGTGAGGGCGGACCAGCGAACAGTAAAGAGATTTAAGTGTATTTATATGTTTAAAGTCAGAGGTAATTCTATGAATGAAGCCGAGTAGTTTACGATGTTATTAATGTGATCCCGGAAAGAAAGTTTACAATCCAGAGTGACCCCAAGGTCCTTGATAGATGTGACAGTGGAGAGACAAACATTATTTAGTTTATAATCAAACTGAATAGGTTTTTTAGTTCTATAAAAGGACAAAATTTTGCATTTATCAACATTAAGTTCCATGCAGTTAATTTTGCACCAATCATTAAATGAGTCAATATCAAGTTGAAAAAGTAAACAATCAAGATGAGATTTAATTATCTTAAGAATCTTATTGTCATCGGCAAAAAGCCAAAAACGTGTGTGAGAAAAAACTTTAATGATATCGTTAATAAAAAGGTTAAAAAGAAGCGGGGCCAAATGGGCTCCTTGCGGAACGCCGGAAGTTACATCAATGTTAAAGGATTCAAAGTTATTTATTTTAAGCCTTTGTTTTCTATTACTCAAGTAAGAGTGAAAGAATGATAACAATGGGTCTCTAATGCCTATAGCATAAAGTTTGGCCATGAGAATACGGTGATTAACTTTGTCGAAGGCTTTGGAGAAGTCAGTGTAGAGGACATCAACCTGAGTGTTGTCTTCTAAGGCTTTAAGAATGGTATTTATAAAGGATAGTAAATTAGTTGTTGTAGATTTCGCCGATCTAAATCCATGCTGTTCCTCGATCAGAACATTTTTGAAAATAGGAGTGATTTTCTTTGTAATTATCGACTCAAATATTTTTGGAATATTAGATATAATTGATATTGGTCTGTAATTTCCAATATTTGACTTGTTTCCAGACTTAAAAATGGGTCGAATAAATGAAATTTTCCATGAGTCAGCAAATGTTCCGGTTGAGAATGATAAATTGTACAACATATAAATTGGGTTAGATAATGAACATTTACATTCTTTTAGCAAGATTTCTGGAATGCCATCAGGTCCAGTACTTTTTTTGTTAGAAAGATTATTTAAGGATTGGTAAACCTCTGCAAGTGAAATTTGGCAATCATTCAAGTCAATATTATACTCATAGTTAAGTGGAGGGATGGTGCATGAAGCATCAGAATATACAGAGGAAAAGTGTTTAGCAAAAAGGTTGGCGATGTCGTGACCATTTGTAGCGTGAGTTTCATGATAAAACATACTTGAAGGGAGATCATCATCTGTACGCTTTTGCGCAACAAATTGCCAGAATTGTTTAGGATTTTTAAGTAATTTTGTCTCAGTAACTTCTACAAAAGATTTATAGCATTTGGCTGATTCGATTTTAGACAGTTCCCTTAATTGAGAAAATTTTTGATAAAATTTTAAGTTGCCAGTTTCTTTAAATATCTTATGAGTTTTCTTTTTTTCAATAATTAACTGCTTAAGTTTCGAGCTAAACCAATTTGGAAACTTGGGTTGAGAGTAACATCCCTTGGGAACAAACAAATCTATAGCACGTGTTACACATTCATGAAATTTAAATACGGCGTCATTTATTCAGAATTTAAAAATAGTTTTGTCCAATTAATCAGGGAAAGATATTTGTTCATGTTAGAATAGTCACCATTAAGATATTTGTAGTGATACGTAACACTTGGTTTCAAAGATTCAAATTTAAAAAAAATTGTGATGTTAATAGAGAGAGGTGGATGATATTTATCAATAGGTAACAACGAGACATCAGCTTCACATACTATGACATTAGGTATGCTAGTGAAAATTAAGTCCAGGCAAGAACCTAGATTGTTAGTGACTGGATTTACTTGAAACATATTCATAAAGGCAAAAAAATTTACAATTTCAATAGCTTGTTGGGAAAGATTACTAGTAGGAGTTTTGACCCCTTGGTTGTCATTCAGCCACAATATTTTAGGTAAATTATAATCGCCACAAATAAGTAAGGAATCAGCATTTCTAGAGACACGCTCAATTGAAGCAGTATGCGACTTGTAGACTTCTACGGAAGAGGAAGGAGGAATGTAAACACAACCAAGTACAAGCTTTTTGGTACCAAATATTGCACATAGGAACAATTGATCAGAAACATTGTCAGATGTTTCTAGAATATGGCAAAGGGTATTTTTTATTTACACATATCATCACTCCACCACCTTTACACTTCACAGAAGAAGTAGAACGGTCACAACGAAAAATGTTGTAGTCAAACAGTCCAAGTTCAGCAGATGAGACATTATCAGAGAGCCATGTTTCGGTAAGAAATAAAAAGTCGTAATGACATACACTGACGTTACAGCGAATAGTGTTCAGTTTTGTATTTAGGCCACGAACGTTTTGGTAGTACGTTGAGAAGGAATTATTCATAGAACGATTCTTCAGGTTCAACCTAAAAAATTTATCCTAGAAAGTTCACGTCTCTCAGCAGCTTGGCGGGCAGGGCATTTTTGAGCTCCAGTTTTGTGGGAAGCCGTTTTTCTGAAGAAAGTGCAGGTGGCGCATAATGGAGATTTCTCCTTTTTGGGGCAGGCATCACGGTTGTGACCAACTTTGGCACAGTGGGCACAGGTAGGTAAATCTGCTTGGCATTTGGAAGCTATGTGGCCATATAATTGACAGTGGCCACATTTCAGGCTGTCTACCCAGTCTCTTACACGGTGTAGCTGCCAGTCAATGGCAAGTTTTGTGCGGGATATTAGAGAGTGACGAACAGATGAAGGGACTCTAAAAATGTGAATGCAGTTACCAGTGCGAGGGCCGGATTTATGAGAGAAAGATATGTTTTCTTTTAAATTTTCTAAAGAGAGACCGGTGTCGTTGGAAGATTGATGATGAATCGCCGAGATAATATCGTCAGACGAAATATCTTGAGGGAGGTCATGTATAGCAATACGAGGGAGGCGAGTTGGGGCGATCGTTGCTTTTAGACCGGCTTCGGATAGAGCTGGAGCATTTGCCAATTTCGTCGCTTCAGCAGAAGTGCTAGGGTGGATTATCACCCCACCACTTTTCAGTTCACGCATACCCGTTACTCGTATGCCAAGTGTGGCAGGATTGACCGCAGTTTTCAGGGTTTTCATGGTGTCCTTGGAATGGGTGTTGTTGGCCGGAAACACGAGAACTGAAGGTCTAGCAGGGCCAGGAAGAGCATTATTTCTTGTAATTAGCGGCAAGCAGGGATATTGAGTTCTTCTGGTATCAGAAGTGGAAGCAGCGACTGTATTCCAGGAACAGGTGGGCGCAGACGGTGTTTTATTAGGCATGCACTTGGATGTAAACACAGAAAGGGCACCTTCTAGTTTACCCATTTCCAGAGCCATCATATTGGAAATGGAGAGAACAATGATGAGCTCCTTTTGAATCCTGATCTGCTGATCTTTAGTGGCACGGCATGAAGGATCCGATATGATTGCCATAGCGGTCTGGACCCTCTCAGCCAGCTACTTGACATAACCTGCCGTGTCACTTTCAGGTATTAGGGGTGTCTCAATAGCGGACACTTGGGCAGGGTCACTCCTGGGAGGCACCTCATCCTCTTCGTCATCGGAGTCAGGAGCTTGATAGGGCGAGCCAGGTGGTGTTCGCTTCATTTTGGAATAATGCCCGGCACAAATTTTTATTTTGCACTTGTGATAGTGTATTATTGTTTTTTATGGTTCGTAAATAATGCTGAATCACTGTATAGTTATAATTTTCACTTTAACTATCAATTTGTAGTCTTTTGCAACTTGTACACTTTATTTTATTATCAATTTATATGGGAGCAAAATAAAAACAAACATCTGTCACTCAAAGTTATTGTTGCAATGTCTCATGTGCGAAATATCTGTAAAAACCCAATTTAATGAAAAAAATATTGCTATTATGTTCCTGTACAACATTTCAAATGAGAGTTCATGGACGTATTAAATTTTTGAACAAAATATTACTTATGCTTTCGACCGCAAAGTTTTCTCGTCTTTTTGCTTTGGCTACACGTTTGCATTGCGCAGTGGCGTCGCCAGATAGCGCGTCGGCCCCGCAACGAGGCGAAAATTAAACCCGCACTTTAAATATGTACATAGACTGCGGGCCTAAGCATAAAATATTATGGCCAACTGTTTCCTGCATATATTATGCTGGCAGTAAAGCGTGCGGTACTTTACTTTTATTATGCATGTCCGTAAATATTTACACGCAGTCAATAAAAGTCTCTAAACAATGTAGGAAAATTAATTTGCATACAATTATGTATTTGGTTTTATTATTTGCACTGCGGAGTTAAAATTTCATATTTTATATCTTCATGTACGTAAACGCCGCTTTCTTGAGTACAAAAGATCAATATGAGATTTTTTAAAGGAAAGTAATAATTACTCTCCAAATGTATCATTATCAAATTGATGACCACTTTAACTTTGATAGTTTAGTCTGGAAGTAATATTTATAAGGATTTTTTTGTTGTTTTTTTAATCTTTTTTGTGTAATCTTCTTACTCGTCAAGTACAACGCTTTCTATTAGTAGAAAAAAAGATTGAATAAAAGTTAATTATTGTAAATACTGGTTGGGCGTTCACACAATTCATAGCTACACTTAACTACATACATTTACATATATCATAGACTCTGTGCTTGTACCCTGATTGTCACATATTACTTCCTATCTTTCCCTATCATTTTCCTTTTCCCCATCCCATCCCATCCCTATGTACCTGTTAACGTTACCATAACAATCAGTGTCGTCAACCGAAACTCGCCGCGTAAGCATATAATTTACCGCTCCCCGCATCCTCAAACTGAATCCGCATACCGCAAGTGTATAAGTGCATGAATAAACCAGCCAAGATAGCAGAGTGTCACAAGTTACCGCAGTAAGTCCCTTCCTTCCTTTCCTCTAAGTGTATTATTTCTACTTGTACAGTGGTCTTTCACACACATATATTTCAAAACACATCCACACAAAACACACATCATTCATTGACCAAGACACACTGAACCCCAGATTCCTACCCACCCCTTAAACCCTTTTCCTTCCCAGAACTCTCCTCTCCTTCCTTTCCTTAAAAAAAACCCTCCACACAGCATCCCCAAAGATGACATAGGCCCTGAGGGAAATTGTTTTCCTCAGGGCCTCCTGTGTGGAGCTCATGTAAAAAAAAAATAAAAAAAAAATAAAAATAAAAAATAAATAAATAAATAAAGAAAAAAAAATTCACGGTCCTTCGATATCTACATAAAACACTCATCACTACACTAACGTATTATGAAGTTTGTAAACAATATGACAGTTAAATACCACCACTTTTTAAACGTAAATCTGTTGAATTTTAATCAATAATAAATGCCTTGTCGACTGTATCACATTATTATGAACCTATTATCTTCGCAGATTTTTTTCGGCTTTTATTCGTGCGATAAACCAAAACCAAGGGTTGATTTGACAAATGAATTGTGGGAAGAAAAACAAAAATTGGGAAGAAAATATTAGGGTTATAAAGAGGTTTGAGATTGGTTTGAAGGTTAGAGTAGATTGTGATTTGGAAATGATGTAATAAGAGTCATTTATGGGTAATAAACAAGGCAGCTAAATAAAGCAGGAATTATTATTTTATTGAAAGAACTCCGTACAGTAAACACACAAAAAATACTGTTTTTTTTATTTGAATTTATCGAGAGCAGTTAACGTGAATTCACTCGGGAAACAGGCGCGTTGTTGCAAAACTAAAATTCAGCCGTATTTTAAAAATCCCAGAGTCTGCGGCACTCCATTTCGCAGTTTCGGGCTTTTAATGAAATTCTGTGACGATAAACAAACGGATATTGGAACTTCATTTGTAAACAATCACGCTATTTCTCGGCTGACGGATGTTATGAAGTTCGGTGATTTTCATTCATTTTATGGAATATTCATATTAATGTAAGATTCTAGTACTTACATAAATATAAATGTATATATATATATATATGGCAGATATTGTCTGGTATGTGGGTAGATATCTTATAAGTGCTTTTTACATTTCGCATGTGAATGAGACGCCATTAAATGGGCTATAATGCGCTGTATAATTTTGATTTATAGCTTCTAAAGTCCTCCGCATTTGGATTGTAAACATAGATCATTATTATTGTTGAAAACATCGATAAAAATTTGCCTCAGACATTATAATAGTTAATGTCTCATAAAATATTTTTAATTTTGACAAATATAGCTTGTTTTAGATGATATTGTGATGACAAAGTGAAAAAATTCTGGATAGTTTTCCGGATCACGTTCGATGACAACTTTTTAAAAATATTTCAATAATTGCGAAAATTGCAAGTAGATACTTAATTTATTATATCCACCATGTAGAAATTATTAGACATGACTAAATTAAATAATTTTATTTTTTGTTTCCATTATCTACCATATACAAAGCAGAATAAAACTCAGTCGTATAGAGTATAAAACTCAGTCGTATATATATATGTATATATATATATATATATATTATCACTAGCTGACCCGGCTAACTTCGTAACACCTAAGAATCAATAAATGTTGTGTTAACTTATTAGCGGAATTAAATTCAGTTCTTTATTAAGATAAAAATTACACAATGAAGCAATTATCGATGCGCAACTGACCATGTTTTGTTTTTGTCAGTATCAAAGATGGCGTTGTGTACGGATTTATAATTTTTGTAATTCTCTTACTTTTCCACTTACTTACGGGAATTGCATTTTATTTTCTTTATAAATAGGGAGACTTATTATACCTATTTTATTTTTCCTTTGGAGGGTGCAGATATACGTGCACCGTTTGTCCCGTTTTCTACTGTTAACTTTTGGTGTATAAGAAAGAGGGGCGGCATTATATTATGTTTAAGAACAAAAGCAAAACAATCAGCGCATTGACTGACATTTTTGACTTTTTGGAATTCACTCACCACTCAATATTATACTTATCACAATATTCTTGCAGCTCCTTCAAAAGACGAGAATTCGTTCCATACAAAATGAAAGAGAAAAATATTTTTCTTCATAATTATTTTTTTCGTTAATTTTTCCGATGTTTTAAAGCTATTCTGCCATTTGGGGCGGAGACGAATCCAACAAATTAAAGATCATAAAAATCCGTCCAGCCGTTCTCGAGTTATAAATGGTGTAACTAACCCGACTTTGTTTTATATATTATTAACGAACTACACTTGTCTGACTTGCAATCAGACAAATGTAGTTCATTACTTACAACGGATATCAACTAATTTACTAAATTTAAAAAAAAAGGTCAGCGTAAAGTTCCAAACCCAGGCGATAAATTTCAGTGTTGTTAAAGTTATTTTTTTCTTGAAAAAACCATGTTCGTTTTCCATTCAAGAAAGTTGCTAAGATTGCAAGTCTTAAAGCTTAATGGTTAAGAAAACTACCCTGTTTCCAGAACCTTCTATCTTTATGTTAAAATTCCACTGAAAAACCAACATTCCCACAGCATGTGGCATCTAACTAAAGAGTAAAAAGACTGCGGTAGAAGCTGGCTGCAAAAGGCCCCACTTACCCGCGTAATGCATTTATATTGCGGTATCCCGGGGTGCCTAGTGCCTACTGCCTGTGGACGCTGCCTTCGCCTGGGGGATTGGGGATGTTCATGTTCATGTCCATGATACCTACTGCAAGCCTTCTTATCCAAGCCGTTTTATTAGCTTATTTAGTTGTTAGTTTTAAAGTTCAGTCTCATTAAAAATGATCGCATACACAATGAGTAGGTACTCTACAATGGTACAATGTGCAAGCGAAGAGTGCAACTATGCGATGCCAGCAAGTCATTTATTTGTTTTCTCTCTCTGTATTATTAGAACACTTCCTCTGTTCTTTTATATTAATGAGTTGGATAGATAAATTATGTCCATCTGGACACACAATCACAACAGTGTTCAAGCCGCCGCTACCCGAATTTCTACCGATTTCTTACATATCTCCCTTCAACATTTGAAGTTTTTAAGCACTTCAAAACATTTATATTATTTTTGAAGATAAACCTAGACGCATTCCACGCCGGACCGCACATTATATAAAATTCCCTCAATAGAAAAAAAAATCTCAAGGTATGCTCCGAAAAGTATTTTAAATACGCTTGTTTCAGTTATTTTACTTTAAATGATACTTAGGATACCTTCCACGAGATTTTTGCTCTATTTTAAACGAGTCGTGTTTTATTAAACATTTTCGCAATTTTCGCATCGATTTTATCGCTTTAAATATTAGCGCGCTCCTCTAACATTCGTAATTACATATCTCTCCATCTTCTTCTTTTTGAGCGCGGATGCGGCGCCTTAATTTCACAATGTTTCATTGCAGAATAAAATAATTACAATTTTTGCACTCTTTTTCGGGGAAATAAGATATTATTTCTGACGTTGCACCATTTTTTTTTTTAAATAAAGAAAATGCCACAAAAAGCGTTCGCCGCAGGTGAAATTCCCAGTAATTCGATTTACCGGTGTAGACACAATTTATTTAAAAACACAATCCGTGCAACGGCAAATATTTTTCACCGAATAAACTGTTGCTGCGAACGGCGTAACTATGCTTTTTTAAAGTTCTGAATATGTCATATTTTATTGTAATAACGAAAATCCCAATCTCATCCATTTTTTTAAAGAATATAAAGTTTTGAGACTGAATGAAGGGGAAAAGTGAAGAATAAAGATAAGAGGAAGATTTGAGGAAGTAACTGAAGGTGAGCGATAGCTATATTAGACTATTAGGATACGTGGCTGGCAGTCGGATGGTGCGAGTTCGATTCTAACGTTAGTAACCGATTACTATCTTTTTGACCCAAAGTCCGGCTATGAGACGGTCTGTACCATGAATCTTGGCATAAAATTACTTTTTAATTAAACTTTAACTACTGACGTGGGGACCGCTCCGTCCTACCAACAATAATAATACCGAAATACTCCCCTCCCCCGCGCGCGACACATAATCCGCTTCCAGTAGCTTCGAATATAGTGACGCCAGAGCCATAAGTTTTAATTTTTTAATTTTTTAAGTAAAATTCTGTAAGTAAATTCATTAAAAAAATTTTTGCGGGCCTCTCTGACCCAAGTTGATTTTTACTTTACAAAAATTAACATAAAAAACTTTACTAAAGTTTTATACATATGTATATATTTTTCGAGACACTATTGAAATATTATAATAAAAGTGAGTTCATTGTTTTTATTTAGTTTAACAGGTAATACCGACTGATTTCTGATCTTAAGTGATTTTTGCCAAAAATTATTATATAATATCCAAATTGTCAAATATAATTTACTTGACAATAATTTTTTTTTTAATTTTATTTAAATTGTCCAACAAATAATTATTTGAACCTCAAAATTTTCATGCATCTCTAATCTATAAAAAAATTAAGTAACAGGCCGCCCAGGCCCCCACGTCAGAATAATATATACGTAAAAAAAATCGCGTCAGCAGTTAAAGTTTAAAAATAACTGTGTTAAAAATGGTGTACTCTCTTGGGTAATTCCATGCAAATCTTTCGATCTCGGGCCAGGGATGATGTGCAATTACCTAAACTCATTCTATTTGTGAAAAAAAAAACTCTTGATTTTTTTTTTACATTTCTTGATTTGGAACCCTCATTTTCCAGTTCTAGGTCAAAGCAGCTTACCATCGTCACTGTGGCATATTCTAGTTTTCCTGCAAAACAAAAGCGTTCTTGCATCTACCAGGAGAGCATGTTACAGGAACAAGTCTGGTATATCAGAGTGCCAACTGTTTTGTAAGCTAACATCAAACTACTCACAGTACGATGCCACACGTCTAATGTCTTTGTTTTATAGAAACCCACCAGCTAACGGTGCGCACCCGAGGCTTTGTGTATCTAATGCCTTTGGACGTCCACATAAGTCATGTACATTTTGTATACGCTATTTTAGTCGCACCAGTTTATGACTCCGAGCATGGGAATTACATACAAAATGTACACCATGTTCGGATTAAAGCTTAACACATTCTCACCTTAATGTGAAAAGTACGCGTGGGCCCTCAATTACAGATTCTTTATGTTTTACCCTTACGAGATTTATGGTGAAGATAGATGTTCTCGGGGTTGTTTTTTTATCTCTTAGATATGTTAAATAAAATAAACATCAAACACATATTAAGTTTATTAAGACAACAGGTTCATGAGAAATCACTCCCAAGGCGAATAATAACTAAACGAAATTTGTTCCAGAATTTTGTATATTTTTTTTACATAACCCCACACAGGAGGCCCATAAAGGAAAATAATTTGCTTTAGGGTCAATGACGTATTTGGGGATGCTGTGCATAGGGTCTATTTATGGAAATGAAGGAGAGGAAGTTCTTAGAAGGAAAAAGATATAAAGGATGGATAGGAATCAAGTGGTCAGTCCAGGAGTGACGGAAGTATGAATCCACCCCTGGAGATGTCAAAGAATGTCCCAATGCCGCTCCCGATCCGGCTCGCTACGCACATCGCCGCCACATCCGCCGCCAAGACCTGAACACATCTCACCCGATGAACCCGGGTGGTTAGTCTCCAAACTAAGTGTTGGTTATCCATGGTTTTCGGGGCGCGGGAACCTTTGGCGGGAACCCAACCCCGCCTCTCAAATTGTAACATGCATACACAATACATGACATCCACAATAAAATACAGTAAACAATGTACACATACATAATAACAAATTAAATAAATAACCCAACAGATTTTGATAATGACGGAATATGGAATGATTGTGCCGAAACCGCTTAAGGTGATACTGAAAAGAATTCATAATCTGCTCTTTCATAGACGGCGCGAGATTTATTGTTTATCTTAAAAAGACTTCTTGCGAGATATGCTTTAAAATATTACGAATATTTATTTGTTTGAGTCCATACATACGTGGTGTCGCGAAACTGCGACTCCACTATAAATTGGCGGTAAGTGCTGCAAAGCAAAGCCTACGCAACCCTCGAAGGACCAGTCCCGAAACTACCTAATCGCTAAGTTATACGGGACGATTAAATAGCATACACTCGCAAAACCTGATGGGTAGTCAGTCGATAGTTCAGAACTGTGCTTTTGGAAAATTAGATAAGCCCAGATTGGAAAAAGGAAAATAGGACTCACCGTTGTATATGGAGCCTCGCTGATCTCCAGTTTGCGGTGTACACTTCACAAAGTTTAAATTTAAAATCGCAATATTCTTATAGCAAGAGGTTACGATACATGCGCCCTGTCTGAGATGTTATTTTGCACCGAACAACAAAGCACACTGTCACCTCTCCAAAGTTGAGTACTTTCTTGGAACAAATTTTCATGGTGACATTTAGGTTGGAAAGATTAGGTAGGTGGGATAAATTCAGGATTTTGACATATGCTACCCACCAAGTCTGCGAATGCAATACCCAATCAATCCCATATAATAATGCGCGAACACTACGAATGTAAAGTTGGTTTGTTTGATAGTTTGTCCATGAACGAACTCAAATCTTTCAAGAAAGTCTAACGAGTACAAAAACAATTTTGGATTGAAATTAATAAAATAAATAATTAGCATAACTTGCAAAAAGTGTATTCCCTAAAATAATTAAACTCGCGCCATCCATGAAGAAGCAGATTATGAATTCTTTTTAGTATCACCTTAATAGAATCATGTTCATCTGATTTCTAAATAACGAATAATCACTGAGTTATATCTTTGATTAATATTGAAAGATAGGATATGTTTTAATGCGATAGTCGTAAACATTTCATTAATGGCATGAAAATACAATTAAAAATACTTTTTGTATTTCTTGGGCATTAAAATGTAACTATTCCGAGTTCGCTAACTATTTAATAGAGACAGGCCATAGCTTCAACAAAGAAAAAAACCATGTTTAAATAATACAATATAAATTCATATTTTAATTTGTGCGCTTCAGAAACCTTAGAAATAAATAAAAAAATAAAATCAAAAAAATAATTTATTTAATAAAATAATAGTACTTGTAAATCACCCTTATTATGTTCGATGTTCCCGTGGAATGTTGACTCCTCGACCGTTCTTCCCCTCCCACAAAATGACCCCTCCAACTACCCCCACCTAAATAAATCTAATAATTTTTGTGCTTGTATAGAATTTAAGTTTTCTAGGGAATGAAACTGATATGTCGCAACAGTAGCAGAAAATTTAAAATTTAATATAACAAATGTATGGTAATCAATTTTTAAGGTAATCAATTTGCCCCCAGATTCCTACCCACTCCTAATACCCTTTTCCTTACCAAAACTTCCTCTCTTTCCTTTCCTGAAAAGAACCTCCACACAACACCCTCAAAGATGACATAGGCCCTGGGGAGAATTCCTTTCCTTGAGGCCTCCTGTGTGCAACTAAAGGAAAAAAATTAAAACTCTTCGTAACAAAATTAAAAATTCTATTAAAATAATATATACGAGTGTTTTCTTACCAAAAATGCAAAAGCACTACTTCTTTGTTATTAAAAGCAGTGTAAAACGAGATTAAGCTCATTTCCAGTTAATTTCCAGGCAAGCAATTTTATAATGCTGGTTTAAAATTGTTATTTTCAAAAGCTTGAAAATAGCGCTCATTACATTTTCATAATCATATAGGTTATTAGTTTACCTAATTGAAAACAGCCTTGAGTTTATAACCGCTTTGCGGGATAATGAAAACCTACAATTTTAGTTTTAATTATTTTTTTTAAACCCTCAGACTAATTCTTCGCATTTGGGTATAATTCAAATAGGTCTCATAAAAATAGTTGTGTCTCCCTTACTATCATCTTAGTGATGAATATATATGATCTGAACGGTGTTAAGCGTCGATGACACAGGGCGAGTTTACCAGCTACTATCTGGGAAATTCACTATCTGTTAGTAAACTCGCTCAGTGTTATCGTGTTACTTGCTAACTAGCGGATTGTTGACAATCTACGAAAAAAGTTGAAAGGTCGTCAACTTTACTCGCTACACGCTTGCTCCGCTTTCTCGTGATTGGTTTATTTATGTTTTTCAAGATGGCTGCCAATTAACAGCTGATTTCGACTGTCAAATATCACAGAATTAGTTCACGCAGGCGTCGTTATTCTTGTTACTGGCGCTAGCAGCGACCTAAGTTTCCTATGCTATTAAGCGAGTGGACAGTTTTGTGTGTCATCATGACAATCTCACTCGCCGATTTATCCGCTTTTAAACTTAGTAGATAGTAGCTTGTAAACTCGCCCTGTGTCATCGAGGCTTAAGAAAGAGAAAATACCACTCTTTATATTCAAAAATCAAATTTAACCTTAAAAAATTTAAGTGTATACCTTTAAGAAACCAAAGTTTTCTACCGCCATTTGAAAAGAGAGTAAGATATTTTGTGAATTTTTTATTAATTAGTTGTACTTTTTTTTTACATTAGCTCCACTCAGGAGGCACCGAGGAAAACAATTTCCCTAGGGGCCTACGTCATCTTTGAGGATGCTGTGTGGAGGGTTTCTTAAGAGAAAGGAAGGAGAAAGATATGGGAAGGAAAAAGGTATGAGGGGTGGGTAGGAATCTGGGGGTCAGTGTGGCCAGGAGTGACGGAGGCATGAATCTATTCTTCACACTGCGGTGCAAGGCGAAGGGTCGGGAGAATCAGGCTGGAGAGGTCAAAAGTCCTCCCTCAATCAGTCTCCTCCGATCCAGCCCGCCAGGCAGTGGTTGGGCAAACGCATCCGCCACCAAGACCTAGACAAACCTCATCCCATGAACCCGGGCACCCCTGCTAAGGCACCAAACGTAGCGAACCACTTGGGGTGACCTGTGGCAGGGGTGTTGGTTGTCCAATAAATGGTTCCCGGGGCGGCGGTACCCATACCCGCCTCCCAAATTGTGACTTGAAATGTGAAAGTGATAATTGATATATCTGATCAAATACGTATCTAATAAATAATCAATAGTGTGAGCGGTTTTATTTTTTTTTATTCCAAGTAATATTAGTTAGAAAAAACGTAGGTGAGCCATTTTTATGTTTTTTTTTTACATTAACTCCACACAGGAGGCCTTGAGGATAATAATTTCCGTCAGAGCCTATGTTATCTGGGATGCTGTGTGGGAGGTCTTTTTAAGGAGAGGAAGGAATTAACATTGGTCTTGAAGAGACTCATGTTGTAAGAAGGAGGAAACACAGATGCCAGCAAATCATTCCACAGCCGAGCTGTTTAACACAAGAACGAGTCGAAGAAGCGACCTGTTCTCATGTGACAAATGTCAACCTTGTACAAATGTTGGGCACGCGTTTGGTGTGTTATGCAACGGTGCCTAAGGGATCAATGACGCTAATTCCTCGTTAATATGTAAATTAAAAAAATAAAATATTATATAGTTAATTCGAATAATAAAATTTTATCATTTTTCACAAACTGTTTTTAGTTTACGGATACGTTAAGAAATCTTCTATTTTTTAGGTTTTATTGCAAAGCGGAAATATTCTGACTTACGAGGGCATTACCAGAGAAAGCCGGAAATACGTCATTTTCAAAAAAGTTTTTAGACGTTTGACTCTTTTCCACAAAAAATTATAAATGGATTTCGAAAGATTGTTCTTTTATCTAGCATAGTTATGTAATAAATTTTTAGATTTTTTTTTTAATTTTTAGTATAATAAGGTTATTCCATAGGTCGTTGGCAGATTTGTTAAATTTTCAAAAAAGTTTTTGTATTATACCACACCCATTTCAAATAATATAATCATGCAGTAAAATAAATCAATACATTATCTAGCAAAGTTATGTATTAGAATTTTAATTTTAGTTTCAATAAAATCATTAAAAAATATGTACGTACATGTGTTTCTTGACGAAAATTGGTCCATTTGGGTATTTATTTGCGCACTTACAAACTAATATATTTCAGATTTTTTTAACATTCTTATTAAATTTAGACATTATTGAAAAATGATAAATACTTATAATCAAAAAATAACTACAAAAGTACACTATTTTAATAGTTTTATCATCACGCCTTTCAGCATTTTTGGATGAAGGTATAAATTAAAGCTAATTTGGATTGAAATAAATTCGATATTGAGTTATAATTTTAAAAAGCTGGTACAGAGAAAAATCAATCTTTCTTATTGTAACCGCCCTGCACGATCGGAAGAACAACTTTCGACGAAATGTGGATTTTCGTCCGCTGGCTGGTTAAACGCTCTTACTGACGGTATGTGCCCGAGGCCTGAGGGGGTTAGATCATAATCTAAATACCTAGGTAATAGGTACTATGCATATAATACATTTTTGTGCGTAGCTTTTTATTTGATTATATTTCACTGATAATAACTAAATGTCTTTTAAAACAGTTGACGGACCAAATAATAAAAATATTATTTTGAGTTATAAATTTTTGTGTCTCGAATAATTTATTACGTATCGTTTGGTGTATTTCTTCTAGAATATAACAGTCTAGTCCCGGAGATATTAACTTTGATTAACTGTAGTTAAGGCAGTAGGAGGGGCAGAAGAAACTCTATGATTTCTTTCGTAATTATCCTATTTTTCGAGGGTCAGGCATAATCACGTATAATTAATTTTTGTTTAAATATCAGAGTTTCTTTTCCCTATATTAAATCACTCGGTTAGGCCTGAGTTTAGCTTTATTAATTTTACCATTTTATGTACCTATATCATAACTTTTCTTATCTTATCTTATATTCTGTTGCAAGCATGTTTGCAACAAAGGACAAAAATTAGACAGGTTAGAGTCACTAGAAATTAATCGCCTAACGAAGAAAATAGATCGAAAATACAGCATGAATAAACAGTTGGAACATAATGCTCAATCACCATTAATATACCCATTATAATTCACTTAGAATAATTTTACTTCGGAGAGCAGTGGGGTAATTTAAGTATGTAATTTAAAAATGTAATAACCCAAATACACGGAGAACCCTAATAATAATAAATACCATAGTGCATCAATATTTGTCAATTAAGCCCTAAGCAACAAGGAGGGAATAACCCAACATTACCAAAATAAAATATCAGTAATCACAAACCTTTTAAATTATATAAATTCATGTATATTCATTTGAAGTAAAAATATCTATTTAATATGTAACATCATTGATAATTTTAATAATAAACTTTATAATTACCTGTATGTACCTAAAATTAATAAAATAACTTATAATACCTTAAAATTAACAAAATAGAAATATTCATTATATAGAGACAATGTTGTGTACCCCTGCTTTAGAGTGTATAAATACCGTAGCGTAAGAATTTCAACTACCAGTCTGAAAATGTCCGTAATAGGATGAAACCGGTTCTGGTGAAATATAAATTAGTGGAAGAAATAAAAAGTGTTTTAATTTCAAATTCTAATACAATGGAATTCCACCACGAATTATCAGTGCAAAAACTTGATTCCCGTATGTTAAATATGTCGGGTAAACGCCTTTGTTTCTATTATCTCTGGGTAAACGGTATTGGTTTAAAATTCGGAGTGTTCTTCACAGTAGTGATATTTTATAATTGAGCCATCTAATCAAAGTAAGGCTTGATTCAATAATAAAGTGAAACCGGTAACGGATCGCACAAACAAATTTACTGGCAGACTAAATGCCTAATGGTAAATTTAAAATATTTAAATCAAAATAATTACTGCAGAATTATGACATTTAATGGATACGGACCGTAAAAAATATTAATATTTACCCTGCATTACTACATTTCTTATATAATGTGGATAGTATTACCTGATTCAAGTACTAACTTTAGTGCCCACCACAAGCATTATTATGGTGTCCTAGAGAGAGGTCGTACTTAAGTCAAATGAAAAAAACTCTTCTCACTCGACTTTCATGAAAACGAAAAAGACAGAAGACAATAGAACGATGACGTAACGTACGATTTATCACTGGGACTATTATACACACTTTTTGCAATTATAATTTAGCACAGAAACAAACAAAATAATAACAAAGGAAAAATTTGTGGCATTCTCAGCTTTCAAATGATTTACAGATACTTTGATGACAACATGATCAGATTTCGTAAACAAGGTCCAATTTGAAATGATAAACTCAAATTTTCATCAAGCAAAAAATAATATTATGTTTTTTCGTGATTATAAATTATAATTTAAGTTGATGAAATTTTGGTCTTTCCTTCTAAAGTACTTAAGAGCGTTTAACCAGCCAGCGGACGAAAATCCACATTTCGTCGAAAGTTGTTCTTCCGATCGTGCAGGGCGGTTACAATGAGAAAGATTGATTTTTCTCCGAACCAGCTTTTTTAAATTATAACTCAATATCGAATTTATTTCAATCCAAGTTAGCTATAATTTATACCTTCATCCAAAAATGCTGAAAGGCTTGATGATAAAACTATTAAAATAGTGTACCTTTTGTAGTTATTTTTTGATTATAAGTATTTATCATTTTTCAATAATGTCTAAATTTAATAAGAATGTTAAAAAAATCTGAAATATATTCGTTTGTAAGTGCGCAAATAAATACACAAATGGACCAATTTTCGTCAAGAAACACATGTACTTACATATTTTTTAATGATTTTATTGAAACTAAAATTAAAATTCTAATACATAACTTTGCTAGATAATGTATTGATTTATTTTACTGCATGATTACATTATTTGAAATGGGTGTGGTATAATACAAAAACTTTTTTGAAAATTTAACAAATCTGCCAACGACCTATGGAATAACCTTATTATACTAAAAATTAAAAAAAATTATTACATAACTATGCTAGATAAAAGAACAATCTTTCGAAATCCATTTATAATTTTTTGTGGAAAAGAGTCAATACGTCTAAAAACTTTTTTGAAAATGACGTATTTCCGGCTTTCTCTGGTAATGCCCTCTTAAGTATACCGCAAAAATATAGTACGAGTAAATAATAAAGTGTAGAAAACACAAAAAAATATCGTTTTCAAGTTGCTTGGAACAAAATTAAACTAATTTGGTTAGGCTCGCTTCAACGCCGTAATCGTTGCTAGACAACGATTCATTCTAGTCATTAAATAATACAAAATGATTTTTCACTCTGCTTCCGAAATCCCTTTGTCTTTAATCTTTTCAATAGAATCCAGTTAAAGCTTTCATATAATGTGTAGGCAGACAAAGAGGATTAGTTGGAAGTTGTTTACTGGGATATTGAGTGAGGCTTTCAGCAATAGAATAAAAAATGCTTGTTTTGAAGATAAATGAATTAAGACCTTTACGAAGTACGGTTGATTATCTTTTCAATAGAATTGTGACGTTATGTTAACAAAAAAACATTTTTCAAGTGTGACGAAACAATGAATAATCAGGTAAGAAATTCTCATCTTTGTGGTAGTTTTGTAAAAGTATTAAAAATATAAAAAAGGATTTATAAAACATTAGCTGGTTCCCCGCATACGTTGCAGTGCCATATTCAAAGAAATAAATTGTTTCAACCTGTATGTCCCTTCCCGTGCGTCCCCGTTCCCCTCCCGCGTCCCCTTCCCCTCCCGCGTTCCCCTTCTACCTTCCCCGCCTTCCCTCATTCCTCTCCCGCTCCCCCATCCCACCAACTCCCCTCCGTTCCATATATTTAGTCCCAGTACATTCAGTTTTCACACAGTCCGCGCGCCACCTATTACGATTTTTTTAAACAAATTTTTATTTTTCATATATTTACAAATGTTCAATTTTGTATATTATAAGAACAATCAGAGTTTAGTCAACAATTGGTAGCTAATAATAATAATAATAATAATAATAACGTAGTATTTATATAGCGCAGTTTTGTGATATTTCACTTCAAGTGCGCTTAATTATAATAAACTTAAAATTAACCTACAGTGTTCCTTACGAGTCCTTAAAAATTAATTAAATAATGTGAAATAACGAATATACAAAAAATATACAAAGCAATTCCTAAAGAACAATATTAACAACAATAGTGAGTGCTGTTTTGGCACAGGACAATATATAATGATAAACCATCACGGTGCCATTCAACAAGAATCATTTAAACTAAATTATATAGAACAGAAGGTAGTTAACATTTAGAAATAATACAAATTCATAGTGCACATAAAACTATAGCAAGGAGGTAATCGAAACCAAACAATTACCAGAAACTTGAGGAACATGGCTTATTATAGTAGATTGAAAAGGAGTTAAAATTCATAAAAGGTATGATTTTTTAAATAAGTTTGTTTTTAAAGCTCTTTTGAATTCAGCCAAGTTCTGGATATTAGTAAGAGCTGAGGGAAGTTTGTTCCAAATGAGCGGGCCAGTTACACGAAAAGATCGATCATAGTAAACGGCTCGATTAGACCTAGAAAGTTCGATTAAACGATTAGTAACATCTCGATCTGCTGACCCTAGAGTAAGCTGCCTATCGCTTAAGTTTTGTCGGACACATAGTTCCGATATATAGGCTGGCGCCATTCCTTGCAATGCTTTGAAGGTCATTAAGCAGATCTTGAACTCTATTCTTTCAGGGCATCGAAGCCAATGAAGATCCCTTAGAAGCGGGGTTATACGGCAATACTTAGATTCACCAAAAATCATTCTCGCCGTAGCATTAAAAACGGACTGGATTCTATTGAATTGTTTTTTAGGCAAGCCAGCATACGCACTATTACAATAGTCCATACATGAGACAACGAACGAATTTATGAGTGACTTTGCTCCATCAGGGGGAAGGCAACGCCTGATTGATTTTATCTGCCTTAGATGGAAAAAGCCTGAACTTAAGAAATAGGACAAACAGCTTACATAAGAAATAGGTACCTATTTAAAATATATATAATTCTTGATTCGATTCAATGATTAATGGACTAATTTAGGCGAGTACTTCAAATAAATCGATTAATTTAAAAATTTTCGAAAATAGAATCTTGATTTAACAATCATTGTTTTTCCAAACGTCATTCTCAAATTTTGATATTTTTAACAGTTTTACAAGAGTTTTTGTAATGATTAAAAAACTTTTCAGGTATCTGTCATGTGGTTGTAATAATCCAGAAACCTTCGCGGGGGTTTAAAGAAGGTATTTTAAATGTTTCATGCATTTCCCATGTTTAATATAGCAATACATAGACATCTCATATGCTCACGTTCTCACGTATATACATAGACAGAAATAAGCTTATTTTGATTTTTATATATATAGATATCTTGAATCAAATGTTTTATAAAAGGTTTTTTATCTAATTTTTCAACGCTCCTTGCGACAGCCGTACAATTATTTGTGAAATAATCATCAAATTGAACAAAATGTGGGCAGACAGTTACGCTACGCGGATGTTCGTGTCGATAAAAATAATAAAAGTCGTTCTCTCAGTTTATTGCGCTTCAGTACAAAGGTAGCATTTTTATTTTCCTGTTTAAAAATGCTTTGTACAAGCGAAAATAAACTGCTTATGGTACTCGTTTCCTTTTTCGTCCGTTTTGTTAATTTAGAAACTGGTTTCTTTGTTCGTGAAAGCGGATATAATCAATCTAAGTCCTTAACGTGTGAACATCGCTACTAAAACAGGAAATGTAAGCCACTTTGGTCCAGTGCCAAGTATTGCAGTGCATAGAATGTACTGCAAATCCTTATAAATGATCCCCAGTAGTTACAGTATAGGTTTCTCGTGTTATAACTCTGTTAGTCTGAATAATTAAAATGCAAAGTTTCTGTTAGTTGGCACATACCAAAGTGGTCTCATGCTGACCGAAATTGAAGGTTGTTCAAGTTGTGAAGAAAAATGGTGTATTATACGAAATTATCTTTTATCACATACTTTCAAAATCGTACCACACGCAATTTTTACGCAATTTTAATTTTTAATTTTTTTTTATTCTTTAATTCTGGCAGCACATGCATAGTCTGCAACTACAATATTTAAACTGCACTTCGAATAAGAGAATTTTCCTTTCGAAATGTATCAGCGGATGAAACCACAACAGAAATTTTGTATTCTGAACACAAAACTGGTTCAATTTATGTCTGTATGCAGCGAATTAAAACTACACTCGGAACGTGAAAATGGATTCTCTTTGATTCTTACAACACAAACAAAGTCTTCAACTAGAATGCACCTCGATTAAGAGAATGTTTTCCTTCGAAATGTATTAGCAGATGAATCCACAACTGGAAAATTACATTCTCAACACAAAATTGGTTTCAATTAAGTCTGTATGCGGCGAATTGAAAGTACGCTCAGAACATGAAAACATTTTTTCTTTGATCTAGCAGCATATATAGAGTCTGTTATTAGTTGTGCACCGCACTCTCTAAAGTCACACAGGCGATCACTCGATACTTTATAACAACGGTAAATAATCCACAAGCCGCCGCATGCCGCTACACTTTTAATGGGCATAGATTTTGAAAAGTAAACTACTTTTAAACTTAATTACCAAAAGAAACATCGGTTTCAGTCGGGATGGACGGAAAAATATGCATTAAAATTCGATTTTCATTCAAACAAAAAATTTCCATTGCCGCCATTTTTTTGCATAGATTTGACATTTGCGAAGTTTCGTTTTAAACTAAATATGGATGAATTACTTAGTTTACCTAAACTAAGAACCTAATAACCTATTTTGAGTACGTAAATAGTTGTTTCTTGTAATAATTGTTGAAATGAAGTGTGATTTCCATAATCCGTGCTTAAACATGATACGGCTTATGGATTATTTAATTTAATTTTTTTTATTTTTTTTTTATTTTTTTTTTTTATTAGTTTTCATATACATATACATTTAATATAATCATGAGTAATTACATTTTCAGGTGACAATCGGATTAAACTCAAATCATTAAATACTAACATGCAACATTGATTAGAAACAGTATAAACATATACAACGTGTCCGAAAACTCGTAGTACAAGCGGGAAACTGGAGAATCTACATCACGTAGAGAATCCAAAAAACTTTTTTTTTTTGATCTGAGCATTTCGGTTTTAATATTTTTTTTTCTATTTTTCCATTCTTTCGGCAACTAAAGGGTTAAAAATTTTTTTGAGCCCCGTTTAGCCTTCGATGCATTTATAAGACATTACACAGCTGAAATCAACCCCCTAGTGAAAATTTTTTTCAAATTTAACCAAAAAAATTCCAATTTCGGACCCGATTTACTCGAAAACGAAAGCTCAAATCAAAAAAGTTATATCAGAAATCGACTCCGAATGTGATGTAGATTTACCAGTTTTCCGCTTGTACTACGAGTTTCCGGACACCGTGTATATGTATATAATATAATATAACCTTTACAAGAGTGTAACTACTCGTGTGTAAAGGGAAGAGAATATATATATATATATTTTTTTTTTTTTATTAAAAAAATTAAATTAATTAAAATTAAAAATTATAACACATACATTATATTTACGTACTCACATAAATCAAATGTGTAAAAAAAAAATAATATAAAAAATAAAAAAATAATTATATAAAATAAATTTTTGAAAAAGTATTGTTAATTTAAGGTTAATGCGGTTCTAAGTGGCTAAATTATTTAAGATATTATTGTTTAATTTATTTTTGAATTTATTGTATTCAGGTTCTAATCTCAGCTCTATTGCTAGTTGATTAAACCACACCACTCCATTGTACGTGTAGTAGTGTTGTGCAAAACTGGTATGCATTAATGGCGTACACAAGCGACCCACCGTGTTTTGCCTATTGCTCTCAACGCGGACCATGGCGTGGTGCGACTTCTTAGAATAGTCTTTGTGTATTTGAAGCAGTGTATTTTTTATATATGTATTTCTTAGAGGTGGGACTTGAAAGTCTTGAAAAAGTTGAGAGGTTGAATAATCTGATGGTTTCTTAGTAATAATTTTGATTATTAATCTTTGAGTAATTTCCAACGGTAAAATTGAGGTTTTGTAAGCTCCTCCCCATGCAACGATACCGTATTGTATTATCGAATGGGCTAGAGCATAGTATATATTTTTAAGAATTTTTAAGTTAAGTATATTTCTTAAATTAATAAATATGTATATAAGTTTTCTTAGTCTATTTATAATATTAGTAATTTGAGTCTTCCACTTAAGGTTACTATCTATTATTACACCCAAATATTTTATTTCTTTTTTATTTGCTATGAATAGACAGTCATTATTTTGGCATGCTAATATTTTAGTGGTACATTTTTTTGAATGAATTTTAATATTTATGGCGATAGGGGGAGATTTTTTGTTATTTATACTAAAAGGTATATAATAGGTTTTTTCAATGTTTAATGTTAATAAATTTTCGTCAAACCATTCTTTCAAGATATTAATATCATGATTAGCAGTTGTTTCAAGTTCATTCCATGAATTTTCTTGGAATATAATTGCAGTATCATCTGCATATGAAACAAGTTTTCCTGTTATTGGTAATTCAAAGATATTATTAACATACAAGATGAATAGAAGAGGGCCCAAAATCGTGCCTTGTGGTATTCCAAAGTCGCTTGTATTCGGTTCACTAAGAATGTTTTTTATTTTTACATATTGATTTCTAGAGTTAAGGAAACTTTCTATCCATGTGCTAGCGTTATCTATAATTCCGATTTCGTTAAGCTTGTATAGTAATTTTTTGTGACTTATACTGTCAAAGGCTTTCCTTAGGTCTATGAAAATTGCAAGAGATTTTTTGCCTTTGTCTAGTGCTTGATGTATTTTTGTTGTTAAATCTATGATTGCGTCCTGTGTGGTTATTTTTGCGCGAAAACCAAATTGTTGGTCACTCAGTATATTATTAATTCCAATAAAATTTTGTATTTGCCTTTTAGCTACCTTTTCAAAAAATTTTAAGATATTTGATAATACTGATATAGGTCGGTAGTTATTAATTTCTTTAGAGTCACCTGATTTATAAATCGGTGTAATAATAGTTTTTTTGTATATTGATGGAAAGATTCCCTTTTTAAGACTATTGTTTATGATATATGTAATAGGTTTTTTCAAAAAGTTAAGATGTGTCTTTAGATTTTCAACGGTGATCCCATCAAACCCTGGTGCTGATTCAGTTTTTAGGTTTTTTATTAAATCAACAATTTCTTGTTCAGTTACCGTATCGAATTTTCCTATGGTTTTTTTTGATGATGTTACATCATTTTCTGCGGTAGATGTGGTATTATCTACGATATTAGTTATTTTGCTTGCGAGATTTTTTCCGACATTAGAAAAAAATGTATTGAAGGCATTTGCACATTGTTTAGGGTTATCCAAAACTTGTACCATATTGTTATTAATACGTAGCTTTAAAATGTCACTTGTTTTCCTTTTTTTATCAATTATTTCATTTATTGTTTTCCAAATTTGTTTATTGTTGTTTCCTGAATTCAATACCTTTTGTTTATAAAATTCCTCTTTGGTAGTTTTAATTAGTGCCGTTAGTTTGTTTCTGTATTTTTTAAAGTATGAGATGATTGGATTATTTAGTGGATATTTTTTAGTTAGTTTAAATAATTTTTCTTTTTCTCGTATAGAAACCACGAGGCCATGAGTGATCCATGGTTTAAGTTTATGAAATTTATTTTTATATGCTTTGTTCGGTATTTCATAGCTTGAATCTTTTATATGTTTTTGAAGGGTGTCATGAAATTGTGATGCACTTATATTCACATCCTCTGTGGTAAGTACAGATTCCCACGATTTGTGAGACAGTTTTTCATATAGTTCTTGTTGATTTATTTTTATTTTTGGAATGGCAGAGTCATTACTATTATCATTTATTTTTTGTTTTTCTATATTGAGGTTTAGTATACATGTATGATGGTCCGTTATGTTGTTTCTCCATATTATTGTTTGGAGATTATCAGTGTAGTTGGAATTACACCATATATGATCAATACACGATGGCATTTGATTGTTAAATTCTCTACTATACTTATTTATACAGGGTTTAAAGTTTAAAGCGGTCATCATGTTTATATAATTGTCTTTCAATAGTATGGTTATTTTCAGCAATGTTTATATTAATATCACCAATTAGAAAATTCTTTGCACATTTATTGTTTAGGATAATATCATTCAGTTCGGTTATAAAAGTTAGATAGTTATAATTAATTAATAGATAATTATTTAATAGATAGATATTTATAAGATAGATTTAGATACACATCGAATACAACCATTCAATGAACCTCCCTTTTTTGTAGTGCATATAAGGTTTATGTAGTATTCCTACTGTATTTCAACATTATCGAGTCCCCCTCAGCTCAGTTGCACCGATAGCTTATTTTAAATCAAACATCTAGTCAACTGTTATCACAGTTAAAATCCCGGTCACGACAAAATCTTTTTTCTGGTTGTTTTTCCAGTGTTTTTTTTCAAATTTTGTCTTTTAAACAAGAAATGTGTCTAGCACTAAAGTTGGAAAATTAAAAATAGGCGTCGCAAGCTTGTAATGTGAGTTTGGTCTGTGAGGCAAAATGCCACCTACAAGATTAACAATGTCCCATCCACAGAAAGATGTGTTGGTGCGGTGTTCCGGAACCTGAATTTTACCTGAGTCAACCAACCTTACTTTTATACGAAAGTAAGAATAATATGTCTTGGAGATAGTATTACTTCTTTTCTATTTTATGGCGTACTGAATGCATTCGTAACCGTTTATTATTTTAAATTAAATTCACTTACATTTAATACCTTTCTTCGGCGACCTTTATTAATGTCATCTCTCCATTACATGAGAACAAACAGCACTATTATTCAATGTTATTTCACAATGAACTTTTTTTTACTAAAATAAGAATATCTTTTTCTAAATTAAAACAATTCAAAAATTTAAAGCGCTATTAAAACTACAGCAAATGATCATTTATTTAAAATATCATTCCAAGTTAGCGTCGTACATTTTTTTTACAGTATGTAGTTATTAAAAAATATGTAATTATTCTCCTAAGGTAAAAACACTATTTGTTTTATTTTTAATGTGATCAATAGAAGGATCATTCAGGTTTGTGTAATAAAAATTAAAACATCAGAATATGGAATTTTATTTCGAAAAACTGATCTAAGGACTTGATTTACATGAAATTCACAAAAGTGCCTACATCTCAACGACTGATGATTTTTTACTAGTCATATTATGATAATCTTGTCCGTCATGAGATGGGCTGTCAAAACTCTAAAGTCCTAAGGTCTAAAGCAGGGTTTCCCAACCAGGGTCCTCGGACCACTAGTGGTCCGCAAGAGGCTAAAAGACGGTCTGCGATGGTCCGCCGGTCAATAAACGAGCCAGCGCGCGGGCGGTCTATGGTCAAGAAGTCTGAATAAAAAAAAACGGGACAATATTCAGTTTATCATTATTGTACCTTGTGGTCAGTGGCCATTATGGTATTCCATTTCGCCCCACCCCATCCTACCCTGTTTACCCCATCCGTTGTGGTAAATATTCTGCTAGAACCGTCCTACCCCATCCCATTACGCCCCTAGCATGGGTGGCACCCGGGACGGATAGGACAGATAACGTGGTTTACCCCCCCCCCCCCATTAAAGTTGACACACACAAATTTCGACAGATTGGTCCATCCTGGGGGGAGGAGGTGGCTAGAGAATTGTGGTCTTGGGGAAACTCGGTCGTGGCACCCGGGGTGCCCCCCCTTGCTACGCCACTGCTTGTGGTCCCTGTCGAAAAAATAAACGTACAAGTGGTCCCGCATCAAAAAAAGATTGGGAACCACTGGTCTAAAGGATAACGTTGGCTTTTGAGACAACCTGTGTATGCCAATACGGTTACTTTTATTAGTGATTTTTTAAGGATGCGCTTACTTTACAATCAGTTAAACAGGAACCATGACGTCAAATGTCATGTTATACGCAATAAAAAGACTTATCTATTCCTATTCACAGTAAAACGCATAGACAACGCTACGTTTATAGCTTTTTATTATATTTTTTTAGATGTCTGATTATAATGCTGATCAATGATTATGGAAAACAATAGAAAAGATGTACATAAAATCACAAAATGTAAATCATGCCACATATTATAAAGCGAAAATGTAGATACTAGTATAAAAACTAAATTTCGTTATAAATTTTTTATTCTTATAATGACCATTATTTAATAAAAGTTTATCTGTAATGTTTAAAAAAATTATAAACTACAAGGTACTTATTCCAAGTTTATGTCTGTAGAACTTGCTGTTTTTAACTTTTACTCTTTCTAACTAACAAGATATAATATTAATAATTGCAAGTCAGAATTATTTTCTAGTAGAACATTATTCAAATAATGATTTAAATGGGCTTTTAAATTAGCTTTCTTTTGGTTCAACAAAACAACTTTAACCAAGCAATAAAAGTTGGTAATTTTATCGTCTAACTAATGCGATAAATTTATATAATCACCAACGCAATTTGCAATGGCCTATGCCAGAGTGATGTAGATTTATCTGAATTTTCAATTAACTTAATGCAAAATTATTCGTTTCAGTATTAGAACTTTTGCTATTAAAATTAAACAAAGAAAATGAGTTCTACAGACAAAGTTATCTACTTTAAGAGGCTCAGTCATGCATCAATTCTTTCTGTATTATATTGATTTTGACTATGAGCCACAAAACGAAAGCAAGGATGCGTACATATCGTTATGATAGAATGCAATATCTTCTTGATTTGTAATTTGTGTCCCTTCGATAAATAACCCTCTTATAAAGAGAGACAGAACACAATCGCATCTCTTTGTTGTATGGCGTTCGGGTGGCTGACTACGTGTTGTGACGTAGAGATGGGAAAGGTTTTGCCAGTGCATTCCATAAAAAGTATGTCCTCAAAAAACCCTTAATTTCAGCATGGATGCTTTATAATATGAAATATGCAGCATAATTTTTTTTTTTACAGTAAATACCGCACAAGAATCTCAACTGCTCCCGTCTGGAGCCAGTAAGACTATGGCATCCCCAATTGGGGTATGTTGTGAGGCTAAAGGTAGTGGGGAAGGGAAGGAGGTAGGGAAGAGGAAGGTTGGGAAGTACCTGGCTATTCAGATCTGGTCACCAAACACGGCTAAAGCCATTTTCAAGCAACGTTTCAATTCTGAATGGTGGTCTTACACCAGGGCGATACTGATAGTATCTTCCACTCTGGAACATGCCGCAAATATACTATATATTATTTTAAATAAATTAATTGTGAAATAACACAAATTAATCAAATAAAATTTATTTGCGCATGCCGGGTTCGAACCCGCGACCTCCGGATTGTGAGTCAAGAGTCTTACCCATTGGACTACGGAGGTCGTATAATATGAAAAATTAGAAATATAATTTTTTAAATAATAATAAAAATAACTAATACACTTCAAAACTTTTCGAATACTCAAATTCGATGATAGTATATCGCAAGGGTCAACAATTACTTTCATTAAGGGTCCGTTTTTTAAAATAACATGACCGTCGCGGTCCGGAAGGGTAAAAGCCTACCCCCCTCCCCCCCACACGACTTGACAATTGAAAAAATAAACTGTACTATTTAAATATGTGTAGATACAATTTCAATGAACAAATAGAACGAATGGGTTCCGGAACATTATTTTATTAAATAATAAACAATGAATGAAAAGAAGTACCAAGGGTTGTTTACAATATTAATGACAAAAATTACATTTTTTGCCTTTTTGTCTTTAAATCTTTGAGATGTTTATCGGTAAGTCTGCTCCGGAATTTATTTTTAATGAAGTTCACCTTGGAAAATGCTGCTTCACAAACATATGTTGACCCTAAGAAAATGAGAAGTTTCGAAGCAAATTTTTAAAAATTCTGGGTATTTATTAGCACAAACAAATTTCATCATAAACTTTTGACAAGAAACTTCCTGTTTTTGGTGTTTTAAAAATGTATTTTCTTGGAAATCGATCGTTTCCATCTGGAGAGCAGCTTTATTACCCCCAAAAATATTTGCAGCTTCATTGCTCCATTCATAACCAGGATGCAGAGAGTAAATGTTACTGAGGATGTTGAAGACATTCAAAATTTTGTTAAAATCTGTGAAACTGTTTTCAAATTCCAATTAAAGATCCTTAATGAAAATATTTTGTATTATGTTAACACAAGGTCCGAACAAAGAGAGACTTTTCCCCTTACTAATAAACGCGTTTTAACAACTAATAAACCACTATTTACCTCAAGTTTATCGGATGTATACATATAAAACACTTTATTAATATCTATTTTTCGGTTTAACTCTAATTGTGCGACCTACATTTGTATATGCCTGACCTTAAGTATATTCCTGCTCAATACAAGTACCTAGTTGGTAAAACGATAACTAAAAATATATCTAAAATTAATTAACAAGCCTACGCTCAGTAATTAATTACACGCCATTATAATAGTACGCGTAGATGCCCACAAGTAATTGCGTGTCTATTAGCCATTAATAAAAAAATAAAATATTGCGAACAAGTTTATTGAAAGCTTCTACCTTTATTTATTCACGAGGGAATAGCGATATTTCTGTATCCAACATATTTTATTGAGAGAAAAAAAACGGTATGTTTGGTAAAAGTCTACACATAATTTTCTTTTGAATCGATGTTTTTGGATATTGAATATGAGGAGGCAACTCGTGTGTATGCAGATTTCCCGAGAGCCTTCAACAAAAGCGAGGCTGTGAAAGCCTTTAGAAGTAGAGAACAGACCCAACAGCCGCATTGTCTCATTGTTGCCTTTTTGTTTGCGTTTTGTTATTTACCATTTTTACTCCCAGTTTATTTCGCTCGTATTTTTAACCAGGAAGATGCGCATTTTCTTGCTGTAATTTTTCTCCGCAAAGTACGAATGGTGAACGCTTTAAATTTAAAATCGTTTTGACTTGAGTTTTACAGAACTAAGTAATACTTTTTTTTTGAAAGAGCATCATTTGTGAAATGTTATTTTCGGTGCGGTAATTACCATACATATTTTTAAATGGGAATATACGAGTATTATCCTTGAACTACGGAGCTTTTAAATATTAAACTCTAAAAAGGAGACCGAACGCTAAATTATCGTTTGATCCATTGTTTTAAAATTGTGACTGAAGAGTAAGCCACAAGCCAAGAATGTATGTATTCTTAGTGTGCCTTATGTCGCCACGAATATAGATAATCTTGGATAGAAAAATCTCGTGTCAGGGTGTTTGTGGTCGCACTCCTCCGAAACGGCTTAACCGATTTTTATAAAAAAAAATTATGTGTATTTGATAGGTATGAGAATAGGTTTTAAAGTATATTTCAAATTGCTAGGTGATTAGAAAAAAAAGTTAATATTTTTTGACAATTTTTTTTTTGCATTTTTTTTTTATTTGGCATTAAAAAAACCCATAACCCCAAAATTTAACCCTCCTACCCCCACTCTCCCATTTTTGTATGAACAAATTTAACGGCCTTTCGTATTTCACAGAGAACGAAATTATTTATGTTGTTGAATGACTGATGGCGCTGCGTCCGCCTCATCGAACTTTCATCCACACATGCGCAAGACATTCACGAGAAGCGTCGCGTCATTTCAGCAATTAAAAAAAAAGAAAACACCTTAATAAATTTTCCCTAAATTCATATATGTTTAAAAGTTGTTTCTTGTATGCGTTACCCCATTTACAATAAAAAAATACATTTTTTAGTTATTAGAAAGTAATTAATAATGTTAAAATAATTCTATTCAATGGAAACGATAGGAAAAGCTTCATTTTATCCAATGCGTATGCTATATATTTTTTATAATGTAATCCGATTAGAAATAAATATTAATCTAAACTAGTAACTTAGCAATTATTATAAGCAATAATTGTCAGCCTGAAACACTCATTTACATTGAAAAATCTTCCAAGAAAAGATACTTGCCGCCAACGGGACTTGAACCCGTGTCCTTCTGATTGCCGGTCGGATGCTCTGACCACTGAGCTATGGCGGCATATCAAATACCCGCCAAATAATTCAATATATACTAGTGTTTCATTCAACAATTACTGCTTATTATATTTTTCCACCTGAAAACAACCAACTTTATTTTTGCGAGAGAGACATTGTTAGTGTTAAATCCTTCGCTAGGTGTCGTCGAGACAAATTATGTCTGCATTTATTTGGGAAATACTTAAACTTGCCAAATATTAATTATTATTTTTTAATTTATAAACTAACGTTTAGACCAGATTTTTATGCATAGCACAAAGGGTAACAATTATTATAAGCAATAATTGTCAGCCTGAAACACTCATTTACATTGAAAAATCTTCCGGAGCATCCGACCGGCAATCAGAAGGACACGGGTTCAAGTCCCGTTGGCGGCAAGTATCTTTTCTCGGAAGATTTTTCAATGTAAATGAGTGTTTCAGCTGACAATATTATTGCTTATAATAATTGTTACCCTTTGGGCTATGCATAACAATCTTGTCTAAACGTTAGTTTATAAAATAAAAAATAATAATTAGTGATTTAGCATTAATCTTCGTCTGAGATAAACTTTCGTATTATTTAGTGTTTTTTAATGAAATACAAGGGCTTATTAATAATAATATTAGTATTTTATTCCAGAATGTATGCAGGGGTAGTGCAATGCAATACATTCCATATTTTGTGAATATTTTATGAATATTGTGTGAATTGTGAAGCCAGATAGTGAAACTATAATTTCATAAATAAAATATAACGCATGAAGGGTTTCTTAACATCCATAAACGATGATCAAACGGCGTAAAATAAATACTAACCAAATTTGATGTTTTATTATATTATTTTTATTTTACACACTTTACAAAAATATTATAAGACAAAAAAGTCCCGATAAACTACTTTTTATCAGTTTGTCTAACGGGTTCTTTACATTAAAGATCTTATTATAGAAAGTTAACAGTTACATTTTACAATTGTATAAAATAAAAATTTTAAAAATTACAGAAATAAAGAGAAAAGAAAAAATTGTGAAAACATAAATAAAAATTTTAAAGTCCTTAGAAAAATGTGTCATTGTAAGCTAATACAAATTAATTCTCTCAGTAAGCCAAGTCTTCAGTAAATTCACCAATTGTTTGTTTTGGGCACTGTTTTTAATTTCAGCAGGTAACATTTTTAAGCAACTGGGAATCTTGTATTTTAACGTTCTTTGTCCACATTTATTTACATGCTTAGGTACAATTAAAGTTAAAACGAGTATTATGGCTGTGTACCAATGTTGTTTATATATAAAGGGTTATTTATGTGCTGAAATATAATTTTGTACCACAGAATTGCTCTCACTGAAAGAATTTTGAGACTGATAAAAGTATGGAATATTGCAGAACACTGGCAGAATCTATTATAAGATATGGATTAACAATGTGGAGAAATACTACTATAACCAATCTGAAACAAATCCAAGTTGTACAAAACACAGTAAAATTATAAGTCGTCCTTAATATTTTCAAACAGAGACATAATCCACCGTTGCTGTTTCAGAGTGCCAAAATTTTACCTGTTAAGGCAATACTATGGCACAAAATTATAATTCAGCATATGTTTACCCCGCAGCATAAAGAGAAAGAAATTAGAACATAAATACAGCACTGATTCACGCGCAACGACGGGTTAATAGTTCCGAAATTTAATAATTAGTACGGACAGAAAACGATGAATTAGTACGGACAGAGAAATTTGAATACAACATACCGAAGCTATTTAATTTATTTCCTGACACTATAAAGCAATGTAATTCTATGAATAAGGTTTAATAAGTGGTGAAAAATTGGCAATCGGAAAAAAATATTATATTGATATGTATGAAAAAATGGTGAATCTGTAGATATTAGATGTAAATTATGACTTTTAAAATGTATATGTAAATAAACTATAAGCACCTGTTGATAAGCCAATTCAATTGGCTTAGCAGGACGTATTAACTATTCTTTCAATTGAATATAAAAAAAATATATAAAAATGCCTTTCTTCGTATAATTTTTTTTCACCTAATAATTTAACCAATTAATTTTGCACTGATTGAACATGGTCGTTCTGAAACATTTACATCATTCTGAAACATTTTCCGACATAATTTTAAATTGCACATACTTGTATCGTATTTAAGGACCGTTTCGAGCCCCCAGTTATTTTAATAATGCAGCAGAAATAAAGTTGCAGCGCTGCACCGGCCAATCTGCATAGCGGAGGCTGTAAGTTGTAGAATGCAGTGTTTTGGATAACATTTACGGTCCTTGAAACATAATATAAGTACGACCTTTTACATTATCCAATATTCCCAGATGAAGCATGGAGATGAATAGAATATTAATCATTGAAGAATAAGATAATACTAAAAATCTTAGCGAAATATGAAACAGAACAAAACACAAAAAAATAAAAAGATAACGGTCGCAATTGGGGATCGAACCCAGGATCTCTCGTCTTACTGGGACAAATGCCTTATCAATTCGGCTACTGAGAACTCTGATTTTAAGTCATTTTTGTCAATGTCATATTTAAAATTTCAGAATTAACAATATTGTTTCGACTAATTTTTTCCCATATTATTGGCAGTTACCTTTTTAATTGGAAATTGTTGATTTCATTGTAATAACTAATAACATTCAAAAGTTTAAATAAAAAGAGTGTTGTTTTAATAAAAAATAGAATATTACTCAATAACTTATTAGATCTTCCAAGTTAAGCCCTTTATTCAAAGACAGGAAATTTTGTACCTATTAAATCATTGTCCCATCAGCACAGGTGCCAATAATAAATTGTTGGTAATACTTTTGTATTCTACCTTTTACTTATTCTTGTTTGACATTCACTTTTGCATATTTAGCAAATTATTTTTGATACTATTTGTATTATAATTTCTGTTATTTAAAGCATCCATGTTTGTAAATCTTTGGGAATAATGCCTGTTTTATGTACTTAAATAAAAATTAATACGTTCTATTATGCATCTTATTGTTTAACTGATAATTTTTCATAATAGATAAACACGAGTAATTATTAGAAAGGCTAGGAATTTTTTCTATCAAAACAGCTCTTTTATCATATATATAATAGAACAAATATAAAACGTATTTCCACTTTAATTTACTTGACCGTAACCGGTTTCAGCTCGTTAAAGCCATCTTCAGACGGGTAAAAATTATTCCTAGCCTACGGTTTATATGCATAACATAGCGGAGAGGGGTGGTCTACAAGGATTTTAATCAATTATATTAATTAATTTGTTACTAAGTAGTTTTAGACTGTCGAATCTAATTATTTTGGTTTTTCCTGTAGGCTAATTACCTCGGGTTTGTAGCTCACTTCAATATTGTTTGGGGAAAAATCTTACAAGTAATATGAATTATTATTAGCTCTTTTATCAATATAGTCGTATCGCTTATTCAAAATTAGTCGCAGCATTCCCAGTAGCAATTTGAAAAAGATACATTTTGTGAGCTTTGATACCTGCATAAAAGATTTTAAAAGTATGTAAAATGAGTCGATGAAAATTTTCATTGGTTGTTTTTTTACTTCGGCCTATTGGAGATTAGCTGTCATCAATTTTTACATTGCCGGCTGTAGTCCCGAACAACGCAGCAGACTGTGCTCGTACCAATCGCTTAGTTTTTTTACTAATAGGTACACTAAATATTATTATTATGGATATTCAACATAAATGACAAATTAAACATAAAATATATGATGTATGTGTTATCGAAAAATTTTCTATATATAGAACAATTGATGTAGAAAGATTGATGTATTGATGCAGCTAATTGTAACCCTTTATAGCTAATATTAACGTTAAAAACTCCAACTTTGGTCGCGATTTACTCTAAAACGAATGCTTGCATCAAAAAACAAATACCACAAAATTGACTCCAAATGTGATGAAGATTCGCCATTTTTCCGCTTGTTCACCAGTTTCCGGACACCATATATAACGATTATGTAACAACTGTAAACTGGGCGAAAGAAATATTCCAAACGGTACATGCTTTAAAACGTATTTTCTTCATATGACTAAAAGCTTTTTCATGTTCTTATGGTCTCATTATTTGCTCTCGTATCGCACATATTTGTACAAATATTCTGTGGAATAGTTTCCTCGATACAGCATATCAAAAAGCACATTGAAATAATTGAAATTCTGGGCATTCCAGAAGCAGAAATTAATTCTGGAGCCACCGATGACAAGAGGCTGACTGATATTTTATAAAATCCAAACAGGTGAGCTACAGTACACGTTTCAGACAGATTAAATTTTATTCCCAACTTTAATTACTTCTCTAGTATAAACATCAAACACATTTTTGGCGGCGGTGATTAAACTTTGTAATATCTCACTCAGAATATTGAGATTGGCAATATTGGTTTAATTAAAGATAAAGTAGTTAATCTGCCATTCAAAGGTTTCCTTAAATTAATCCAATCGGTTTTTAAATTTTAAATTCACAACTTTTCACGTGCTTAAGCACGTGAAAAGTTGTGAATCTATAGAATTTAAAATTGTTTGAAATCTAATTAAAATGTTTCTTTTGATAATTAATTATTTTGCGACGTTTCTCTAAAACTCCTTAATAAATAGTGTGTTCATAGCAAAAGTTATTACGCTTAAATCTTTTAATATTGTGAGGCGTAAAAAGTACGCGAGTACAAAGCAAATCTGATTAGAAACTCTTGAAATTAATCCTTTCAAGACTTGTTACTCTCATTAATCATAGACGGCCTCCGTGTTCAGGGGTAAGGCTGTTAACTAGCAATCCGAAAGTCGCGTGGTCGATTCCCGGCTTGCGCAAATAAAATTTACTTGATTAATTTTTGTTATTTCACTATTAATTAATTAAAAATAATATATACTTAGTATGTTTTCGGCACGTTCCAGAGTGGAAGATACCCTTAGTAACGCCCTGGTGTAAGACCACAATTTAGAATTGAAACGTTACTTCAACTGGCTTTTGCCGTATTTTGTGACTAGATAATAGCCAAATACTTCACCACCTTTCTCTTTCCCGTCTCCTTCTCCTCCCAGCCACTTTCAACCTCACAACATATCCCATTTGGGCATGTTATAGTCTCACTGGCTCCAGACGGGAGCAGTTAAAACATCAAACCCCGGAGATTGTTACAACAACATCGATACACAATAAATGTTGATATTATAGCTGACAGCATTGATTGCATCCGGAAGTTATCTATAACGGCAGTTTTTGGCGAGCAGCTTCAGGGAAAGGTTATTGTTTACGAATTTTTCCGAGGATGATTGGAAATAGCGACCGGAACGGAGCTGGTATTTAGTTTAAATTTTTATTTTTCATTTACCTCTTAAATTAATAGTTATTTTAATCTGATAAAAACTCTTCGCATTTCATCCCCACCCTAAGATGTTTGTATAATTAAATTTAGAGTCACTCAATCTGGAATTAAAATTTGAAATATTTAAAACTGTTAGCTGCAATAATTTACTAAGTAACAACGCCCAACAACACCAGCAAAAATCCATTCGGCATGTTATCCGTAGTAAACAAACGAAAATATGTAATTAGATTTTCTTAAATTTAATGTACTTATGTCTACTATTTCAATAATGTCTGCACCATATTTGGCAACCTGATTTTTACGTTTTTAAAAGTATTCCATTATTCTATTTTTCTCTCTCTTTTCTTTTTAATTTCTTTATATTTTTCTTTCACTCTATTTATCTATTTAAATTTAAACTCAAATTTTTTATTTTATTTTATGTTTTAAGGTTAAGATATCAAAATTAGATTAAATTCCTACCACCTTGGAACAGGCTCAACCTAGTGAGGTGGTATACACCAAAAAATGTATATCGTGTATATTGTAATATTATCTTGGTTAATATATCCATTTTTCAATTTTTTTATAAGAAAAACTGTTTTTTTATAACTTTTGAAGGTTTCTCCTATCAATGTAATATATCATTGAAGAAGAAAATAACAATAATAATCTGACAACAATAATAATTAGACGAGAGGTCTGGGTTCGAGTCCCAGTTGCGACCATTGTCTTTTTTCTGTTTTTTCTGTGTCTTGTTCTCTTTATTAATTTTGGTTTAGATTATTATTGTTATCTTCTTCTTCAATGATATTTTTTTAAATAAATAAAAAAGATACCAACAAATAAAAAGAAGTTTCCGGAAACTACCTTCTTAACAGAATTGTATTTTGTACGTAGGTGGTTAATTAAGTATAAAGTAATAATAAGTGTAAACCACCTACAAACGTATTCTTATTTTTGCATTATATTTTTAAATTAATACAAAAAAAAACGTTTGAAAATTATCCAAATATTTAATTAATACAAACAATTAAAAATAAAGGTTAAAGTAATTCGGGTGCTTTTGGTACCTGTGTGAAAATTCAATTATTTTTTACACTGAAGTATTAACAAATTTCATGGAAGGTGCGTAGAACTTAAATACTGTACATTTTTATAAAAGTAGGTACGTCCCAATTCCCAGAAGCCAAAAATAATTGTATAGAGCCGGAAAATTATATAAAAACAAAGAAATATTTTTAATATAAAAACAATAAAGGGACATTTTTCAGCAAAAAGCGATTCAATTATTATTTTTGTTTAATATACATTTTTATACCTTACACTACACCAACACCTGTTGGGCGTATTTAAGGGCACCAACAAAAAGAGCGCAACTTAAAGAACTGATGCGTAAGACAAATATGTCTCTTTTTTTACGATGTGTCCAGAATTTACTTGGCAGGAGTTTCTCTTCAGCCTGCGTTATTTTTGATTAACGCTATCCCGGAACAAAGGTAGAAGAGAGGCCCGTCTTAAACAGAGATTAAAAGCTCACGAAGGTTTGCGTTCTTTGCAAAACGTGGATCTTTGGCGCGCGAGCATCCTTCCTATTAATACGAGTATTATAAAGGCGATAGTTTGTATGGATATATAGATGTCTGGATGTATGGATTGTATGTTTGTTACTCTTTCACGCAAAACTACTGAATGGATTTTAAAAATTCTTTTACTAATAGAAAGCTACATTATTTGCGAGTACTATAGGCTATATATATTGCTAAGCTCTGGCGTTATGAAATTATTTATTATACGTTTATTGTTCAGACGAAAAGCAAAGCGTTGCTAAGTTATTGTTAGACGTGCGCTGTCATTTTGTTATTTATTTAGGTTACTATGGAGATCCCTTTGATAGTTAAAATTTACTGTGTTTGTTTGTTACGTTTTAATAGGTGGCACGCGAGCTGTTTGAAAAATTAATGCAACGGGTATGGAGGGAGGGATGGGCGGAGAGGGAGGAGGGGGGGGGGGGGGGGGCGAGTGGCCCGTGCGAAGCCGGGGGTAAAACTAGTTTTAAATATATCCCAATTCGCTGGGATCTGTATTGCTCATAAATTGCGTAAATGTGTTAAAAATCTGGCAATGTTTGTCGAAAGCGTGAATAAATGTAAGTTATTTCACAGATTCGCAGATTTTGTAACGCAGACTGCAGGTGAAAAAATTGTGACTTTTCCACTTGTATTCCGATGGTAGATTCTCTAAAGAACGAAGTTTCATGTCATTGCTCCCCAAGTCACAGACAATCAATCAATAATTAGTAAATATTAACAAATCGTGATTCGATTCCAAAGTAGGATTTTATTTAACCCTGCCAAAGTATGCATTAATGAATTGAAAGGTTTTCATTTTTAATTTTGCAGACTTTTTTGATGAGGGGGTAAATAAGTTATTGCATATATGCGATGTCCGAGCGTCAGAATACACGCCGGAATATTTAAATCACACAATGTATCTACCACGAGCAAATACAAAGCAAATCGAAATAATTATCGGAGGTATGAAAAATTCCAAGACACCAGGCATAGATTTAATTCGTATGTATGATTTGAAAAAACATGTTAAATTACTTAGTCCTGTAATCGCACACTTAATTAACAGAATAATTGATACGGGCCATATTCCCGATGAACTAAAATATAGCATTGTAAGGCCTATCTTTAAAAATGGAAATCACTCTTTAATAAACAATTACAGGCCGATTTCCTTACTTCCTGCATTAGAAAAAATTTTGGAAAAATATATATCAATAAATTTAGATAAATACTTAAATAATCTGAGTATCATTGATGAATGCCAGTATGGCTTTCAAAAAAATAAAAGTTGCGATAAATTGCTCGAAAAATTTTCTATTCACATAAATTCACAACTAAACTGTAAACAACATGTATTGGTTCTATTTATTGATTTCTCAAAAGCTTTCGACACACTTAGCCATTTACAAATAAAAAGTACTTGAATCTATAGGTATCCGGGGTAAACTCCTCTTATTCTTTAAAAACTATTTGTTAAATAGAAAAATGAGTGTGAAGATTCTAAATATAATTAGTAAATCAAGATACATCAAATCGGGAGTACCGCAAGGATCAATTGTAGGTCAAAAATTATATATTATATATGTAATTGCTATGTGTAAGATTTTCAAAAAAGCTCGTCGATTCATTTTTGCTGATGATACTGCTCTTGTTGTATCAAATGAAAATCCTGAAATAGCTATACAAGAATTACAAAGAGATTTTAACGAGCTTCTCAAATGGGCTCATGATGTAGGATTAATTATTAACGTTAAAAAAACCAAATGCATGTACATAAAATCACCAAGTTTGAAAATGTGGAATGTTTCTAAAATAACCGCTCATAGCTTTCACTGTATACATAGAGGAATTGTTAATGTTTGTGACTGTGAAAAAATCGATTTTACAAATGAATATACTTATCTGGGAATAATTGTTGATAACAATTTTAAGTGGGATAAACAAGTGGCTAAAATTTGTAACCAACTCAGATCCTTAGCTAGTATTTTTTACAAATTAAAATTTATTTTGCCTCATTGTACTCTTAAACTCATATATTTTTCTATGGTCGAATCTATCCTTAGATATGGTATTCGAACTTGGGGACATGCAAGTACTACTTACATTAAATAAATTGTCACAACAAATATTTACAAACAGAGACATAACTTAAAATTACTGTATGGCTCAGAGAGCCTACTTACAATAAAAGTTCTCCACTGGTTCACTACTATTATGGATAATATGGGGGAAAGCCCTTACAAACACCTACTTGTACACAAACATACCACAAGGTTCAGAGAAGGAAAGGGCCTAAAAACTCCTCGAATATTAAATAAATATGGAAGCCGTACTCTTGAATATCTAATACCAGTGATTTTCAATAAAATTAATAAAAACATAAAATTTGATAAAAATGAGAGACTATGTCCTAAAATGATAAAACTATTAGTCCAGTCAGCCTGTGTCGTAGAACAACAGTTGAAGGAACTAAATAGTATAAAGCTAATTTTTTCCCCATCGACTACTACCATTTAGACAAGGGTTTAGCAAAAAGTCCCCGCCCCTACCCCTCTTGCTCCCCCCCCTGTGCCCCCCCAAACATGAAAAGTGTAAGGGTTTCGTAAATCCCTTCTATCTCGATTACTAAACAACATATCGAATTGCAATTTTTTTATTATCTTTGCTGCAACATTATCTACAATTAATGTCCAGTTAACTTTCGTCGTAACTTTTACCGTTTGTTTGGAATTCGTATGATAAGGTAAAAATTTGTATATTTTTTGGCAAGTAATTTTACTTTTTGTCACATAACTTTTTACGCCGACATTTTATGAAAAAATATTTCCCACAAAAGTTGTAGCCCCTATTATTACCTTTAAAATGATATATTTTAATGTGTACTTTATGGCTAGTAAACGCCAGATATCAACCGTGAATGCTTGGTGCGCACCATCCCTGCGTCGCTCCGCGACACTCTGATGTCGGAACTTGTTCCCTCACATCCCGACTTATCCTAGCCTGTCCTGTGCCCTTTGTAGTACTAGTGGAAATCGTGAACGTGAAATAATAGTTATTCACTTTGCTGCTAGGCCCTGCGGGTGGCTTTTAGTTCGGCTTCGCCCGGTTTGAGTGTTTGTGACCATTTTGTAAATCCAACAGGAACTGGCTATTTTGTAAATCCAACAGGAACTGGCTATTTTAGCTCCTAAAATAGCCAGTTCCTCGGATTTATTGTAATCCTGTGACTCCAAAAACAGTTGTGTCGAGTGATGTCCAAGTTTCAAAGTTTGTCAAGACATGCGACTTTGAAGGTAAATTCAATGTCCCAGTTTTAATGTATACTAAAAAGGCGAAAAGTGGCTTAAAGTCCTTAACAATAGAAAACATTTCTGAAAATATGCCCACTCAATGCTTAGTCTCAGCTCGTAACATGCTTTGGTTATGTACTTTTGCTTTTGTGCCAGTTTCATTACCTGGATGGTCTGGATACATGCGAAACTGTTACGATGGTAGACAAAACCTAGAACCATCTTATGTACTGGCTTTTCCTTTTATAAACATAGATCCAGGAAATCCGACTGCTATTTACTCTGCCCTTAGTTACGCTTCTAAAGAAAGCAAGTTAGCTGGCCAGCCGTGTATTGTGACATTTGACCAACCACTTTTCCTGAAAGCAGTAGACATTGTTGCAAGTTCTTCTACAGAAAGTGAAATATCTGGAGTAATCGTCAGACTAGGCGGATTCCATCTTCTAATGAGTCGCCTTGGTTGCTTAGAAAAGTTTATGGAAGGTAGTGGAATCGAAGAAATGTGGACATCTGTTAATGGAAAATCAACGATTCCTCACCTTATGTCAGGACATGCTTACGCAAGGTCTTATAGAGCTCACATGATGATCCAGGCAGCTTTGATTTACTGCTATTCGAGGAATGTTCATATCTTAAAGAAATGATTACAAACGACTTTAAGGATAGTCATAACCAAACAATAAACAAACAACTGTTGAAGACGCCATAAGAGATTGTAAAATAAACGAAATAATGACAAGACTAGAAGAAGTGTATGAAGCTTTGGTTACAACTAGTAGAACTTCAAAATTGTGGCTACAAGAGTTTAAATTGGTGAATTTGGTTCTAGACTTTATTCTGGCAGAGAGAATCGGCGATTGGAATTTGCACATTAATACAGTCAAGCAAATGATACCGTATTTCCATGCTGCTGAACATTTGCTCTACGCCAAATCCGCACAAATATACTTGCAACAAATGTTGAGTGTACAAACGAAAATGTCAAATGAAGACTTCGAAAGGTTCGTCAATAAAGGTTTCTTTACAGTTCGGCGTACAGATGGATTTTTACCGGTATCTGGACGGACATGACCATAGAGCAGACATTAATGCGATCATCAAAATCCATAGGTGGGCTTACTCATGGACGAGGATTAAGCGAGAGGACGCTAACCAAGTTCATTGCTTGCGCTCCTGGATCCCTTCAAATTTGTGAGGCTTTCGAGAAGTTCTCTGGCTGCTTGACTCAGTTTAACGAACAGCACACTGAACTAAGATGCATTAGAAGAGAAAGGGACTTGCAAGATATTAGTAAATTTCTCGGATGGCTGCGTACCCATAATCCTTTCCGACAGAGCAAGGATTTAATGTCTTTATCCTCTGGTCTAGTAGTGACAAGTTCGGGTGTAAACTGCGATTAAGCGTATGTTGTAGGAATGAACTGCTTGAAAGACATCAAGGAAATAATTTTGCAGATGTTAAATTGAAAAGAAAAAATAAAGTTAAAACTATAGGCTCCGTAGTAAGTGGCATAAATGTGAGATCTGAAGAAGTGCCAATTAATCCTGATCAGCTGTTTAATAGGGTTATTTGTATGTCTCAAGGAACAAATAATCTCAAACAATACTTCAACTATGAACTCAGCCCTTTGTCTTTATTTGAAAACAATAAAATGATAAGAAAGGGAAATAAATCAAGTCTTATGAAAATATTTGAAAAGTGGACAGTTAGCAACGAAGTTTTTGAGAATTTGCCCCCAAAAATATATGTAGTAGATGGAGGGTATCTTTTGCACAGTGTTATTTGGCCTGACAAAGTAACATATAGCAGCATCATAGAGAAGTATGTTGACACTGTAATGAAACGGTATGGGAAAGATTGTCATGTTGTGTTCGATGGGTATCCTGACTATCCCACCACAAAAGGGGTGGAACCTATGCGAAGAAGTAAAAAAACATCTCTAGAAATGAAATTCAACGTTAATATGGAGTGCTCTGTGAAGCAAAATGAATTTTTGGCAAATCCAAAAAACAAAAGCCAGCTTATTGAACAGCTCTCTCAAAAGCTTAATGAAGCAAACATTCCAACCATTGTGGCGGAGGAAGATGCAGATACTGAAGTGGTCGGAAGAGCAATAGATATTTCCCAGATTCAAAGTGGGAGGCCTGTAGTTGTTGTCGGACAGGATACTGATCTTTTCGTTCTATTGTTAGGGCTACTACAGCGTCAAAATGTGCGACTATTCTTTCACAAACCCTCTGGCACACCATCAACGTATGACATCAGCAAGATTCGTGAAGAGATTGGTGATATGAAGGATGTGATATTATTTTTGCATGCTATCACAGGATGTGATACCACGTCTTATTTATTCGGCAAAGGCAAAATTAACGCGTATAAATTGCTAAGTTCATCAAATGATCTCTGCACAAAAGTTTTACAGTTTTATGAAAAACAGGCAGACAAAAATTATTCTCAAAGAGGTAGGAGAGGCTTTTGTCTTGAAACTATATGGATGCACAAGGTCTGCAAGTCTGAATGGCAGTAGATATTCAATGTACCTTAAAGCTGTTGCGAAAATGTCATAAAATCCAAATTTAACATGGCATCCCTCCCTCCAACATCTGGTGCTGCTGAACAACACGCCTATCGAACATACTATCAGATTCAAAAATGGATCGGAGATAAGGAAATCAGCTCTACGGACTGGGGATGGATTTTAACTGACAACATGCTGTACCCAATGCACTCAAAAAAACCACCGGCACCTGAAGAAGTTATAAACTTAGTTTCCTGCAACTGCAAAAAGGCTTGCAAAAATAATTGTAGCTGCTTTAAAGCATCACTTGATTGCACAGAAATGTGCGGGAGCTGTGACGGATCATGCAGCAATGTAACTTTGGTTGAAGTCAAGGAAAATGAAGAACTTCTCATGGAAGTTTAGGATATCATAAAATTAAGATACCGCAATTATTTTGTTCTAAAATAACACCTTTAAAAAATATTACATGCATTTTCAAACCAAAAACTATTTAAAATACCTATTTTCGCTGAATACTTATTATTATTTGAAACAAATTTAAAAAGTGGGGAATTTTGGTTTCACTGAGACTCGATTAATTTTATTTATAGAAAATGCAATAGTGTACTTTAAAAATAAATAAAAAAACACTCACTATACAACAATATTTGCATTGCAACGCTTCGCCGGCCGGCCCCACCTCGACCGAACCCGCCATGATAATCTCGCTAGATCTCCAACAAAGTAAGTACTATTTTATATCATTTTAAAGGTAATAATAGGGGCTACAACTTTTGTTGGAAATATTTTTTCATAAAATGTCGGCGTAAAAAGTTATGTGACAAAAAGTAAAATTACTTGCCAAAAAATATACAAATTTTTACCTTATCATACGAATTACAAACAAACGGTAAAAGTTGCGACGAAAGTTAACTGGACATTAATTGTATACAATGTTACAGCAAAGAGAATAAAAAAAATTGCAATCCGATATGTTGTTTAGTAATCGAGATAGAAGCGATTTACGAAACCCTTACACTTTTCATGTTTGGGGGGGCACAGGGGCGGAAGCAAGAGGGGTAGGGGCGGGGACTTTTTGCTAAACACTTGTCTAAATGGTAGTAGTCGATGGGGAAAAAATTAGCTTTATACTATTTAGTTCCATCTAAAAACACAGGCTGACTGGGCTATATGGTTAATGAACGAAAACTCCATGTATCTTTGAATATCTTAATATAGCTGCCTACATATCTTGTTATTAGGCAGGTATATTGAAATATCATATATATTTATAGCTGTAAGTAAAACTATCTAATATTACTATGTGATCTATTCTAATGTTTCCTTAAAACTATAAATGTATTTACAAATATTTTCTTAGATATTATATTAAGAATGTTTAAATTGTTAGAACCTGCAGACAAGCTGCCATATGACAGCTTTGTGGGTCGACTCAAATTTTTTTGTACAAAATGTATTCTGAAATTTAATAAATAAATAAAAAATAAAATAAATAAATAAATTAACCACAAAAATGATGTGTTTAAGATAAATCAGTTTTTTCTCTTCTTATATCAATCGTCCAGTTTATTAGTCAAACATCTCCAAATACTAAGTTTTGAGATAATGAGGAAAGAAATATTCAGATGTTCACCATAAATCAAATATTATTTACACGAGTTGTTGTTTTACATTCTAAATAGGCTATAAAATATCACTGGGAGGCATTACGATCCAGTATATTAGGATGACATTTTGAAATATCCTACTAGTGACCCAGAAACCATCAACATTTTGTTTAATTCACTACAAGTTTTTCTTAATTATAATTGATTTGGTGGTGTTTATGAGTAATCTGAGTTATCTACCGGAGGAGGGTGTGCACTTTTACATAATTACAGACTCAACTCAAATTTCGATCTTTTGGAGATGTCTGAGTAATCATCTGAATGATCGATATATTTTACTAGTTTTCCATTATTGACATGATTTATTTTTAAGATTTTAAAAAACTCTCGTAAAGTATTTTGAGAGTAAAGGATTATGAAGGCGATACTAATTATTCATAGAAATTCACGAGAATAGAGTAAAGTGTGGATTAAATATTGAAAAAAACCCACTAATAAATTCTAAGCTTTGTTCCTCAATTTGTCCCTTAGCGTTCCCTTTGTGAGCGTGGTTTATCCTCTCATTCTCCGTAATTTATTTCTTAATCCCAATAAAAATAAGACCTTTCTTGCCAAATTTCTTTGGTATCTTGATCTGGTTCCATTTTACTCCCACGTACTCCAATACTTACGTATCACCGCAAGTTAACCATTGAAACGAGTAAATTTGAGAGAGAATTCACAAAAGTAATCGAGTTGTGTTGAAAAATTTTAACAATTCATCTAATTTTTTAAGTTAATTTTCACATTCTGTGTAAGTTGTTCTCGAGTTCTGTTATAATATCATTATACTACTGTTCCTTCATAAAGCTCAAGAGGGGACCAAATAAAATAATTATATTCGACTTGAATTCGAACTAGAGAAGAATGTAAGATTTTAAATGTTTAAATTTTTCTAAAGTAAAACTTCTTTACGCACGCTTAACTTGGGGAGTAAGCTGGTGAATGCGTGACGAGAGCGTTACGAAAAGCGAGGCAAACGGTAGTTGAGAGGGAGATATAAGTTAGTGAAGATAGAAAGAGAGAGAGTTACGGTTTCATATATTACTGTAGGGGCAAGGAGAGAGGTGCGAGCACACATTTTCTTTCTCTCTTTCTCTCATAGCCAGTAACGTTTCGTATATCTAAGACACAGTGCAGGCCTATTGTCCCTATCACACTGTAGGAGCAAGAGATAGCAGTGCGCGCGCACAATTTCTTTCTCTCTTCCTATCATATAGATGGAGCTAAAGAAGTTTTACTTCAGTCATGTGGTCTAAAGCACACTCGTTTTTTTAATTATAATTAATGACATTGATATTGAAAGTTTATGTAACCTTTGAATATCGTGGATAGAAGTATGTACGATACTTCATTCAATGATTCCTTGTACAGCCTTGTTTTTACTTAGACCTATTCCAGCGTCAAATGAATGGAGCTCGCTCTCCGTCGGAACATCTCGCATTTTCCATCTTCCGTCTCCCACGGAATCGTCGCATTAAAAATTCATCTTCACCGCGCTGCAGCAGGCCCGGGGCCTAACGAAATTGTTCCTGGAAACCTTGACAGAAGTGTAATAACGCCCGTCCACTGCCAAACCGAGAAAATTCCATATAAAATTCCGTCTTGTAAGACTACTACGCTCTGAGCGAAGTGAGTTTGAGAAAATTAATTTCAAATCAAGATTCTCACTTTTCACCTGAAATGAGATTAAAAAATAAGATATCCTTTCACAGCTTTGCTTTCGTTAAAACAAAAGATTTTTTTTATAAAACAAGAGAACTTTTTTATAAAACAAAGAAATAATAAAATAACCCAACCAACAGACTTTTAAATTCATAATTCCGTAAAATCCTTGATTCACTGACGAAAAATATTCACAAGTCAAGCAACTAAAACAACCAACCTTGAATCTTATTTTATTTTTTGGCGAAGTAATGCAAAATCATATATTTCGTTTGATTGGGTCATTTGATCCCTTAGAAATATTGTTGTAGTAGATAAGATCATGGTCTTTGAATAACCGAATATTTTTTATCGAGTTATTTTTTCATAACCCCAAAAGTTCAAAACTGCTTCAAAGTGCAAAACCTCCACTTACGAACTCTTTTTCGTTTATAATTTTATTGCATATTATGGCAAATTAAGTTCTGTAAAAAATGATCTAAAAGCATTCTAAAATTTGTGCCTGAAATTCATAAAATAAAATAAAACTCGCGTTTTTCTGCGTAAATCAAAATAGACGGCTGATGTTAAGCAGAAATTTCGACCTTATCGCGATCTACATAAGGAGTTTTATATTTAGTGGCCCAATTCCGAATGTTGCACAAATCACCTTAGAGAGAATGTTTCAATATGGTGTTACTTCGGGTGAAACAATTGGTCAAACATTTTCAAATACAAAATTCTTTTCCTGAACAAAAATTCAATTCCATTTGACTGTTTGGTGCTTAGAATTCGAAAAATTCATTCATAATTTCCATTTAGTTTTGAAATAAATAACTTCATGACGCGAGAAGTTACGTTTCCAGCATTTAATGGTTAATGGAAACGGATTTCGGCTTATCGTTAAATTAAAGTTTGATCAAGCTTTTGGGAACCAAATATTTAATATTTATTATTTTGCTTAATTACGTAAATTTTATGACTTGTTTACAATACAAAATCAGGTTCTTTATGGTTTGGATAACTGTATTACGCGGAATACAAACTTTCAAAGTAGTCAAAACTGATAAGGAATATAATTCGTTTACTTTAGTCCTCTCGTGGAAGGAATTATATTAAAATGATTAACAGCTGTAGTCGACTCTAATCAAATCCACAACTATATTTATTTCATAAATTTATACAATTATTTTACGAACTCGCACCAAAACCAATACTACGATGAGTTATAATGACAGGTTGTAAAATATATTACTGCCTTAGTTATTTCCTGCGAAAGTCTATAAAATTTTGGTCTGGTGAGACAATTGCTAATTGTCTGTATTTATTTATACTGTTGACAAAAACACTTTTATTATTTCACTTTATAAGAAAATAGTTATTTATCAATTTTAAAGAAGATAATACTAATAAATCTAAACGAAACATGAAACAGAACAAGACACAAAAAAATAAATAAGGTAACGGTCGCAACTGGGACTCAAACCCAAGATCTCTTGTCTTACCCGGGACGCGTATTTACAAAACCTATACCGATTCAGTCGCGGTAACGACAATTTACATTTTAAATAAACCTCTATGTTGGTTATTTTTTATCACATTGCAAAAACAAAAATTGTTCTAAAATTGTGCAAAAACAGCGCCATTGGGACCGATATTTTTCTGTCATTTTTGTCAATCTCATTTTTCAAATTCGGAATGAACAATGTTATTCTCAACAATTTTTCCAATATAAAGCTATCTTTTTTGAATGATTACAAATTCCTTTAAATAATTTATTTGTATCATATCCAATTTTATTATTTGGGACATCTTGTTGTCTTTATCTAAAAGTTTAACGAATATTATTAAAAGTCTTAATGAATATTCAATACCGTTAACTTTTTATTTATTTTTCTATGTCTTGTTTTGTTTTATGTTTCCTTTAGATTTGTTAGTATGATATTTTTTTGTATTTCTTGGGCACTGACTATGTAACAATTTCTAGACATTTTTGTTTTGAAGAGTTTTAATTTTCAATGTACATTTGTTACTTTTTTTTTTTGGGACCGGTTTCGACACGTCCGTATCATTAACGAGCAAACTTAAAACTATCTTAAAAATTCTACACAAGTACAAAAATTAATAATAAAATTATTAGAATTAAAAAATTCTATACAAGTGCAAAAATTAATAACAACAAACCTAGTAACAACCTAATATATAAAAAAACTTCTTTATACAGGCGATTTATCTTTAAAAATATCCCTTATTATATCCCTTAATATTTCTCCAGCTTTCTATACTAATTCTAAAATAAATTTTTTAATTAATAACGAGGATATTTCTTACTTTAGAATGTGTGTGACGATTGTGACGCGCAGTAAGTAGGAATGACTACTAGAAATTTTAAAACTAGAATCAGGGAACATGAACTTTGTTTACGAAATAATAACTACTCTGAGTTTGCTAACCATCTCATAGAGGCAGGACATAGCTTCGAAAAAGAAAAATCTAAATTTAAACATTGCAATGTAAATTCGTATTTTAATTTGTGCGCGTTAGAAACTTTAGAAATTAACAAAAAAAATAAATCGAAATTTAATTTAGTTAATAAAATAATAGCACCATGTAAATCCCCTCTATTTACGATGTTTCCATGTAATTTTGACACCTCCCACCGTTCTCCCTCTCCACCAAATTACCCCCTCCCACTACCCCAGCCTAATTAATTTTTGTGCTTGTATAGATATATTACATTAATCGATATAACCATTAAAAAAGTTATTCCAATAAAAATTAATTAATTATTTATTCACATACTATGTCGTGTAACATAAATGGTAATTATTAGAACTGATAGTTATATTCGAGGGATCGCGTTCTTACAAAACTGTTCAATAGATCATTTGGAATTGAAGCTGAAAATTATCGCTAAATTTCGTTTTGAAAATATCCTATAATCCTGTGTTTCTTTACCCAATAACCATTTCGTCTCTTCCTTTAAGGGCGTAGGATTGTTCTATGACAATAGACTAAATATAGTTGAAAAAGATTCTTCGTAAGGATAAAGTCCTATCATGATGAAATAGTTTTCCCATTGGGGAGAGTAGGCGAAAAATTTAATAAAGCTGTTCTTTTGGATGTCCTAAGTGACCTAAGTGATTGTGACGATTTCTAAGAAGTCAATAAGTGTGTTGATGTAAAGAATTTTTTAAAACATTGTATGTATCAAAGGTCATCGTTCAAGAAAAAATATCGCGAAATAAAAGTAATATATTGTTTGCATTTTATTCAATGCTAGCGCACATTCGTGAAAAAACACGACATCTGACTTTAATTTTATTTTTACCCCTAAGAAATGAAAACCAAAGAAATGTAAATTTGAAATACATAGCTAAAATAATTTTCTGGTTAAAATATAATACGGGGTGTCCCAAAAGATAGTTTATATTTAGTGGATCGATTTAAAAAAAAGTAAGGGTTCTGTCGAAAACATGTTTATTAAATACTAAAATACACAATTTGGGAATTTATGTCTTAAAGACAATATCGTCCAAATGTAAACCCCCGCGTTCGCGGCATTCATTTAATCGAACAGTAAAATTTCTTATGAAGGCTCGGCAGGTAGGCTTCGTGATGGCTGCCATTTCGTGATGGATATTTTCTTTTATTTATTTATCTTTCGATTTTTTGCGTATACTTTAGATTTTGGATAACCCCACAGGAAAAAAGTCCATAGGGGTTAAGTCAGGACCACGAGGAGGCCAATTTATGTCATCTCTCCTGGAGATCAATTTGCCAGGGAAAATTTCACGAACTCATGGCAGAAACGTATTGGACGTATGTGATGTTGCTCCGCCTTGCTGGAACCATGTTCTTTGGTTATAGCCAGTAACTTAGTAGTGGTGCAGCATTAGGTCTTTGTGCAAAATGCTGTGTAACGGTGATCTATGCACATTTAAAGCACTTGCGCGCTTCCGAATCGAAAAGTTTGAGTTGTCACGAAAAGACTGATGCACACTCTACGGTTTCTACCGTTTTCGATGACCTTGGTCGCGCGGATTTTGGTTTTAACAGCGTTGTACCAATCTCTTCAAACTTTTTGACCCCTTTTCGAATGAGAGGAATGCTTGGCGCATCATTAAATTGACGAAAACCTCAAATATTGCAGAATCTTCTACGCTCTACAGTCGCAGAATCACCATTTTTGTAAAACTCACGCACGCACAATGCGCGGTCGCTCCCGAGAAATGCTTCATAGAGACTAAATTCCCAAGAGTTAGACTAATGATTGACATACCTCCCGCGCCCCTCGGAAAAGTTGCGTTCACATAGAAAGCAAAACAAATATATACTTTCTTTTGGGACACCCTGTGTAACAGGTATCTAGTTTACAAACCAATTCTTAGAATGATTGTTTCCAATAAAAAGGGTAGTTGCATATGATATGGAAAAAAAATAGTTGAAAATAATATTGTAAATTCTAAAATTTTAAATATGATTTTGACAAATATGACGGTATGACTGAAGGTGGCAATGGCGGAATTGGTAAAACGCGAACGTCCCGGGTAGTCGAGAGGTTCTGAGTTCGAGACCCAGTTGCGAACATTATTTTTTTTCTATTTTTCTGTGTCTTGTTTTCTTTCATATTTTCGTTTGGATTATTATTTTTGAAAACATCAGCTTTATTAGCAAAATAGTTAGACACCAGTGGTTGTGGCTGACGTAGACATCTGTTCGTTTTCAATTAACTAGAGTACTATTTATCCAGTTCAACGACTTTGCGACTGAACTTGCTCTATTCACGAGCAAGCTTTGTTATTATCAATACCAAGACGAGCCACACTCCGGGCATAGTAGTCCGACGTGCCTCTGAATTCTAGGGAGATTGGACGTCAGACCGGCTCATACTATGGGCTTATCTGCATATTGAAAACTTTTACAGAGGCGATGCAGATTCCTTATCTTGATTCGATCTGCGTCTTCAGATCTTGCGGCATTACAAAAATACATCGTGTAAGTGATAGGGGCGTAAGTGACAGAGATAGTGATAAAGATTCATGTAACTGTATGCCAACTACTGTATGAATTGGATGACAACTACAATTTTTTTTTGTAATTTTTTTGAACATATTAGATTGTCTTTTATTCCAATTTTAGAAATGAGAACATAATTACGATTGTGAATCTATTTTTATAATATTTCACGGTTTTCGCTTTTCTGAATAAGGAGGCCCTGAGGAAAATAATTTCCCTCAGGGTTTATGTCATCTTTGGGGATGCTGTGTGGAAGGTTTTTTAGGAATGGAAGGAGAGGAGAGTTCTGAGAAGCAGGAGGGTTTGAGGGGTGGGTAGGAATCTGGGGTTCAGTATGTCCTGATCATTCACTTCCAAGACCCAGACAAACCTCAACCCATGAACCCGGACACCCCTGCTAAATCACCAAACGTAGCGAACCACTTGGGGTGACCTATGGCAGAGGTGTTGGTTATCCAATAAAGGTTCCCGGGACGGCGGTACCCATTCCCGCCTCCCAAATTGTACACATATGTGTTATGTGTTATGGGCGTTTGACGTTTTTTTATCTATATTTTCCCTTTATTTTAACATGAGTACACTTATAAAATATATAAATAAAAACAAAAGAAAATATACAATAGAAATCGATTTTTTTACAATAGCTCCGCACAGGAGGCCCTGAGGAAAATAATTCCCCTCAGGGCTATACCATCTTTGCGGATGCTGTGTGGAGAGTCTTTTTTGGAAAGGAAGGAGAGGAAGTTCTGGGAAGGAAAGGGGTATAAGGGGTGGGTAGGAATCTGGGGCTCAGTGTGTTCAGGGGTGACGCATGAATCCACCACTCTCAATAAGACCCAGACATACCTCACCCCCATGAACTCGGGCACACCTGCTAAGTCACCAAACGTAGCGAACCATTTGGGGTGACCTATGGCAGAGGTGTTGGTTATCCAATAAATGGTTCCCGGTGCGGCGGTACCCATACCCGCCTTCCAAATTGAGGCCCTGACCCTTGAACAGATGATGTTGTATTGATATCTTCACAGATTAATTTTGTGTTTTGCTTGTCGTCAAATACCAAAGATATTCAAATTTATATTTCAATATCTTTGTCAAATACCCACACAAAATTTCATGTAAAATTCCCAAAATACTAAACATCTATATTAAAAAGCACTAAGTATTTTAATTGCCTATTTAAAAAAAAAACACTATTTTTCAATAATTATGAAACCGGCAATATGTGTTTATTAAAATAATGATTTCACATTGTGGTACATTTTTTTATTATATCTTGTGACCGTTGTTTCACATTTCAAACATAAAACATGGCGGCCAAATATTTAACGTGAAACACAAATAACTTTTGATACATAGTACGTTTTGAAAGTTGTATTTGTTCGTAATATTTATTTTACAAAGCATTCCTTAAAAAAGCTTATCCCTTATCCGTAAAGTCCACACATGCCACTGGTTGTGGAGATATTTATGTCTCCCTCCGTCCCTCTAAGAGACGTCATATTTCTTCGTTTCTCACAAATTTGCCAAAAATGGCATTGCTTATTGGACCGATCAGCCCGACGCTAGCAGAGCTGCCTAGTCGACATAATATCCCGGGAGTCCCATCTGTTAGCTGCTGCTACTAAATCCCCCCAACCTTGGCCTTTGCATTCATATATTTTCCAATACAGAGATCAAACCGTCAAAAAAACAAATATTTTTGTATCAAATACAGGCCTGATAGCACTCGTACGCCCGAACTAATCGTCTATTATCTATTTTATAGATTGTTTTGTTGATCTAAAGTAATTGTCAGCATTTTTTAAATCTATCCATATTGCGAGTTGTCATATGGAGGAATTTTATCGTAAATCTTTAGAAACCTAGCTTGGTGGAAATATTTTTCAACTCAAGCATCTAGTCGGAAAAATTCTTGTGCCATGGTATTTTGACAAATAAAGATCGATCTATGCTGTTTCGTAATATCCTAAAACTACCAGAATCAAACAAAAAAATATTGGCAAAGGCTCTAAAAGGATATTTTCTCAGCAACTTTATTAACCAGTCACGAATTTAGCTGTCTTCCTTTGTAACTCTTGGATATTTTTCAATTACCTGTATCAATTGTGTCTAGTCCATTTAAAAATCTATGTATTGTTCATTGATTTCCGTGTTCTTATGTAAAAATAATTTTTCTTTAGATGTATAATGCTGTCTTTCCCGAAATGAGTTTTATCAAACTCATTGGGAGTAATGTATTATAAATTTTATGTAATAACTTTGTAATATATTATCTCTAATAAATAAATTAAAAAAATGTTATACTTGTATTACGCTCGAAGAATATTGTGAAAATGGTTTTACTAAATCGAACCAAAATGACACAAACAAAATATTCAGAGTTATAAAACCATATTCGGGCAAAAAAATTTTTTTTTCAAATAAACTCCATAACAACCTTCCTCCCGATATAACACGAATAAAAAGTTTAATGAGTAAGTCAAGAATTACGTTATTTAATTTTTATAGATTTGATAAAGAAAAAACATAGAACGTTCCATAGAACCTTTTCTTTAAAATAGAGATAAAACCATTTAAGAAAAAATAAGCGTGTATGGTGGAACCACAAAACATAAGTTACACCGCTATTATAAAATTTACGCGTGGAAAAACTAAAACCGAGTAGGTCCTATTTATATTAGGTCCTTACATATGAAATTGGCGTTTTGCCGTACTGGCTACTTTGATCTCAAATATCTTCTCTTTGGTTAGGAATTCCAAATTATAATTTATACAGCTATTTACTCATGTATTTGTGTTTCGAAAATTATAATTCATTTGTTTTTTCCTTAATTGTTTTTTTCTTTGCGTCACTTAGTTTACAAAATGGAAAACTTAAAATATCGCGTTATTTACGAGTACGAGTTCCACCGTGGCACCAGTGCTGCAGAAACGGCTTAAAGGATTAATGGTGTGTATGGCGACGATGCCGCAAAAGAAAACACAGTGCGTTTTTGGTTCCAACGTTTTCGTTCTGGAAATTTCGACCTGCAGAACAAGCCCCATGGACGGCCGGAGACCAAAGATGATAATGAAGAATTGAAGGCTATTGTGGAAGCGGATCCATCGCAAACCACGTCCGAGTTAGCTGCAGGCTGCGGTGTTAGTGATAAAACTGTTTTAATCCACTTGAAGCAAATTGGGAAGATGAAAAAGCTTGAATGGTGGGTACCTCACGAATTGAGTGAAGCAAATCAACAAACGCGCGTTAGAACGCTACACCGCAGACTGCACAACAGACGGCTACCAAATTAGAGGATCTTCAATTGGAATGTCTAAGGCATCTACCGTACCCTCCGGACCTTGCCCCAACAGATTACCATTTTTTTTAGACATTTGGATAACTTCTTGCAAAGGAAAAAATTCAACTCCCATGGGGCAGTCCAAACCGCCTTCAAAGATTTTATTGATTCCCGTCCGAATGTTTTTTTTTTAGTAAAGGGATCGATGAACTACCTATGAGATGGCAAAGTGCATGGATAGCGATGGTACATACTTTGATTAAATAAATATATTATATTAAAAAAAAATCGACTTTATGTTCCTCCCATACAAAACGCCAATTTCATTTGTAAGGACCTAATATATTTAAGTTTATTTAGATTATGGTTAATCCTTTAAAATATGTTGAATTCTTTTCTTATTTCATATGCAAATAAAATGGCGCCTTTAGTTTACGTGATATTTGACCTCAGTCGAACCATTCAATATTTAAATATGCGACACCTTGGCGCAGTGTATAGCGCTTTCGCCCGGAAAGCGAGAGGTCCTGTATTCAAGTCCCAGAGGTGCCAATATCTTTATCTGATTTTTCTGTTTCCAGATTTTCGATTGAGTTTCGCTCACAGTGTCTTCATTGAATTAAACAACACAATTATATTATCAACTGATTTCTTGGAGGAGTTGCACCCCTGAGATATAGTATAATTAAAATAAAATGTCCATTATGTTGTAAATTTAATTTTAATAATTTATCACATTATGTTGAAACGCAAGCCTTTCATTTAATTGAATTGAAATATTTACTCATGCTTTGGTTTTTCAAATTTAACAAACATATTGAATATTATATCTAATAATATTTCTTTAATAATAATAACGTAGTATTTGTATAGCGCAGTTTTGTGTTATTACAAGTTTAAGTGCGCTTTACCCTTAAAACACATTTATTTATTTATTGCTTCTTCACAATTTATATACATATATTTCCCAACCACCAACCCCACTTGGGTTCGCCTGTATCGGGGTTAATAATTTCAAAATTTAATAAAAATAACACACGCAAATATCGGTCATGCAAAACAGTTAAGTATAAGCAAAATAATAAAATTTAAAAATAAAATGATAAACAGAGAAAATAATAAGTGATAAAAATATATGAATTAACAACAAAGTGTTAAGAGATCAGACAAAATGTTATCATTCATTATATCATTAGTTCATATCATTTTCAACAATAGATAAAATTAAAAATATATGTCCTTAAGGTTTTTTTTAAATATGTGTAAAAAATAACTTTATGAAAAAACAAAGATTTATAAGCGATTACATTAGAGCGAATCTTTCTTATGCAATATTAAAGTGACTATCAAATAATTATGAAATAAATATGAAAGAAACCGTTTTGATCACAACATTATTGTTTTCATTCCATTTAAGTGCCCGTTTTCATTAAAATATGATTGTATTTTATAGTGTAAGTGACACCTTAGAAATGCCATACGTATTAAGATACATTATTTCATACCTATATATATTTTATAGGTTACATTAAATTACCTAACATTATTTATAGGTTATATTGGCCGATGCATAGCCTAAATACATTACTCAAGGTTTTCGGATGAATGGTGAATGTAGGTTGTTTCAGGTCAAAAAAGTGTTTCTAATTTTCTCTTATTTCGAAACCAGAACCAAAATTTCCTCTGAAATCGATGAGATATATAAGTTGGTACTTAAGTAAGAACCTCTTCATTATAAGCCATTTATTTCATGTAACATTTTTTAAATTTTCAAACAAGGAGTTATACTGAAAAAATATGAATTATAATTCCAAATAAACACAACCACACTAGGAACACTTAGGAACCGAACGCACAAACACATTTACAGACGGAAGAAAGGCAAAAAGATCGAATTAAAACAGGACTTCACTACGCTCAGTCAAAAATTCAGCCAAGACATGTCTGGCACTCTGCAATACACAATGCTAAGAATATGGATGCGAGAAGTTCCATAAATTTGCCGGAAATTATGTTGAACGTATTGTCAAGTGATCATTCATAGCAAAATGATAAATCGCTCGTCTGTCGAAAACATGAGCGTAGAATTATTGACAATGGAAGCAAAAAAACCTAATTTGCAATTTCAGCAAAATAAAATGAAAAATTGAGTTCGCAATACCTTCACTGAAATACAAAATTGCTCCTTTTATTCCGATTACGTACAGAAAATTTAACCCTGATACACGGGAAAATTATTGATATACGAGTATAATATTATTGACACAGGATTTGCTTTTTATTTCGTGGTCAAACTCTACATTGGAGTTGACTGATTGGAATGAGGGAACATTTCAATACCCTTTTCCCATTTCCTGTGGAGGTCTGAACTTTATATCCGCTGTACAGCATAGGTGTCTTGATGTCAGAATATTTTCTATTTTTTTAATATTTGAAGAAGTCAAATGAAGAGTTCTTTAGATATTAAAGTGAATTAGAGCATGGGCATGGGCACCATCAAATTGGGTGAGTTCGAAAAAATTTTCGAATATTTTTTAGGTTTCCGGGGATTTGGAAAAAATTAAATAGTCTATTTTTTAAAATTCAACCCCGTGAAGTTCATTATTTCCATTGGAATTGTGAATATTTTTTCTCTTGTATTTTTTCCCTGCAAATTCACCATTTCAAACAGAGTAAATTCGGGCGGCTTTTAAGGGAGAATAGACACTAAATAATAACCAAAAAATTAAAATTAAATTTGTTTACGGAGAGATGTTGATAAAAGTGTTTAATAACATATTTAAAGTGGTTAAAAATGCTTTATTGAAGTGGGAGGGATGGATTCATACGTCCGTCACTCGCTTCCGAGTCACTCCATCCCTCTTACCCAGAATTTCCTCTCCTTCCTTTCCCTAAAAGACCCTCCACGTGGCATCTCCAACATGCCTTGGGAGAACTTTTTTCCTCAAGTGGAGGAAAAAAGTTCCATGTTTTTTTTTTCAAATTAATTCCATACTGGAAGCCCTGAGGAAAATAATTTTCCCCAGGGCCTATGTCATCTGAGATGCTGCGTGGAGGATCTTTTTGAGGAGAGGAAGGAATGAACATTGGTCTTAAAGAGACCCAAGAGGAAGAAGGAAACACAGAGGCCGACAAATCGTTCCACAGCCAAGCTGTTGAATACAAGAACGAGTCGAAGGAGCGACCCGTTCTCATGTGACAAATGTCAACCGTGTACATATGCTAGGCACGCGTTTGGCGTATTTTCCGACTATAGACAGGTGCCGAAGGGATCAATGACACTCTTTCCTCGGAGCATCTTTCATTGTAATACCGGTAAAATAAGGATAACATACCTACCCGACGCCTGTGCTCTAAAGATTACAATCCGTCTATTAAAATGGGAGAATCTACCAAACGGACCGCCCGTATTTGAGTCGAGGGTTTCAGGTATTTTGGAGCTCCAGACCAGAGGTGGCTGCCAAATTCAACCGTGTGTGGAGCTAATGGAAAAAATCACTGCTTTGGTCATGCAAAAAAATTGTCTGAACCTTTTCTGTTTAAACATTTTCCAAAACTTTTTTCAATCATTTGAAATATTTATTTTTAGAGGGATTTGGTCAACTACAGCTCACACTTGCGCAGGTTTCGTTGACTCTAAAGCATACATGTGTAATTCTAGTAGGTGTAAATCTTTCATGTGCAATTTCCCCCGTGTATAATTCTGGCATCTTAATTGTCACTGGAATATTGGTTGGTACATAAAATTCACGCTTTGTAATTTCTCCTCGTGCTGGAACTTGGTAATTCAAAATGGGCTTCACGGAATTTCGTTAAATGTGCCAAATTAATACAAATCATTAAGCAAATTATCATATTATTAACATATGCTGTTTAATCCTAGAGATAAAGCGGAGAACTCTGGAGATAATGCTTGTGGGTAGGTACTAAGCTATGTGGCTTTACAATTCTTATTGAGATGATACCAAACTCATCAATGCTTTCAATTTGCCATTCAAAACATAAGAATTATTATTTCTTTACGTAACTCTGGAGTTCTTGGCATAGTTCCCTGACGAAAGGAGCACGATTAAGCTAATGAATCTTCACGTTTGCAGAAGTAAGGCTTTTTGCCGACTCCATGACTTGCACAGAGAGCGAGGTCCTGGAGTCACGTAATCATGGGAGCTTTTTATAATGCGAAGTTGCTAAGCCCTGCAGTTTTCTGGCTCATTTAAACTTTAAAATAAAAATTCATAGAAGCTCGCTCGGAGAAGAACACAGCGTTATTAAATACCTTTGAAAAGTAAATTTGTGAACAGTATTGTGTAGTGCTATCAAAACGTTTCGAACAGTGTTTTTACTTTGTTCGTTGTGTAAACTATAGAGTTCCACATAATTAGTCAACTTTAAAAATATGTTTGTTACATCGATCGATCGAGCCCTTTAATACTAAGAAGCGTGTTGTCAATTCACTTACAGCTAACCTTTGTCTAACAAAATGTACATGACAATTAATTTTACGATGGTAAAACACGTTTTTCTTATTCAGCTTAGATACCACTGAAAGCTGACATGCGAAGCCAAAAAAATAATTAATTTTTATTTCATTCAAGCATGTGTCCCGAACCTTTCACGGTAAGGTGTTTTTTCTCAACATTTTATTTTTATATTTTATCAAGTGTTTAAGTAACACTTCTTAACATAATACTTCTTGAACGTACGTCTCGGTTATATGCATGAGTTTATCATGAAAAGAGATATAGCCTGAAATTTAAAATATAATATATCCATAATATATTTCGACAAAATCTGCTAAATAATAAAATAGATAGTCCCGAATTGCTCTTAGTCAACTTAGTTGAAACACAACGCCATCTACTGGATGATTACCTTACCTAGATAACCAAGTGTCGATAAATTAGCTCACTCCGCCATCTGTTAGAAACTTATGGCACTTACAAATAATTACAAACATTGTTCCATAACAAACATTCAATTAACATTTAATTAGCAATAACAAATATATAAGTCAATAATTGAGATATAAACTACCCTATCCTCTAAGTTGGACCAAATTACATATATAAAGTAAAATTTCATAAAACTCTGTTAAGTAGTTTCGAGGTTTATCTCGAACAAACACCGTAACGAGAAATTTATATATAAAGATAAAGATAATGTTTGGTTTTAAGGATTCCAAATAACAGATTAAATTTATATTTTTTATAAATTTTAAATATTCAAACAAAATTGTTGCAATATCTGTCGTATCGTCTTAAAAAGCATCAGTGTAATTGGTCTTTTCAGGCGAAGAATTTTTCTTGACTTGTTGTTTCTGTATAGGATTATGAACTGCCTTATTGACTCATCTGCCCTATCACAGAGGATTTCTCTTTGTAATGATTTTTTTTATTTAAAACAGGAATACGCACAAAACTCTTTTCTCGGACGTGTCTGCAAATCTTAAAATGCCCTAAGAGTAGATATTTTCCACTTAACCCAAAACGTTTTAAATGAAATTAAGCCGACAAAACTTTTATTTCTTTATTGTTTATTGATTATTTTCATTCATCTTTTACTAATACTACATAAACCATAATGTTTAATATCTTGCTTCCTGATCTGTAACCATGACAAAAATTATTATTATTGGAACTTAATTGGTTTGTATCATATTCACTGCTAAAAATGTAAAATTATTTTTCATGTTTAACTGTATTTTTTTCTACATAAAGTTAAATAAAAACAGTATACCTACCCACAACGATTAATTACCCACTTGGATATTTATTTATTTATTTATTTATTTATTTAATACATAAATTAAGAAAGTACATATAGTTTTTTTGTGATATTTCACCCTCCATGCTAGGGATGACCCTGTGTTATGGCGGGAGAAGTTTACAGTTTGTGGATATACATTTATTAGTAAAGGTTGAAATTTTTCACTAATTGATACTATGCACACAAATTCTTCTACAGTAAGAGAGTTTATGTAGTTATATTGGATTACAAGAATAAGGTGAAGAAGTTAAAGAATATTGGAAAAGATAAGTTATTATTAGTATATTAATGAATTATTGATATATAGTTCACAGTAATCAGTTTTATACATATAATGCTGCTTAGATAGTAAATAAAGATATATTATGTTTTGCCTGCTATTTATTGCCTGATATTATTCACGATTTCTTGTTTAGTGTGACACAAATTATTTTTAAATTACCTGCATTTTTTTACACAATCTGCACAATTTTTCATTAAACTTTTATTAACAGTCAATAGAATTCGTGAGTATAACTCTAGATTTAAAAATTTCTCTTTATCTCTCCACACACTTTCTTCCATGTTATAGGTTAACCATTATAAACAAACCATTCTCATCTCAGCGAAATTACCAACTGATATTTCGTATGTGTTAATTTCTTACTGAACTCTTACTGTGTATGTGTTTATAATAAATAATATATGCATTATTTAACCATTTTGTTCGATGATTGAGCGAAGCATTTTATATAATTTATATGGCGTAATTTATACAACAACCCTCCTTAAACATAAATAATTAACTTATATTAGCTAGAAGCATCAACTTCGAAATGTCAGACTAAAGAATGGAATAAAATTATTCGCGCAAATCAGTGCCTGTCAGTTCATTGTTTTTTAAATTGCATTTTTCAAACGTGTTCGAAGCACTCTCCTAAAATGCGGACGTTAATAATTGAGTTGGAAATAATTTGTGAAAGCACTTCAATGAACCGTCGATATTCTATAATGTTTGTAGCAGAGGTTGTTTAAAATAAAACAACAAAGAATTTTAAAGCATTGATTTCTGCTTTAGGCAGTTTTTGGTTTTTATCGGCATCCCGTGTACCGTTGCAGGCATGTAAAAAATAAAAAGATATATATTTAATGCACTCGTGCAAAATTTATTGTTCAACTTGGCTGACAACAACTGCCGTCAAAAATGTTGCTGTTTTGTATTCATTCTTTCATTATTTTCAATTCTGTGGATTACGTACATCAAATAATTATTTCAGTAAGTATAATCGAGCAGGCAGGACGAGTAACTTGTGATTTTATTTTTTTATTTTTTTATTGAAAGAATAGATAATACATCTTAAAATCAACAAACAAGTCCTGCTAAGCCAATTAAATTGGATTGTCAACAGGGGCTTATATGTTAGTTACATTATATTTTTACGTTTAAAATTTACATCTTATATCTACAGATTCAACATTTTTCATACATATTAATATCAATATAAATATTTTTTTCCGATAGCCGATTTTTCACCATATATTTTACCTTATTCATAGAATTACATTGCTTTATAGTGTCAGGTAATAAATTAAATATCTTCGGTATGATGTATTCAAACGTTCTATGCCCGTACTTATTGTTAAATGTCGGAATTATTAACCCGTCGTTGCGCGTGAATCTAGTGCTGTATTTATGTTCTAATTTCTCTTTATGCTGCTGGTTAAATATATGTTAAATTATAATTTTGTGCTATAGTATTGCCTTAACCGATTCTTCAATGGTTTTAGATTGTATGGTTTAGGTTCATTAATCGTTATGGTGGTCACCTGGTAACTCCGAAAACCATCTTTGTTGTTCGATTACTTCGCATTTTACCTTGTGATTGAACTACCAACCATTGGCTGCTATCTTTAAGTATGATTACAAGATTCTAACCCAAACTAAAATAATGTTGGTAGTTCTTAGTCAGAGTATGATACAGTTAAAAATATCCGAATCGGATAGGAACACCTTAGCTCAGTTGGTAAGCCGGAAAGTGGTCGGAAAGCCGAAGGTCCTGGATTCGAGTCGCAGAGGTGCCAATATCTTTTTCTGATTTTTCTGTTTCCAGATTTTCGATTGAGTTTCGCTAATACTGTCTTCATTTAATTAAATATTAAAACCTTAGATTATAATGGTTTCTCTCTACATGGTATTAGTTTCATGCACATATTCACTTAGTACATGATTTTACACAATTAAATTTAATAATAAATTTTCAGGAAAGCGCTCTTTGTTAAAAGCGTTTAACCAACCAGCGGACGAAAATCCACATTTCGTCGAAAGGTGTTCTTACGTTCGTGCAGGGCGGTTACAATGAGAAAGATTAATTATTCTTCGTATCAGCTTTTTTAAATTATAACTCAATATCGAATTTATTTCAATCCAAATTAGCTTTAATTTATACCTTCATCCAAAAATGCTGAAAGGCGTGATGATAAAACTATTAAAATAATGTACTTTTTGTAATTATTTTTTGATTATAAGTATTTATCATTTTTCAATAATGTCTAAATTTAATAAGAATGTTAAAAAAATCTGAAATATACTAGTTTGTAAGTGCGCAAATAAATACACAAATGGACCAATTTTCGTCAAGAAACACATGTACGTACATATTTTTTAATGATTTTATTGAAACTATAATTAAAATTCTAAAACATGCGTTTGCTAGATATTAATGTATTGATTTATTTTACTGCATGATTATATTATTTGAAATGGGTGTGGTATAATACAAAATCTTTTTGAAAATTTAACAAATCTGCCAACGACCTATGGAACAACCTTATTATACTAAAAATTAAAAAAAATTCTCACAATTTATTTATTGCGAATGCTAGATAAAAGAACAATCTTTCGAAATCCATTTATAATTTTTTGTGGAAAAGAGTCAATACGTCTTAAATCTGATTTGAAAATGACATATTTCTGGTTTTCTCTGGTAATGCCTTTTTAACGTATATCGCCACCTAGTATAATTATCCAATTAAATTGTGTTAAACTGGTACCTACCTATATTTCATTAGATATAGCATAACCTCACAGCTCCGAATCGAATTATTTTAACGAAATACTCACAAGTCATTGATTGAGAGCCCATTGAAAGCTTGCTAAGTCGTTATTTTGCATAAATCAGTATTTCTAAACGTTTTGATTGCTTTCGAAGATCAGGTATATCAAATAATTAGGTCTAAATGCTGTGATGAAAACAAACATATTGCACACATTTGCGTAGGCTTGAAAGAGGATTAGTAAATAAGGTAAGGATATTTGGATTGGATTTGTCAAAATAAAAGATTTAGTCAAAAACTATGTTCAATTCGGAGCCGTGTTCAACGGCGTTAACATTTTCTCATAAACAATGTCATTGATTTAAACTGGTTAATGCGCATATACAAACATATGTATTCTATATACCCCTTCACAGATCACCACATCTCACAACTACAAACATACTCACAGATACACACACACACCTACACACTACACACATCATCAGGTAATTACTAAATACACATACCACAAATAAGGCATTACAAAGAAAACTATCGTTTGTACTACCACCAATGTATTAAAATTATGTATTACAATTATAATGTATTACAATTATTCAAAAATGTAAAAAACAATAGGACAGTTAAATCATAAATATCTCGGAGTTAAATTTTATTAATTCACTACCTGAAAAAATCAGAAACATAAAAAATTTAAAACTCTGCTAAAAAATTACACTGAAAATTTGAACTGAATAAAAAATAATAAATTGAACCAATATTATAACACCCCCCATACACACAAGCCCTGCTTATTTATGGGGGTACATCATATAAATGTATTATGTAATTAATTATTGTAAAAAATATATTATAATTTATGTATCCTTTTGTAAATAAAAAAAAAATAAAAAATGTACTGTTAGTTTGTATAATATTAAATAAATAAATAAACAATATCAGTTTTATTTGGTAGGAGGTGCTAGGTCTACTATTTACAGAACTACTATTTTAACATTTTTCAAATAAACGTAGGTAGGGCTTAACGGTACGAAGGTATCGAATTATTATATAATTATTCTAGCTGACCTGGTAAACGTTGTTCTGCCATATAAATTATTTCTAGTGAATATATTGGTTTTTTAATTAAAAAAATAACGAACAAATTCGATGTGGCGTAGCGCCATCTGTCATTCAACACCATAAATAATTTCGTTCTGTTTGAAATACGAAAGACGGCGACGGCTAAATTTGTTCATGCAAAAATACTAAAATTGCGATCAAAAAGTAGGAGTGTGAAAATTTGGGGTTATAGGTATTTTTGAAGCCAAATAAAAAAAAAATACCGAAATAAAAATTTCTTAAAACAAAAAAAAATGTCTGGATAGGGACACCCTAATCACCTAGCGGTATGAAATATACTTTACGACCTATTCTCATACCTACCAAATATACATAAAAAATTTCATAAAAATCGGATCGTCGGTTTCGGAGGAGTGCGACCACAAACACCGTGACACGAGATTTTTATATATATAGAGTTTATTGAATCACTATTATCTATAGACGAAGTCAGGCAGTAAATGTAATGAGTTAATTTAACACATTTTTATCTAAGAGTAGATAATATGTTTGAAACAAAGTAAAGTCGTTTAATTGTAACGTCGGAAATGCAAAGTCACTGGAGAGACAATATTATATGCACCCATATCGGACTCATCCGGCTACAGGCCTAGTTTCACCGCTTTAGCGTCGCACACGTCGCAGTTCATAATCCATTCCTTTGCAAATGAACGTAGTAGGGTTTTGATGACAATGGCGGGTGTTGAAAGCGGAAAGAGTCTGTGAATTCACACCGTGAGTTTCCACCGTAAAAAGGCTTCGCGTTTTTACTGCAAAAAGAGAGCATTACCTCGTAAAAGCCTCGGCGACGGAGCTGCCATTAATCTCGCCCAGGTTTTGGGTTCCAAACCGGCGGGCAACTAAATGAGAAAACTTTGCTTTGCGTTATTATTTATTCAGATATAAGTGGGAATTAATCATACGACTCGGAATGTGTTTTTATTCGGCGCCACTAAGAATGGTTTCGAAGGCCATTTGACTAATTGATCCATAAATTAATGTTTTTATAATAAGCGGCAATAGTCTACTGAGAAACTTCAGAAATATGTTGATCAAGAGGTGATTAATGATGAGGACTTCATCATGACGCATCTTTTTATAAATGTTCTATAATTTTTGTGTTGTAAAAATAAATTCTTAAACAAAATATAGCATATTTGATGTCGATTTGGGTACCGCCACCCCGGGAACCATTTATTGAACCAAAATTCCTTTAAATCGCTTTAGTGACGAGATCTGAATATTCATGTGCTTTTCAGCCTTTCATTTCCCCATCCCCTTTCCCTTCATAACAACTTGAAGCATCACAACATCTAAAAAAATGAGAATTAGGTAATAGAACAAATTATTATTAAAAATTAATGGATTTCTTTGTTTTAACCACTTTTAATATCTATTTCGAGAGCGACGAGAATTTACAAGTGAACAGGTTCAATAGCGGCCCATTTAAAATATTTTTTGATTATTTAAAATATTTAGATTTGAATTTACGCTCTTTCTAATGTGTAATATTTCCAATTCATCCAACTGAATGCCATTAAAATTACAATGTAATAATTCGATTCTATTATTTAAGTCAAAAGTGTGACTCGTCTCCAACAAATTATATGTAAATCATCGCTCTCGAAACATGTCGGTTTTATGGAACTTAAAAGTGGTTAAAACAAAGAAATCTTTTAATTTTAAATTAAAATGGTGCTGTATTTGAAGAAGAAGTTGTTATAGAAATAGTTAAATATTTCACATGACAAACTCACACTGAGATTGAATCATATTTTAAAAACAGCACCGGCTCAAATCGTTGAATATCTGATTTCTACGTTGAACCACATGGCAGCTCAACATTTCAAAATCCCCAGTTTTAATGAACAGTGGTTATCGACTAGCGAGCGTTCATAATTGAGACTTCAGCCAAAACAGTATCGCATAGACAGCTAGCTTTAGATGTAACCTTGTTGACAAACTAATTAATAATGTACGTTCATATTGTGCGTCCATAAAGGCGTTAGGAATCTAAACATTTAAGTGTCTGTTTCGCACTTGCAGAAAAGTAGAATTTAATTTATATTACCAAAAATGTTTTATCATTTTACTCATGTCAGAAAAAAAGACTTCCTCCGTGTGAAATAGAATGAAACAAGAAATATACCCATACTATATTGGTACCATCGTCAGAAAAGACTGGAAGGAGATGATGACGATGTAGAAAACTATTGCAAGCACGTTCTCTTATCGTTTCTACCGATGCAGCACGTATGTGAAATGCAACCTCATTTTGCCTGTTCCGTACATATTATAGAAAAATATCATACATAAAATTGTAACATCAAATACGGCAGAGTTCGACGTTTTTTAGAATGCGAGCCCATTTTTGGATCCCGTTTTATTGCAGCGCTATGACTAAATGTGTTGATGACCGAATCCACAGTTTTGCCAAAACCAAAATAAAAAATCAAAATCGAAATCAAAAATCAAAATCATTTATTGTACAAAATTTACATTTAGTACAAAAGGTATAACTTATAGGTACCTATATCCTATTTCTTCCAGTTAACCTAACATGTTGTACAGATTTGAATACAAATGAAAAATAAATATAAAAGTGGTGTAATAGAAAGTGAATTTGTTTTAATTTATTATATAAACATAAATATAAAAACAGTTGTACCTATGTGAGGTATTCACTTAATGTGTAATGAGACCTGTTCAGAAGGAATGTTTTTAGTGATGACTTAAATCTGAGTGTATCTTGTATTTGTTTAATATCATGTGGAAGGTTGTTGAATACTTTAATGGCCATGTAAAAGGGTCCTTTTTGGAAAATTGTTTTGTTTGCTTTTGGTATTAATAAATTTTCTGTAAACCTTGTAGCGTGTTTATGTGTAGAGTTTTTTTGTGGAAACTTTTCTGGAGATGATCGCACTAACATTAATAACTCCATTATATATATGTCGGTGACTGTAAGAATTTTCAATTTTTTAAATATAGGTCTACATGAATCCCGATTAGCAGAGTTTGTAATTTTTCTTATACATCTTTTTTGGATGATAAAAACATCTTCCCCAAAAGATAATTCCGTATTTTATTATTGAATATACATAATCATAGTATGCGGCTATTACCGATTCGATGTTTAATATATTTCTCAGTGTACCTAGAACAAAAGGGTTTTGAACTGTTTCTAAAGTTACGAATATATGAAACACGAGCACACGACACATTTTATTTGTTATGCTTATAGTTGGGTTGTTAACGCCACAATCCCACTGGGATGAAACAAAATTATGTTTTACACAAAATAGAGGTAATAATTAACATAATACACAGTGTTTTTTTTTCGTAAAGCAAAAAGATTTTGTGTAATAAAGACTAACACGAATTTGTAAAAAATTTTGTCGTTTAAGCGGATACGACCACTGTCAGGCGGAATGCGGTTATTCTACGTTAAGTGTGTTTCCAACAATTGAGGCTTTCCACGGATTCTGAACACCGGATGTCTACACAATGGCCACTGTTTTAAAAGCGCACGAAAAACTTTAAGTTTTTTTAGGTTGTTTTGCGAACCGGATGTAGGCTTTGAATATATTCTGGGCTCCGTATTCATTAAAGCTCTCGCCGGTGCAATACTTTGGGGCTTGAGAGCTTTATGGACTCGCTAGGACATATTATATTAGGTTTCAAATTGGAAATGGCGTACCTCACACGGGTACCATCGAGTGCTGTGCTACTACTATACATCTATGAGGGTTTTGCCTTTGAATCTCTGGCACGGTTTTCGTCACAGGTGTTCATGTGAAAAATAGTAATTAAAACGTTTTCGTTTTCATCAACACTTTCTCTCAGTTTTATATAATACGATATGCCCAGATAAAATATTAATTTTAAGAGTAATCTGAAAGGTAATAAATTACCTACGAAAAAATAATGGATTGTTTCGTTGTCTGGTTGCTTGCTTCACTTCAATTCTTTCATTATCCCCCTGACATACAACGTTTCTTGCCTCTGCCCTTAAGTATTGGGGATTAATATTAGACATTGCGCAAATATGTGATAAGTGTTTTTATGGTTTATAGCACATTATGTGAGACTCTCAGAATAGCCTGGTGAAGAACCACCATTTTGATTTGAAGTTCTCGATATTTGGCTCTCAATCCGTTCATTTGCAATGAAAATTAGGCCATCATTCATTTCATTTACAATGAAAATTTAACCCTCATTCCTTTAATTTACAATGAAAACTTAATCCTCATTCATTTCATGTACAGTGAAAACTTGGCCCTCATTACTTTAGTCAACAGTGAAAACTTGGTCCTCATACCGCCAAACAACTCGTTCTTGGCACAGACTCCTTGCCTCGTTCACGTTCATACATCGTCTCATACACGCTCTTCTATTATTCTGACTCTTGACATGACCCGACTCAAGTATCTGATTCATTTGGTCGTGCCATGTCTTTCTCGGGCGTCCCCGACTTCTTCTACCATTCACATTTGCATCATATATTCTCCTTACACTACTTTCCTTGTTCATTCGCTCTTCATGCCCAAACCATCTGAGCATTCCTTTCTTAATCTAACTCATTACTCATTAGGCACGCTTACATCAGCATTGCATTATTTGCGGATCTCCACGTTTCTCACACGATTGTACATAGTTTTTCCACACATACATCACAGGGATCTCATTTCTACAGCATTCAGTCTACTTTCGCCCTTCCTCTGCCAGTTCCATGCCTCACTGCCATACATCAGGGTAGGTACCAATACTCGGGACGACTACCTTCGCTTCTTTTTATTGGCGCCAACGGCATTCAGTCCTCCATTAATAGAGTTACCTGCATTCACCCTTCTTTCAATATCTCTATCAGCCTTCCCATCTTAAGGGAAAATGATATTTATTTAAAAACGCTATGTCTTACAGCAATAACATTACTTCTATTTGAAAAAGATCTTCTCTGAAAGCGCAAAAGGGCTCTGTTTTCACAGCAAAAACTTAAATCCAGATCTAAATGATCCTACACAATATTCTCCAAATAAGATTTTCTTTGTCGTAGTATCGAAGCTTTCATAATTGTGCAAGTATCTATAAATGCAAATAGGGACGCGTTATGTTATACCTATCATGAGAACTAAATATAACTTCGTTATTCGTATCTACTCTCATGTCTTGAAAACCTTGCAAGCTAGTTATTACTTACCGAGAAACTGAACCTGCATGCAATTTAACAATTTTGAACTAGAAACTGAATTTAACGAACATATTAATCGAAACCTTTTGGAATTTAAAAAAATACATTTTGCTCGCAGCATTTGCATGTAGCAGTGCTCACCGTAACATGCAGTTTTAAGTGTCTCTTTGCGTGCGCTCTATCTCCTGTTGGTATTTGTGCCAGAGTCAAAGGACAAAGAACATCGAATCAATAAATTGAACTTCACTTTAGATGAGGTAATAGTGTAGAAAGGTTACTGGAAATGGCGAAAAATTCTTATGTCCAGATTTTTTAAAACCCTTTTTTTTAATCATTGAAACATATCAACAATTCTCAATGAAAACAGACGTAGGTCGTCACCCCTACCATTCGTCACCACAAGTGGTTCGCTACGTTTCATGACTTAGCAGGGGTGTCCGGGTTAATGGGGTAAGGTATATCTTGGTCTTGACGGCGGATGCGTTTGAGGGATACCTAACCTAATTTTCAATAACTTTGAAGTACCAAATGTACAACAAATATATGCCAAAAATATATTATTGAAGCTCTTCAAAAATAATGAATCCTCTACTAGACCGTGTATGCATAACACTAGATCGAATAAAAATGATATAAAAAATATTCCAAGTTATAAAACCACATTTGGACAAAGAAACTATACATACTTTGCAACAAAACTCCATAACATCCTTCCCCAAGACATAAAACTAATAAAAAATCCAATTGAATGCAAATCAAGAATTAAAATATGGCTTAAAGAGGTCAATGAGAAAACCCTAGCGAAGACGCTAAAAACGACATAGAAGACAAATGAACTATATTTAAATAACTTTAGTCCGCCTCGGCACAGGACCCCCTAGTGAGGAGGACTAAGAAATACAATATTTTAGACTTAATTTCACATTACATTTTGTATGTACATTTTTTTTCTATATAGTCGCTATAATAAATAATAAAAAATATTTAAAAAAAAAAAAAAACCTAGACCTCTCCAGCCGGACTCTCTCAACCCATCGCTTTGCACCACAGTGGGGGGGATGGATTCAAAAGTCTCCTGGACACATTAACCCCCACAGATTCCTATCCACCCTTCATACATTTTTCATTCCCAGAACTTCCTCTCCTTCCTTTCCCTAAAAAGATCCTCCACACAGCCTTCTCAAAGAGAACATGGGCCCTAGGGTATTTTTTTCCTCAGGGTCTCTTGTGAGGAGCTAATTAAAAAAAAAGACATACACAGAAAACAAAAAGGTAACGGTCCCAACAGGCCACGAACCCTGCTCCTCTACCAACTAAGAGCAATTGCTAACTTATTTCATTCCATAATTTTTATCAACCTCCTATTATATCATTTTTAATTACTAAAATCATGTATCCTAAATAATTATTTCCCTTATTTTTTGCTGACATCTTTTTTGGTGTGATTACAAAGTTCTTTCCAAATATTCGTACAACCTGGATGGTGAGTCAGATAAATCTATCCGATTATATTTAAATGAGACAACCAACCTTTTTCGATAAGTCTAGAATAAATATTCAATTTTATTGGAGAAAACTTCTTGAAGCTTGAACCTCATTGTAATAATATTTAATCCTTGAAGATAATATCAACAACTCCCCATGAAAATATGAAACAGACATACATAGAAAATAAAAAGGGTCGCAATATTACAATAAGATTTAATCTTCAATAAGTTATCCCTAATAAATCGTTGATACTTTATTTTTCAGACTAAACATGCGTAGCTATTAATGTTGCTACCTGAAAAACGACATCCTTGAAAAAGTAAATGACTTGATGTTATACATCCGTTTAAAGAGGTAAATTGACAAAAGCTTTTTGATTTATTAGGGATACCCCGTCTATTGCGGAAAACACTCTCCACGAATGCTAAAAGCTCTACATATATTTTTCACGCAATTTACGATTCAGCTTTTGAATACCTGTTGCCCGAGCAATAACTTACACATCCGCTGCTCCGTAGAGCTGCGAAAGTCCAGAGTTTAAGGTCAACCCATTTCTAAAACATCCGTACTTCCATGTGCCGAATAATCCTGTAGAAATTCATTACATCACAACTATATCGACTTAGTTGGCCAGGCGAAGGGAATGTTTATAGTTTATAGAGGCCGGTCACGAACGTTCATTGTCGGGGATGGTTATTGTCTGTCGTGCCCATTTAAATTCAATTAGACTGAAAAACAGTTTTATAGGCATGTTTTCAATAACGGAGGACCATGGGAGTGGTTGAATTAAAATCGTGAAAATTCAGGCGGAATAAAACTAGTTATAAAATATTAATTACGTTTAGTAGTATACCTATTATTGCGAATCCATTTATTAACTTATTATATTCATTTCAATCGTTGAAGATAATATTAACCACTCTCAACAGAGAATGGAGAAGAAGATTAAATAATTAAGAAGATATCTTGCCTTTACCACTGAGATAGTTCGATATACATACAAACTTTCGTCATTTTTGAGTGTATCATACTTCGACTAAGAACTACCATTATCTTCGGAGCCTGGTGATCTGATGGAGCATATATGGAGTATGTTGTGTTTAGTAGCATAAGTATTAGACATTGATATAATATATTATTATATTGAATTTATATAATTTCTGACGTTGACAACTTCGATGGATATACTCGTACGAATCAAAATAAAAAAAAAGTTTTACGGTGATTTCTTATTTTAAACATGAATTTGAAATACCAACAAAACATGAAATCCAAATGCGCGGAGGCTAGAGACTTGTTCAAAGTTTATGTATGTATATGTGTGTCATACTAACTAGAAATAACAATATAAAGTGTATTAAACTATTATATTTTGTTATTAATTTTTTAAACTTTATGAGTAAAATCTCAAATTATAATATTTAATTAAATGAAGACAATACTAGTGAAACTTGTGATGTATTGCATTAATCACCAGTGCAAATAAAAAAATATCGTAGCCTACCCCTTTAATTTAAAAAGAAAATACCAATTACTTATAAAACGGACACACTTGCGACATCTATCGGATCAAAGTAAATTGAATTCTTGTTGACAGTAGGGACCTATAAATTAAACAGATTGAGATGAATTTTGGTAAAAAGATCACAGATGGTATTAAAAATCGTCACGAGACAGGGAAAGACCCTTTCTTAGACTCGAAAATAAATAGTTAAAACCAACAGCCAATCAGGTAGAAGCAGAAAGCTATAAATAATTGATCAAACCAATCACAAAGCGGAAGGCGTATTCAGATTTTGAACAAAGAGATGGACTTTGAACTAGGCAATTAATCAGAGATTTATGGAAAAAAATATCGTCATCAACCGAAAGATCAATACACTATAATGTAAACAGGGTCTCACGCCCAGTGCATTGGATACAATGACCCTAGATTTAAAATAAACAATCAGTGCAATGAAGGTATTGACGACCGCCGTTAACGAGCAAATTAATCCATATTATGTTTGAAAAATTATGCAAGAAAATAGCAAAAAAATTATAATAAGAGTAAAATTAAAGAAAAGACGTGCAAAACATAAGAAAAGCTACTGTAGGGATATTCAGTTGTATAACGAGTACGTGGAAAGCAAAAGGAGGCCAGATTCGGAAAGAAACGTACGTTTGATATTTAAAAGGAAGAAAAACGCTGGAAATTAGGGATGTCACTTTTGTCACGTCAGGGAAAACGATTTGAAAAGGAAATCTAATGGAAAAACTGGACGTTTAAACGGAAGTGTTTATTGAACAATATAAGATTTCGACTTAATTTTGCGTTTTCAGACGAGTTTAAATAGATATCGTTATATATTTGGAATAGGGTGATCATTCTAGTTACATTGCGATAGACAAAGTAAACAAAAAGGGTTGTTTTACGTCAATTGTTTGAGGAGAATTCTATGATAGATAGGACAGACTGCAAGGAAAAATGAAACATTATTTGAGTTGACGACCTCACACGTGATTTTGTTGTTCAAACAATAAGAAAACGAACATGGTATTAGGCGATTAAACCCATTTTAATGGCTTTTAGGACGATAAAAATTACCATTGGTCCTATGGACAGTTTACTTTAACTAAAAACCATTATATTTTATTACCCTCGAATAAAAGCTGAGTTATTGATCAACACCTCGAAAACCCAGACATAAACAGACGTCAAATTTTAAATTAATGTGGATTTAGGGGAGAAAGGGACGGAATTTGGAGGATGAACCATAGAACGTAATAAAAATGACAGGAATTTAAGGGCCGAAGTGGAAGTTTCTCCTATGAAAAATGTGAAAAATAACATAAAAAGTAGTAGTATATAGAAAATGAAATTTTCTAAGAGGTGACATACATCGAAGGCGAAACGGGGGGTAGTAAAAAAGAAAATAAAAATAATTAAAAGATGATTCCGTAAGGAAAACTCATGAAAATTCAGAAGTATCGATGAAAACAATAAATTTGGCTTGGAATGTAACTAATCATATAATTGTGGAAAGTTACATGAGAATGAATGAGGAAAATCAAAGAAAGAACATCGTGGATAAAAGGAAAATAAGAGAAAATAGGAAAATTCGAGTCTACGACATAAGTAGAGACGATGCAGCTTAAAATTGAATTGATCCATATAGGTGGCATGAAGATATGGAAGAATTTAGTAAAAAGAAAATTGGAAAATGCATATTAAAAGTTTTGGCATGAGTTTGTTCATGTTCTGGTAGCGATAAACAAAATTGAGAATTATATACAGTTTATCGAAGACGGACCTTTTACGAATTGAGAAAAAAAAAGAACTTAAAAATTATGAAATTCAAGCTAATTTTGTATGACCAACAGACAGAGGAATGAGGGGCATTTTGACGTAATATCGCCGGTCCGATCCTGGAAAAATGTTTAAACGAGATAGGGCATGAACAAAGTCATGAAAGGTGGACCTAACGACAGTTAAACAAAAATGACAGAATCGATATATGAAATCTCGAGTTGTTAGAGATTAAATTCGTGGATCAAAGATAGCTTAGATAGGCCATTCTAATCCTGGGAAGGGTATATAGGCTAGAACTCAGGCATTTTTCGAGATCAATCGTCGGATTATCAAACGTGGAAGTTACGTGACGTGACGTTTAAAGCGGTTATTAATTGAAAATTTTCTAAGTGATATAAATTTTATGACTGAAATAATTGGAGTCAAGTCAATAGAAGTGATTTTGGACTTAGTGTCTTGAGAGTGTTAGATAAAATGCATTTTAACAGAAATTTCTAAGTGTCTAAAGTTTGGTATTAAATTCAGTGTAAGAAATTAGTACCATTAATAATAATTAATTAGATTCAGTGAGGTGATTAAATCATAAATTCAAATTGTGTTGGTGGAAAGTGTTGTGTTGTATTTGGCAAATTTAAAAGCAGTGTTTAGTTAAATTTTAGGACTTAATACTTGGAAAAAAAAATCATATCAATAATAGTTCCTTAAATAAAGTGCAAATCGAACGTAATAATTTATCACAGGATTAATCTAGTGTTAGATAAAATAATAATAATAAATATGGACTTTAGACTAAATAATACAAATTATTAAATTGCTGTTAAATAAGATTGTGATAACTTAATAATAGTAACTATTTCGGAAAGCTTAAATGGATAGTAAAAACATTATTTTACTGCAAAATAAATAAAAAGGGATTCGGTGACAAACAAAAATAAAAATAATAAGTCTCTTATTTCGTAAATAATCGTGAAGTGGTTATTGCTTAAAAATTATAATTTAAACGGAGTGTTATTTTAACGATGGAATAATTATAATAATAAATCTGGAGGTTGAAATAAATAATAAATAAATAAGCATGATAATAATCTGTTCGGTATTTAGTTGTATAACGCTTTGTTGCGAAATAAAAGTACGGTGGGAAAATGAACACAAAATAAGTAATTAATTGTTAAATTTAATTTAAAAAGTTATTTAATCAACGGGTTTTGAAATAAAATGCAGTTAGAACGATAAACATCATTTAATTTAGATATATTAAACGGGAATAAAATAAAATTGAAGTCGGAAAAATTTTATTTGAATTTAGTTGATAACATAAGGATAGGTATTAGGTAAGGAAAATATAACAAGGTTTTACCGTGTAGCTCCCGGTCGGATAAAAAAAAAAACCTTAAAGGGGTAAGTTTTATTAAAAATTAAAATAAAATATTTTCTAGGTTCCAAGGTGAGAGCGGTATGCAGCAGACAGTTGGTATTTAAATTAATTTTATAACAAAGTATTACTTGCTTAATATGTGATATGTACCTATATTGAAATATTATATATAAAGTATGTATATTTATATATATATATTTATATTTATCCCAAGAAAATTTTAATCAAAAAGAAACACACTTAAATAAAGGTAAAAGGTATCGATTACTAATACCTACTTAGAACGCACTATGCTATTTAAAAAATAGTTGTGTGCTAGAAAAAATTTCAAGTTCATATTTTATACTTATTTTATTAATATATGTACTATTATAATTTCAGCTAATATAAAATGATAAAAAAATGAGTTATGATATTAGAATTTATTTCAATTATAATATAATTGTATATATCAGTATATTTATTTATTGAGGCAAAATATATATATATATATATATTTATATTTAGACGACCTCCGTAGTCCAGTGGCTAAGACTCTTGACTCACATTCCGGAGGTCGCGGGTTCGAACCCGGCATGCGCAAATAAATTTTATTTGATTAATTTGTGTTATTTCACAATTAATTCATTTAAAATAATATATAGTATATTTGCGGCATGTTCCAAAGTGGAAGATACTATCAGTATCGCCCTGGTGTAAGACCACCATTCAGAATTGAAACGTTGCTTGAAAATGGCTTTAGCCGTGTTTAGTGACCAGATCTGAATAGCCAGGTACTTCCCAACCTTCCTCTTCCCCACCTCCTTCCCCTCCCCGCTACCTTCAGCCTCACAACATACCCCAATTGGGGATGCCATAGTATCACTGGCTCCAGACGGGAGCAGTTGAGATTCTTGTGCTTTTACGGTAAACACACTTAAATAAAGGTAAGAGGTATCGATTACTAATACCTACTTAGAACGCACTATGCTATTTAAAAAATAGTTGTGTGCTAGAAAAAATTTCAAGTTCATATTTTATACTTATTTTATTAATATATGTACTATTATAATTTCAGCTAATATAAAATGATAAAAAAATGAGTTATGATATTAGAATTTATTTCAATTATAATATAATTGTATATATCAGTATATTTATTTATTGAGGCCAAATATATATGTATATGTATATGTATGTAAATTATAACTACATTTATTTGGGATCAGGTTAAGACATTTGCGAAAAAGAAATTACCATTATTAAATTCAAAAGGGAAAAAAATTTGAACCATATAAGCTCGCGTTCAAGGATGTTCCAAAAGTAAACAAATGTCACTCGTTGAATCTAGGTCACGAAGCCAGCGGGAATGTTTACATAATTGAAATTGTTTATAAAACTATTTGGTCATTGGGGCACTGGGTCAGATGCTTTTAAAGGAAGATGTACCTGGGTCTTTAATAGGTGGTTGACAGGTATTAGTATTATAGTAAGTTAGGTTATTATATAGGTTATAATATATTTATTAGGTAGTTGACGGGTATTAGTATAAATATTAACTTTTAGAATGGGACAAAGCCATGACGTTGCGCAATTATAGAAAAAGTTTTAAACACAATCTTTAATTTGAATATGAAGAGATAAATTTTGAACTGAACAATTGAAAATAAATAGATTTATTATAAGCTAGTCAAATAATAGGTACATCAAACATTTGGAAAATCACGGGTTAGTTTAGGAGTGTATTGAAGAATTACATGGAATATTCGAGGAGAAATTTATAGAACAATTACTCTCGTAAGTATCAATCATTTACATGAAACAGTTGACAAATCACGGGATAGTCAAATAGAAGAGTATTGAAGAATTACAAGGAAGATTCGAGTAAAATTTTGTGGAGTAATTACTTTCATAGACATCAATCATCTACAAGAAGCAGTTGAAAAATCACGGGATAGCCTAATAAAAAGTATCAATCAGTTACATGAGACAACTGAAAAATCACGGGATAGTAAAAATTTTACCAAAAGTTGAACCTTGGGGGAAAATTTAGAAAACAGTTCAACAATAGGAGGCAGTGGTCGCTCCTTAAAAAACAAGGACCATTAACCAAACACATAATAGAGATGGCAATCTCTTAAATAAAATTGTCAACCAAACAAATCAAAAAGCTTGGAATTTTCGGCACTCCAGAACAAACCGAGATAATTTCTTAATCTATTAGTATCTATTAATATTTCCCACTCTTGGTATGTATATATTCGGTCATCGGCTAAGGTTTTGTGCAGAATTCCTTCTCACGAAATCCAAGCTCGGGATTTGAGACTAGCTAGCCTCAAAATTGCGAGTTATAATCCTACCCAAACGTATGTTTACATATATATCTTTCTATGTACTGTACATTGGATAATGTGGACCCGCTTACAGCTAGCGTTTTAGACTCGACAGAGTTACTCTCACATCATTTCTTGTACGTGGAGGGAGGATTCACGACCCGTAACTCTGCAAAACACCGTGAGTATATGATTGCATATAGGACGAAACCGGTTCGCCCTAAGTAAATAGTAGACCTTGGAGGAGTAGGAATTTGGGGGTATCTGGGCTCGGATGACGACCTGAAGGCAGTGCATGATGGCATAAGGAAGGACGGTTAGGACGCGATAACTTAGGTATCAATTAACCGATCCGCGCCAGAAGATTGTGCGAATTTCTAGTAAGAATCTGATCACCTGGTTTACTTGTAGGAGGATAGGAGCCAAATTTTCGGCAGACAAAGGGTATTCTGAGTTCGTCTAATATGCAATCTATTAATTACATTAACCTACTAAACCCACCTTTATATGTACCTTATAGCAGCTGAATCATAGTGGAGGGGAGACAGGCAGACATAAAACAATCATAATCAAATTTACTAACAATTAACCATTTGAGTCATTCTTAATTATCTGTTCATTTAAACATGCGTATTTTCGATTAGTACAGTTTATTTACGAGTTCGTTAGGATGTATGGAAACATAATAAGCGACGGAGGAAAGTTAGCTCATTTAGAGAAATTATTTAAAGATAGATTTGCAAGGGAGAGACCAGTACAGTTTGAAACTCAACGCTCTGTTTAGAATCAAGGGGTTACCACAAAATGAAAGTAATTAAAGTCCCATATCATAAATCAAAAAAATTACACAACGTTTGATGGAGTTTAATTACAACATAAATACGAAAATATTTACGTTCAAGGTCGTAATTAACGTATTAATTAGTTAAGTATACATATCTCTAAAGGTATGTAGTACAAGGAAGCTTTAAGTAGTTTTCTGTAGTTATCAAAGAAAATAAGGGTCCAATTTTCATGGAGGCTTGTGTGACGTGGGGGAGGAATTTTCCATTCCTACTACACACATGCAAAGCCTTAAAATTTAAATATCGATCAGAGCCAAAAGAAAAGTTCAAGAAAACTTGAAGGGATGAAAGAATTCCAAAAATATATTTAAAAAAAAGTTAAAAGGAGGAAAAGAGAATTATTACAAACTCAATCGAAATCTGGAGACAGAAAAATCAGAAAAGATATTGGCTCCGCTGGGACTCGAACCAGAACCCTTTTCTTACATGGAAACAGCTCTACCGATTAAGCTACGGAGCCCATATTAATTCGAGTCCCAGCGGAGCCAATATCTTTTCTGATTTTTCTGTCTCCAGATTTCGATTGAGTTTCACTAGTATTGTCTTCATTTAATTAAATATTATATTTTGCATTTGTTTGAAGTCAACTTGAGTACAATTCTCCCGTCTGGAACCCATATTATAATATACATGTACAAGCTGTTGAAACAAAATTTTAAAACGGGTATTCCAGCAATTATTGTGAACTACAACACTATTTTAAATGATATGAATATGCTCAAATTGTTAGACAGAAGAATTTTCACTGACTTGGTATTTCTGTATAAAATTCTAAATGATTTAGTTGATAGTCCGGTATTGCTTGATTGATAAGCTTCCGGATTCCACTACGTAATACTAGAAGTCAGGATTTATTTTAGTGCAAAAATTCTGAAACTACATAACTATCATTTGTATTCCTCTTTGCCCAGAATACATATGATACAGGAGGGAAATAATTATACCAAGTCAGTGGACATCTTCAATTTATCTTTAAACAAATACAAAATACTGTGACTGAGGCAGTTCAGTTATGTACAATAAATACTCTGTATTTCTTTATAAAAGAAATATATAGTATTTATATTTTATTTAATCACAGTGTAATTTGTGAATTTCATATGTAAAAACCCTGAAAAGGGGCGTAAATAAATAAATATTTCGACTAATAACTACCAACATTTTCTTAATGTATGATAATTATAAAAATTAAATAATATTTTATTGTAGATTGTGATACTCTACCCAAGGGTCTCGTTTAGTCAGAGCTATTGGAACTATAGCACTCAAAATTTAAGTAGGTACCTTGCGAAGCTCAAGAAAATGAGGATGGGAAAGAGAAGGGCAAGATTAGGTTTGTGAAGTATTAAATTTAGTCGCACCTTGTCACTAAATAATCCAAAAGGAAGAGATGTTTTGTAAAATTCGATTCTGAGTGGTGTTCTCTCACTAGAGCAATTCTAAGGTGGATTTTAAAGAACACAGTAAAATAAAAATGTCTTACATAATAAACGATCGTCTATTATATCTATCTATCTTACATAATAAACGATTAGTCAGACATCTCCGAAATTTAAGTTGAGTATGCAGTTCAATTTGGGAGGCGGGAATGGATACCGCCGCCCCGGGAACCTTAATTGGATAACCAACACCTCTGCCACAGGTCACCCCAAGTGGTTCGCTATGTTTGGTGATTTAGCAGGGGTGCCCGGGTTCATGGGGTGAGGTTTGTCTAGTCTTGGAGGCAGATGACTAGGACACACTGAACCCCTACCCACACCTTAAACCCTTTTCCTTCCCAGAACTCTCCTCTCCTTCCTTTCCTTAAAAAACCCTCCACACAACATCCCAAAGATGACATAGGCCCTGAGGGAAATTATTTTCCTCAGGGCCTCCTGTGTGGAGTTCATGTAAAAAAAAAAAAGTTATGTGTAAAAGTGTACCCTCTATCCTGTATTCACATTACTCATAAACACCACCAAAATCAATTACATTACAGAAAAACGTGAAGTGAATCAAACAAATTTTGATATTTTCTGGGTCACTAATAGGATATTTCGAAATGTTATACTAATTTACTAGACCTTTGTGCTTCCTAGTGTTTTTTATAGCATATTTAAGATGTAAAAATAATATTTGATTTATGGTGAGTGATGAATGATTTATATTCTTAGATGCGGATGACGAATGACCTAGAATGTTTTTTTATGTGTTTTGACCACTGAAAAAAAGGACTTACTGCTGACCCTTGTGGTACTCTCTACTATCTTGGCTGGGTTTATCCATGTAGGACTTGTAGTCTGTATTTAGGACTGTAGGACTGTATTAATCACGATACTTTTACTTGCGGTATGTGGAATTATTTGCAGATGCGGTAAGCGTAAGAGGTAAGCGGAATACTCGATGTTTATGCGGCGAGGGTCGCATAAATATACCAAACCACGAGGGTCGACTAAAGACTTAATGTGGGTAATGTAAAATGACAGGTATACAGGGATGGGTAGAAAGGGACATGTGACAATACTAGCTACAAGTACAACGTCTAAGATGTATAGAGATATATGTAGAGAAATGTAGCTATGTTTGTGCATATGATGTATATAGGGAAGTAAAGCTATATATAGCTTTATGTACGTAAGTGTAGTATGTATTGTGTAAATGTCCAACCAGTGAGTATGCAAATATTGCTTACTGGTTTTTTTAAATGATTATTCTTTATACATTGCTTTGAATGGTTACATCATTTGTGGATTTTTCGACCGCCATGCTTGGCTCATGCCCATGTTATGTTATCGTTTTCTCGAAACTGGAGAAGTCTGACTAATCAACTAAACGATCGATATCTTAGAAGCCTTTGGAAGGGCCTTGTTATAACCTTGAGAGAGAGAAAGACTAATGATTGGATTAGAAATAAGACAAAGGTATGGCCAACATAATCACTCTAGCTTAAGTAAGAATATGCTGGGTTTATGTAGTATAGCTGAAGGATGGCCGTTGGAACACAAAGACCAGCGGGTCCTAACACTGTCGATTGATAAAAATTGATAGGATCATTTTCGGTAACTTATCATCGTTCCCTAGCTTGACTGCAAATCGCTAACGTACAAATTATAGTTGCCGTCGAATAAATTAAGAACACTTAAGCATTGTGAACTGTTAATTATTCGTTGGCAATCTGTAGTCATGACGAGAAGTTATCGAAAATGTTCATATTAATCATTATCGATCGACTGTGCTAGGGAACCAGGAACCCCCCATTTAGGTTTTGCATTGTGAAATCGATAACTTTACATTATCGGATCAATATTTTTATATCGATATTGGAATAAATAAGGAATCTATATATGCTGGCAACATCAAACCGCTACTTAAAAATTAAAAATACTAATAAATTGACCATTTCGAATTGAAATTATAACTCTAATATACATTGGGACTCACTATTTGAGGATAAATGGAAGTTAATTAATAAATGAGGTATACTTCAGGTCATACTTCAACCACTTTGTTTCTCCAAGACCGAACGAAATAAATTAATCGCTTCTCAGTTGAATTAATTAAGTTGATGGATCGCGTATACGATTTCTTTCAATTCTAAGAGCTTCGTTAGTCCATTTTCATTCACTTATAACTTAAAAGCCAGTTATTTTACATAACGAAAGACGTTATTCAAAATGTTTTGTTTATAGACAGCTTAACTGACACACAGGGAGCCGCGCCAAAATATATCAATCGTCGGTCGGAATATCTCTTATCAATTGTTGACCGTGCTCGCAAATCGCAAATATATGGCGGATTGATGATATCGCATAGTCAATATCGTATTGATATAGGCTTTAATCGATGATATCGCATGGATGGCGGATTTAGTCAATATCGTATTGACATAGGGTTTAATCGATGTGCCTCTCCTGGATGTGAAACGACCAGTCACAAAGAGAAAGGACTGCCGGCTATGAATAAAAGTGTTGACGCAGAGTGTCAGATAAATTGCAAACCTAGTATGAAGAAGAGGATTTTTCTGAACAAAATTTGAATCTGTAGCAAAAAACCGTTTGAATGACCTATCGATAAAAAATTGCTAGGTGGGTTAGTAGCGATTTTATAAAACGTTTTTTAATGATTTAAGCTTTCCTATGATAAATGAAATCGTGATAAAATCATTTCTAGAATTTTAAGCAGGGATTCCAATCAAAAAGATTAATGGTCTAGAATCTAGATTCTATTTTCGTTTATCAGAAGTGAAAGGCAGGATTTCACGGATTTAAAATGATTGTGGAAAAAATGTTATTTTTTCTTTAGCCCCCAGACAAATAATATTATCTAAGTTGATCATCACAATGCACAATATTCAAAGTTACAGAGTAGGTATTTCATTTTGCATGTTGGCTTATACGCAACATGCGTACGAGTATGTAGGTATATATTTGAAATCTGAAGATTGAGGATATCTGCCATTTAAGATGACCAAAAATTTTTTTTAAAGTTTAAGTAAGATAACTACCGTTATGCCACCGTTTACCTATTTAAAAATACCTCACACTTCGTTTTCCCAGATATATTATAGGTCCTTACATATGAAATTGGCGTTTTGTATGGGAGGAACATAAAGACGATTGTTTTAAAATATAATATATTTATTTAATCAAAGTATGCACCATTGCTATCTATGCACTTTTGCCATCTCATAGATAGTTCATCGATCCCTTTACTAAAAAAAACCATTCGGACGGGAATCAATAAAATCTTTGAAGGCGGTTTGGACTGCCCCATCGAGTTGAATTTTTTCCCTTGCAAGAAGTTATCCAAATTTCGAAAAAAATGGTAATCTGTTGGGGCAAGGTCCGGAGAGTACGGTGGATGTCTTAGACATTCCAATTGAAGCTCCTCTAATTTGGTATCCGTCTGTTGTGCAGTGTGTGGTCTAGCGTTCTAACGCGCGTTTGTTGATTTTCTTCACTAAATTCGTGAGAAAAAAAAACAATTAAGGAAAAAACAAATGAATTATAATTTTCGAAATACAAATACATGAGTAAATAGCTGTATAAATTTCAATTTGGAATTCCTAACCAAAGAGAAGATATTTGAGATCAAAGTTGCCAGTACGGCAAAACGCCAATTTCATATGTGAGGACCAAATAATATAAAGCTTTAAAAAAATCTAGTACAAATGATGTAATGACAAACACCGCTTTAGATTTAATTAATGATGACAATATTAGCGACATTCCATCGGAAATCTGAAACAAAAAAATATGCGATCACATCTTGAAAGTTTATTTAGCATTGTGTAATAATTCTCTTTTCACCCCTTTTAACTTTTAAATATATAAAACTCTCCTGGCCATCGGCAAGACAGTTGTGATGTTTCGCCTTTCTGATGCTGATTTATTTTATTTTTGGAACTCTTTCATCCCTTCAAGTTTTCTTGGACTTTTCTTTTGGCTCTGATCGATATTTAAATTTTTAAGGCTTTGCATGTGTGTAGTAGGGATGGAAAATTCCTTCCCTACGTCACACAAACCTTCATGAAAATTGGACCCTTATTTTCTTTGATAACTACGGAAAGCTACTTAAAGCTCCCTTGTACTACATACCTTTAGAGATATATGTACTTAACTAATTAATACGTTATTTACGACCTTGAACGTAAATATTTTCGTATTTATGTTGTAATTAAACTCCATCAAACGTTGTGTAATTTTTTTGATTTATGATATGGGACTTTAATTACTTTCATTTTGTGGTAACCCTTTGATTCTAAACAGAGCGTTGAGTTTCAAACTGTATTGGTCTTTCCCTTGCAAATCTAACTTTAAATACTTTCTCTAAATGAGCTAACTTTCCACCGTCGCTTATTATGTTTTCCTACATCCTAACGAACTCGTAAATAACCTGTACTAATCGAATTACGCATGTTTAATTGAACAAATAATTAAGTATGACTCAAATGGTTAATTGTTAGTAAATTTGATTATGATTGTTTTGTATCTGCTTGTCATCTCTCCAATCCGATTCAGCTGCTATAAGGTACATATAAAGATGGGTTTAGTAGGTTAATGTAATTAATAGATTGCATATTAGACGAACTCAGAATACCCTTTGTCTGCCGAAAATTTGGCTCCTATCCTCCTACAAGTAAACCAGGTGATCAGATTCTTACTAGAAATTCGCACAATCTTTTGGCGCGGATCGGTTAATTGATACCTAAGTTATCGCGTCCTAACCGTCCTTCCTTTTGCCATCATGCACTGCCTTCAGGTCGTCATCCGAGCCCAGATACCCCGAAATTCCTACTCCTCCAAGGTCTACTATTTACTTAGGGCGAACCGGTTTCGTCCTATATGCAATCATATACTCACGGTGTTTTGCAGAGTTACGGGTCGTGAATCCTCCCTCCACGTACAAGAAATGATGTGAGAGTAACTCTGTCGAGTCTAAAACGCTAGTTCTAAGCGGGTCCACATTATCCAATGTACAGTACATAGAAAGATATATATGTAAACATACGTTTGGGTAGGATTATAACTCGCAATATGTAACTAGCCAGTCTCATATTCCGAACTCGGATTTCGTGAGAAGGAATTCTCCACAAAACCTTAACCGATGACCGAATATATACATACCAAGAGTGGGAAATATTAATAGATACTAGTAGAATAAGAAATTATCTCGGTTTGTTCTGGAGTGCCGAAAATTCCAAGCTTTTTGATTTGTTTGGTTGACAATTTTATTTAAGAGATTGCCATCTCTATTATGTGTTTGGTTAATGGTCCTTGTTTTTTAAGGAGCGACCACTGCCTCCTATTGTTGAACTGTTTTCTAAATTTTCCCCCAAGGTTCAACTTTTGGTAAAATTTTTACTATCCCGTGATTTTTCAGTTGTCTCGTGTAACTGATTGATACTTTTTATTAGGCTATCCCGTGATTTTTCAACTGCTTCTTGTAGATGATTGATGTCTATGAAAGTAATTACTCCACAAAATTTTACTCGAATCTTCCTTGTAATTCTTCAATACTCTTCTATTTGACTATCCCGTGATTTGTCAACTGTTTCATGTAAATGATTGATACTTACGAGAGTAATTGTTCTATAATTTTCTCCTCGAATATTCCATGTAATTCTTCAATACACTCCTAAACTAACCCGTGATTTTCCAAATGTTTGATGTACCTATTATTTGACTAGTTTATAATAAATCTATTTATTTTCAAATTGTTCAATCCAAAAAATAATCTCTTCATATTCAAATTAAAGATTGTGTTAAAACTTTTCTATAATTGCGCAATTTCATGGCTTTGTCCCATTCTAAAAGTTAATACCTATACTAATACCCGTCAACTACCTAATAAATATATAATAACCTATATAATAACCTAACCTACTATAATACTAATACCTGTCAACCACCTATTAAAGACCCAGGTACATCTTCCTTTAAAAGCATCTGACCCAGTGCCCCAATGACCAAATAGTTTTATAAACAATTTCAATTATGTAAACATTCCCGCTGGCTTCGTGACCTAGATTCAACGAGTGACATTTGTTTACTTTTGGAACATCCTTGAACGTGAGATTTACGGTCCTAAATTTCCTTTTGAATTTAATAGTGGTAATTTCTTCTTTGCAATTGCCCTAACCTGATCCCAAATAAATATAGTTATTATTTACATACATATACATATACATATATATTTTGCCTCAATAAATAAATATACTGATATGTACAATTATATTATAATTGAAATAAATTCTAATATCATAACTCATTTTTTTATCATTTTATATTAGCTGAAATTATAATAGTACATATATTAATAAAATAAGTATAAAATATGAACTTGAAATTTTTTCTAGCACACAACTATTTTTTAAATAGCATAGTGCGTTCTAAGTAGGTATTAGTAATCGATACCTTTTACTTTTATTTAAGAGTGTTTCTTTTTGATTAAAATTTTCTTGGGATAAATATAAATATATATATATAAATAAACATACTTTATATATAATATTTCAATATAGGTACATATCATATATTAAGCAAGTAATATCTTGGTAAGTTTTAAGATTTTCACGGCCAGAAGCATTTTCGTTATATGTTTTTGGGGTGTTGTGCCGTGTTGCGCTACCTCCTTCTTTAGCCAACGTTTCGGACATCGTTGCAGTGTCCATCATCAGGGCAGATCCGGCAGATCACACATCTACCGGATCTGCCGGATCTGCCCTGATGATGGACACTGCAACGATGTCCGAAACGTTGGCTAAAGAAGGAGGTAGCGCAACACGGCACAACACCCCAAAAACATATAACGAAAAAGTAATATCTTGTTATAAACTTAATTCAAATACCAACTGTTTGCTGCATACCGCTCTCTCCTCGGCACCTGAAATTTTTTTTTTTTTTTTTTTTAAATAAAACTTACCCCTTTAAGGTTTTTTTCTCACCCGGGAGCTACACGGTAAAACCTTGTTATGTTTTCCTTACCTAATACCTATTCTTATGTTATCAACTAATTTCAAATAAAATTTTTCCGACTTCAATTTTATTTTATTCCCGTTTAATATATCTAAATTAAATGATGTTTATCGTTCTAACTGCATTTTATTTCAAAACCCGTTGATTAAATAACTTTTTAAATTAAATTTAACAATTAATTACTTATTTTGTGTTCGTTTACCCACCGTACTTTTATTTCGCAACAAAGCGTTATACAACTAAATACCGAACAGATTATTATCATGCTTATTTATTTATTATTTATTTCAACCTCCAGATTTATTATTATAATTATTCCATCGTTAAAATAACACTCCGTTTAAATTATAATTTTTAAGCAATAACCACTTCACGATTATTTACGAAATAAGAGATTTATTATTTTTATTTTTGTTTGTCACCGAACCTTTTTTATTTTGCAGTAAGATAACGTATTTTACTATTTATATAAGCTTTCCGAAATAATTAGTATTATTAAGTTACCACAATCTCATTTAACGGCAATTTAATTATTTGTATTATTTATTCTAAAGTCCATATCTATTATTATTATTTTATCTAACACTAGATTTATCCTGTGATAAATTATTACGTTCGATTTGCACTTTATTTAAGGAACTATTATTGATATGATTTTTTTTTTCCAAGTATTAAGTCCTAAAATTTAACTAAACACTGCTTTTAAATTTGCCAAATACAACACAACACTTTCCACCAACACAATTTAAATTTATGATTTAATCACCTCACTGAATCTAATTAATTGTTATTAATGGTACTAATTTCTTACACTGAATTTAATACCAAACTTTAGACACTTAGAAAATTTTCAATTAATAACCGCTTTATACGTCACGTCACGTAACTTTCACGTTTGATAATCCGACGATTGATCTCCCAAAATGACCCATGTCCTAGCTTATATACCCTTCCCAGGATTAGAATGGCCTATCTAAGCTATCTTTGATCCACGAATTTAACCTCTGATAACTCGAGATTTCATATATCGATTCTATCACTTTTGTTTAACTGTCGTTAGGTCCACCTTTCATGACTTTGTTCATGCCCTATCTCGTTTAAACATTTTTCCAGGATCGGACCGGCGATATTACGTCAAAATGCCCCTCATTCCTTTGTCTGCTGGTCTTACGAATTTACCTCAAATATCATGATTTTCGTATCCTTTTTTTTTTTTCAAAATATTATAGGTACGTCTTCAATAAACTGTATATAATTCTCAATTTTGTTTATAGCTACCAGAACATGAACAAACTCATGCCAAAACTTTTAATATGCATTTTCCAATTTTCCTTTTACTAAATTCATCCATATCTTCATGCCACTTATATGGATCAATTCAATTTTAAGCTGCATCGTCTCTACTTATGTCGTAGACTCGAATTTTCCTATTTTCTCTTATTTTCCTTTTATCCACGATGTTCTTTCTTTGATTTTCCTCATTCATTCTCATGTAGCTTTCCACAATGATATGAATAGTTACATTCCAAGCCAAATTTATTGTTTTCATCGATACTTCTGAATTTTCATGAGTTTTCCTTACGGAATCATATTTTAATTATTTTTATTTTCTTTTTTACTACCCCCCGTTTCGCCTTCGATGTATGTCACCTCTTAGAAAATTTCATTTTCTATATACTACTACTTTTTATGTTATTTTTCACATTTTTCATAGGAGAAACTTCCACTTCGGCCCTTAAATTCCTGTCATTTTTATTACGTTCTATGGTTCATCCTCCAAATTCCGTCCCTTTCTCCCCTAAATCCACATTAATTTAAAATTTGACGTCTGTTTATGTCTGGGTTTTCGAGGTGTTGATCAATAACTCAGCTTTTATTCGAGGGTAATAAAATATAATGGTTTTTAGTTAACATAAACTGTTCATTTGACCAATGATAATTTTTATCGTCCTAAAAGCCATTAAAATGGGTTTAATCGCCTAATACCATGTTCGTTTTCTTATTGTTTGAACAACAAAATCACGTGTGAGGTCGTCAACTCAAATAATGTTTCATTTTTCCTTGCAGTCTGTCCTATCTCCCATAGAATTCTTGTCAAACAATTGACGTAAAACAACCCTTTTTGTTTGCTTTATCTAACGCAATGTAACTAGAATGACCTCCCTATTCCAAATATATAACGATATCTATTTAAACTCGTCTGAAAACGCAAAATTAAGTCGAAATCTTATATTGTTCAATAAACACTTCCATTTAAACGTCCATTTTTTTCATTAGATTATCTTTTCAAATCGTTTTCCTTGACTCTATTGCTTCATCTAAAAGTGACATTCCTAATTTCCAGCGTTTCCTTTTCCTTTTAAATGTTAAACGTACGTTTTCCTCTTAATCTGGCCTCCTTGACTTTCTACGTACTCGCTATACAACTGAATATCCCTACAGTAGCTTTCCTTACATTTTGCACGTCTTTTCTTTAATTTTCCTCTTATTAAAATTTTCTTGTTATTTTCTCGCATAGTTTTTCCAACATAATATGGATTAATTTGCTCGTTTACGGCGGTTGTCAATACCTTGATTGCACTGATTGTTTATCTTACATCTAGGGTCATCGTACCCGATGTTCCCGGCGTGAGACCCTGTTTACATTATAGTGTATTGATCTTTCGGTTGATGACGATATTTTTTTCCATAAATCTCTGATTAATTGCCTAGTTCAAAGTCCATCTCTTTGTTCAAAATCTGAATACGCCCTCCGCTTTGTGATTGGTTTGATCAATTATTTATAGCTTTCTGCTTCTACCTGATTGGCTGTTGGTTTCAACTATTTATTTTCGAGCCTAAGAAAGGGTCTCTCCCTGTCCCGTGACGATTTTTAATACCATCTGTGATCTTTTTACCAAAATTCATCTCAATCTGTTTAATTTATAGGTCCCTACTGTCAACAAGAATTCAATTTACTTTGATCCGATAGATGTCGCAAGTGTGTCCGTTTTATAAGTAATTGGTATTTTAAATTAAAGGGGTAGGCTACGATATTTTCTTATTTGCACTGGTGATTAATGCAATACATCACAATTGTTAGTGATATTTCAACTAAAGTACGCTTTCTTCTAAACCAGTGGTCTTCAACCTTTTTGAGCCGGCGTACTCCTTGACTTCTACTACAAATTTGTTGTTCCCCGTACCCTCTATCTATCTTTTATACATGTGTAATGAAAGAAATGTTCTATTTGTAATTTTTAATACTTTCATTATTATGTACATGATTTTAACAATCAAGTCACACAAACACAATTTTATATAGAGTGTAATACAACTTCAGACATTTTTAACAAGTGATTCTAGATGCGTGCCACGTTATTGCGTACCCCCAATTTGGCTTCACGTACCCCTAGGGTTGAAAACCACTGCTCTAGACATGTAAACGCAATGGATTGAAACAGAGATGCGGATTAAGCTTTGCAGCCTCAACGTACAACCGAGTTAATAGTATTAATCATTCATTCTACTGTGTACAAAGCATTTAAGACAAAAGAGAGCATTTAAAATTGACGTTAGTAGATTGAAAACGCATATTGAGCAAACGATATTGAAGGTTGCACTGAATCTAAGTATAGAACAGTAACGGCTGTTGTTCGCAGTCCTACTTACTGATCAACTGTTAGCCAAATTATTTGCCTCAACACTCCTCACATACACAAATCAGCCCCTAGGCGAAAAGAGCATTCTAAACAAATCATTTATCACTGATCGGAGACTCATTCGATCGAAAAGTTGGAACAATAAAAAATATGGGTTCCTTTGACTTTGAGCAATATTACACAAACAAATAAATGGAATAACTATACGGGATTTGTGCTCCACAATATAAGGAAATTCCTAGTTTGGATGACGTAATACTTCAAGTGTTTTTTTTTTCAAATTAATCACTCACGAAGACCTCAAAAATATCGTCAGTGCTTAATACACATTTGACTCTTGCACTAGTTTTGCTGAAGATATACAATATATACATAAAACAGCCAGCCAAAAGCTTCTGGTACCTAATTTAGAACCGTAGGTCCCATACTACCTGAGGCCTGAAATGCCGCGATCTGTACCTTCTACGTTAAGCTATTTTTATCAGAACAAAGACTTGTCATTCTACGGGAAAACAAGTCTGATTATTGTAACGATGTTGTATAAAAAAGAGTTTGGAAATAACAGGTATTTAGTTTATTTTGTGATTGCGTTTTAGATTAATTTAGATTTATATCAAGTGCTGAGGAGTTGTGCAGGTTCTGAGGTACTTAAACGATAAGAATTTTTCAAAACAAATGTTATGTTTATTTTTAATAATTTATGTAAATTTACATTCGGGCAACACGAATATTATGTGTCAAGTCGTCTAAAGAGGGTTTAATATAAATCCTACCCACGTACACGATCCCAAAAACTTATTTTATATTAAATAAGTCAAATTTTGACAATAATATATTACGAAGGTTGTGGTTCACTCCATTTAAATCCCATTATGCCAAAGTTTTAAAATAAACAGATTAAATCCAAGGAAAACTCTACGTTGTGGCTGTTTTATTTATGCCCAAATATATTCTCGAAATAAATATATTTTTATAGGAAATGTTTTCAATGGGATTACATTTATTCAAAGACAATTTTGGAGATTGGAAAGATTTAATATAAAAATAAAACTCCGTTATAAGCTTATTTTACGAAACATCTTAAATCATATTTACAAACTTTTTTGACAAAAGAAAAATGTTTTTTTTAGCTACAATGGAAAATACCTTGTAATATTTAACCTTTAAATATTTTGTAAAAATAATATTTTAAAGCTCAGATCTTAAAGCTTCATGTGGCTTAAAACTCAAAGCTTAAAGCTCAGTGCTTAAATCTCTGAACTCAAAGTGTGATAATAGTAGTGTCTATGTTAAAAATGCAGAATTTAATTTAAGTTAATGCCAGAGTTGACTTCCTGTTGAACAGTTTGAAACAGCAGTGGGAGAACCTAATTTAACTTCATCTCTCTTGAGTAAGTTTGACTAAAGAAGTTATTTTATCCAACAGTCAGTTATAATGAAAAGCGGCATAAGATTAATGAGAATGTTACAATAACAATATGCGAGTTCCAATCAGATTAAAGATTCTTCCCAGAAGATCAAATAATGAGTATGAATAAGGATAAAGGAAATGGGTCTGGACAAGGGTTGATCATAATTTGTAGAAAATATTGGTCAAATTATGGGGATAGTCAAATCCCGAACTCATTTGTAAGATGTCGCGTTTTAAAATAAATACACTATCTAGAAAGCATTTAGTTAGGGTTTGAATCTAGCAATCATACATAAAGATAGCAGCCAATAAAATATGCGTTAAGAAAATGAAGATAATTTTTTCTTCAAACTTCGCAAATTTATTTTGTGGCATCATTTTTCATATAATGAATAACTTATTACTTTGTATAAAACCACTATATTTAAAACAATATCAACATGTTTCGACAACAATGTTGTCTTCATCAGGATATGTTACTATAATAATAATTTATAATTATTATAGTAACATAACCGATAATTTTGGTTGTTTTTAGTCGAAGTAATATCTTTTTCTGATTTTTCTGTCCACAGATTTTCGATTGAGTTTTGTTAATATTGTCTTTATTTAATTAAATATTTAATTAGATTAAATATTTATTTGTTAGTTTAGTTAGAAAATAGCTGTAGAAAATAGTGTGTTGGGCGACTATCTGGACTAAAATGTATCTCATTTGGTTCTTACCTAATTAGAATATTGAAAAATAATAAAACGAAATTATTGAGATGAGATAATAATCATCGCACGATTATTGAATCAATGATTTTTTCTAATGAATCCATTTTCGATTACTTTGTACGTGTACATGAACATAAATACACTTCATTAATTAGGTCAGAAACTGTATCAGGAAACCCATATTCTTTCTCATATGAATATTATATTGATAATAAATATATTTATCACAATATGCGTGCTAAATGCAAAAGTTTACCTGTCTTATTTTTTTTATTATTTAACAATTACGAAATTTTCCAACGCACGTCTCTCACGGTAGTTATAAGACAGAAATTAACACTTTCGAAAATTATGTTTTTGTAGGCTTGAATTAATCTAGTATTACCTAATTATCTACTACGTGTACTCTGTAGGTAGCATTACTTAAAAATATTGTAGAAGAAAAACATTAATTTAGGTTGCCTCCAGTCCTAAGTGCTAATTTACATTTTCGCAGCAGAATGATGAATGGGAAAACTGTAAAAAAAGCCTCGTCAGGGAAAAAAATTACCTCTGTCGATCATTCCCTAATGTTTACTTAATTAAACAGTTGGTAAGTAATAATTCTGCAAATTGCAAGCGCGAACAAATAATGTTTTTGGTTTAGTTAAAATGTCATATTTTTACTTATTTTTAAACAACCATTTTACCACAAAGAAGTTTTAAAAAAATACAGTAACCGTAAGATAATCTCGCTATATTCGAGTGGATCCGCGGTATCCGATAAACGTTCTGCATGGCGATGTCGGATTATCGAATAGGTCGGATTATAGAGTACTGCCTAAGACCCTCTATAGACCGGATTTTTTTGAATAAGAGTACCTTGTAATCCGACAAATTACGAATCAAAGAATCTATTTGAACTACAAATCATACTACATGTACACCAAATCTCCAAATCTCCCGAAGTAATCTGTGTTTCTGGGGGCAATGCATTCCAAGAGTGACAAAGAGCAAAACTAAATTTTTCTACAGGCTGGTCCTTAGATACGGCTCTCAGAAGTAGGTTTTTCTTGTGATCTGATGTGTCGGATTACAGGGGGCGTCGGATTAGCCAGGGGCCGGATTACCGCGGGTCCACTGTATATACACATATCACGGTTTATAGGATAACTAACACCCCTTACATAGGTCGCCCCAAGTGGTTCACTGCGTTTGGTGACTTGCCAGGGGTGCGAGGTTTGTCTGGTGGGTCTTGTTGGGAACGAGGTTTGTATGGGTCTTGGCGGCGGATGCTTTTGCCCACCCACTGCGTGACGGAACGGATCAAAAGAGACTGGTTAAGGGAGACCTTTTGGCCTCTCCTGCCGGACTCTCTCGAACCACCGCCTTGTACCGCAGTCGGGGGGATCGATTTATACGTTTGTCACTCCTGAACACATTGACCCCCATATTTCTACCCACCCCTAATATTCTTTTTCTTCCCAAAATTTCCTCTTCTTTCTTTCCCTAAAAAGATCCTCCACACAACATCCCCAAGGTTGACACAGGCCCTGAGAGAATTTTTTTCCTCGGAACCTCCTGCGTGGAGATGATGTATAAAAACTGTTACCTCTGCTTAGCCCTGTGACGAAATGGTTTGTCAGTTAGTTGCAAAAGTTCATCCTTTTTTTTGTCACTGAAGACGAGAGGAATAGGGAAGATGATGAATCTGAAAACAAAATGCTACCTTTGAGGGTGAAAGACGAAAACTTTAGCCGTTTCTTAATTTTTAGTTAGGGTGAAAAAATAGCACTCGCCTCAGGGGGTAGTAATCATTTTTCTTAAAGAGAGGTTGATTCAATTATTATCAAAATGTTTAAGTATGCCCAACACAAGACTGGCTACGCCAAAGTTGTTGAGCAAAGTAATTTATGAAAAGCCCTACAGGCCTACAGGTGATAATGTTAAAAATTCCTCTAGAAAATATTCTTAACCTTTAACTGCTGACGTGGGGGCCGCTCCGTACTACCACCTACCACGTACTACCTCCCCTCCCCCACGCGCGACGCTTCCAGTAGCTTCAAAGTGACGTCAAAGCCGTAAGTTTAAAATTTTAAATTTTTAATGTTAAATTTCTGTAAGTAAATTCATTTCAATTTTTTTTGCGGGCCTCTCGGACCCATCGCCAGCAGGTACTGACTTTTTAAAGTTGATTTTTACTTTATAAAAATAAACATAAACTTATTTATAGTTTATTCGAGAAACTATTGAAATATTACAATAAAAGTGAGTTCAGTGTTTTTATTTTGTTTAATAGATAATACAGACTGATTTCTGATCTCAAGTGATTTTTGCCAAAAATGATTATATTATATTTAAATTGTCAAATATAGTTACTTAACAATATAAACAGTATTTTATTTTATTTTGTTTAAATATATTTAAATTGTACAATTGTACAATAGTTTGGACTTCAAAATTTTCATGGATCTCTAATATGTAAACATTTAAAGTAATAGGCCGCCCAGGCCCCCACGTCAGGGTGTATACGTAAAAAAAATCACATCGACAGTTAAAGGTTAATTTCATATTATTTGTTACTTGTCATCAAATCGACACACCATTTATGTGCTGTTCCAAAGTAACATGAACGAACCGCGGTGAATGTCTTAACCTGAACTTAATTCCAATTTCTTCCGTGCTTACCACTTAAAATCCAATCTAATTAAATAAATTATTCTCCAGCTCAAAAATATGAACATTTAATACGGATTATGGATGAACTTCCTGGCCAAGACTCGTAAAGAGTTTACTGACCAACCAAACTACCCCAGTAAAACGAGGGACTGCTCTTGTCGCGTGCATGAAATTTGACCATGTTACTGGGAGTCTATAGTAAAACGATATTCATAAATCGTTAAACCGTTAATCAAATTACACTTTTCTGTTGATCGCAAACTTGAACACGCAATTTGATGGACTGCAGATACTTTAAAAATTCGTATTTTATAGCCTGCTTAAAATACATCGCAATATCGCTAAGAACTGCGAATAAAATGCAAGAATATTAATTGTATACGTGATTAAAATGGAAATCTACTATTTTTGGATCTCTGTTAGTGATACATAATAAGATTAAAATTATTTTTTATCACAGCGTTCCAAAAATTAAAAAAAATTTAAGTTTTCAAAGTAGTATAAAGGTCTTGATGTTATTCAGGTTTATGTAGAAATAATAAAACAGGTTTATATATTCGGATACATATTTTGTTTTGATAGGTGTCTCCAAAATGGGATATTTTTAATTTTTTTATAAATTTACGTATTCTGGGGAAACGTTTTACTAAATAAACATGAAATATATTTTAATAATCTTCTCTACATATTATAAAGTAAAGTCTCCCGCACCGTCTTTTTGTCTGTCTGTCTGTTCGCGATAAACTCGAAAACTACTGAACGGATTTTCATAAGAAATTTTTAAGGTTTTTATTCTCGTGGCTCTATGGACGTTACCCTTGGCTTTACCCATCGATTTATATATTAGGCATGACCAATTACCACTCCCTAGAGACACGTAGAGGTATTGCTTTGCTTAAATATTTTTTTCAACTAATGAACGGTAATAATGAGATACTGGCCCAATTAAATTTTTTTGTACCAGAGTCTCACTCTCGAGGACGTCATCACAACCTCCTATATAGTAGAGCAAGCCGCACTAATTTATTTATGAACTCACCTTTGGGGAGAGCTACGTGCTTTTTGAATGCGGTGGATAAAAAAATAGATTTATTTTTTGTGTCCTATAGCGCATTTGTAAGATTTTTGGCATTGCATATGTACTGCATAAATGGTACAATTATAACGTCTTAGGCTATATACCTGTAATTGTTATAAATACATGTACAAATTATATATAAATAAATAAATAAATAAATTATTATTATTACATGAATAAAATGAAGTCGCTAAAATGTATATGCGCGTTAATCTTTTAAACTACGCAACGGATTTTCATACGGTTTTCACCAATAGATAGAGTGATTGAAGAGGAATGTTTATATGTATAATACATGTAAATTATATTATAGAAAAGCCGAGAAATTCAAAGAAAACACATTTTTGTGCGATTTCAAACGGCTGGCGGGCCGTACTATAGTCACTTTTGAAATTCGTTCTACGGAAGAAATTGGAAAATTGATGTCCTAGAGTAAGTAGGGATTTGATTTTCCCTTTTCAAATATCCAGTGTTGCATTGCAAGCATTGTATAATTAGTGGCGAGTTAATTAGTTTATATGTATAATACATGCTTATTATAGTAGATAAAAGCTGATAAATTCAAATATTCAATTCAGGCAGCGGGCAGCGGGCAACGGGCAGCTAGCAAGCGGATGGTGTGGATTTTATAAAGATTGGGTAATGGCGTTGTGTTTCGTTAGCCACAGCAACGTGTGGCCGGGTCTGCTAGTGTATAATAAAATAAAGTTAAGAAGTATCTATATCTATAAGGATAAAGTTGAAAATGTTTAAAGGACTCGATGAAATTGATTACATACCGCGCAAAATGATAGTAATCGAAATTTTGTGTGGTACCTAGTCCAAATACAGATATCATTTTAATGAAAATTTCAGGGAATAAGGATTCAACAGAAATCACCAAAGGCAGGTTATTTATAATTCAAGGTTTCCGATAACCACAATGGGGTATAAATGGGAGATAAAACTTTTTTGTTCAGAAAAACAAACATTCTGTAAAACAATTTAAACTCCGAGATGATTTTAGAATTATTTTTTTTTATATTTTAAATTAAATTAAATATCTGCATACTAATTATGAACTCCGGCATCTATTAATAACTCTGTTAGCTACATTTGTGAAACCGGTAAAACAAAGAATAAAACTATTTTTAATAACATCCCCGTCTGGACACGATAACTCTTCCCAGTGAGGCAGGAATAACAAAAACTATTGTTATAAATAAAATATTCATAGCCAAAAAGCGAGATTTTGTTGGATATTACGAGTATATGAAGATGTGAACAATACTCTCTAAAAAGCTTTTTTCTATTTAAAACATTTATTTGATCGGGTTTTTCTTCATATCGTCGTCTGTTCTGAGAAAGAAGTCAATGTTGTGAACATTAAGAGCTCAATAATTTGTGAGATTCAGATGTTAAGAAAAGCTTCGATTTCAGCAGAGTAGAGTTAAAAATGTATAGGGCTGAAATAAAATAATTAAAATAAACAATGAAATAAATAAATGAAATAAAATAAACAGAGTTAAAAATGTATAGGGCTGAAATAACGTAATTAAGTATTTATTATTCTGATAGATATTTCAAATAATTTTGAAACCCGTTTCCAATATTTATCGGATTTCTATGGCTCAATCAGGAATGTTAAGTATTCAGTTGGCATTCCCCCTAGCAAGACACTTTGCTATAAGGTCAACATAAAGATAAGAAAAAACTTTGTATTTAATTGAATAAGTTGACCCTTTTGGCAGGTGGTCCTGTGTTTGAGTTACGTGCCAAATCGAAAAAATCATTGAACTGCTCAGGGGCAAAAGGCTTTTATGTTTTATGACATTTTTTAAAGAATCCGAAGAATTTTTCAAGCCTTTCTACTTGAAGAATGAAAAAGTTTAGTAAGCGTGTAGATTGGTCGTAAAGGAAAACGATTCGATCAGCGAAGTATTTTGATCACGTACTTTATTTCCCCTAAGAAGCGCCTCCTGAGTAATGCCCCGACATTCTGCTCCATGCTCCATAGATCTAGAGACCTGAATTACTTTTCTATGATCGTGTTATCACTTAAAGGGGTTTTCTTAAATTCGGTACATCGCGTCGTCAAAGAGCAATGTCATGCTAACGAATTCGTAAACATTACAACTTCGACAAAAAAAAACGTTTCTCAACAAGTGTTTTTTTTTAAATAATCTCTCTACGGTGTACATATATAATGGTACCTACATAGTATAATAAAATCCAAAGTTCACCAAACAAACTTGACTCTACGCTCTCTTTTAGAGACAATTGCATTATTAAGATCGCTCCATTTTATAAAAAAAAATAGAATTTAAAAGTATTTGTATTGTTTAATAACGTGCGAAGATCACCTATCTGTGTATGATTTTTGTGACGACTGAATAGCGTTTTATCTGTGTAGTTTAGTTAGTACAATCGCCTTGGTGAAAGGAACGAAACATTTCTTGAAATGGCTTTAGAAATGGTTTTAAAATCGCCTTTGGAAAGCTGATCTGAATAATACAACGAATAATAATAATAGAAACGTTTTGCTTATCAATAGATTTTAATAAATTTATAGATTTTGTTTATTAAACATTGATTCTAGTGATAAATGGGTCACTTTCGTCAATGGGACTGTCGTCAATCTAAAATATGATGACATGCACATACAATGTGTCACATCACTATTATGATGTCCTTCACATCACTACTGATTGGCTATGGTCTCAATACAAGATAGAATATAAAAAATAAAAAGTTCAATTTTTTTTTTACTTTAAAATTTAGAAAAAATTGAGCTTTGATTCAATATAATTTATAAAAAAACTCAATAATTTAAAAAATATTTTTTACCTAGGTAACGTTAAACTTCACTTATTTGAGACAGTTTTTTTGTACAATTTTTAAGTTAGTTTTAAGTTTGCTCGTTAATGATACGGGCGTGTCGGAACCGGTCACAAAAAAAATTTAAGTAAAAAATTTACTTATAAAAATAAATAAAACACTTTGTATTTTAACACTTTGTAATATAATAAATTCGTGGTTAAAATACAAAGTGTTTTATTTATTTTTATAATATAATGTCTAACCACAAAGTAATTGCTTCTTATAAAAAATTTACATTGAAAATTAAAACTCTTCAAAACAAAAATCTTTAATAATTCATTATTATAAATTACATTTACATCAGAATTACTATTATTATTTACTGTTCATTCAAAAGTTATCGGTTTTGTGATCTGCAATAGTTTTACATAACTGTTCAGAAAATAACCATCGACTTGTAAGAAACTCGTTAAAACTGAATATATTTGTAATGTAAATTTACATTACTCGGATTAAGTATTATTCGGATACATAAGTTTGATAACTTTTACATCGTTCCTCCCAGTAATACTGAAAAGAGGGACAAGCGTGCCGAATTGTACGATTACTTCGCAGTATTTGAGTTCGGAGAAACTAAATCGAGATGTTTTTCCACATTTCGTGTACGATTTTAAGATCTTTACAACAGAAATTTATTTGAATTATGTTTTCTTAAACACATCAATATTTTTCCTTGTTTTTGGTAACTGCTGTATGTTGTGTTGCCCTATATCAAATATTTAAATTCATTTAGCCTTTTACTAAGTATTTCGATGCATTTTTTTTCTACGTTCTCTTTTGTCTGTGGTCATATGCAGGTTTCTCTTTTTCATGTTATGAATTCTGTATTTCAATATTTGCTAACTCATTCTCCAAATAAACGCCCCAGTGCTCAGATTAGAATCAATCTCTTTGTAAAATTACTATTCATCTGAAAAAAATTGTGTATTACAACAATATCCAGTACAAAAACATAATTGTTTTAGTTACAAAAAGGATACTCTCAAACTGACATAACCATTCTCTGTACGGAACCCCTTGGGTTTGGAAACGAAAGCAGTCAACAAAGCTGCTCAACGTACACCTGACGGGGGGCTGTCTGGAGACCAGACCCTGGGACCCTGCAGTAACTTCTCGTATCAGTGTGTCTTTCATATAGCTTCATCGAAGCCAGAGTAAAGTTAGCTTCCCAAAAACTGGGCGTACTGTACAGGGCCCGCAGATACTTTAATAGTACACAACTGCTAACCCTGAACGAATCACAAGTGCGCCCCACAGTTGAATTTGGTAGCCACCCCTGGTCTGGAGCTCCAAAATACCTGAAAAATACCCTCGATTCTGTGCAAAAACGGGCAGTCCGTTTGATAGATTCTCCCATCTTAACAGATGGATAGCAATCTTTAGAGCACAGATGGCAGATGGGAATGCTATCCTTGTTCTATCGGTATTACAATGGAAGATGCTCCGAGGAACTAACTTCATAGTAGAATTCAGTCTTAGTAGAATTTATATCAAAAAGAAGAACAACAAATTTAATTAATCCAACTGAATAGCTCTGCTTCGAATCATTTCACATGTACTTTACTTTTCCTAGTCTACATTTTTTTCCATCTTGCATGGTGGAGTATTTTGTTTTTATTTCAATTTGTCTTTTATTGTATTTTTGTTTTAGATTTGGTTATGATTTTGATTTTGATTTTGATTTTGTTTTTGTTTTGTTTAAGTAATTGTTTTTTGTTTTTTTTTTTAAATTTTGTTATGCACATTTAAATTTAGATGTTCTTTGTTAAAAAAAAAAATGCATGTAAAAGCCCAGCCGGGCGTGAAATTCAATAAATTAATAAATAAATAAATCATTGAGCCCTTCGGCACCGGTGCATAGTCGGGAAACACGCCAAACACGTGCCCAACATACGTACACGGTTGACATTTGTCACATGAGAACGGGTCGCTTCTTCGACTCGTTGGATTGGATCGTAGTCTTTATAAGAGTGGAAACGATTTCCTAGGCGAGGTCGGGTAGTAAAGCTAGTAGGTATATTACAAAAGTTATTTGTTTTATTTGAAAAATTTTGTCAAATATCCAATTCATGTATATGCCCACTTACACGAGGTTCAGTAGCAAAATGGCGCCTTGGCAAGGTTGCATAAATTATGCAAAGTACCAAGATAGTCGCTGATAAAAAACGCTGCTCTTAGAAATATATATGAATTATAAATGAGAATGGCGAAAGCCTTTTCATAACAATGGCGTATTATTCATTGCAAAGACGTTTGAGATCGTTATGATCCAACGAATTCAGAAAACACACTCGTGAGTAGCTTACTATAAATCATCCAACGCTTTGTTTTGTCCAACACAACATGTCCGCGTATTACATTCTTTCAGTTCAAGTTATAATCAATAATATCCTGAATTCCACATATTATAAAATCGACAACATTGCTGTAGTGTCAGCTCTATTCATTTATTACTGAAGTGTTGGGCTCTTCCGTTGAATAATTAGGTTCTCGTTTGGTTTATCAATTATTTACAATATTATATTATACTGGACCCACGTCTGAACCTGAATTATATCTGAGGCTCGCTCCGGTAGACGGCAGCAGCCCACTCTACTGGCTCTCATCGTAACCGTTTGTGTTCACGACACGAACGACGCTAGATTAAACGACGCTACTGCTCTTACCGTTACTGCTTCAGCGGACATCTGTTAGGATGTGGCAGAAGCTCTAACCTATCGACATCTATCTATCGAAACTACGTGACTATCCAATATAGTACAATTAGACTTAATATATTTTATGAATTTATCAATAATATGTCGAGTTCTGTAAAATGTATACTTTCAGTTGAGGTTTTATTTATCAATGATAAATTTTAACAATAACGTGAAATAGATAAACACTTCAGCCTTACTAAAACACCCAGTGAAAATTTTATTCAATTGACAAACGGCCGCGGATGTGAAAACATTACTAATTAAAAAAAGTTTATCTCTGTTTTAACGATTGATGTCCGAAAGAAACTTGGAATTTTTCCAAAGTATTTTGAATGTTCTATATATTTCTTATTTTTGAAGGCGTCGTCAAAACAAATACCATTTATGAAAACTAGATAAAATTACCTTTTATTTTTGTGTATTTGAAATACACTTTAGTTTAAAAAAACAGCCATATTTTAAGATTCAAACGGGGAAAAAATGGAAAAAAAGTGTAGAGAAATTTATAAAAAAACAAAATTTTAAAAATGCAGTCCTTTTAAATAATGAATTTGGAACGAAACTGTCACCTCACTTTTTCCTCGTGCAAACAATAAAAAAATAATAAAAAATTTCAATTTTTTTTATCACTAAAAAACTAACCTAAAAAATAATACCGACTTTTATAACAGATTTCTTGCATCTCTAAAGACGTTAATTTCTTTGATACGTTTAGGAACACATGTATTAGATATTAATATTTAAAAAAACACCACTTTTATGAAATTCTCATAAAATAAAATCCATTAAATGTAAATTTTCATGTTTTATATAAAATACTCTTTGACATTTAAATTTTCAAAGTATGATTATAACTTGACTAAAACTTATTAAAAACCACAAAAAACACGGTAAATATATCAATTATACGAATATAATGGTGAATTAGTCATATTCATAGAAATTACGATCACATTTAAGTAATATTACACACGTGCTGTGGTTTTTTTTATTAAGGCTGAAGTGTGATTTATTGCTTTTTAGGGGAGAGTAGGAGACTTTCAAACATTGTTGGGTTATTCGTAATGCGGGAATGTTTGTCCTTCCTTAAAAAAAAATATTAAAATAAAATAAATGTCGGAAGGCTAACTGTGGGGGATCAACTGTCTTCAACCACATTTTATTACGTGGATGTATTTGGTACATACTTTTTGTTTTGGTGGTGGTGTCGGTATTTAGAATTTTACATGTTACTACAGACAATCAATAATAAAACCAATTCCATGTAATTATTTCAAAGATATTCACATACATACCTAAAATATACTATATATAGTTTATGTTTTAATAATAATATCTCGATTGTGACAAATAATTATACCTTAGAAACCCGATTGCAGAAAATTAATCAATATTATTAAGTGAAATTCAATTTATTATAATTTTTTATGTCGCCGCACAAATAGCCCTTTAGACCTTTCCGGTCCACATCATCTCAATTTTCGGTTTTTTCCAAAATGTCACATATCTAGAATTTATTTTCTTACTATATTAGTAGATCTCGAGATGACATTTTCCATAAATGATGTTGGATGAAATTGAGTATTTTTAATCCTTAAGAGGAAACCGGGTGCCGTTTTGTCCATACAATCGTAACCCCAATTTCATCTCTGGATTTTGACATTAGTGCATTTTTTAAATATAATATAGATTTTTTTAATATAATACTAATGACCACTAGTGTGCCGGTATGTATTGCTTTTTTGATAAGTTACTACTTACGGGAGTTAGGACCCTCCGAAAATCGTTAAAATTGCCTGGTTTGAACGGTATTTCACCATGCAAACTAGACAAAAAAGTTTATAAGAAAGTGAGATGTGCAGGCATAAAATATTTTGAATCTTATACAGTTGGTAAAAAAACCTTAAAAATCGTTCCAGTTTTGGAGGAAAAACGTAAGGAATATGAAACATCGATTTTTACGTTTTTATTTAAGTATTATTGGCCTGAGGTGCAGTTGTACCTTCCGCTTAGTATTCTGGGGGTGGGATCATACTTCTCGGCCACCGTGTTTTCTCTTAAAACCGGCTCTCTTCTCTTAAAAAAAATGGCTATTAATAATTTTATCTGACGTCATTTCTTGTTACAAACTATCTGGCATTAAATAAAAGTACTTCGACACGAAACTTTTAATTAACTAATAAATTGTCCAACAAAAAACACTCCGTGTTATAAGATTGCGACTTAAATTTAAAAAAAATATTCAGATATTTTTTAAGTAATTTCTTCGAAATATTTTAAAAAAAAACTCTCTCAATTTCATTCGAATATTGCGTGTCCTTCTCGTCGTCTGAATTTATAATTAATATTTGGTCAAACCAATTATTTGTTTTCGTACAAAGCCAACCACTGCAATTCCCTTGTTTATCAATGGCTCGATTCATTAGAATAACACGAGTACACGTATGAAATACCATTATTTGCCGTTGTATCGCGTGTTCAATTGACATAAAAATTGAACATGGTGGTCGTATGATAAATGAACCAGGTGACCTTTAGCTAATCAAGCCGACACAAATCACCATTCATCGGTGTTAATGAAAGCAAAAGGTAATTTATTTACGGGGAAGGTGAACGTACATTGTACATTGTACAAGGCTCGAAGGGGGCAGTGATCATTAAAATGCACTTAGCCAACAAGCAACCCTAATGGGCTACACTAATTATTGAAAATGTTTCATTCTGTTGCTCTTGTAAACAAACAGAATTAATTTATCATGCGATTTATTAGAAATAGCCTGCTATATAAAATTATTTATTTATTTGTAAAAGACAAATATCTTTTACAGAAAATATATAGGTACAAGTAAAATGAGTTGCTTGGAGACGTAGTTTTATTATACCTTAAACATAATTTTAGGTGAGCAGGAGAGGAAGAGAAATGTATGATAAGGATAGGAGAAGCTCCCGATACATTCCACATTCTTGTATTAATTTTCGACTGTACGCGTAACATCTGTTCGGTATTTCTGAAGGGTAAAAATATCTACATTGTTACGTTACTTCTATTCGGCTTTCTGAAGGTTAAAAATGTTTACATATATTATAAATTTTTTTGTTATACTGCACATATACGTATACGGAGAATTGGGGATTTTTTCTAACGTAAGGCATGTGGCCAAAGAAATAAATTGGATTGTCGTGTTGATCTTGTCCAAATATTATAATAACAGTAATAGTACGAAAGATTTTTGGCACATTTTGAGACAACGAGAAAGCATATGTTTATTACACGTTTTGCTCCCATTCTTAATACACATACATGTTTTTGTTTACTCTGTGATGTTTGTAAAAAATACTGTAGTAAAATTTGCAGAAGATATGCAGAGATTTGGGTAGAAGTTGAGGTACGTTGCAAGTCTTCATTTCACTTGCCACATAAAGTTTATTATTGTTATTTATATCAAAGTTGATGAAACTTGCAACACAGTTTCGAGATAGATCCCTGTGGCTCGCTTAAACTTTCTTCGACTTTCAGAGAATTCTGCACGTGCTGTGGTATGAAAACGGTATGAACTTCCACACCTTTTCAACATTTCCAATTATTACATATCATTCCACTCTGACTTTTGCAAACATTCTCACATAAATAACACAATTTAATAAGCGTGACAAAGAACCGTGGAGGTAAAAGCAGGTAAGGCTTTACATTGCGAGGGTTATAATAAATTGTTATACAAGAATCAAGTTTTAATGTCAAGGTTAATAGAAATTGGTAAATGCCTCGCGTACCGTTCCTTGAAAATATTTTAATACCTACCTACGATTAATTATAATAGAGAAAATACTAGTTTGTACGTACCAATTTGATAAAAATCTCTTTGTAAAGTATTCGAATTAACTGGTTCCAGAAAATAATGATAGTAACACAACAGGTGACGGGAATTTATAAATGATTGGAACTAATGCATAGCAAATAATAACAATACACCACTTGATAGAATTAAAAAATTAATGCCAACTAGGTTTCACTTATCTCAAGCTTTGGAAGGGCTTACAAATTTATATTTAATATATATAATGTTGCACCACAAAGTATTGATCTCCATCAACAACAACAAAAAATTCCTTGAAAAGTATTTGACGTTGTTAAAACAAGGAGTTTCCGAATTGATAATTTGGATGACATTTGGGTCTATAATAATTAAACTCGGCTTAATCTGCAAAAAAATGTTAGGTCTAGAACTCATACCTAGTATTAAATGATTTTAATCGGTCCCGTTTTCCGTTGCGTCGTAAAACATTTCATTTTATAGGAATCGATATTTAGTGGGAATGTATTTCTAAGTTTGTACGGAAGATTTGCTAAGGATTTAGCCGTAAAACAGTTTTCTTCGGTCTCCTCAAAAAATCAAAAAATTAGATCCAAGGTCAATATTGACATTTATTGGCTTGTTAAACTTGGCAGGAATATGGATTACAATTGATAAATCTCGTTTTACAATTTGTTAAATTTACTTGGATGTCACGACGTCTTTGTATAATTTTTATTCAAATGTAATTGCAAATCTTATAGACTTATACAATTTGAATTTTATTCTCGTGTCCGTTTGTTTCATCATAGGTAATAGATTTTTTGACAGCGTGTCGCTTTTATGTCAAATATATTTTGCTCAACTACAATAAAACATATCTCATGTCTGTGTGTATTTTTTTGATAACTCCTATGTAGTAGTGTTCACAATATTTACTTTTGTTCTTCTTTGCATATTAATACTTGGCAACACTTCAATGGTTAAAACCGGATGATTTTCATGTAGTATATAACATAATCTGAATGTTTCTTTATTTACTTTTCCGCTTGTACGAAGTAGAACCCACAATAACATCTAACAAATTGATTCCATTCGTTCTTATAAATAATCACTTTATCCTGCATTTGAAATAATCACTTTATCAAATGAGATAAGTTTTAAGATTTTCACGGCCAAAAGCATTTTCGTTATTTGTTTTGGGGGTGTTATGCCGTGTTGCGCTACCTCTTTCTTTAGCCAACGTTTCGGACATCGTTGCAGTGTCCATCATCAGGGCAGATCCGGTAGAGGTGTGATCTGCCGGATCTGCCCTGATGATGAACACTGCAACGATGTCCGAAACGTTGGCTAAAGAAGGAGGTAGCGCAACACGGCATAACACCCCCAAAACAAATAACGAAAAAAAAACTTTATCAAATGTTTGCATTTTTAAAATTATTTGATTGACATAAGATATAGTTTATTTATTAAACAAATGCATTTTATTTGGTAAGGATTGTTTTTTTTTAATGTTCTTCTACTATATAAATAAGTAGATCGATAGTAAAGTTGTATAACAAAAGCTACGTCAATACCACGGCACGTAAAAAAAATATTTATAATACCAGTACCAATAGTGATCCTTGTGAATCCCTTTAGTTTTAAGTTAGATTTATCTTTGATTGTATGCTAATAATGATTCCGGTAATGGGTTTGAACTAAGTGCTGTTGCTACTTAAACTGGGCTTTATCTGAAGAGCACAGCTTGGTTTTTGATCTGGTAATTTTTTTTTATGGAATCCAACTTTTTTTTAATATTTTTGGAGGCGGGTTTGGGTACTGCCGCCCCGGGAACTATTCATTGGATAACCAAAACCTCTGCCAAAGGTCATCACAAGTGATTCGCTACGTTTGATGACTAAGCAGAAGTATCCGAATAAATGGGGTGAGGATTTCCCAGGTCTTGGCAGCGGGTGCGATTATACACCAACTGCGTGGCACGCCGAATCGGGAGGGGCCGGTTGACGGAGACTCTTTCGCCTCTTTGTGACGTATGTGTATGAGGGTGACGGCATGAGAGCGAGATAGCGAGTATGGGAAGTATAAAAGGGATGTACCGCTATTGAGCGCTCTCTCCATATTAATCTGGCAACCAATAAACATTGTAACATTAACAGATGTTATTACTACCCAATCCACAGACACCACAGTTGGCGCAGCTCGGTAGTTCGTAAATTTTTACGTAAATTGGAAGAATCTACGCGGTAGATTTCGGGATCTGACGGATTGTTGTCAGGATTGCAGGAAGCGATCGCAGGAAGCGATCGCATTAAGAAGAAATTGGAGCAGCCACGCGCAAGTATTCGCGTGTGTGGGACCGACAAATTACAAAATTATTGTCGTTCGGGTACACCGTGTAACGGGGTACAAAAGGACCGGATCAAGGATCGGGTCAAGGACTGGATCATCGTGTGGATTAGCCGGGAACCAGGACTTGGTTTCCGTCGTTGCAGTCTGGGAAGGAAGACCTCGGAGTAGGGATTGGATCCGCAGCTGTCGGGAGACGGAGCCAGACGGGGACGGTGATCTACAGCTCTGGGTGGCGTGCACGTGGAACGTGGAACGTGGACCTCGGAGTGTAGCCTTCTTGGAAGTGCTGAGATAAGTAGTCTTGATTATTTTGTTTCAGCTCTTCCCCCAATGGAGGGTGTTTGTAAAAATTTGGGGACGTTCTGTTACAGAACGGGAAACTGGTCATTGTTCAAGGAACGACTGGATCAGGCCCTCATTTTACATGATGACAAAGTGTTATCACAAGAACGCAAAAGAGCATTTTTGCTGAGTTGCCTCACCGAAGAAACTTTCTCTTTATTATGTGATCTATGTTTCCCTAAAAAGGTTTCTGTTTGTTCTTTTGATGATTTATGTAAATTATTTGATTCACATTGCAAACCTATTCAAAATATTTTCGAGTCGCGTGAGTTATTTTATAAGTGTAAACAGCTAGCTAACGAATCTATTAAAGATTACGCTGCTAGGTTGAGAGGACTGAGTTTGACGTGCAATTTTGAATTGAGGCTGGAATCTTGTTTAAAAGACATATTCATTATTGGAATTTTCAATGAAAAATTGAAACATAAGTTGTTCGTTGAGGGGGTAAATACTTCTTTTTCGGAATGCATTCAGTTAGCAGCTTCATGGGAACATGTTGTTAATTTTAAGAAAGTTGATACGAATTTAAATGTTGTGCATAAGGATAGTAATGTTGTCCGTAAATCCAGGTCGGATAGTCCGATCAGATTTAAAAGTGCAGTGCGTAGTAAGACGCCAGTAAATATTGCATTAAAAAAATGTTTTTTGTGCGGAAAAACGAATCATTTGCAGAAAGATTGTTGGAAGAATATTTTTTGTAATCGGTGCAATAAATCGGGTCATCCTAGTAATGTGTGTAAAAACAGTAAAATTAATGTAGGTAATAAGAATAAACGATTAAATTCGGTTTTTATGTTGCATGACGACACGGGGCCGGAACCGATATTCGTAGATCTCATTATTGGTAACACTGTTCTGCGAGCGATTGTTGACACCGGCGCTGAGATTAATGCAATTCCATATGAAGTGTATTTAAAAGATTTTGTTTCTTGTAAATTGGAAAGATGCGATATTCAATTGTCAGGATATGACGGGAAACGGTTAAATATTGTAGGTAAAGTTAATTTAAGTGTGTTATTTTTAAATAAAAGTGTAGATACGCAGTTTATAATAATTAAAAACGGTAATTCTACGATTGTTGGTAGAAATTTTTTACAAGTTTTCGGTATCGGATTAAGTGGAATAAATTCGGTAAATACCAGTGAGACTAGTTGTGATAATCAATTAAATTTTCGTGATAGTTTAAAGAAAAAATATGCTCATGTGTTTTCAGAAAAATCGGGTAGGCTTATAGGTTATGAAGCTAACATCGAAGTTATTTCGGAGTTCAGGCCAAAGTTTGTGAATCCAAGATCGTTACCTTTTAGTTTACGTGGAAAGGTAGAGGAGGAATTACATAAGATGTTACGTGAAGATATAATTGAAAACGTAGAAATAAGTGATATGGCTAGTCCGATTGTTGTTGTAAAAAAGAAAGACGGTTCAATTAGAATTTGTACTGATTTTAAAACCACATTAAACCCTATGTTAGCGAAGTTGAAATATCCATTGCCTCGTATAGAAGATTTAATTTCATCTTTAAATGGTGCGAAATTTTTTGCTAAAATAGATTTGCGTAATGCTTTTGGTCAGATTTCGTTGAACGAGAAGTCGAGAAAATTATGTGTGATAAGTACGCATGTGGGTTTATTCAGGTATAAAGTGTTGCCTTTCGGTTTGACCACAAGCCCGGCTATATTTATGCAAGTTATTCAGGCGGTAGTAGGTAGACTTCGTAACGTTCGTATATTTCTAGATGATATTTTGTTGTTTGGAAATTCTGAAGAGGAATTATTCTCTATTTGTGAATCTGTACTTAGCAAGTTAAGTGATTGTGGTTTGACTATTAATGAAAATAAGTGTTCTTTTCTAGAAACTGAGATAGAATATTTAGGTTTTAAAATTTCGCGGAAAGGAGTTATGCCTTTAGAAAATAAAATCTGTGCGATTACTCAAATGGCAGTACCGAAAAATGTTTCAGAACTTAGGAGTTTACTTGGGGTTATTTCATATTATAGAGCTTTTGTTCATAATATTTCAGGTATTTTGTCTCCATTGTATAACTTGTTAAAAAGGGGAGTAAAATATGTGTGGTCTGAGGAATGTAATATTGCGTTTGAGCGAGTTAAGAAACTGCTGACGTCAGATAATATTTTAGTGCATTTTGATCCTAATTTACCAATTAAACTTATTTCAGACGCATCTGAAAAAGCGTTATCAGCGGTGATTTGCCATGTATATGATAATGGTTTAGAGAGACCTATCGCATTTGCTAGCCGATTATTGTCAGAAACAGAATTAAAGTACTCTATTTTAGATAAGGAAGCGTGTGCTATAATTTTTGGGTTGAAGAAATTCTTTCAGTATTTATACGGCAATAAATTTGTTTTGGCTTGCGACAATAAATCGTTAGTACACATTTTGAACACGGATAAGCAAGTACCTGTTTTGGCCGCTAACCGTCTGCAGAGGTACGCCCTAATACTCCAGACTTTTGACTATAGTATAGAGCATATTAAGTCAGGTGATAACAAAGCGGATTTCTTATCACGAATGCCGATTAATAATAAGGATAATTTAGATGTGTGTAGCGACGATATTGATGCTAGCGATTATTTTTTAAATTATATTGATTCTTTAAACGTGAATACGGTTGAGTCAGAGTTTGTGAACATAATCGAGTCAGAAACAACATTAAATGCGGAAACGATGAAACAGTTTTCGATTAATGATGTAAATATAGCGAGCATTATCGAGTTCACAGCAAATGGTTGGCCGGATAAAAAGTTCTTAAAGGATGATTTATTGAAATTCTGGTATTTTAGGGATAAATTATCGACTTATAATTCATGTTTATTTTATAATAATAAATTTGTAGTTCCAAGGGAATTAAGGGAAATAATATTGAATTTTTTACATCAATCACATTTAGGCATTGTAAAATCGAAAAGTCTTGCTCGAAATTATTTTTTTTGGCTCGGAATGAACAATGATATAGAAGTAACTGTGAAACAGTGTGCTCGATGCATGGAATGTTTACCTACTCCATGTAAAGTTGAGTTGGCACCTTGGCCAATAAATGGTTTAATCTGGAGTAGATTGCATATTGACTTCATGGGACCGTTGGGAGGTCATAATTTTTTAATTATTGTTGATGCAACTACAAAATGGATAGACTGTCATATTGTAAATAAGGTAGATTCGTTTTGTACAATAAAAGTTTTGAAAAGATTATTTTCTATGTTCGGAATCCCGGAACAAATTGTAAGTGACAATGGTACAGCTTTCACATCGTCAGTTTTTAAGGAATTTTGTCATAATTATAATATAGAATCATTGACTTCAGCTGTACAGCATCCTGCTTCTAACGGTTTAGCTGAAAATGGGGTTAAAACAGTGAAGAATTTTAAAAAAAAAATTATGGTAAATAATAAATTTCCTACTGATTTTGAAGATAAACTTTTGACATTTTTAGTTGATATTAGAAATACGCCTTCAATGTCTACGGGCATTGAGCCTAGTACATTAATGTTGGGTAGGAAGATTAGATCAATTTTTAATACGATTATTCCAATAGTGGATAATGTTGAGAGTCAAGGTTTTAAAGGAATTGACAACACGGTTAAAAACAAAATGTTATTGAGCCAGCATAAACAGAAAAAGTATTATAGAGGAAGAAAATTTAAAAAGTACTTTGAGGTTGGTTCTAAAGTTTTAACCAGGGATTTAAGAAGTAATGATAATAAATGGATTTTAGGAAAAATTTTTAAAAGATTGGGGAATAGGATTTATTTAGTTAAAATTATGTCTACGGGACAAATTTGGAAACGCCACCATGATCAGATTTCAGAGAGGAAGGTTAGGTGGGGGGAGTGTGATAGGTCTGATGATTTGCTGGACCTGGGTCCACTCTCGGATGTGGACATGACCAAATTTCCTAATTCCTCTAATTTTTGCAGGTCACCTACACCATGGGAGGGGAGGTTACGCCCTCGAGGTCAACGCCCACGCTACACGTGAAGAACAAGAATAATTACATATACTATGGAATGGAAATATTTAGATATTTTGTTTTGTATAAATTTGTGAATAAAGAAATGTATGTAATTAGGTTTTAAGTGTGGGGGTGTGACGTATGTGTATGAGGGTGACGGCATGAGAGCGAGATAGCGAGTATGGGAAGTATAAAAGGGATGTACCGCTATTGAGCGCTCTCTCCATATTAATCTGGCAACCAATAAACATTGTAACATTAACAGATGTTATTACTACCCAATCCACAGACACCACACTCTTCGACCGGACTTTCTCGACCCATCACCTTGCACAGCAATGGGAAGGATGGATTCGTTATTAGGCTGTCACCGAAAACACTAGAAACATAATTCCCTGAGACGTCATTGATCCTGAGGGAAATTATTATGGATTCGTCCGTCTGTCACTCGTGGACACACTGCCCTCAGATTTCTACCCACCTCTTAAATATTTTTTCTTCCTATAACCTCCTTTCCTTCATTTCCTTAAAATACCCACCACACATCCACAGATATCAATGATCCTGAGGGAAATTATTTTCCTGAGTGCCTTCTATGTGGTGTTAACACGTCTGCTTGTTTAGGAATAAATACCTCCCAAAACACGTAATCCCATTATACTTTCATAAGACCAAAAACGTCCCGAGCGACCTTACAATTTAAAAGCTATACATCTCTCTTCCTCTCACGCAAACATATGTTTTTTTTAACCAGAAAGAGAACGAAATAATGCTTCTTATTGTCTTTGAAATATGAAAGCTATCTTGCATAGATATTTTACAATCTCGATCCAAAGTGACAGTTTCAGAATTTACGCGCGGGACCGAGGCTTCCGGATTGTGAGGTGCGATTTTTTTTTTTACATGAATACCGCACAAGAGTCCCAACTGCTCCCGTCTGGAGCCAGTTGGACTATGGCATCCCCAATTGGGGTATGTTGTGAGACCGAAGGTAATGACGAAGGGAAGGAGATGGGGAAGTACCTGGCTATTCAGATCTGATCACCAAACGCGGCTAACGCCAATTCAAGCAGCGTTTCAATTCTGAATGGTGGTCTTACACCAGGGCGATACTGAGAGTATCTTCCACTCTGGAACGTGCCGCAAATATACTATATATTATTTTAAATGAATAAATTGTGGAATAACACAAATTAATCAAAGAAAATTTATTTGCATGCCGGGATTCGATCCCGCGACCTTTGGAGTGCTAGTCAAGAGCCTTACCGCTGGACTACGCCGGCCGTCAAAATAGACGAATATATTGAACCAAGCAAACGGGTTAATGTTAAAAATTTGAGGTAAATGGACCCTTTTTCTTATTGGGTATATGCAGGGCTGGGCAGTATTTTAAATACTTGTATTTGAAATACGTATTTGAAATACAAATACGTATTTTGTATTTGTATTTCAATTACTTCCTAACAATGTATTTTGTAATTGGTATTTCAATTACCTGCTGCTGAGGTATTTTGTAATTCGTATTTCAAATACTTATGGCTTCAAAATACATTTTCAAATACATTAAGCGATCTTAAAAATGACAATGAAAAATAATATAACGTAGATAATATATAATACGTAGAGTAAAAAAGCTAGAATCCTATACTATTGTCCTATTATCCTGTGCTATAGCACTCTTACTAATGACTATTTGTAGTTTTCTTATCATTGCTTTGTATTGTACATTTTTGTATAATAGTATTAGATCAAGCACTATAGGAATAATTTGACTGAACACTAGATTATTTTTAAGTTAATTACTGTGGAGCGCACTTGAAGTTAAATAACACAAAACTGCGCTATACAAATGTCATCTATGTATATAAAAATGAATTCTTGTTTCCCTTGGTCATTATTATTTATCTTGGTATTTTATTAATTTTTTTAAAGTTTTCTTATACTTTGTAGAAGGTTCTTACGGAAAGAAAATTAAGCAGAAAATTGGATAATTTCAGAAAACTTGATGACTATTTTAACTTCGCACGTTTGACAGTTGGCGCGTTTTATGAAATTGAATTTAGCAGGCCGCTGTTTTTTTTGTAACAAAAGAATTGTCTATGGTTTTTTTATTATAGATATTTTAAATAGGTACCTATGTTAGGTACCAGATTTGATTGCTTGTTCTTAAAATATACAAAAATGAATATTTGTAATATGTGGAAATGAAAATTTTAATAAAAAATTGTAATAGCTGGCACGCGAGTTGTTTGAAAACTGAATGTACTGGGACTGAATATGTGGAACGCGGAAGGGGTTTGGCGGGGAGTGGGAGAGGGGAAAGGGTAGGCGGGGAAGGTGGCAGGAGAACGCGGAAGGGGAATGGGATGTGGGAGGGGAACGGGGACGCGCGGGAAAGGACATGCAGGGATAAACAATTTATTTCTTTGTATGTGGCATTGCAACGCATGCCGGGAACCAGCTAATGTTATTATAATAATTATTATTATTATCTAACACCTAACCACAAAACTTTACAAGTGGAGCGGAGACGAGATGTGTCTTCTGAGCAATATGATTGGTCAATTTTTGCACGTCTCTGTTTCACTCTGCTCTGCTTTGCTTCTATGGAAACGCACCCTTAGGTAAGGGCACTTACGACAATTTATTGCAACCAAAGGTTCTACCAAAACCAAATGTATTTTGTATTTTGTATTTTGTATTTTGTATTTGAAATTAAAAAAATGCTAAAATACTGTATTTTGTATTTTGTATTTTAAATACACGACTTGAAAGTATTTTGTATTTGGTATTTTAAATACATGAGTAAAAGTATTTTGTAATTTGTATTTCAATTACAGCAAAGCATGTATTTTGCCCAGCCCTGGGTATATGTGTTTGTTTATGATATACTCATGTGTGTTTACATGTATATTACTATCATACGAAAGAGCTTAAGCTTCTGTTTGTGTTTTGTATTTCCTGACTTTGTAGCAGAACGACGCTTAAATACAAAGCTCAAAGCCCCTTCCTTCCTTTGCTTAATATATAATTTACACGTCCTGTGACCTTTCTAAGGTTCTACCGGACCTGACGCTTAATTATGTACACTAAGAAAGAGCCCGAACATGCATTTCCCAAACGTTGCGTGATCTAATCTAGGAAAAACTACCAGCACTAATGGAAAATACATTGAAAATGAATGAACTTTAGCTTTATTCTCATTAACGGCTTAAACATAGATAACTAATTCAATGTTAAGAAAGGGCACACCAGGAGAGACATACTTAATAATTGATAACGTGCCTAGAGCCTGTTAAATAAGAGTAGAAAATATAAAAAATGGAACTTCAAAATTTGTAGGCTGGCATCACTAATTAACCTGTCAAATATGCTTTTAAAGTGCAATGATACTGAAACTACAGAACACTGTTTACACATTTAAAAATGCATTTTTTGTTCTTAAAAAAAAATTAAATCGAAGAAGCACTGTTGTTAAGTTATCTACTTAATTATATACATTTGATTAAATTGTGTTTTACAAAGTGATTGGCTTTCATTTAATTTAACTTAAAATTTGAATTTAACGGCAGATAGAGAGGAAGAATCATTAATGGTGAGTTTAGTTACAAAACTTTTAGATCTGAATGAGTTAAATATGTATATTCCGACCTAAAATTAGAGACATGATCTAAAGCTCGGACAACGCTAGTAGGTGCTTAAGGTAATATTAAATAAATGTGAGCAATTTCTAAAGTGTGCTTTATATTTTACTATAATATCGTCATTCTTTATTATGATAACACAAAATTGCAAACATATAATAATAATATACCTTACGCAATTCTAACTTTGAGATCAGTGGAATGAAAAATTATTGTTTTCACTTTTATGCCTTTTTAATTTTTAATAAAAATGTAGGTTACACAGCTTTAGATTACCACCATGATTATATTTTTAGTATTGCCATTTGAACTATTCCATTTATATTTGTACTAGCAGACCCGGCCATACGTTGCTGTAGCTAACGAAACACAACGCCATTACCCAACCTTCATAAAATCCTCATCACCCGCTTGCCAGCTGCCCGCTGCCCGCTGCCTGAATTGAATTTTTGAATTTCTTAATTTTTATCTACTATAATAAGCATGTTTTATACATATAAACCTTCCTCTTGAATCACTCTATCTATTGGTGAAAACCGCATGAAAATCCGTTGCGTAGTTTAAAAGATCTACGCGCACATACATTTTGAGCGACTTCATTTTATACTATGTAATGATGACAAATGATTCCTACTGTATTTACATTTTCTTATCTCCATGTGTAATCGTATATTACGTATGCAATCTTTTTATGGAAATTTCAATAAAAACAACATGTAAATACAATACGTATGTGCATGTATGTGTACATGTATGCATATATTTTTATCTTTTCATATACATACATATCTTTGTTGACACGTATCTTTCTAATAAATATAATATGTTATTTACCCGCCTCTGTCTAGTGAGGTGGGTAAAACAAAACTATGTACATAAATGAAAATAAAATAAACGCACGGGTTGCCGGCACTGAAATTGAAATTGAACAACGGTGGCGCCCTCCTATGTTTTCTTCTCATATTTGACAGACTGTACCTGTAGACAAAGCATAAATCGAATAAAATCAATGCTTACGGTTACGAGGAACAATACAAATTTTAACTCTCCAGCCGCAGAATATCACCTTGTACCGGATACATAGAGATGGGTGGATTCACACGTACATCACTCCTGGACACACTGACCTCAAGATTCCTACCCACACCTCATACTCTTTTCCTTCCCAGAAAGACCTTTCCTAAAAAGACCCTCCCCATAGCATCTCCAAAGATGACATAGCCCCTGAGGGAAATTATTTTCCTCAGGGCATCCTATCATAAGCATTGCTTTTTTTACATAAGGATTAAAGAACATATGAAATCTTTAAACAATAACAGTTTCTCGGAGTTTGCCAACCATTTGGCGGAAACCAGTCACACCTTTAACTTCAATAGTGGAATAGAATTAATGCATTGTAATGTCAATGGCATTCAGTTGGATAAACTAGAAATTTTAGAAATCCGAAAGAGTGTTAATGCGGATTTGAATATTATTAATAATCAAAAATTGTTCTGAAATGACCCAATATTAAACCTGTTCCCTTTGTAAATTGTCCCCCATTGCTCCTCTCTCCTCTACCCACTCTCATATTTCCATTGATACCATTGTCTATGTCCATTCTTTTTCAATTGACACCATTGTCTATGTCTATTATTTATAACTAGTATCAACATAATTAGTATGACATATTTAACATAAACTTTTCGAATTTTGTTGATCTTGTAAAAAACTTAGGTATTCCAAAACTATTCCTAAACATGTCTGTATTTTTGTAAACCTATGAAATTGCTGTATTTTTGTAATTTTATGATTCACGTGCTTTTTTATTTAATTTTATTTTTATTGTTTCTTTATCTTTTATACCTAAACATATCTGTTTTTCTGTAAACCTATGAAATCGCTGTATTTTTGTATTTTTATGACCTGTGTGCTTTTTTATCTAATTTTATTTTTATTTTTTCACTACCAAACATGTAAAAGCCCTTTGGGCATTAAATAAATAAATAAAATAAAATAAAAAAAATAAAAACTCTGAAGAAGTGAGCGTTGCTCACGAAACATGTTGGTTTTTATAAACAATAAAAGTGGTAATAACTAAGTATTTTATTAATTTGAATTAAAATGGTCCCACAAAATAAGTTTGCTATGTTAGAAGAAGCAATACACTTTTATTGAAAAAAAAAAGTTTTCAGGGTAGTTTTTGGTATTTTGGCCTAAAATCCAAAATTTTGATATTTTGGATTTGATTTCTCTTAAAGTTTGCATAACATTCTACATACAAGCAAATAGTGTTATGTTTTGTGGTAAAACCGTTTGCCGGGAAATAAATTTTAGACACCGCCTCAAACGCAAATCGTCTAACAACTAACTGAGCGTCTTCCCAAGCGGACTATCGACCACGTTAGTTCAGACGTTCAGATTTATGTTGGTAATATTTATAAAGTTTTTTTTCAGAGATGTTTTTAAGTTTCATGCCAATAAAAAGTAGCTTCTGGCGTAACTGTTATATCTGCCTTCCATACCTCGTCACTTTGTGTTCAAATTTCCGCCAACTTTTTTTTTCAAGTTAACCCTGAATAGAGTTATTATTTTGTTCACGTGAACAATGCAATCCATTAGCCGTTTTGTAGTTAATTAAACCGAATAGCTTTAGTCGAAGTGAAAAATATGTTGCTTGCAAAATGTGACGTTTTTCATGTCACATCAGATTAGAAAAGTAATTTATTAGTGAAAAGCCTGCAGGTAGGGACCAATTTTATGTTCTATGTTCAAGACATTTCATAAAATTTATCCAATTTTTCATGATACTTAATTTATGTCAATTGTACCCACACGATTTTTCATAATATTAATATGTATGTGTCTTAATTCTTTATATTCGTACGACAACGCTTAGGCGAAATAGTTGTCTGAAAATTTCGAAAACTCGTTTTCGAATTCTGTGAATTTTAAGATACTTGTTGTGAAAACTTTCCTAAATACGCATGTTTTAATCGATTACCGATATTATCTGGGTTTTAGAACTCATAAGAAATTATATCCATCGCGCGATTAGATATCTGATAAGTAGTGATAAGGAAACAACAACAAAAAGAGTAACAACAATGTAAAGTAACGAGATGTGAGCAAAAATGAAGGAGAAAATCTATGTTTACCATTATCAACTTTATACAAGACAGAGAAAAAAGCCATTGGTGGCCCTGGATTGGCCTATTAATCATTCATTACACAGTATAAAATAAAGTCACTCAAAATGTATGTGCGCATAGATCTTTTAAACTACGCAACGGATTTTCATGCGGTTTTCACCAATAGATAGAGTGATTCACGAGGAAGGTTTATATGTACAATAAATGCTTATTATAGTAGAGAAAAGCCGAGAAATTCAAATATTCAATTCGGCAGCGGGCAGCAGGCAAGCGGCTGGTGTGGATTTTATAAAGGTTCGGTAATGGCGTTGTATTTCGTTAGCCACAGCAACGTGTGGCCGGGTCTGCCAGTTGATTAATAATTTATTAAAACTTCCTCTACTAATACAAAAACTTTAAACGCGGTTTCTCAAAACGATGTTTTAAAAATTGTCATATGCGATATATCTCTATGAACTGTTGGCCAATTGAACTCAGATTGGTTGCATACCTTCAGTAAACTGCCTAGCGATTCCGTATTTTTTGTGAGATCGTTATTGGATAATGGACGTAATCTCCTGTCAGATTTGTGTGATTTTTATGGCTGTTATTTGCGTTTGCTATGTACAACGTACATTAAATGAGTAAATAATTATACGTACTTGCAGAAATTCGTGTTTAAATCGATCTAAACTAAAATATGTGACGTAAAAATCACACAAATCTGACAGAAGATAACGTCCGTTATCTTCTGTCTGTCCGCCCGGCGGCGTATTTCCAAAACCTATACCGATTCAGTCGCGGTAGCGACAATTTACATTTTAAACATACATTACATTGGTTATTTTTTATCACATTGCAAAAAAAAATTGTTCTAAAATTTAGATAAATTACTTTTTCTGATGTGTACATTAGAAATTAAAAATTTTATTTCAAAATATTTCAATTTTAATATTATTCCCATATATTGTAAATATACCTCTATATTGATAATTTTTTATCACTTTACAAAAACAAAAATTGTTCTAAAATCTAGATAAAATAATCTTTCCAATGTGTATATTAGAAATTAATAATTTTATTTCTAAATATTTAAATTTTGATATTGAAAACGTAAAGCGACTGAACCGGTATAGGTTTTGGAAATACGCACCCCGGCGGCCGTCAAAGAGGCCATTAGTGTATCAATGATATATTATTCTTCTACCATTTTGTTGCTTGGTTTTAAAGATATAATATTAATATAAAAGACATAATATTAATGATTGGGCATAGCGTTTGGGTCCCACCCGAGCGTCTCGTGTTCGATTCCTCGACTGGCTAAGTCCTCCATCACAACACAAGCAACATTTTCGGTTTTCTGTGGTGGTAGTAGGAGATTTTCAAACATTGTTGGGTTATTCGTAACCCTGGAATGTTTGTCTTTCTTTTTTAAAGTAAAAAAAAAAAAAAATATCATCAATTAATTACAAAGCTTTAAAGACATAATGAAAACAACAATTAATTACATCACATGTTACATCAAGTAAAGTTTTTCATTTAAAAGATACATTGAATGAATTCGCTTAATACCTTTTTTAGGTCAAAGCCCGAGTTAAAAGGGCGGAAAAAACGCATGTAAACCGCAGTTTATTCTTTTTTTTATTTTTAGAACAAATAATAAAAAAATAACAACAAAGAATAATAATAATAATATCCAGGGATCAGTAGGATTTATAGGTTCAATTAGAAATGCCACAGAGCCGAACCCTCTGATATGAAAATATCTGGAGTCGGTGAATTATGTTCCCATTTGGTCTCTAGTAGGTTGACATGTTGTTCTTGTATTATTTTGTATTTATAATACTTATATAGTGCAATTGCATAGCGTGGATTCACTAGATGATCATTTGGGGAAGTGTATGAAAGGGTTTAGTTTTTCCTTCTTCTTTTTTTCTTTTTTTTTTTTTGGGGGGGAAAATTTAACCCGGACATTTAAATTATAATTTAACAAAACCTTTTTTTTTACATATGTATTTAAAGCAAATAATAGAATAAGTTATGTAACATAAAGAAGGAGAAGAGATAAAGAAGAAGAGAAAAAAAGAAAAAGTAAGAAAAAAAAGGTTATGTAATATTATAGTCGAGTGTATAATACAAAGTATGTTTACAATATTTTAAAAGAAAACTCTTATGGTTTTAGTTATCTTAAGTTTTTAATTCTAAAAATAATCCCCAAAACAGTGTTATAGATAATAATAAACCTCCTTAAACAAATTAGGCCATTTCAAGGCCCGATATTCTCACTTGATTCTCAATCGAATTTGTCTATTATCAAGATGTTTTCACTATTTGAGAAGGTAAACAAAAAAACTATATTTAACCATTAATTGCCTAATCAAATTGATATTTTTCAACTAAGTTATTTAATAAAAATTGTTTTAAGGAGGGACGACTGTCTTCTTGGGCGTTACAGTATAATGAAAAGAAGAGATAAATAACTACAAATGTCAAGACGTCAAATACCTACCTGACCACAGACTTTAACATTAAACCGACATTAATTGTGAGTTTCTTTTATCATAACAATGGTTTAAAAGAATGTGAGATAAAATAGAGAGTTAAAATCTGTTTTTTTCGTACGGTAAGCAGCGCTATTATGCATATTTCGAACATATTAAATATATCACTTCTTCTAACACAGCAAACTTATTTTGTGGCACCTTTTAAATTCAAATTAATAAAATACTTAGTTTTTACCACTTTTATTGTTTACAAAACCAACATGTTTCGTGAGCAACGCTCATTTCTTCAGGGTTTTTTATGGATACTTATATTTACTGTTTTATTTTTAGTGATACAGTATCAATAAAAGCCCTGAAAGTGAATATATACGTGAAATCCTATTTAGATGCTATTTTGATTAATCTTTACGACGAATCGGCTTACGGTATGAACATCAAAAAATATGCTACGGATAAATCGAAGCTTTTACTAGCTTTTCTATGTATTGGAATCACAATAAAATTATTATTTACGTAACAAAAAATATAAGCGTAAACCACCAAAAAAATGTTTTTTCATGATTTAACTATGAAGCAATACAAGAAACATTTTTTTTAAAATACCCCTTTATGGCTAAGACTATTTTTGAGGTTTTCCATGTTCTAACTTTTTTCGTTCTTATAAAATTATGCACCCAATAAATAAAAACCACTTTTCGCTTACTAGCCTCGTGCAAAAAGACGCTCGATTTTAAAATTTTGGAGGGATGAGATTCGAAATATTTCTAGCGTTTATATTCCTCTGAAAGAGTGAGCGTTGCTCACGAAACACGTTGGTTTTGTAAACAATAAAAGTGGTAAAAACTAAGTATTTTATTAATTTGTATTAAATATATATCACACTGGAAATAGCATTATGATTAACGGTGTTTTTTGTAAATCTCAACCCGAAGGTGGTCGTTTCTATTGTTGCTTCCCACTTCCACCACTCTTTTATTTGATGTAGTTACCAAAAACCGCAAGAAAATTCTAAATTCTCTTATCACGTAAATTCTCCCGTTTAATATAAATTGTGTTCGTCGGCATCAAAAGATCTAGGGACAACACATCACTGGAACAGGTGGTACACGCTCTTCAGTGTTACCATTAATCTGAATAATCAAATTTGTAAAAGGTAGGTACCATAAATAAAACGGTGATGGTAATTTCACTTACAAAGTGAATGATAATAAGTAGGTACCCACAATTAAAGTTAGTAACCCATTAAACAGTGACTCATACGCCTACAATTTTTATTAAAGTAAAACTATTTTCAAATATAAAATAAAAACTTTCATAGCAGAAAAGAACAAGAACATTTGCAGATATGTCAGGATTGCCGAGTTTACATGCACGAAAGTGATTTGATATCCCTTTATAGATTGGTCGTGAAACATCCAGAACAGCTGAGTTTATAAACTCTATTTGTCCCAGAGAAAACTTGGTTTTTACAGGTCTCAGTAGGTTCTGTCGTGGTTTCGAAGACGAACTTGGTGCTTTATTTTCTCAATATCCTGGAAATTTTGTCCGTCACATTGTGAAAATAAGGAAAGAAAGCACATTACTTTGACTCTTATGTTTTGCCTTATCTGTCTTGCGGGGTAATCGGTTCGCTATAAGGCATCAGTTAGCTTTATAAGCTCCGATCCGATTTATGATTCTTCACGCATTCTGGTCGCTTAGATTGACACCAACGTATGGATAAGTCCTCATTTTTGCGCTGTGTGGCGTTCGGCGTATACGTGCCGATTTTGTTTTTAATATAAGGTGTGCCCTAGGCTACCATCTTCTTTTTTCATCACCTCGACATCATTTTTATGATTGTGTATGTAATATTTTTGATGCCTGCTTCCCTAGAAAACCTCACAGAAGAGGTGATCGTCCGTATCCGAAGACGTTCTGTCGAGATACCATCGCGAGCATTAGGATGAAACACGCTCTCCATAAAAAATGGAAGGCTACTGGCTGTCGGAGTGACTATTATTTGTCCAGTGTAGATGGAGCCGTGGTTAGGGACAATATTCGCATTGCTTTTCAATCATATGTAAATTTCATTGAACACGATATTATCAAGTATGATCCTAACATGTTTTGGGACTGCGTCAAATCGCTAAGAAAAGTTTTTTTTTACATTAACTCCACACATAGTCCAGTAAAGGAAGGAGTTGTAGAGTGCGTGAGCAGGAACCTAAGCGATTTTTTCAGAACTTGTTTAGGGTGCTTAGGGTGTGAACATACTAAAAGTCCTGACGTCTAGGTGGTGAGCTAGGGGGGGGAGAGGGGGGGGGGAAGGTCCCGATTTTCGCGTTTCCGTTTATATCTCAAAAACGGTGCGTCGCAGAGGAAAACTTTTTTAGAATAAGTAAAAGCTCATAAAATTATCTACAACTTTTATTCTATACGTAATTTTGGAAATCCCAACCGTTTTTGAGTTATACGCTCCACAAATGTCAATATTTTTGAAAAAAATCATTTTACCTCACATTTTTCATCAAACATTCCTTCATATTGTCTAAAATATTCATCCAAGAAAGAAATTTATTTGAAAAAAGTTGTGAATAATTTAATTACCTTTTAGAATATATATACATATGTAAATAAACCTCCAACCAGTAAATATTTACAGCAATTTTAAGTTTTTTCGTAAAATGTCATTTTCAGAAAGAGCTGTTTTTTCTTACCAAATTATTAAGACGGGTTTTTTGTTCATGGGAAATTCCTTATTAATTTTTGCACGCAAGAAAGCAGGTAAGTTGTTCTCGAACAGATGATTAGTGGAATTCATTTTATAATCATCATTATTGTGATGGGTGATTAGGTTAGTCGTCGGAGATGCTACAATAACGTGCTACGATGCTGTTCGAGTTGGTGAAAAGGTAATGAATGCGATAGTGGGCTTGACATTCTCAGACATCAAGTTGTCCCGCAAAGTTCGGGCATTCCCAATGTCTTCTGTCAGCTCGTCGATAAAAATTCACGATGAAAAGGTTGCAGTTGACCCAACATTGCTGTTTCAGCGGATGTGTATAAGCAAACGATCAGATGAGGATTTGATGAAATTCTTTGAGTATGAGTTGGCCCCATTTCCCTTGGCACTGTTCAATGAAAGTGGGATGCGAAAGACAACTAAATTTGTTCTGTATAGCTTATTCGAGCCTACCAAAAAACTGTTCTACTGTCTCAGATGAACATAGGTGTGGACGGAGGATTTCTACTACACAGAGTAATTTGACAAAAAGATGTCTCCGTTGCCGCAATTTGTGATCGTTATATCACCTATGTCTATCACCACTATCCTGGAATGACTCGCACTGTGGTATTTGATGGGATTTGAACACATCATATTTTTACATTCATTTACCGGATGCAATACAACGTCTGCAACTTTCAGGAGAAGCAAGGTGGGCTTTTCAAAATTGTATTTGGAGTCAAAAATGATCAAGCAAGCGGCAATGATCTTTTACAACCCCTCCTCCACTCACGACGAGGTTGAAGAGGCTGGAAATAAATGCTTCCTGAAATGGTATGCGGTGCCAAAAAGACAGACCTCCCTTAACCAGTACCGCTTCCAGTCGTTCACAAGGTCCGTGACAAATATGAAGCCTGACATCAGCTCCCTCCCTCCAATAGAGAGTGAAGCTAAACAGCATTCCCGGCGGACATACCACCAAGTTCAGCAGTGGCTCGGAATTGAGCTGCCCCCTGAAGAATGGGAGTGGAAACACGAAGGAGACATCCTGGTGCCAATTACAACAGAAGATCCTCCAACACCGGAGGTCCTTCTGAAAATGATGTTTTGCCGCTGCACCAAGGATGGTGGAATTGGCAAATGTGGATGCCGAAAAGCAATGCTGACCTTTTCTGCAGCGTGCCTTCACTGCCAAGGGAGATGCTTCAATAGCGTGCCTGTTGCCGAGGACGACGATGAAAACGACGTAGAGCCCTTTCAGCAAGAACCATCCACCTCTGAGAATGACGATGCCATGGATGAACAACGCTTGCCAGGACCCTCACGTCCAAAGAGGATATGATAACGTGAATCCATATAAAGTTGAGAGTGTAACATGATGTTATTGAGAACAGTGCCAAGGGAAATGGGGCCAACTCATACTCAAAGAATTTCATCAAATCCTCATCTGATCGTTTGCTTATACACATCCGCTGAAACAGCAATGTTGGGTCAACTGCAACCTTTTCATCGTGAATTTTTATCGACGAGCTGACAGAAGACATTGGGAATGCCCGAACTTTGCGGGACAACTTGATGTCTGAGAATGTCAAGCCCACTATCGCATTCATTACCTTTTCACCAACTCGAACAGCATCGTAGCACGTTATTGTAGCATCTCCGACGACTAACCTAATCACCCATCACAATAATGATGATTATAAAATGAATTCCACTAATCATCTGTTCGAGAACAACTTACCTGCTTTCTTGCGTGCAAAAATTAATAAGGAATTTCCCATGAACAAAAAACCCGTCTTAATAATTTGGTAAGAAAAAACAGCTCTTTCTGAAAATGACATTTTACGAAAAAACTTAAAATTGCTGTAAATATTTACTGGTTGGAGGTTTATTTACATATGTATATATATTCTAAAAGGTAATTAAATTGTTTACAACTTTTTTTAAATAAATTTCTTTCTTGGATGAATATTTTAGACGATATGAAGGAATGTTTGATGAAAAATGTGAGGTAAAATGATGTTTTTCGAAAATATTAACATTTGTGGAGCGTATAACTCAAAAACGGTTGGGATTTCCAAAATTACGTATAGAATAAAAGTTGTAGATAATTTTATGAGCTTTTACTTATTCTAAAAGAGTTTTCCTCTGCGACGCACCGTTTTTGAGATATAAACGGAAACCCGAAAATCGGGACCTTCCCCCCCCCCCCCTCTCCCCCCTAGCTCACCACCTAGACGTCAGGACTTTTAGTATGTTCACACCCTAAGCACCCTAAACAAGCCCTGAAAGAATCGCTTAGGTTCCTGCTCACGCACTCTAAACCTCCTTTTGGACCATTCGTTTACTGAACTAACAGGAGGCCCTGAGGAAAATAATTCCCCTCGGGGCTTATATCATTCTTGAAGATGCTGCGTGGAGGGTCTTTTAGAGGAGAGAAATGAGTGAGTGTTGTAGGAGGGAGGAAACACAGAGGCTGGAAAATCGTTCCACAGCCGAGCAGTGGAACTATTTGCCGGCGATGGTGGTATACAAGACACCATGACGCATCGTGGTCGGGAAGTTCGAGGAGTGGATGAAAACTCGTTTGCATAATCCATGTTTAGTGGTCTCCATTACTAAATACCAAAATTGCTGCCAAATTGAATGTAAAGGGAGCCCAGAATACAGATATTGATCAAATTGGTGAATCAGAACAGAAACTGCTACTAGAAAAATGAGAAATACTCATTCACTTGTTTCACTCCCTTAGCAAGCATAGAAGTCGCGCCAGGGCTCAAAGCAAGGCTCGAAATGTTCATTACAACTTTTTTTGATTGTTTCATTTTACCTTTTTTGTCTCGGTTGAGGCTTTCGAATTTTTGTTTGTGTCTTGCATCTGTTGACTGCTTACATCTTTGTGCTTGTTGGTAAGTGATTATGTCAACTTTCTGCCAATTTTCTTTGATAATGGTTGCACTAATGTGCAGATGTAGACCGACAAGATTAAGAGATATCCATCCATATTCCATCAAGTGCGTCGCGCACGTTGTAAATTCTTTCCCGTAGTAGCGCTGCCTCTGCTCTTCGAAATACCCTGTCGACTTTCCGGGAAGTGGTGTGTCTTTTGATTCGTATGTGTACTGGAACGATATATTCCTCCTTGCACCTCTTGAGGATAACCAGACTGTTCGTTAGATATAATTTGTGATTTTCACAGTCAAAAGTATGATTTATTTTTGGGTATTATACCGTGTTGCAGAACCTCACTTTTTAGTCAATGTTTCAGGCAGCATTACAGTGTACAGTGTACATCTTATCTGAGAAAATCTTATTTCTATTTACTCGTGGAGAGAAGCTAGGCAACGTCAAAATATGGGTTTTTTGAACGATGGTATTCACTTTGAATCTTTCATAATTTATATATAGATCTACCAGTACGGTAACTATTAAAGTAATTCATCCTAACGACAATTTTCAGTTCCTCGACTGACTAAATCGATTGTTTAAGCAACACCTTACAATGTAAGCAACGCTTACAATACCAACGCTTAATAAAATATTTGAAATGTTATTGTCAGGCTATTTGTAATCCGCGAAGCATTATATATATTTTTAATTCCATTCGAAACAGAGTCTACACTGAAAAAATATGTTTGTTTTACATGCAATCAAGAGATAAACAATATTTTATGCAAAACGATAAATTTTATTCGAAATTTGAAATGTGCATGCGGGTTGCTTGCGTTCACTGATCATATTATTAAAAATAGGACAGCATTTAAAAACTTCAACAAATAATATTTTTTTATAAAGTAATTGTGTATAAGTTATGATTATTAATATTGTAATATATTTATTTTACTTTTAAAATAAAATTCGATTTGAACTTTGTATTTTAATTTGCAATAAGTATTGCAAAGTTTAACATTTATTAAGTTTTCCAACTACTGAAATCACGAAAGCTGGTTATTAAAAAAACGACTAACAAACGGAACGCTGAATGCAACGAGTTAAGCTTTTCAAAGGCAATAAGAAACATGGAGACAAAGTCAAACAAAACTGTAAATGATAAGAACCGGGCAAGTTGATATCATGGGCATCAGAAATTTAAATAACCGTTTTTTTTACATTGTTTGAACAGGCGATTTCATTTGGCGCCTTCGAAAATAATATACTAATAAAAGTACCTTAGGTACATAATACAACCTAACCAATGCGCATATTATTTCAGCATATTTGATGTGATTTCGTTAAAGTTACTGTACACGTAATATTTTTACATTAATCATCATTCCTGAAATATTTTCACTCTAGCTGATTCTCCAATATGCGACGCGAAAAAATTGAAAACGAAAAAGTTGTAAAGGTCTAGGTGCATTGTGGCACCGTTCATTCGGTGGGGGGATTATAATAGCTGCACCACAAAGAGTCCATTGCTGCTATGTGCAACAATCACCCCTGGCCCACCCACCTACGGAGCCTAGAGCGTAGAGCCTCCCAGCCAACCCCCTCCGGCCCTGACACTGTGCAGAGGCTCGGAGCGATCGATCAACCTCTCCTACTGGGTATCTTGCTCAAATTTCAGCTCAATCCATTGATGCAGCATATCTCCAAAAGCATATCCTTATTGTATGCGATGTTACTCATAAAAGGGTTGCGGTTGTGGGCGTCGCGTCACTGATGATGAAGCACACAATGCAATCAGTTCTTTGTGTTTGGTTCAAAGTGACTGAAAAGCCAAAATCAATTTGTTTCAAGAAGTCAGTTTATCGCAGCAATGACCTCGTAGCATTTGTTGTATAAGGGGAATGGTTGCGCAGCCCCTCATACAAAACTTAATTTTGGGATTGTACCCAACCACACTGAAAAATTTATTTTTTAAATCAAGTTACAGCAATACGGATATGTACTACTTTATTAATTTATATTTTTTAAGCCATTAAAAGGTTTAATTTTTCTAGATTTTAGAAGCCACTTAAGCAATAATGTGCGTGTTACTGATGTGAATACTGATGATGAATTATTTATTACTAGCTGACCCGGCGAACTTCGTACCGCCTCAGAATCAATAACTGTTGTGTTAACTTATTAGCTGAATTAATTTCATTTTTTAAAGTTAAAATGAATACTCAAAATGAATTAAGAAATGTAATTCACGTGGCAGCAAGGCATTTTCTTTATTAAAGCGAATCGAAATGATTCACGTGGCATTATTGTACTACTTTCTGTTAAACTATTTACTGGATGGGTTGCACTTGGGTCGATTCCCTTCATTGAACTACCTCGTGATATACGACATTTTTCGTTTTGTCATTACTCATTACCGATAATCAGCAATTGCTTGGAGAAATCTTCGGCAGATGGATTGTTTAGCTATGCAACTCGCATATGTATCGTCAGTTGAAGTTTCTTCACATAGCTCCGCAGAGTCGATGATTTGAGGAAATTTATTTCATCGGCAGCGGTCGATCTTGGAATGAATGGTAGTGTTTGGCGGAAATCGTCAGAAAGTAGTCCCCCCGACGTTGGCGATCACTCTTGAAAATGTCTCTCTCTAGCGCTGCCCGGAATAGCTCCTCCACACTTCTAATTTCTAATGCCGGTTAATATTAAGCGTTATTTATTTTTTTTAGTTTTTTTAAAGATATGTCATTTTCCACTCTATTATATAATTTTTACATAACTTCTACACCAAACTTAAAAGCTAGTTCTCGTGGGGTAGAAATGCTTCAAAATATGTTTTCACTATTTTGTTACGCATTATATTTTTTATTATTGTAACAACGTTATAATTTAAAAATAAAATAAAAAAATCATTTCAGATACCTGCAGTCTTTTCATGGCTCTTTATGTATTCTAAAAATGCATTTTGGTTCTGAAATCGTTACGGTTTTTTATGAGAACCGTTTAAAAAACTTCATTATCTTTTACAAAATTTCTTACTCTTCTTGAGTATCGTATTGGCGTATTTCAACGCACAACGAATCTCAATTTTTGTTCAGAGTTCAGGATACATATTTAAGATCCACTTTTCTGATAAAAGTGAATGAAACAATCTCATAATGTTAAGCGATCGCGCTTTCGGAGTATCATAGTGCCCAAGGCCGGAATAAACTCCCAGCTGGATTAAGGTGCATAAAAACTCAACAGAATTCAGAGTGAATCTGGAAAGTCGTCCCTAGAGAAAATTGTATCCATAGATAAATAATAAGATAAAAAGCCCTATTTTAGAGAACGACTATGAATACTCTGAATTCCTTTCTTGAGGATTGACGAATTCTGCAGAAAAATCAGTACAGGGTTTTATTTAAAAAAATAATTCATATTGGCTATAGAATAAATGAGAATACTAGAAAGGCCTTCCATATAGAAAGGAAACAAATGCCGTTACTGATTTAGCACCTTTTGGTTCTAACCTATTTAGCACTTGCTCTGTCTTTCTTACGCTTGCCTTACATCCCATGTATTTTTTTACAATAGCTCTACGCAGGAGGCCCTAAGGAAAGAAAATTCGGACGAGGATTCTGTGAGGGTATTTTAAGGGAAAGGAAGGAGAGTAAGTTCTGGAAAGAAAAAAGGTATAAGGGGTGGGTAGGTGTCTGGGGGCAATGTGTCCAAGAATGACCGAGGTATGAATCCATCACTCTCACTGCGGTGAATGGCGACGGGTCCAGAAAATCCGGTTGGAGAGGTCTAGCTTAGGTCTCCCTCAACCAATCTTTCCCGATCTGGACCGCCAATTATTAGATTGGTAAATGCATTCGTCGCGAACACCTAGGCATCCCATGAACCCTGGCGTCCCTGATAAATTACCAAACTACTGGGGTGACTTCTAGCAGGGGTGTTAGTTATCCAATAAATGGTTCCCGGGGCAGTGGTACCCACAACCGCCTCCAGAAAATGATGGTGAAACAGTTCTGCACATGGAGTGCAAAATGGACAGATTTTCGGATCACGAGACATGCCCACAGGACATTTCATGTGGTCTTCTTTATTCTAGGTCGATAGTGATATATTTTATAAACATTTAAATAAAATCGCGGTGATTGGCTTACTTTTTTAATAGGGGTAAGTTGGGGCAAGGAAGTTATCCACATTCCTTACTTATTATTTATTCTTCTTCTTTCGTATGGTGGGGGGTCAGAAGGGATATTTAGGTATGCGAGCCAGTCTAGGGCCTCAGGCGTCGCCCTGTGAATCTCATCAATCCCGGCGGAGGAATGAATGGCGCGGCCATTCGTTGACCACATGTTCGGTGATCTGCACCGCCCCGCTTGCACACACCACCGAAATGCAACATATGGGCACAACAGTTATGGGAGCACCTTATACTATTGAGGACGGACCAGAGTTTTCGAGGCAATGAGAACCGAGGTACTTGTACGAGATGGGCATTTTCCACGTTGGCCGATTTCCACTCAAGTATCCATCTATTTTCTGGGGTGAGAAGTGATCGGAGAATTTTCTTTCCTTTCGTACGGGTTTTCGGGATTTTAAGCGGTATGCCGGGTGAGAGACTACATCATCGTGCCAAGGTATTGCGCTTTTTTGCAGCGCCTTCTCGTATTCCCTCTCGCAATCTCTAGCCTGATGTTTGGCGGGGTTATGTTTGCAAGTACGGGGAGCCAACGGAGAGGAGTAGATTTTGACCGCTGATAATTCGCACTGTGACATTAAGCTGAACGTCGACCATGAAAGTGAGAGCGCTTGTAGCCCATACTGGAGCACAGTATTAAGCTATTGAAAAAACCAAGGAAATGAATGCCGTTCTGACCGTGTTGGCGTCACATCCCCTGTGTACCAGCTAACTTACTGACTACGTTAAGTTTTGTCCTGTTTTTTTTTTTGCCCACTGTTTCCATGTGTTGCTGGTAGATCAGGCTCCTGTCCAAAGTGGAGTTTCTCTAATTTAAAAAAATCAGTACATAGTTTTGCGATCCACAGTTTTGATTCATGATACTTGAAAAAACACGGAGCCTGGATTAAAATACAGAAAGATTAAGGCAGGTACATAAGATCTCTATCTGCCGTCACCTCTGAATTTTTTTTCGAATTGTTTATATTATTGTTATTTTTTTAGTTTTTGGTTTACATTCAACATTCAGCCAAGAATTTTTTAATTTAAGTTTTAAATTTAGTGAAAGAATTAGACATACATTAACATAAGCCAACGCGTAATGTATCCTAGTTCTGGAAGTAATTGTTGAAAGTTGAAAATTGTGGGGAGAGGAAGTGAGAAGAGGATGGCTATGAAGTACCTGGCTATTCAAACTTGTCACTAAATATAGCAATAGTCATTTCACGTTTTATTTCTAAGTACTGGTCTCTCACCAGGACAATACTGTGTTTAATTACTTCTCTCAAACCGTAGCTTTGTTTGAATCACTTGTTTGACGGTCATTTCGATTTCAGCAAGTTAATGAATAAAGTTATCTCATTGTCAGTCACTTCGGTTCATTTGCTCATTTGCAAAGTAGCTCTCTGTCTGATAGAGGTCTGATAAAAGCCTTTCCTGGTTTTTGGAACTGACCGTGTGTGTAACCAATGCCTCGGTAAACCCGTGACCGAATCCTGAAGCTTAACTGCTCTTTTATCAGCGGATATTACAAATAGTGTAGTGCATTTTACAATTGTTGTATATATAACACTATTAAATCCATTTGTCGGCAAAAAACTGTCTTCTAATTGTACAGCAAAGATCTTGTTATTAACTCTCTCAAGTTGTACCTCTTCTTACGTACATTCCCAGGATAGATATATAATATATTAATATATAATGTTAAAAATAACCCCTGACGCACGAGTTAAAAGGATCACAAGGAAATAATAAAACGTACACGTAAATGAAACTATATAAAATGACCGACAAATATTATTGCTTGGCCTTAGGGGGCAAACATTAATTACGTGAGCAGTTTTTCTTCCAATCTAGACCCGCCCCTCACCTCCCTAGACCCGCCCCCCCCCCCCCTCCCCTTGGTGAAATAAATTTGGGCCACTTCGTATATTCTTTTCGAGTAACGTGAGATTTTGCTGGACCCCTCCCCCCCTTTTGATCTCACCTTATTAATGTGTGCCTCCTTAGTACATCAACAGTAAGTAATACAAATACTACAGAAGTAATGATTTTGTAGGAACGAGACAACATGTTTGCCTAACTATCAAATTCTTGTCACCCGTTACACAAATCCTTCATCCGACCTTCACTTAATTTATTCTTCTTTGTTAATCACCTTTCCTCTAATGACTTTATTTAATTATTTACGTTTCTCCGGCAGAACGTATAAATTAGTGAATAATAAAATCTATGCCACTTGTGTTTAACGACGTGAAAATTCTTGTAGAATACAAGTTTGAATAAAATGTTTTATTGTTGTAAATGATCACTGTTTTGACAAGAGGCATTGAAAAACAAAAACCACCTCTTCCAATTTAGACGAACTGTTTTGGCCTTTTGTTTATAAAGATGGTGAAGTTGGTGAAGAAAATAGAATTTATCATTTTATGTACTTTCTTTCGAACTTACTTCAAAAGATGTTGCGATGACTTAATAATTTTCTTTAAATGGATTCTCTCAATAACCTGGTGAAAATTCAACTGCGGAATCGGAAGGTTGCTTCAAATGGCTTTAACCGGTGACCTGATGTGAAGACCCACATATTTCCCTACCCTTCTCTATCAATTATCTTTCGTTCCCCACTCCCTTCAGCATCACAACACACACCCCAAATGGGGATGCTATAGGACTGGCTAAGGACAGCGGGGAACTTAAATTGAAACTATGAAAATTGTTTATTACTCTCTTTGTCAATCAATTATTGAATATGGAATAATCGCATGGGGAGGTGCAATACTATCAGCTATAGATTCATCATTGAAGGCACAAAAATTAATTGTGAAATTTATTCTTAAAGTTCCCATAGTAACAAGTACTGTAGATATATTTAACAAATTCCATGTATTAGATATTCGACAAATTAACACAAAAACAATCTTAATTCATCTGTTTAAAAATAAATTTAATTTTTTTTTATGAAAATACCCAAAATATTGTGGTAAACACGCGGCACAAAACCAAAGAACTCATACAAACGCATAAAACAAACACAACATTTGGTCAAAGAAATTTCAAATAAATTGCGTCTAAAATATACTACCTGACAAAACAAGACAATCGAATAATATTAACAAATACAAAATCCTGATCAAACAATGGATCATCGAAAAAGGTCGTGCAATAATTAGTCAATTCACCCAAAAATAATTCTCTATCTCATTATTGTTACCACTACTTACCAACCTGAAAATTTTTGTCAAATATTTTTGCTTTATTGAATAGTGTACTTTTATTTAATATTTATAAAATATTTATAAACTAGTCTCTCTTGACACATGATTTCCTAGTGAGACCTAGTGGCCATAAAAAATGTAAACCCTTTTATATAGATGCACAAAATAAATAAAAATAAATCATAAAGTAGTGTTTACAGATTTTCTTCAAAAAAGACGGTTATTTTCATATGTTTTGTATTGAATGATTTATTATTCATTAAGGAAAGAAGAAAAAAATCTGAATTATCAGGCAAATAACATTTACAACAACATTTGATAAAATACCAACTAAGAGTAATAGTGAATATATAACAGTACTTAAAAACCTTTACAATGTAGGTATGTTATAATTAAATATGTTTTAATTTTCCTGTTTCAATACCTACAAAGCATTTCTTCATTTGCCATATAAAATTTCCCCTGTTTTATATTTCCACCCTTTGGGCTTTCAAATAATTATTTTATTTGTAAATTCTTTTCTTCCAAAGGGAAAAGAGCAATTCATTTAGCTCAAAGGCCACAAAAAACGAATTACATTTCTACATACAAATTTTAAAGTTGGTTAAAAATGTCGGAAGAATTTTCTAATATAAATAATAACCATTTCAGTAAAAGTGTATTCTGTTCCAGAATGATTTCTTTAAATACTTTCAAGTCTTGAGTGAATTGTCCAAAAAGTTAACTAGAAAACAAATCAATTCGGGTATGAAAATTTTGATGATAACGATAAGGGAAATAACCCACTTTTCTCTCTACATGATAACGAAAAAACTTTCATTTCCTAAAAATGTTTTTCTGTTTCTGTTATTTTATATTGTAATAACTTTTATATTACTATGTCGTAAGCTATTACAATTTCAATAAATACGTTCTAAGCAAATATGAGATTTTGAGATTTTTTATATTTGATGTGGCCAATTTGGGAGATGAATATGGGTACCGCCGCACCGGGAACCATTTTTTGGATAACAAACACCTCTGCCATAGGTTACTCCAAGTGGTTCGGTCATTTAGTTCCCAGATTCATGGGGTGAGGTTTGTTTGCCAATTTAGGGTGTGGAGGGTCTTTTTAAGGAAAGGAAGGGAGGAAGCTCTGGGAGGGAAAAATGACTGAAGGATGGGTTAGAATCAGGGAGTCAGTATTTCCAGGAGTGACGGACATTTAAATCCATCTCTATCAATAAATCCATTTAATATCAATGAAGCACAATTCAGAAAACAAGCTTTGTTGTTGTTAGTATGATTGTGCTTCATTGAAGTATAAATTGTTTAAATCTGTTTAAATCTTAAATCTTATTACTTTATCTCTTTTAAAACGCAATGAAATCTTATTTTGTAATGTTTTAAAAATGAATAAATAATTGAATTGAATCGAAAAATCTCTTGGTGTCATCTTGGAATCATCATACGGTGAAAGGCGATTGATCGAGAGAGTTCGGCTGGAGAGTTGAAAAGACCTATCTCAAGCTGTCTCTCTCATTCCGGTACGCAGACGCATCTGCTGCAAGAACTGGACAAACCTTACCTCATGAACCCGGGCGCCCCTGCTAAGTCACCATATGTTTTGAACCACTTTGAATGACCTAAGTCGGAGGTGTTGGTTATCTAATATCTAATAAAAGTTTCCCATGTCAGCGATACCCATACCCTCCTCCAAAATTGTTACTGGCGAAAGGGGGTCTACATTCCACATGTGCATCTACACGATGAACGATTTTGAATACTTCAAAAGTTTTTTAGTGATATTTTTATTTTATTTTTAAATTTTCCAATATTTTTAAATTTCACTTCCATTTTCTTTTCTAAAGTCGAATAATAAGTTTGAATTGAATTGCAAGCAATACATATATGTGAGTAATGTATTCAACCCGACATTCACAGGTAAATCAATACAATTTATCACAACACAATTAATAACCCGGTCACTTCATCCACTCGTATTTACATGCAGTTATTATGTGTGCTTAACAATAACGACTGTGCACGCAGCAAAAAATATTCCAAGGCAGGGATAAAAATTGCAAGTTGGTCGATAAGTAGATACTTAACAGTACTGAAATACTGTTGGAATATACATAACGAAATACGATATGTGGGGAAAATGCCGGAAACGATTGATTGAAGTTTTACTGTAAGGATTTTTTTTGACATTCACTTAGTAGGAAGCTAACTTGTAATAACACCATATAGGCACTCACATTACAAGTAATGATGTACATTTATATCGCTTAATTGCGCTGAAATGCGGACGTACAATTTCTATAGCTATTTCGTTAAGATTGGATTAAGTAACCACGTTCACAAAAAATAGTCGGTCTGGCATTCGTGATAAATGTAATAATGAAAAGAAAACGTTGGTTACTTCGACAAAGTAATATTACTATCCACTCTCTGGAATAATCCGAAATTATTCATTTTCCAAAGTGACCAAAGCGGACAAGGGTTGAATTCGGTTCCCTGAAATGTAATATCAAGGTTTTCCCAATGGTACCGCGGGCTAATCATTTCGTGAAATCCAGATTAATCTAGGCTGATAAAAACACAATGTTCGAGAGGTAATTATTACGATTCAGTTCATGCTTTACACGTGAAAGCCGTCATTAGCGTTATTTAAAATGTAAAATAGCATGATTATTCGCTAATACTTGTTAATAGGTACCTACCATCATTATATATATATGTATATATTTTATGAGAATATCGCACAAGGGTCCCAATGAGATTATGGCATCCCCAATTTAGGTATGTTGTGAGGCTGAAGGTAGTAGATACGATTGTTACTTTTGGAGTCGGTGTCAGTCAAGGTAGGTTTGTAACTTCATACATATTAGTTATAGGTGAGATGTGCTTGTGTCGCACAAGAGAGCCGAGAGCGGGGCCGCGGCGGCGCGGGGAGCTGTCAAGTGAACACGCCGAGCCGGGTACCTTTGCTGACACCGACTCCAAAAATAACAATCGTACCTACATATTGATGATGCGAAAAAGTAAGTTGATTATGAAGTTGTAGAAGAATACGAAATTATTTTTTTAGTTTTTAGTGAATTTTTTGAAGTGGTTTTTTTGTTTTGTTAAAATTTTTATTTTATTTTTTATTTTTAGTGAATCTGAAGTACACTAACTAATTTGTCTGAATATGGGTAAACCTACTAAACATGCTGCTCATATGAGACAGACATAATTTGACCATAGCGACATTAGGGTCAAATTAAGAGATTCGGCCGAGTTTCGTTGATTTGTCATGGATCCGATAATCAGAACCTAACCAACCTCTCATCAAATTACCCTTAAAGTACATCCTTTCCAATAAAAAAAGAATCATCGAAATCGGTTGGCGTGATATTGAGTTATTCGTTCATTTGTCGCGCACATACTTAATGCAAATTTAAGACTTATATGGTTTTCTCATGGATGCCATTCTTGGAACTGGACCAAATTAAAATGGGACCACACGAGAAGCACCAGCCTTCAAATAAAAAAAGAATCATCAATATCGGTTCACCCAGTCAAAAGTTCTGAGGTAACAAACATTAAAAAAAAATACAGTCGAATTGAGAACCTCCTCCTTCTTGAAGTCGTTTAAAAACATGAACTTATTGCTGCATTGGTACGGTAAATGTTAGAATCTTTTTTTGTATCATTCCATAGAATAGTGGCACAGTTTTAATAGTTTGAGAGGAGGGTGTGGGTACCGCCGCCGCCCGAGAACTATTTATTGGATTACCAACATCTCTGCCAGAGTTTCGTTATTTATTTTGGGGTTTTAATGTTTCGGACCGCGTTACAGTGTCCACCATCAGAGCAGATGTGTACAACACGGCATGAAACCCCAAAAATAAATAATTAAAATTCTTTTAGCCGTGAATATCTAAAATCATATATCACCTCTGCCATCAAGTGGTTCGCTGTGTTTGGTAACTTAGCAGGGGTGCCCGGGTTCATGGGGTGAGGTTTGTACGTGTCTTGGCGGCAGTTGCGCTTGCCCACCTACTGCGTAGCCGGCAGATTCAGGAGAGACTGGTTGAGGGAGACTTTTTGACCTCTCTAGCAGGACTCTCTCGACCCATTCCTGGACACACTACCCCCAGATTCCTACCCACCCCTCTTATATTTTTCTTCTCAGAACTTCTTCTACTTTTTTTTCTAAAAAGACCCTCCACACAGCATCCCTAAAGATGACATAGGCCCTGAGGGGAATTATTTTCATCAGAGCCTCCTGTGTGGAGCTAACGTAAAAAACATTTAAAAATAAACTTTTTTCTTCTTGAAAAATAATTTGATATAATTGTAATAAGAAAACAGTGATTTTATAAAAAAAATTAGCTCGACGTTCGAAATGACGTTCCAAACTGAAACCAAATGCTTTGTTGACCTTTAATTTTCAGAGAGAAAAATCCTTACAAATTTCATGACGCCAGAGCTCACCGTTTGAGCTCCCCTTTCCGTTTTTGTCCTTCCATACTTCTCACACCATGTATTTTTCTACTTTACATTCGGTTCATTCCTTGTTAAATAAGATGATAAATCTTTGTGTACGATTTATTTATCGCATAAGTATTCACAAACGAGTACACTTTATGCATTATTTAGTACGTTCATGGCCACTAGTATCGAAGTCCAACCACTTGAATGAATCGTCTTCATTCCACAAAAGCACTCGTCTACTAGAATTAACTGCCGTAGCGCGCATACAAAATTATATCAATTTATTACCTTGATAAAGGGAATCAATACGTTCAATGTTAGGTCATGTACCAAGTCCAGTGTCCCCTGTTAACTTGTCACGGCCTCAACACTTTGCGGCCGCAATAAACTTCCCTTATCGGATACTACCGCCACCTTTGATGGCCAGCGCGGGGGCGAACCGCAATCACGCGATTCCCATCGATTTTCTGCCGGCCTGAATGGGTTGGCTCACCGGCAGACAGGGGCAATTTGGTATGCTTTTTGTTTCCCATCGCTACCGCGCTACAGCTGGTTCAACTTTTTCACATATGGGAATGTGAAATGCGAATTATGGCGAACCTTTTGTTGTCTATTTTTTGTTGCATGTTGGGGTGCTGTGGTTTTATGTGTAGTTGTAAATTTTCATTGTTTTATGTGAATACAAAAAAGAACCAGTTGAACAAGAGTTGCAACTGCTCTAACTTTTCCGGAAATAGTAGGACTATGTCACCCCAAACTTGGTTGTGTTATAAAGCGGGAGTGAAGTATTTGGGTACTGATGTTATTTTATCCAGAATGTCTGGTATTGATAATAAACCATTCCGCTAATAACTAATAAGCCATTAATTCTAATTATCAGGATAGGCAGTAGGAAGAAACTGAAGCAATTAAAACATTATAATATATATTGTAATAAGGCCTACGATGTGAAGAAGGATGGCCGCGAATGAACATGAATCATATTTTTTTCAAGATAATCTTTGGAACAAAATATTGAATGATTTAATCGTCTTCGTGTCTTACAAATTTAAGGATAATTTCGTTAACAATGCAGTACTTAATATTTCCAGGGACTGCCCTTGATTATTGGTAACATGAATAGGTTTTGTGGTAAAGACTCACCTTGACACGTTGAAACCTCAATTTATTTTCCATTATCAACAAAAAGAATAACCTTCGGAACAAATGCAATTCAAGCTGAAACCAATCATTCAAAATCGCTTAATTCAGAGTTTGAAACATATTTGAATAATAAATATGTCTTGGTTTTCATTCTTATTCATATATTTTGATGTAAATATGTAGTTCGGTCATATCTCACAAATAGCTTTTAATCATTAAGGTATTCACAACCAAAAAATATTAATGGAAAACGCTCCACATCAGGTAATAGAGTATACATATATGTATAATGTTGGTGCGAATATGATTATGTAACTAATGATATTATAGGTTTCAACTAATAGGCCGCGACCCCAAAACCCGGGGTCGCTATGAGTTTTCTAGGGGGTCGCCACCCGAAACAGAATTTTTTTTTTTAAGTAATGATTTTCACTTTTTCTTTTTAGGTAGCCGCAAAAATTCATCCGCGAATCTCCGGATTCACACATTTACTTCTAGGTATCTCTGGTAGGAGTAAATTTTCAACCCTTGTTAATTTGAAATTCAAAACAAGATATACATAGTTTGTCTTTTATAGTAATGATTTTCACTTTTAATGTACACAATATTCGAATAAAGTATGATTTACGTAAAGTCACGTCGCCACAAAAATTCATCCGCCAATCTCCGATCACATACTTTCACTTCTACATACTGTGGTAGAGTGAATTTTCAACCCTCGTTATTTTGAAATTCAGAACAAGATATAAATAGTTGGTCGAGAATGGCATTGGTTGGCATTAGCGATAACTCCGTCACAAATGTCAAAGCTGAATATTTTTAAATATAAATCAAAAAGGTGAATATTTTTTTTTTCTGAAAGTACGTATAAATTTAATAGGCCACTTGCATTACGTTTTAATTTTTTTTCCGGTTTAGGCAAATATTCTTGAAGTATTTTTGAAACCCTGGCGATTTTTTGAAACTTTAAATCCGAAAAATCGTAACATTTTTTATAAACCGGAAAGACGGTACAAACGGTAAAAAAACGGTCCACATGAATGGCTCATGAGAATAACGAGGCATACCAAAAACATTACATTTTATAAATATTCTTTTCCTTGCTCCGTCTTATTGATCAATAATCATTATAACTCATGTTCAACGTCTATATATGACTAAATTCAATGTAATAAACTTGTACTTGTAAATTATAATTATATAATTGCTGATTTTAACAAAATATGATTTTGTTAAAATCAGCACCATTATCATTACTCTCCTAAGACAGCCGCTGTTCACTTTATAACATCTGTCAAAACGTCATAACAAATATAAGTTTGCTGGTAACCAATAATAAAGCTAGTTAATTTAAATTCAAATTCCAAAATTTGCCGGAAATCAAGTGTTAGCATGAAAAAAAAAAATTATGTGGAATTTTACAAAATTTATTGAGTATTTTCGGGGACGGAACATTTTCATGTAGTGACGACAGGAGCCCATAAAAATGGATTTATTTGTTTAAAAAATAAATTTTAAAAACAATAAATTTCTTAAAAAAATTTTGTAACATTTTCGTAATCTTAGTAGAAAAATCTCTCCACACAATTTTTTCAAAGTCGTTATGAAAGCCATGCAAGTGGTCATTGAAGATTTTAACTGTTTTCTTTATTATGAAACTGTGGCTAAAAAATGACCAGGTTATGAATTTCAGAAATCTCAGTACCCTGCAATAAATGTTATCACTTTATGCAATAACTCGATTATACAATTAATGCAATTAACTAGTGTAAACTTCAATCATGAATTTATTATTTTCGTTTGAAGTGATTTATAATTTTTGTTCATATGAAGCGGATACTTTGTGATGTGATGTGTAATTTAAAATAAAACAATAACTTTGTAAACACCACTTTTATTTTTTACACTTTATGCCGACCCTGATGAAGCTACAATTTTTGCGAAACCCGGTCGGCATAAAGTATAAAAAATAAAAGTGGTGTTTACAAAGTTATTGTTTTATTTTAAATTGAATTATAATTATTACATGATTGACTGAGCATAGTTTTCTGCCTTGCACGTCCATTCTGCTTTTCGTCTGTCTGAATTTTGAAATTGTTCTTGAAATTTTTCTAAATTTTTCATTGAAAATAAACCTTTATCGGACGGATGAAAAACGCTTATTTTTTATGCAATAAATATTCTACACTTTTTTAATGTATTTCTCACGAGATCAGGGTCGAAATTGGACACCTTTATAAAAAATATGAAGGCATCTGAAAACACCTAAAATAACCGTGACTTATACAATTTTCTGATCGATGTCTCTGCGAAAGGTGAAAAGGTCTTTTTGATGTTATTTATCATAATATGAGACATTTACAAAACTCTTAAATTATACCCTTGTACGGCTCACAACAGGCAAAATATTCGCATCGAAAAATATCAATATCAAGGGTAACTGACGAGTTAGAAAATGCCAATCAAATATTCTATATTCCCTTTCACATTAAATCAGTTAATAATACAAATCCTGTGAAAAAAATTCACCCTCCCTCTCGCGGGAAATCTATTCGATTTTTATTCAGAAGCGTTATTAAATCCTACTATCCTATCCTACTAATATTATAAAGGGGAAAGTTTGTATGGATGTATGTATGTTTGTTACTCTTTCACGCAAAAACTACTGAATAGATTTTAATTAAACTTTACAATAATATAGTTCATACTTCAAAATAATATATAGGCTATAGCTCAGAGCTCTGGCACTATGAAATTTGTATTAAAAATTTGCAATAGGTGGCACTCGAGCTGTTTGAAAAATGAATGTTACGTGTATGGAAGGGGCGGTGCGGGGGAGAGGGGAGAGGGGGGGAAGGAATGGGGAGGGGGGAGGTGGTGGGAAGGGGGGAGAGTGGGAGTGGGGAAGGGGTAGAGGGGAGGGTGGAGAGGAGGTGGAGGGGGAAGTGGAGGGGGGGTTAGGGAAGGTGGAGGAGGCGGAGTGGAAACCCCCCTAATACCATGTGAGCGAAGCCGGGGGCAAAAGCTAGTCATTCATAATGCAAAATACCCTTTTCAGATTCTTGTATTATAAAACATGCAATCGATTTTTTGACCAATATTCAACAGCAATATCAGAATAATGCTTTTCATAGAAGGACAGCTTATTAAAAAGCTGACCTTCGAATCGTGTAATTTGTAGTGCTGTACCGTTTTGTTAGACGTATATGAAAATATATCTCGAAATGAAAATCTAGTCTCCTTCAACGGAAGCAATCTTCCAAAAAGGCCCTCCATTGATATGCTTGGTGTAACCCTAAGTGACCAGCTCAGATATGGGGGCTCCATCGAAATCAAAGTAAAGTTAGCCTCTCAAAAACTGGGCGTACTGTACAGGCCCGCAGATACTATAATAGTACACAGCTGCTAACGCTGTACAAATCACAAGTGCGCCCCACGGTTGAATTTGGCAGCCACCTCTGGTCTGGAGCTCCAAAATACCTGAAAAATACCCTCGACTCTGTGTAGAAATGGGCGGTCCGTTTGAAAGATTCTCCCATCTTAAGAGACGGATTGCAATCCTTAGAGCATAGGCGTCGGGTGGGAATGCTATCCTTGTTCTACCAGTATTACAATGGATGATGCTCCGATGAATTAGCGTCATTAATCCCTTCGGCTCCGGTGCATAGTCGGGAAACACGCCAAAAGCGTGCCCAACATTTGTACACGGTTGACATTTGTCACGTGAGAACGGCTCGTTTCTTCGACTCGTTCTTGTGTTCAACAGCTCGGCTGTGGAATGATTTGCCGGCCTCTGTGTTTCCTCCTTCCTACAACATGGGTATCTTCAAAACCAATGTTTAATATTTATTCCTTCCTCTCCTCAAAAAGACCCTTCACACAGCATCCCAGATGACATAGGCCCTGAGGGAAATTATTTTCCTTAAGGCCTCCTGTGTGGAATTAATGTGAAAAAAATAATAAAATAATAAGTATTTTATTGTCATTGACATTGTCTTTATCTATATATATTTTAGTTAATATTTTATGTCGGTTAATATTATAATAACATAATTTAGATTGTACATTGCTGGCCTGCTCTCTCCCATTCTAACCGAAGATTTACATCACATTTTTTTATACATCGAAATAATACTTCAACGAGGCCCCAGTATACAACCACAGAAAGCCTTGTTCCGTCAGGTCTCCGGCATATTAAGGTCAGAAAATTTCCGCTTTGCTATAAAATCTCAATAAATGGAATATTTCTTAATATATCGATCGTCCATTTGATTAGTCGGACATCTCCGAAAATTCGAAATTCCAGTTAAGTATGATGTTGATGTTTTCAACAAAATGATGATGTTTTCTGATAGTGGAGTAGAGTATTTCAAAATGTCATACTAATTTACCGGACCGTTATGCCTCCCGGTGTTATTTTATAACATATTTAACATAGATTAAACAGTTAAAACACAGATACGTTTAAATCATATTTGATTCAGGTCGTGCATTCTGATATTGCTTTGCTCATTATTTTTCTCTTAATTTTTCATTATTGATTGCTTTGAGGGTTACATAATTTATGGATTTTTCGACAATCATGCTAGGCACATTCACGGGTTAAGGTGGTCGAAATTTTCTCGAAAAATAGTTTTTGGAGATGTACGATCAAATCAACTGGACGATCGATAACTCAAAACAAAAAACTCTTTATGCAAGGCGATGGAATATGCTTTCAAATGTTGCTATTAGAAATAAATATATAATTTATGAAATATTAAAATTTTAATGCAAACAAAAAAAGTTTTAAAAATGGCTCATCTTACTTTTTTGTACTTAAAAGTACTGAAAATTAAAAAAAAAATCCTTGGGCGGCGGTACCCATAACCGCCTCCAAAATTATGAGGCTATCCAAGGAATTGATAGGATGAAAAGAGATGTAAAATCACTATTAAACCAAGGGAAAAAATATATTTTCTAAACTCATGCAACCCCTTTTAATCTGTATAATCTTCTAACTGCCACTGATATTTACATAATGGCGTTTTGCAGACAGAACATAATGCCAGTTTAATACAAAATCTTTTAATACTAAACAGAAACAAAGTTTACTTAGTAAAGTATTCCTCGTTACAAATACAATAAAAAAAAACCATTTAACTTAACACACATAAAATAATAGTGATCCCTTCAAATATAAAACTCATAATTTACACTTTTTCATTATATTTGTGTTGTACAGTATTACAATGTCCACGGCCAGAGGTTCTGGCCAGGGCCTCCGCCCTTAAAATTGTTATTTTCACTTGTGAAAAACATTTTTGGTTTAACGTTAAGGAATTTAGTTACGAGTTTTTTTTTCTAAGTGAGAAAAAAATGAATATGGGTTCCCCTATTAAGACATGAAATGGCACACAACTGTTAATTACAGAGTAGATTTTTTTTAAATAATCCAGTTTTTAATTGAATAATATATCTGTATTTAAAATAAAAAATAAATTAAATGGAAACAATAAATATGTTTTGATTATTTTATTGTGCCCTTTTCTACGTTGTGCTTTAAAAATGCTATATGCCGGTAGAAAATGATGATTAAGTTATTAAGTAATTCAATTCAATGTATTTATTCATTTTAAAAACATTACAAAATTCACATTTCAATGTGTTTTTAAAAGAGAAAAAAATGGATAAGATGAGATATGTAGATTTATACTAAAAGCAACAAAGTTTTACCGTCTAAATTGTGCTTCATTAACAAATATTCGAAGTGATTCTATTTACCAACAAGACAGATCTTCCGATTGGCGTGACCATTGGCATGTTAGTTTTGCAAGCTGGGAAATAGAAACCAATGTTCTCCAAGATAGTTGAGTTTTCGAACCATCCACGAATCAGTCTGAAGAATTTTTTTACAATGAGCACATCCCTTCTGACCCGTAGATGGTTCATATCGAGCATGCCCAAGAGAAAGTCGGTAGGGTATAGTCACGGGTTATAGCCATACTCCCTCACGTAGAGAAATCTCTGAAATTTCTTCTGAACCTTCTCCAACATGAGGGAATACTTTACTTGTTGCGGGCTCCTAACCACTGATCCACTCTCAAGCCTACTCCTAACCAAAGCATTATAAATATAGTACTGTTAGAATCCGGGTGTCTCTGAAATTTCTCGCAGTGCATAGGGGAAAACCGAGCATTCTCGTGAAGTACTTACTACTTAGTCATTACGATGTGAGCATGAAAATAATGTGTATTTCTTATTTATTGGTCTATGTAACAATTTCCAGACATTTTGTTTTGAAGAGTTTTACTTTCCAAGTAGGTACATTTGTTACTTATGTAAATTTTAATTTATCCGCTACCGGTTTCGACACATCCGTGTCATTCAATAGCAAACTGAAAATGATACGGATGTGTCGAAACCGATAGCAGATAAATTAACATTTAAGTAACAAATGCACATAGAAAGTAAAACTCTTCATAACAAAATCTTTGGAAATTGGTATATAGCCCAAGAAACAAAAAAAAAACATTATGTGTGTGCTGCTAAGTACACCTACCTGAGGTGCCTACCTTCTACCGACAGACTAGCTCAGAATGGTCAGCATAGCGGAGGAGACTATCATCAGGGTGGTAGGATCTCTGAGGCGTTTGTGTGGCATCCCTGAAATAAGCTCAAATCCTAGGGGCTGGGGGAGACAGTGAAACAAGTGGCTACGGTAAATAACAGTTGTATTGGGTAGAATTCTTTCGTAAACACAATGATACAATAATGCAAGCAGAGTAGTACAGGGTAGCAACAGTAATTCTATCTAAATCGGGTGAATTTGGCCCTAAAATCTCTCTGGGGGCGGTCATTTATCTTCGCGTTGAATTTACAAGGAACACACGCAATAAAGAGGGGTTAAATAGCTCATGGTACTCACAGCAGCAGGCTGGTCTCTTGGAGATTCGGTTATGTGGAGGGGGATTTAGCCGTTCTTGGCATTCCCGCCAGTCACTAGGTAAAATAACAACCGCCATAGCGGCGTTGTGGAATGTTCCGGAACAGTGCGGCGTGGTTCACGATACACGTGCGCCCAGAGCGGGCTCGGGAGGAGAATGGCGGGCTCGCTAGTCGGCCGACCGAGGCTGGCGTTCCGCCGCCGTCAGCGCGCGGCGAACTTGCGGCGAGGGAGCGAAACTGTTTGTCCGTACAGTGGCGTGCGCTCCAATTTGATAGGAGGCGTTTCGTATATCGTAACAGTGCCTAAATGAATATAGGATCTACACATATTCAGAAACTCGACGTTGTTGGTTAGTACTGTTGAGAAATTAGTTTCACTATAGAAACCCGAGAAAATAGGAAACCATACAATTTGTAAGGCCACGTGAACAACAAAAGCTTTGTGTTTAGTTCAATCGCCTTGGAGTGGAAGATTTATGTTTAAGACCCAACGTACTCCGAGCTTTTTCCGTGGCTGCTGCATAAGCACCTACGCGAAGGATGACGAAGACAGATCACTTTACTTTTCCGTTATTTTTCTTTTGTTAGAAAACTATATACTATTATTAACAATATTATTTCGGTTGTCAAAATTTGTCATTAAATTAAAAATACACAATATATAACTGTTCCATTGCATTGGGGTAAACTTATTGACTTATTGTAATATTAACATTGTAACAATGTAACATTAACATTGTAACATAAACAAAGTAAAAATAGCATTGTAACAGTTATATTGTAACATTAACTTTGTAATAGTAACAATGTAACATTAACATTGTAACATTAACTTTGTAACATTAACATTTTAATATATAAAGTCAAACATTCCCGGGTTACGAATAACCTGACAGTATTTTAAAATCTCCAACTACCACCGCAATAAGCGACTTGTGAATGAAATGAAGGACTTAGCCAGCCGAGGAATCGAACACGCGACTCCCAGGTGGTACCCAAACGCGATGCCAACTCAGTCAGTGATCAGTCTGTGGCATTAACACTATAAGAGTAACATTGTAATATTATCATTGTAACAGTAAGATTAATACTGTAACATTAACATTGTCTGGTTGACATTTTAACATGAACATTTTAACATGAACATTTTAACATTTACATTATTTCAGTAACATTATAACATCAACATTGTAACAATGACAGTGTTACAGTAAAATTACAGAGTTTACATTATAACAGTAACATAACACATTGGGAACGTACCCATACTACGTGACCAACTTTTTGCAATTCTGCAATTTTGCAATGCCCCCCCCCCCCCCCCCCCCCCCGGTGACCAAAATCCTAAGAAACCCGCCGCTCATTCGTATGGAGCGTGACATTTTGAAGACCCCCCCCCCCCCTAAACGTGTCACGTAGTATGGGTACGTTCCCTACAATGACGTTGTAACAGAAACATCACACTGTAGCAATGGCATTAATACAGTAAAATTACAACATTTACATATTTGAAATTTATCACTCTAACAGTTAAATTGTAATATTATCAAATATTACAATTAATCTATAGCAGTAACAATATACATTAACATTACATACATTAATTCTGTAACATACATCGTAACATTAACATGGTAACATTAACATTGTGACATTAACAGTGTAACAATAAAATTGTAATATAAACAGCGTAACGGTAACATTGTAACTTTAAACTACACTGTAAAATTTAATCATTCTAGCTAGGTAATATCTAGATACCTAATACCCCTAAAACCATACAACGAAAAATGTGGTAGGTATGCAAAAAATATGGGAAATAATAGAAATTATAAAATGGAAGTATCAGATTGATAAACGTTTCGGATTGTAATAAAGTGGCTTAGTTGGTAGAGCGCCATTCCCGGTAAGATTTCTGTGTATGCCTGTTACACATTTTCATAATAATTCTCATTCAAAACTATTAACATATTTTCTGTACATATTAAATAAATTAATGCCGCCGTTTATAAATGGTTGGTGGTGGAATACTTTCCAAGCAGTTGATCGGAGTTCGATTCACCGTCAAGAAAGCCATTTATGTAAGACCTATTATTTATGGTTCCAGTCAATGACGAAAAAGAAAACAATTCCAAAGGAATTATTTTGTTTATTGAACCCCAAAAATGTTATAACATAATATTAGCTAAAAGTATTTAATGTTTTCAAGATTCATGTGTATGAATATATGAAATATCTGACACTTCTAATAAAAATCAATTATTTAGCCGATTTTTGACCTCCAGGTTGAGATGGGCATTGATTTCTGATGCAAAATTCATCCTTCGTGGAGCACACAATAAAATTTACCTTAGATTATTTCAAATACAAACCCATGCGATGGTAGAATAAACAGGTTGACTGGTTCTTCATGCGATGTTTGCAGGTCTGATGAACAGAGGGGGAAAAACAAAAAAAGAGAGCATGGAATCAAAACATTAAACATTTTGGGATTTCTAACTTTTTTATTTACCTACGTTTGAATTCAGTTAGACCAAGAGCTGGAATATCCACAAGGTAGCTTCGCCTAACTTTACACATGGATTACTGATGAATGTCATGTGATTATGCTGTGTCTGTTCATATATAGTCATGGTACCATCGTCACTACCACATTACCGGTGAATGATTGTGAAATATGACCAACTCGTGCATGACATCTCTTCAACGATGATTGCATTTTCTTTCTCCTGTAATATGGGTCTCTTGCCGTTTTGGGTTCACACTTTCCTCTCACAAAAAATGCCTTCCGAACAGTATTTTATTTGTATTTTATTTGTATTTTATTGTTTCTTTACATGGTAGGTATTATTGTTTACATTTCAATTTTTATTTTTAATCAGACTGGCACAAGCCTGTGTTGAGGTTAATAATTTTATAAAGTAATAAAAATAACACAAAATAATGTATGTATTTAAAGAACAATATTGTTACATTAATGTTTCTTGCAGATTTTTGTTCGCTGTTAAGCTGTAGGAATCTAATACACCATAATGTAAATATGTAGGTAGACCGTATGTTGAAATTTGCTTTAATAATTTATTATGCTATTAATTTAAAAACGAAATTACGACATAATTACTTACATAACTAATGAAAAAAAATAATAACCTATTAAGTAAGACGAATTATGAAAGAAATAATTAAATTAATTACGAAACTCATGACAAGTTATAATATATTTTATTGAAGAAGAAGATAACAATAATAACCTAAACGAAAATATGAAAGAGAACAAGACACAGAAAACAGAAAAAAGACAATGGTCGCAACTGGGACTCGAACCCAGACCTCTCGTCTAACCGGGACGTGCGCGTTAACCAATTTCGCTATTGCTCCTTTCTGTCAATCCGTCATAATAGTCAATCTCATGTTTAAAGTTTTTGGAATTAATAATATTATCTTCAACTAATTATTTTTCCATATTATGGGCAACTACTCTTTTTATTGGAAACAATCATTCTTAGAATTGGTTTGTATCCTGGATAGCATCTCAAATAAAAGTATACAATTTGGGAGGCGGGAATGGGTACCGCCGCCGCGGGAACCTTTATAAGATAACCAACACCTCTGCCATAGGTCACCCCAAGTGGTTCGCTACGTTTGGTGATTTAGCAGGGGTGTCCGGGTTCATAGGGTGAGGTTGGTCTCGGTCTTGGAGGCGGATGACCAGGACACTCTGAACCCCAGGTTCCTAGCCACCCCTTAAACCCTTTTCCTTCCCAGAACTCTTCTCTCCTTCCTTTCCTTAAAAAACCCTCCACACAGCATCCCCAAAGATGACATAGGGCATGAGGGAAATTATTTTCCTCAGGGACTCCTGTGTGGAGCTCAAGTAAAAAAAAAATCCGAATTTATTCGTATAGAACTGTTGACTTTTTATAAAATATTTTTAAGAAAAACTCTATTTTATAACTTTTGAAGGTTATTCACATCAACGTAATATATCATTGAAGGAGAAGATAACAATAATAATCTAAACGAAAATATGAAAGAGAACAAGACACGGTTGCGACCATTATCTTCTTTCTGTTTTCTGTGTCTTGTTCTCTTTCATATTTTTGTTTAGATTATTGATGTTATCTTCTTCTTCAATGATATATTACGTTGATGGAAATAACCTTCAAAAGTTATAAAAGAGAGTTTTTCTTAAAAAAAGTTGAATAAGATATTTATGAAAAAAGAATGACATAACTAATAAGAAACCTACTTTATGAATTAAAAGAAATACTTGAAAAATCGACCTTTTTTTTGACCGGTCAGTGGTTGAGTGGGCATCGCGTTTGGGTCCCACCCAGGCGTTCCGTGTTCGATTCCTCAGCTGGCCTCGAGTCCTCCATCACGGCTTAAGCAACATTTTCGGCTTACTGTGGTGGTAATAGGAGATTTTCAAATATTGTCGAGTTATTCGAAACGCGGAAATTTTTGTCTTTCTTAAAATATAGGTCTTATCTTAAAATATTACCTAACTGAAAAGATACCTATTTATGAAACAAATCGATTTATTACTTAATTAATAAGATAAATACTTATAATAACTTATTTATACTTATGAAATAAATTAATTCCTTAATTAATAAGAGAATTAAGTTACTTGATAGATGAGATACTTGTGAAGAAAAAAATGATGAGATAGACGAGTATCTACTTGTGAAAGATATGGTATCACGATATAAATTAGCTTTGAGCTATTTTGGTTTTGCCCTTAGGTATTATTGCCTCATTTCTAACACTAAACGAAAATTAGCATATAAGAGAGCCTTAGATAATTTTATATTCTCTTTGTATTTCAGAAATCTGAGAAGCGCAAAGAGGCCGGGCTGAAGCGGCTTTGGGCCGCCGTGCGCACCCCTAGCGGAGGCAACTCCTCGGGGGAGACGGACCGCGACGGGGATGAGAAAGGGGAACCATCCCCTGCCTCGCACCCCGCTTGCTCGTTGCCGCTGTTACAGGTAACTGACCTGTACTTCATCATTTTGGGGCACACCGCTGAGTGGTCCATTCTAACATCTTCCTCTGAAACGATACGTGTAATAGAAAGATGGTGTGCGCTTTTATAAATACCGTGACGAATCACGGTTACGGTACCGTGACGGTAAAAAAAGGCATTAAACATACGTTCCTTATCGCTATAATGCTGCAGCTCTTTCTTATAAATTAAATAATGGTGAGACACACAAAATACGTGTGACTGTTTCCTCTAAAAGTACTACGTTTTTGCGACGGGAACTGCGTTTCATTTTCTTTATACGTGTGAGGAAGATGTACGATAATGACTGTATGTTTCCGTTGGGGGTGGGTGCAGACATACGTTGACTCTTTGTCTCATTTACAACTGTTTTTATTAAGTGTGTACGAAAGAGCTGCAGCATTATATGTTTAAGAGCTTTTAACCAGCCAGCAGCCGAAAATCCACATTTCGTCGAAAGTTGTTCTTACGATCGTGCAGGGCGGTTACAATGAAAAAGAATAATTATTCTAAAATTTGCTTTAATTTATACCTACATCAAAAAATGCTGAAAGGCGTGATGATAAAACTATTAAAGTAATGTACATTTGTAATTATTTTTTGATTATAAGTATTTATCATTTTTTAATAATTTCTAAGTTAAATAAGAATGTTAAAAAAAACTAAAATATATTAGTTTGTAAGTGAGCAAATAAATACATAAACGGACCAATTTTCGACACGTGTACGTATAAATTTTTAAACTAAAATTAAAATTGTAAAACATGCGATACCCAGATAATGTATTGATTTATTTTACTGCAGGATTATATGATTTGAAATGGGTGTGGTATATGTAATACAAAATCTTTTTTGAAAATTTAACAAATCTGCCAACGACCTATGGTATAACCTTATTATAGTAAAAATAAACATTTTTTCTCAACATTTAAAAGATGCGAATGCTAGATAAAATAAATCTTTCGAAATCTATTTATATTTTTTTGTGGAAAAGAGTCAATACCTCCAAAATCTGATTTAAAAATGACATATTTCTGGTTTTCTCTAGTAATACTCTCTTAAGAACAAAGGCAAAACCAACAGCGCATTAACATTTGAAGTTTTTGAATTTTTGGAATTCTGTCACACTTTAATATTATCCTTGGAAATATTTTCCATGCTTTCAAAATTATCATCACGGCAAGTAGTATTGGTAGGGGTCTGCGGTGAAGTCACGGGTCAAAAAATACATCGATGTTTTTTCCGATGTAATGCAACGAACGGTTGCATCGATGTTAATACGATGTATTGAGAAATACATCGATGTATTTCTGATTTCTTATGTGAAATTCCCTATATTTCGGTGGTACAAATAAAAACAAATCAAAACATTCGTCGGGGGGGGGGGGGGGTTGTCGAACTTTGAAACAATGGAAGCAGTGCTTCTTATTAAACAAACAGCCCCGTATTTTGCGTATCGCTTGTTGGAATATAACAAACCGCGTACTGGCAACGTAATAAAAAATTTCAATGAATAAAGAAAAGTTAAAAAAAAAAACTTTTCGTATTCGATGCATCGAATAAAAAACATCGATATATATTCGATGTTGAAGTATTAACAATACATCGCTTCAATACGATGCTTCGTTACAATACATCGAGTGTTTATAATACATCGATGTATATCGTCCATCCCTAAGTCACGGTGCGGTGTGTGAGAGAGTAGTAAAGTTAGAACGGAGTTCTCCGAGGTTGGATCGTGTGTTGTAAGTGAAATGTTAATAACAATGAGGGAATTGTACTGTACATTTTAACAATTGGAGTGTTTTACCAATTAAATGATTGAATTAACTTGAAATAATAATTATACTACTATACTTCAGAGAGGAATAAAATCGTATTTTTACATTTTTTGTGTGAATTGCGCATCAGAGTCCCAAATATTCCCTGTCTGGAGCCAGTGAGACTATGGCATCTCCAATTTGGGTATGATGTGAGGATACAGGTAGTGGGGAGGGGAAGGAAATGGAGAAAAACGTGGGGAAGTTACTGGCTATTCAGAACTGGTCACCAAACACGGCAAAAGCCTTTTCAAGCAACGTTGAAATTCTGGATGATGGTCTTACACCAGGACGATACTGAGTGTATCTTCCACTCTAGAACGGCCGCAAATGTAGATACTATCATCATCATCATCATCATTGTCATCATCATTGTCATTATCATTATATTATATTATATTATATTATATTATATTATATTATATTATATTATATTATATTATATTATATTATATTATATTATATTATATTATATTATATTATATTATATTATATTATATTATATTATATTATATTATATTATATTATATTATATTATATTATATTATATTATATTATATTATATTATATTATATTATATTATATTATATTATATTATATTATATTATATTATATTATATTATATTATATTATATTATATTATATTATATTATATTATATTATATTATATTATATTATATTATATTATATTATATTATATTATATTATATTATATTATATTATATTATATTATATTATATTATATTATATTATATTATATTATATTATATTATATTATATTATATTATATTATATTATATTATATTATATTATACATGATAAAATGAAGTCGCTCAAAATGTATGTGCGTCAATCACTTCAATCACTCTATCTATTGGTTTTCACCAATAGATAGAGTGATTGAAGAGAAATGTTTATATGTATAATACATGTAAATTATATTAGAGAAAAGCCGAGAAATTCAAATAAAACATATTTTTGTGCAATTTAAAACGGCTGGCGGGCCGTACTATAGTCACTTTTGAAATTCGTTTTACGGAAGAAATTGGAAAATAGATGTAAGTAATAGAGTAAGTAGGTATTTGATTTTCCCTTTTCAAATATCCAGTGTTGCATTGCAAGCATTGTATAATTAGTGGCGATCGCTCGAATTGCATTACATAGTATAAATAAATGTATGTGCGCATAGATCTTTTAAACTACGAAACAGATTTTCATGCCGTTTTCACCAATAGATAGAGTGATTCAAGGGGAAGGTTTATATGTATAATACAATAATAATACATAATATAAAGGTTATATGTATAATACATGCTTATTATCGTAGATAAAAGCCGAGAAATTCAAATATTCAATTCAGGCAGCGGGCAGCTGGCAAGCGGGTGGTGTGGATTTTATAAAGGTTGGGTAATGGCGTTGTATTTCGTTAGACACAGCAACGTGTGGCCGGGTCTGCTAGTATTATATAATTTTGAATAATTAAATGGTTAATCAAATAATATTTATTTAAGCACGCCAGATTTTGCACGTTTTTTTTTAATACATAAATATGGTTCCGATTATCTACTTTTGTCATATATGTATATTTTGCTTTTTTCGAACTTTCATATTACTTGTATCTTATGCTATGTTAAATATATTTAGAAATTATATAAAAAAATGCTTTTGAAATATATATTTTTAATGGGAAAACATAAAGAAAAAAAAAACGTTTCGGATAAATTTAAAAATAAATTTATAAGATGGTTATTTTGAAAAAATATTTGGTACCTAGATTATAATGTTATGTTAATAATATTTATTGTTAATATTATTTGATGGTTTATTTAACGTTTTGTTCGTTCCAGGTATGGCCTTCCCAAGACTCACCCCGCCAGAGTCCCCGCGGCGAGGGAGACGGCCAGAGCTTCATCTTCCCCCCGGAGCGGCGCTGCTCGGGCCAGGAGCCGCCCGAGCTGACCATCGTGCCCGGCTCCCCGCAGCTGACCCTCGCGCCCGGCTCCGCGCAGCTCACCCTGGCGCGCACCGCCCCGCACCTCGGCCGCACCTCGCCGCAGCTGACCCTGAACCGGAGCTCCCCGCACCTGGTGCTGTCGCCCGTCACTCCTCACAGGGTAATGTCGCCTGTGTCGCCGCACAAAGCCGTGTCTCCGGGCTCGCCGAAGGTCAGCTCGGCGCCACCGCACCTCACGATGACTATACCCATGCTACTGTCACCTCACGGAAATCATTCAGACCAGCACTTGCACAACGATTCGGGAATAGATTCAATACAGGTAAAACTATCTTCAACGTAAATGCCTCTCAAATTTAATGTTTTCGACTATTTTCTTAAGTGGATAATAAATCACCCTCCTGTAAGTGCAATGCCAGAATTCAAAATATATGTCAAACTGTGAAAAGACAGCAGTTTCACCAATATACGAGTAAGATCCGTTTATAGTACTTTTACAGAGGCTGCGTCTTAAACCCACGCATAAGTGTGTGGGTGTGAGAGAACAGTTTCACCATTATAAGATCCTTTACTAATACTTTTACGGAGGCCGTGTCTTAAACCCACAAGTAAGTTTGTGTGTGTGTGAGGGCAGTTTCACCATTTGTTTTTTTTTAAATATTTATTTAGATATATGCAAGTTTTTTTCATACATCTGGTAAGAAAATATATAGACAGACAATTTAGAGATACAGTTACATTTTTACAAATACATTAAAAGATCCTTTACTAATACTTTTACGGAGGCCGTGTCTTAAACCCACGCCTAAGTGTGTGTGTGAGAGCAGTTTAACCATTTTAAGATCCTTAACTAATACTTTTACGGAGGCCGTGTATTAAACCTGCATGTAAGCGAGTATGTGTCCGTTCGAGGCACATCATTGGCTGGACAATAGTGGGATTTTTTGCGACCCAAAATGAAGTTTTCAGCTTTCTATGTTTTGGATTTTGGCATTCAAGCAAAAAAGAAAAAAAACCGTGTTCTTAAATAGAACTTATTGTCATTAGACCTCGGAATCTGGATGAGGATTATTTTGTACAATATAATACAAAAATTTTGTTGTATTAAAACCTTTATTGCTTTCAGTATTTTGAGTTTGTCATCAACTTATCTATAAGTTAAATCCTAATAAACCACTGACTAATTCATTTTCGAATCTGTGTACCTATTGGTACACATTGGACTCCTCAGTGCGACCGAGCATTAGCAAGCCTTTTAAGAGGAAGCCACAAGCCAAAAATGCATGTATTCTTAGTGTGCCTTATATCGCCACGAATATAGGTAATAGGCCTAAAAATCGCTTGACACACGGAGTCTGGTGGTCACGATTTCAAGCGCAAAAGTTAATTTTAATTTTTTTTTCTTATTAATTTTATAAGATAGAAAAAGTTAATCAATGGAAACTATCACGAATAATTTTAGCCAAAAATATATTTTGAACATAGTTGTTTCTTATATGCGTTCATGCATTTCTAATGAAAAAAAATTATTAGTAGTTGAGGCTTATATTTTTTATGAAGTAAGTAATTAACAATTTTATTTTAATTCTACTCAATGGGAATGGTAGTAAAAGCATCCATTTATTCGTACCATATTTTTTTGTATTTATGGTATAAACGGATTCGTAGTAAAGATTAATCTAAAATAGTGATTCAACATGAAATAACGCCTTTAGACAGTAGAGATCTTGACAACCCTATAATGCCAAGTCAATATGGAAAAGAGAAATTAAAAAAAATTGTAATTATCAAGTACTTCACCTACACGCACAATTTTCCTACACACAAATAGTGATTTTGCAATTATTATTTAAGTAGAAGCAATCTGGCCCAATTATCGCTACCATATATAATAATATAGTAAGTACCTACATGCTTTCAGTTAGTTGAAAAATATGCCAAATCGTATTGCGATAACGACAAAGAATACATAAAGCAAAATTAAATCGGGTCATTGTTTATTGGCATTGCGTTTGGCAGCTGAACTCTGGGAAAACGGATAATGCTTTTTTATTCAACGTTCAGTCTGAAATGTAAAATTATTTTTGTGTGGGCCTTTCATACAGCATGCAATGTATGTTTTATCAGATATTACCGATAGCGAAAATTTGAAATGCTGTAATGGACAAGAAAATCCAAAAATGAGTTAAATATGTAATTTTTTGCTGTGTTTTTTCTCTTTCGATCAGCGTCGTCGAAATATACATACATAAAAAAATAAATGCGTCCTTTACCACGTAATAAATTAAATTCTGTTATTAAAGAAATTTACAAAAAATGTTAATTGTTCTGAAATCTCAGAGGTAGGAAGTTTTTTACGTTCATTGTAATCTAATATATAAAATTCTCGTCTCACGGTGTTTGTTACCATACTCCTCCGAAACGGCTGGACCAATTTTGATGAAATTTTGTGTGCTTATCTGGTAGGTCTGAGAATCGACCAACATCTATTTTTCATACAAGTAAAGGGTGGTTTTCAAAAGTAAAGGGTGTTCCACTCCGAAGAAAATTATTTTCCCCATACAATTTGTATGGAACGAATTCTCCTATTTTGAAAGAACTGCAGCAATATTTGAGGGGTATAATATTGAACTGTGAACCGGGGGAGGGGGGAGGGGGGAGGGGGAAGGGGGGAGGGGGGAGGGGGGAAAGGAACTCAGGAAGGGGGGTTAGCGGGACGGGGGAAGGGGAGAAGTGGAGTGGGGAGAGGGAGAGGGAACGCGAGAGGGGAAAGGATACGCAGGGAGAAACAATTTAGATCAAGGTATGGTATACGCAGGGAGAAACAATTTAGATCAATTCAGCTAATAAGTTGACAACAGTTTTTGATTCTGAGGCGGTACGAAGTTCGCCGGATCAGCTAGTTTTATTATAAATATTCATAATTATAGGTCATCAATCTCATCTGGCGTATCACATTGCCATTTATCATGGCATATATTGTCTGCATTTAGCCAGCACTTTAATTGAACATTCATGCACTTTGTAATTGCGATGCACTTGGTAATTACAAAGGACTATGAAATGCACTATAATGTTATTTAAATGCCGATAAAGCGTCCAGAATTTTACTTAAGGCATCCGTTTCTGTCTAAATTCTCATTGCCCACATTTCTAAAGATCTCAGACTTTCTAGAATGCACCGTTAACCTATATTGTAGCCGGAAATGCGTTCTATCTTGCTGCCATTATTCAGTGCGATTTATGACACAACGAAGATCGTATTTTTGTTAGAAATTTTGTGGTGTGGAAATAGTTTTAGGTTTATGGAACTTTTAGCCGCCGTCTTTACCGCCAGCTTTTAGGCTTCCCAATAGTTCATTATCAAGGCACAGAGAAAATCCCTCATGATAGTTTCATGTTATCTCATACTCTTGCGTACATTTCTCACACATGTGTCGTTATTTTGGTGTTTTTAATGTGCTATTATAAGAATTATTACAGCAACATTATAACATAAAGTGATTTTCCCGAGCTTTGCTGTTAGCACATTATATTCTAAAGATGTTAAAAGCTATGGCGAATCCATATTTTTTCATTAAAGTAATAAAAATGACAAAGTGTAATGCCCGTAGCGAGGCAACCATCTTTATCGCATCCTCCAAACCGGTGAAACCGTAACAAAACTTCTAACTAATTGTCTTCCCCAATATTTTTATCTGAAAATACACAAAAGTCAATGCGGCCCGCAGACTTAATGAAATATTAATATTTCTAAACTAGTAGGTACATCATCAGCAGCCTCGTAATTGTTTCAGAAGTAAACAAAGTTGTTGGGATACTAAATAACTTTTTAGGAGCTTTCTAAGACTTTTGATCAACATTCAGAAGATAAACCGCCTAGGCTTTATACGCCATAAACCTACGAAAGAGTCTTTTGATTGAATTAGGAAGTAGAATGTTGATAAACATGGCCACTGGGTTTTCAGCAACGCCATAGTTTAGGCAATATGCCAAGAATTTACTTATCCACGTCTGTGGGCTTACAGTCAATATATTTCTGTATGGCTTAAAAATCTCTTCCATTTAACAAAACATAAAGAAACATTAGTTTTTCGTAGGCTTATTTTTTCGAAATTTTGTTTGGTAAATTTCATCGTTATGAAAATGTAATTAATGAGATTTTGGCTGGGGATACTTTGGCCATGTTTTATACTGACATATTGTGATTCTCAGCTTTAAATGCTGTGTTTTGTAATTAATCATCCATGCAGACAGGGAGCGTCATTAGCGATGCACTCTCTTCGCGGTGCTTTCACTGTTTAGTGTAGCGCACTATTTACGGGCACAAGTTTCTAGCTTATATTCTGAGCCGGTGGAAAGTTTCATAGAACTAGATATCAAGTCTTCGTCGGTAAATACTGCAGCAAGTTTGTTCCTCCTAACCACCGTTACTTGGCATGAAACTGCTAATTTATTGTGCTAACTAAAATGTCCAATTTCACACGACAACTTAAACAAAACCTTACAAATGTTAATAATTTTTTTTTAAATATATTAAAAGCAAACCGTGCTTTACATTATGGGGGACTATGTTTACGTGAGTTTGATGTGTGGTAAATCAAAAAAGTAGATCGCAATTACCATACTTACAGGTTTAGGTAAATATGCAGTTAATCCACCTCATGGATAATACGTAACGTTCGTGTTGTCGAAGTTTGATGCACAGATAATACGGAATATTCCTTTTTTAACAAATAGATAATAGACAATCAAATGTGACATTTGCCGAAAGTACCAACATCATAAAATAAATTCTTGTATATTCTTGATTCAATGAGTTATATTTTCCTAGCCAGGAATTAATGACGTACAGTACCTACCTACTCACTGGTTGAAGCTAAAATACGGTAAATTTTTGAGATCGCTGGCAATGGTTAATACGCACTTTTTTTGAAAAAAATCTTTTGATTCACCTTACATTAAAAGACAACTATTTGCATTGGGGGAAGTGGAAAATATTTCATTCTAAATTTCGATTACGTAAAATTAAAATTAGCTTTCATTCTGTGAAACGAGACCGTCCATTTTCAAACACTATTTTCAAATGTCATTTTGTTATGTTGGTATAAGTTTGTGTGATATGGTTTATGATACAAAAGAAAGTGCCCCTTTATAACGCCTACTCGCGTCAAGGCAAGAAAAACATCCCAGTTTTCAAGTAGTTTAGCGGCTACGCTAGGTTTGTGTAACATGGTTTGTGATAAAAAAGAAAGTGCCCCTTTATAACGCCTACTCGCGTCAAGGCATAAAAACTCCACAATACTAATTGGTGTACCTTCCTAAAATATTTGAGAATTAATTTTTCCGCTATGGCAATCTTTTTTAATATTCTAGCTATTGGCACCTTGGAAAATGGGAAAATGTGAAGGATTGATTGTCTATGAACATATAAGTTGTTGTTTAAATAGAATATGGCGAAGAATTTGTAATCGCGTAAGTGAATTAATTTAAACAAAATTAAAATGTTAAATGCATATTTTTTGCATGTTTTTTGGTCTCCCCCGACTTAAATACTCATTTTTCGTGATAACAGTTTGAATAAGAAATATTCCGTATTAACGAGTAAGCGGTTTAATGCATAAATAATCAGGTTTATTTATCAAATTACAATTAAATTAATTTAATATTTAAATATGAACAATTGTATATGAGAATGTAGAGCGAACAAGTACGATTTACAAGACTGTGTATTATCCGTGAGTTTACGGTAGAATTATCTCGATGATCTTCGTTGCAGCGCGTGAGAGTGACTTGAGATAAGGCTTGATTCCTATTGGTGTGTAGGATACCAATCGGATTGGCGCGAGACTGCAGATCGGTGTCCTTATTCGACCTCCACAACATCAAAGTTTACAAAAGAATCTATTGTGTATTGATCAAAAGATTTCGGATTCACATTTATAGTAATATTGTCGTTTGAACCGACATATTTTGTAACAATATGGCAGCAACGTCAAACAATTACTTAGCAACGCTTTGCTTTTCATCCGGACAATAAACGTATAATAAATAATTTCATAACGCCAGAGCTTATTCATAACGCTAGAGCTTACCAATATATACAGCCTATATTTCTCGCAAATAATGTAGCTTTTTATTAGTGAAAGAATTTTTAAAGTCCATTCAGTATTTATTGCGTGAAAGAGTAACAAACACCCAAACATCCATACATCCATACAAACTTTCTCCTTTTAATACTAAATAATCAATAATAGGAATAGGATAGGATGGTACGATAGAAATTAATAAGGTTTGCTGTTATCAATATTAAACGTGTGCTTTCCAGTAATGGCTATGCCTATATTGCCTATGGATTATTCAAATAATTAACTATTCTTGTCTCTCCGTCCTATCTTGAGCTTGTTACTTATTAATTACGCGTGTTAAATTATTTACCCGACAAATCGAAGATAAACGAGAACATACCACTGTAGCAATAGAGTTCATAAAAAATTCCTACGTTTTTTATTTTTACGCCTCTATGGAACTTACCCATATTTGTATCCATCGAGATTTATTCTAGGTATGACTAACTACCATTTTCTAGAAACTCGTAGATGTTTTGCGTTGCTAAAATATTTCTTTCAGTTAATCAATGGCCTCGTCTCTAACGGTGAGATTCTGGCACAAATAAATTTATTTGTACCAGAGTCTCACTCTCGGGCACGTCGCCATAACATATTATATTGCCTATCGAGAAGTACAAATCTGTACCCGAATTCACCCGTGGGAAGAGCGATACGCTATTTAAATATATTAGATAAAAATTTCGACATATTCTTCAAAAGATTCAATGAGTTTGTACGGTTTTTGGCGCTGCATACTCACTGTGAAAATGGTACTTTTACAATTAATTAGATTAATTATCTGTAATGTTGTAAATTTTTTGTACTCAAATAAAATAAAATAAAATAAAAATAAAATAAAATAAACATGAAATAAATTTCTGTTCGAGTCTTAGATACTAAACACTTTTTTTTTTTTTTATTAAAATAAATTGTTTAAATGAAAATGGTTTCCGATGTAGTTGTACCTTAGGTAGAGCAGCAGTTTTAAAACGTTTTTAAGGCCCGACCACCTTCTACTTATTAACTTGTCTGCTTGGTTCAATATATTCGCACCTCACAATCCGGAAGCCTCGGTTTCGCACGTAAATTCTGAAACCGTCACTTTGGATCGAAATTATAAATTATCTATGCAAGATAACTTTCATATTTCAAAGACAATAAGAAACATTATTTCGTTCTGTTTCTGGTTAAAAGAAAAATACATATGTTTGCATGAGAGGAAGAGTGATATATAGCCTTTTAAAATGTAAGGTCGCTCGGGACGTTTTCGGTCTTAAGAACCTATAACGCGATTACGTGTTTTGGGATGTATTTATTCCTAAACAAGCAGACGGGTTAAAAAAACTCACAATTTCATGACCCAAGCCTTTTTTTAAACGACCCCGAAAAGGAGGAGGTTCTCAATTCGACTGTATTTTTATTTTTTCATTTTTTTTTATGTTTGTTACCTCAGAACTTTCGACTGGGTGAACCGATATTGATGATTTCTTTTTTATTTGAAAGCTGGTGCTTCCCGTGTGATCCCATTTTAATTTGGTCCAGTTCTGACAATGGCATCCATGAGAAAATTATATAAGTCTTAAATTTGCATCAAGTATGTGCGCGACAAATGGACGAATTACTTAATATCACGCCAACCGATTTCGATGATTCTTTTTTTATTGGAAAGGATGTACTTCAAGGGTAGTTTGATGAGAGTTTGGTTAGGTTATGAATATGGGATCCATGACAAAGTAACGGAACTCTCCAATTCTGAAGAACAAAGAAGAATTAGTTAGTGTACTTCAAATTCACTAAAAATCAAAAAATAAACAAAAATTTTAACAAAACAAAAAAACGACTTCAAAAAATGCACTAAAAAGTAAAAAAATAATTTCGTATTCTTCTACAACTTTATAATCAACTTACCTTTTCTACTCATCAATATGTAGGTACGATTGTTATTTTTGGAGTCGGTGTCAACCAAGGTACCCGCTGCCCGGCGTGTTCACTTGACAGCTCCTCTCCTGCCGACACCGACTCCAAAAATAACAATCGTACGTACATGTTGATGAGTAGAAAAGGTAAGTTGATTATAAAGTTGTAGAAGAATACGAAATTATTTTTTTACTTTTTAGTGCATTTTTTGAAGTCGTTTTTTTGTTTTGTTAAAAATTTTGTTTATTATGTATTAAATCTGTTATTTAATAAATAAAAAACAATTTTTTTTTGCCGGAGCGCCAATTTATCCTTTATCCATTATTTGTACTTGGGCCGTAGTAAGTAGGCCCTACTTAGTAGGGTATACGCTACGTAAACCTTGACGTGGTTAACTTTGCAGTCGGAGGCGTTGCAAACATATTTGAATTTTGTAAAAAGGTATTTGTTAATAAAACTATCAAAGAAAGCAAAATAAAGCGCTAATAAAAAAATTATGTCTCCAAGGCGAAAACAATAAATCCTTTTGATTTGCATTATTCTGAAATATTAAAGAACATACATATCTATTTGCAATTTTGGGCAGCTGATTCAAAATGGCAAAAGTGAACTGCAATGTTGGACTGTTAAGTTCGGAAAGTGCAATATTTCGTCAAGTTAATTTTTGGTATTTTGTTAAACTGAAACCTTTAAAACGCATTAAAATTAGATCTCAACAAGAAAACGCTGGACTGTTCTGCAAACATCTTCTGCAATTAAGGAAATTTTGTCTCTATTGGAATATATAAAAAAAAATATATTTAGCTGATTCAAAACTGTGAAGAAAGATTCAAGTTTTCCACCAAACCTCTTTGCAAAACAGAACAGAAGCCGTTGAATAGTTTTTTACTGCAATTTTTTATATTTTATTATGTCAAAACCCCGGGCCGCACGAAATGGGCTTGCTGGATGCTATTATTGTGTTAAATGGTGTGCCCTTCTCATAAATAACAGAATTTGCATTATTCTTTCTTCGTTGCGATAAAAACTTAATAAAGAAACAAATTAAAACATTGGAAGATGACCTCATACTTTGTGTCTCGAACATAGAGTCAATGATTGAAAACAAGCACGTCACATTTCTTTATATTACTTGGTTGCGTTCAATTTTTTCTGTTTCTCTCTTTTTCTGAAAAATTGTGTGCTTGTTATAATAAAGTGTTTTTAATAACTTATTTTTTTATAATTTTATTTATTGATGTCTCGCGACCCCCACTTCGAAAACCACTGATGTAGAGAAAGCTTAGTAAATTAATTATTAGTAACAACTAATTATCCTTCCCGGAAAAGCATACCGGAAGCTCAACGTCGCATCCCTCTAGTCACCGGGAGTTTAAATGTAGAGGGAATATAAGGAATTCCCAATCTCTATCAACCTTAAAATATTTTGAAAACTAGTTTTAATTCACATTTAATTAATGAGTAGGTATTTTCATTAATTTCGATATTATTATATCCGATAGTTTGAAGCTTTTAATGTAGTTTTGGTATTGAAAATTCGAAGTTTCTATGATCATTTTTATGCTCTAAACGTCAAAATATGCTTTTCGGCACTTAGCAGTCTTTGATTTTACGGAACTCAGATAGTTTCAGCATCAATTTATGGTTGTAAATACAAGTTAATTCTTATTTATACAGGCTTCACCCTCCCCCGGCGGCACGACCAGCATGGGCGGGATGGGCGGTGGTGGTATCTTGAGCAGCCCGGTTGGAGCTCGCCGCCCATCATGCGCGCTGCTGCACCCAGACCACGCGCGTCTACTGCGCCAGACTGCACACACCTCTGCTGATGAGCTGCGAGACCTGTCACCATCCTCCTCCACCAACTCATCCATGACTTCGGTGGCCGCGCCCGCTCGCCAACACGACAACTGGCCTCAGCATGACCACAGGCGGAGAAGTTCGACTATGACCGCGAGGTACTCGCTCTTCGACGCGCTGGACTTGGAATACGCTTTACTAAGAGCAGCAGCGAGGGGAAGCGTAGGTCCGTACTCCTTATCCGAGTCTCTACACAAATTGACTTTCACGCAAAGCTTGGCGTTTCCAGCTCTGGCTCGGGGTCTGGCGGGCAAGCGCGGCAGGGCCGCTCCTGGGCAAAGCGTGCGTCCGCCAGACACTGGAGAATCGGGGCTGAACGCCTTTGCTAAAGTCACTACAACCCTCGTGCTTGTCCTAGTAAGCGTGCTCGTGTTTGGTGTTGTTTATAAGTTCGTGAGGACGTGAGGGTTGCTCCTGGCGCCGACAGACTGACTGCCGCCCGCGCCCCCATAACTTTTTGTTCGCTTTTTTAGCGCGTAGTTTTATGAGATTTATGGAGGGCTCAACATATTATAATCTGCTCAGCAATTCAAAATATGTAATCCACGCATTATTTGTTTAACGAAAATGCACCCAAATACCTTCAGCATAACATTTGTAGGTAATTAGTTGAAAAATAATATGTTGCTTGCTGTTTGAAATATTATAATAAATCAGTTTATTCATCGAAGTTTGATATCGAGTATTGTATTGAATTTAATGAAAATAATAGATATTGTTAAAATTATTATTCATTCACAGTAGTATTATGATTGAAATGGTCCCTCCTTTGTACTGTTTCACAAAGTGTAAAATATGGAATCACTGATGTATGAGATTATTAAATGTTTCTATCCGATAATAATTTAATCATGATCGAAAACGAAAACATTACAACTAATTTTGAATGATGCTTTTTTAATTTGTCTAATATTTACCAATGCTAACGTAGATTGTTTCGAAAACTTTATAACTCCTTCATTTTTTATTCCAAATTGACAAGACATTTTTATTAAAACTTTATGATTAAATTTATTTCTGAGTTACGAGTACCTTGATGTACAAATGTGTACTATTAGATGTATAGAATATTAAAAATATCTGTACGTGTTATGTTTAAACATGTTTTTAAAATACGAAAATTTCTGTGCAAATGTGCTTATTACTAATATATTTTAAGAAATGTGTACTGAAAAAAGGTATTTGAATACATTCAAATATACCTACGAATATTAAAAAAACCTTAGATTGCACGAATAACTTCGGCCCACAGAAATGCTTTAAAAGATCATAATATATACATTTATCATAAATAAATAGTTTTTATACTGCTTTATAATATAATCGTTTAATAAAAATTTGTTGTTCGGCTTTTGTAAATAGATTTCATTTATTTTGCCAACAGGTAAAAAAAATATATCAAAAATTTGTTTACTCAAAGCTTTATTTGGTGTTCTTGATATTTACTACGTTTAATAAAATTACATTAAGGTACTTAGTTATAAAGGGTTGTAAATTAAGGTTCTATTGTGTATTTGTTTGGTTCTATTGTTATTGAGAGCTTCTATTGCACCGTATAAGCCTTACTCTGCACATAAGAAGCCATTCACCCCATCGTGAGATGAAAAATATCTAAATTTTCTATTGAAAAAAACATAGATAATATTTGTATTTCCTTGTGAGTATAATATATGCCTTTTCAAAAAATTCATTTCTAAATTGCGAGTTAAAAAAAGCATAATTAAAAATATTTCAAAATAATTTATTCTTCATTTGCCTTCTATCTCCGAAAGAAAATAGTATTGCGAATAATGTTGATAAATTTTGAATAAAATAAAAATTTTAAAATGAGTTTTTCAGATGTACTTTAACAAATGGTGTTTACTATTTTAAAATTCCGTTAAATTAAAAATAATGTTATTAATGACATATGAATGAATTTGTACTATTCATTCATTTACAGGTATATAGTTGATAAGTATTTCTTAACTAAACTTTATTTATTATCATTTTATAAACTTTTGTCTTTTGTTTTAATTTTTCATAAAATATTAAATACACAAATATTTTCTTGAAACCCATAGTTTTATTGTAAGCAATTTTTTTTGTGTCTTAGCCGAGCTTATTCTTAGCTGAGGTTAGCAACAACCTTTGGCTCTGTAGCGTGAAAAGACTTCATGATCGGGCGATTCAAAACTATAGCCTTTATATAAATCAACCATTCACGAATTCGCCTCGTACAAATGATTCAATTGCCTGTGAAAACCCCTAATTATAAGAGTGCAAACTAAGTGCGAGCCCCCGAAATAAACATCTCAAGTTCCAGCGGTAAGTACTATTGTGAGATACTCTGCCGTTGGTATTAGGGGCATTCAATTCCTCTGGAACCGTAGGCAGTCAAATACGCTGAAAAGATACCACGCTCCTATCTGGCGCCATTAAAGTGGCGCTACCATCACATCACCATAATTCACGTTGTGATGTTGTGATGTTTTGACGATAAAACATCACAACAATCTTCCACTGGTCAAAGAAAGTGGAAAAGGAGAATGATTTCAAATAAAATAAAGAAACATAATATCAAAAAATTTTGCATTTTTTTGTGGGACACCATACTGAGATCTAATGCCGGAAAGTTAATGACATTCTCGATAGAAGAATGTCGGGAAATTAAGTTGGATATAAGGTTTTAGCAACGTTTGTCTTTTTAATAATAAAAGTGGTTCAAACAAAGTTAAATTGTTTCATTTATCTTTAATATTAATAATTTATTATTAAAAAGAATTAATAGTCCAGTAAACGAATGGTCCAAAAGGAGGTGTAGAGTGCGTGAGCAGGGACCTAAGCGATTCTTTCAGGACTTGTTTAGGATGCTTAGGGTGTGAACATACTAAAAGTCCTGACGTCTAGGTGGTGAGCTAGGGGGGGAGGGGGGGGGGGAAGGTCCCGATTTTCGGGTTTCCGTTTATATCTCAAAAACGGTGCGTCGCAGAGGAAAACTTTTTTAGAATAAGTAAAAGCTCATAAGATTATCTACAACTTTTATTCTATACATAATTTTGAAAATCCCAGCCGTTTTTGAGTTATACGCTCCACAAATGTCAATATTTTCTAAAAAAATCATTTTTCCTCACATTTTTCATCAAACATTCCTTCATATCGTCTAAAATATTCATCCAAGAAAGAAATTTATTCAAGAGAAGTTGTAAATAATTTAATTACCTTTTAGAATATATACACATGTTTAAATAAATCTCTAACCAGTAAATATTTACAGCTATTTTAAGTTTTTTGTAAAATGTCATTTTCAGAAAAAGCTGTTTTTTCTTACCAAAATGTTAAGATGGGTTTTTTCTTCATGGGAAATTCCTTATTAATTTTTGCACGCAAGAAAGCAGGTAAGTTGTTCTCGAACAGATGATTAGTGAAATTCATTTTATAATCATTATTATTGTGATGGATAATTAGGTTAGTCGTCGGAGATGCTACAATAACGTGCTACGATGCTGTTCGAGTTGGTGAAAAGGCAATGAATGCGATAGTGGGCTTGACATTCTCAGACATCAAGTTGTCCCGCAAAGATCGGGCATTCCTAATGTCTTCTGTCAGCTCGTCGATAAAAATTCACGATGAAAAGGTTGCAGTTGACCCAACATTGCTGTTTCAGCGGATGTGTATAAACAAACGATCAGATGAGGATTTGATGAAATTCTTTGCGTGTGAGTTGGCCCCATTTCCCTTGACACTGTTCTTAATAACATCATGTTACACTCTCAACTTTATATGGATTAAAGTTTTCATATCCTCTTTGGACGTGAGGGTCCTGGCAAGCGTTGTTCATCCATGGCATCGTCATTCTCAGTGGTGGATGTTCTTGCTGAAAGGGCTCTACGTCATCTTCATCGTCGTCCTCGGCAACAGGCAAACTATTGAGGCATCTCCCTTGGCAGTGAAGGCACGCTGCAGAACAGGTCAGCATTGCTTTTCGGCATCCGCATTTGCCAATTGCACAATCCTTGGTGCAGCGGCAAAATATCATTTTCAGAAGGACCTCCGGTGCTGGAGGATCTTCTGTTGTAATTGGCGCCAGGGTGTCTCCTTCGTGTTTCCACCCCCATTCTTCAGGGGACAGCTCAATCCCGAGCCACTGCTGAACTTGGTGGTATGTCCTATTTCATATCCTATGTCCTATGTCATATTTGCCACGGACCTTGTGAACGATTGGAAGTGGTACTGGTTAAGGGAGGTCTGTCTTTTTGGCGCCGCATACCATTTCAGGAAGCATTTATTTCCAGCTTCTTCAACCTCGTCGTGAGTAGAGGAGGGATTGTCAAAGATCATTGCCGCTTTCTTGATCATTTCTGACTCCAAGTACAATTTTGAAAAGCCCACCTTGCTTTTCCTGAAATTTGCAGACGTTGTATCGCATCCGGTAAATGAATGTAAAAATATGATGTGTTCAAATCCACGATGCTGCATCTCTTGGGTGGACAGTGCCAATGTTTTGGTTTTCCCTCGTCCGGGTTTCAGCAACAGAATATCTTAGGTGGGAGGAATGGAAGCAATCAAAAGGACAGTGAGGTCTACATCCTCACCAAAGACAGCCACAGAGTTGTGAAAGGATAGTTCTACAGCAGTCTTCACGATAAAGACGTCAGCATCATCGGTGGCCTGATGAGTCTGTATCCCATTCTCCCGAAACTTAGTCTGTAGTAAGGAGATTAAATTACTTTTGTTGGTAGGATAGGATAAAAAATCTTCCTGTTTAACGGGTATTGATTTGTTCCATGTCAAATTGATGTCGGCTGACCTTCTCAGTCTGTATCGTCGCATTTGTTCTTGTGATTTCGTGCTTTTGACTGGATTTGCGTACCCAGCAAATACCACAGTGCGAGTCATTCCAGGATAGTGGTGGTTGACATAGGTGATAATAACGATCACAAATTGCGGCAACGGAGGCATCTTTTTGTCAAATTACTCTGTATAATATAGATAATATGTGTATAATATATGATAGAAATCCTCCGTCCTCAACTATGTTCATCTGAGACAGTAGAACAGTTTTTTTGAAAGGCTCGAATAAGCTATACAGACCAGATTTATTTGTCTTTCGCATCCCACTTTCATTGAACAGTGCCAAGGGAAATGGGGCCAACTCATACTCAAAGAATTTCATCAAATCCTCATCTGATCGTTTGTTTTTACACATCCGCTGAAACAGCAATGTTGGGTCAACTGCAACCTTTTCATCGTGAATTTTTATCGACGAGCTGACAGAAGACATTGGGAATGCCCGATCTTTGCGGGACAACTTGATGTCTGAGAATGTCAAGCCCACTATCGCATTCATTGCCTTTTCACCAACTCGAACAGCATCGTAGCACGTTATTGTAGCATCTCCGACGACTAACCTAATTATCCATCACAATAATAATGATTATAAAATGAATTTCACTAATCATCTGTTCGAGAACAACTTACCTGCTTTCTTGCGTGCAAAAATTAATAAGGAATTTCCCATGAAGAAAAACCCATCTTAACATTTTGGAGAGAAAAAACAGCTTTTTCTGAAAATGACGACATTTTACGAAAAAACTTAAAATTGCTGTAAATATTTACTGGTTGGAGATTTATTTAGACATGTGTATATATTCTAAAAGGTAATTAAATTATTTACAACTTCTCTTGAATAAATTTCTTTCTTGGATGAATATTTTAGACGATATGAAGGAATGTTTGATGAAAAATGTGATGAAAAATGATTTTTTTAGAAAATATTGACATTTGTGGAGCGTATAACTCAAAAACGGCTGGGATTTTCAAAATTATGTATAGAATAAAAGTTGTAGATAATCTTATGAGCTTTTACTTATTCTAAAAAAGTTTTCCTCTGCGACGCACCGTTTTTGAGATATAAACGGAAACCCGAAAATCGGGACCTCCCCCCCCCCCCTCCCCCCCTAGCTCACCACCTAGACGTCAGGACTTTTAGTATGTTCACACCCTAAGCATCCTAAACAAGTCCTGAAAGAATCGCTTAGGTCCCTGCTCACGCACTCTACACCTCCTTTTGGACCATTCGTTTACTGGACTATTAATTCTTTTTAATAATAAATTATTAATATTAAAGATAAATGAAACAATTTAACTTTGTTTGAACCACTTTTATTATTAAAAAGACAAACGTTGCTAAAACCTTATATCCAACTTAATTTCACGACATTCTTCTATCGAGAATGTCATTAACTTTCCGGCATTAGATCTCAGTATGGTGTCCCACAAAAAAATGCAAAATTTTTTGATATTATGTTTCTTTATTTTATTTGAAATCATTCTCCTTTTCCACTTTCTTTGACCAGTGGAAGATTGTTGTGATGTTTTATCGTCAAAACATACGAATTTTTTCTGGCTGAAAGTTGTAAATATTAATTTAAGTATTTTAATATTTATTTGGGCTAAGTTTTTTGCCGTGAATTATGGTGATGTGATGGTAGCGCCACTTTAATGGCGCCAGATAGGAGCGTGGTATCTTTTCAGCGTATTTGACTGCCTACGGTTCCAGAGGAATTGAATGCCCCTAATACCAACGGCAGAGTATCTCACAATAGTACTTACCGCTGGAACTTGAGATGTTTATTTCGGGGGCTCGCACTTAGTTTGCACTCTTATAATTAGGGGTTTTCACAGGCAATTGAATCATTTGTACGAGGCGAATTCTTGAATGGTTGATTTATATAAAGGCTATAGTTTTGAATCGCCCGATCATGAAGTCTTTTCACGCTACAGAGCCAAAGGTTGTTGCTAACCTCAGCTAAGAATAAGCTTTGAGATATAAACGGAAACCCGAAAATCGGGACCTTCCCCCCCCCCCCCTCCCCCCCCTAGCTCACCACCTAGACGTCAGGACTTTTAGTATGTTCACACCCTAAGCATCCTAAACAAGTCCTGAAAGAATCGCTTAGGTCCCTGCTCACGCACTCTACAACTCCTTCCTTTACTGGACTATAAGGAATTATCGTGTTTTATTTTTGGGTTATTATTTGGGATATGTTTATCTTTGCCATTTGAAGACACAAATGCTGCATCCTTCGATGCAATTGGATGGAGTAACATTAGCCAACTGTGACTCGTTTAAGTATCTGGTCTCACTCATCCACAGAGACGGAGGATGTGCAGCGGATGTCATCCATATAATAGGTGTGGGATGGATTAAATTCAACGGGAATATTGTGTGACTCCAAAATGCCTATAAAACTTGAAGGAAAGATATACCAGACTATTGTTAGACCCGCGATAATGTATGGCTCCGAATGCTGGACTATGTACAACTCCTACTCTAGGAAACTCGAAACCGCAGAAATGCGAATGCTTAGATGGTCGGCAGGAGTATCACGAAAAGATAAGTTTTAAAGTTCACGCATTCGTGGGAGCCTGGGTGTCACGGACATAAGCAGTAAGCTGGAGGAATGACAGTTGAGATGGTGTGGGCACATAAGACGGAGACCATCAGACCACACAGTGAAGCAGGCAATGTTTATGGAGCTTCATCGACAGTCACCCAGAGGAAGACCAAAGAACTCCTGGATGACTCATGCTCAAAATTAATTCAGAAAAACGGCCTGGATGAAGGCGATACTCAGAACCGAAGAAGCTACAACCTGAGAACGAGAAGAGCCGACCCCAACAGCCTACCTAGGCAATGAGTTGGGACAGCGCAAGGAAGAAGAAGATTTTTGGGTTATTATGCCGTGTTGCACTACCTCCTTCTTTAGCTGACGTTCGAACAGCATTTCAGTATCCATCATCGGGGCAGATGTGTAATCGAATAACGATCGTAGTCCGAAAGGTTGACTAAAGAAGTAGGTAGTGCAACACGGTATACTAACCCAAAAATAAATCACGGTATTGCTTTTGGCCGTGAAAATATCAAATCATATCTTGTATTGCGTAGTTTCGTACTATTTTATATCGTGATAATAACATAACAACGTGTTTATTCTGGGGTGGTTGAGTGGGGTGCCCAATACACTAATGTTGTGTCAAAACGTAGGTTTGAAACTCAAGGATAATGAATAAACCAAGGCGTCACTAAAGTTATGGATTTTATCCACTTCTTCGTCACGTACAAAATATTTGTGAAAAATACGGTGCCTAAAGCACAATCATTTTTTTACGGAATGGCTAATTTTCATGTTTAGGAAAATTACTTCAACATTTTCCTACTTGCCGCAAAATGTAATAGGCCACTTGCATGGATTTCATAACGACTTGGAAAAAATCATGTGGATAGATCTTTTCACTAAGATTAAGAAAATGTTAGTAAAATTGTATAGAAATGTACAGTTTTTGTTATTTTTAAATAAATAAATGCATTATTTAGGCTTGTGACGTCACTACATGAAAATGTCCCGTCTCCGAAAATGTTCCTATTATTTTTTTTTAAATTCCACACTGATTTATTTTTTTATATGGCATCACTTTGATTTCAGGCGAATTTTTGAATTCGTTCACTAGATTTATTGTTTGTTCTCTGCGAACTTATCATTTGGTTTCACTTTTTGACAGATGCTCTGAAGAGAACCCCGTACTTTTAATGATCTACGGGGTTCTCTTCAGAACGTGCAGATGATGTCGGTACGTGTTTTAGAGGTATAATGATTATGGTGCTGATTTTAACAAAATAAAATTTTATAATATTCGTATTATTATTATAATTTACAAGTACAAGTATATTACATTGAATTTAGTAATATAGACGCTGTTCATTATAATGATTTATGGTCAATAAGATGGATCAAGGAAAAAAAATATTTATGAGATGTAATGTTTTTGGTATGCCTCGTTATTCTCCTGTGCCATTCGTGTGGAAAATGTTCTTTTTTTTAAAATGATTTTCGGCTATGTAATTTCGTTTTTTCAAACCTATAAAATTATGTCCCGTCTTTCCGGTTTATAAAAAATGGTCTGATTTATCGGATTGAAATTTTCAAAAAATCCCCAGGGTTTCAAAAATACGATTAAAAAATAAAAAAAAATACAGAATGTCTTAGAATATTTGCCTAAACCGGAAAAAATTTTTAAAAAAATTGATGCAAGTGGCCTATTATTTTTGTAGATTCGAAAATATTTTTACGAGAAACCCCGGGGAAAGCTAAAACCAACGCACTGGTGTTTGAAAAAAACATAATAAAACACTTATTTGCAAATTAGCATGCGCCCTTGAGGTGATTTTTCACAAAAACGGCGCTTTATAATTTTTTTTTTTACGCACCACATTTATTTTTTATGCACCAGATTTAAATGTCCGGGTTGAATTTTCCCCAAAAAAAAAAAAAAAAGGAAAAAAAGAAGGAAAAACTAAACCCTTTCACACACTTCCCCAAATGATCATCTAGTCAACCCACGCTATGCAATTGCACTATATAAGTATTATAAATACAAAATAATACAAGAACAACATGTCAACCTACTAGAGACCAAATGGGAATATAATTCACCGACTCCAGATATTTTCATATCAGAGGGTTCGGCTCTGTGGCATTTCTAATTGAACCTATAAATCCTACTGATTCCTCAATATAAATATTTAAAAAATCTTTTGTAATCCTACATGTATTTAAAATTACTGATTTTTGCATTTTTATATACAAATTCTTTGACAAATCTAATATGCTGAAATTTAGATTATTATTATTATTATTATAATTAAATCTGGTGCGTAGAAAAAAAAATTAAAAAAAACAGTTTTCAACTAGCAAAAATTACACCTCGAATAAACCTCATTGGTTACGATATCGCCACTGCGCAAAGTTATTATTATTATTATTATTGTTATTGTAGTTAGTATATGTGAGTTTGGAAGAGTGAGATAGGTGATGCAAGAAAGAGAACGTGAACGTGTTTGGGCAACGTTTTAATAAACTATTAAAACGTTGCGCAAACGCTGCCAATTCTATTCTCTACCACGAAGAGACAGGTCAGGTGTATGTCGTTTAAAAAGTTGATAACTTTGTACCATGTAAATCAGTTACAAATATATTATGCTATAGAGCAGCTGGACTTCTAAATTACTTCCACTGATATATCAAGGATATTACACTTATAATGATCACCCGTTTTAAAGGTTGTTTCAATGTTTTTATTAGCATTTCGTTTAAATGGATTTTTTTTTACACGAGCTTCACGTAGGAGGCCCTGAGGAGAATAATTTCCATTGTCATCTTTGGGGATGCTTCGTGGAGGATTATTTTGTAAAGGAAAGAGCGAAGCGATCTGGAAAGGAAAAGGGTTTGAGGGGTGGGTAGTATTCTGGGGATCAGTGTCCTAGTCATCCGCCACCAAGACCTAGACAAACCTACCCCATCAACCCGGGCACCCCTTCTAAATTACCAAACGTAGCGAATCACTTGGGGTGACTTATGGCAGAGGTGTTGGTTATCCAATAAATGGTTTTCGGGGGTGGCGGTACCCATTCCCGCCTCCCAAATTTGTAGTAGTTGAAATACGTGATAATGCCAAATGAAATTTTAACGTAATTCCTTCACCTTCGTCGTGAACATTTTGAGTTAGGATTTATGGGGTTCGACGTGATGGTTCCCTATTTAGTTGGCCGTAGTATAAATACATGTGATATTTATAAGTCACATTTTGAAAAGGCGGTTATTGATTGAAGATTCGAGTCTTCTTTCTTATTCTGTATTGTATAATAGTATGTAGTACGGTGTTGGGGATGGGGGCGGAGAGGAGGGTTGGACGAGCGAAGATTGATGAAGTCATCGTATACCCGGGATTTCTGAGAGTAGTAGGTTCTCGAGGGTTTGGAATAAAACACGAAAATGTTTAGGTTATATTATTTAATTATATTCTGCCATCTATGTGCATAATAATAGGTTTACTATTACTCCCAAACTTGGTAATACATAATTATGATTGCATTCGCTGCACAGTGAGAGATATATCTTTGCTAATATTAATATTTTTTCCTGAGTGGCTTTGATCAAATTTATAGGTCAATTGTCTATCACACTAGTACACGTAGAAATTTATACTACAGGAATAAATAACACAATAATTACTTTTCTTAGAAAATAATCCAAATATTCCGACTTAAAATTAATGTTTGCTAATAATCATTCACTTCTTGCTTCAAGTACTCAACTCCTAATTATTTAAATAAAAATATATTATTGTCTAAATCCAAATTTAAAACTACGCTTTACAAAATAATATTTACCTTTTGGTGTTTATTTGGAAAATGTTCATTAGAGATATGTAGGAGATATTAAAGTAAACGAAGGCATATTTCAAATTTTATTCACTTCTATATCTGATTGAATACTACTATTTTCTTATATAATTGATACGAGTATTTTCATTGAAAAAAATATCAAGATTATCCTAAACAAACATAAAAAAAATTATTTAACCGAGCTGGAAACAAACAAGCATCTAACTGTATTTGTATTACCTACTCGTCACTACGGATGACAGATGTTATTTTGAATCTATGAGTCTTAAAATAACGTGGAAAATTAACATGTAAGTGTTACATTACTATTCATAGGCCGAAGTTTTAGAAAAATGCATGCTATTATCTTAGTATTTTCACAATCAGCGTAAAACATCTTCTCAGAAAGCAGGGTTCAGTAGCATGGTACCTTATCGTTAATTTCTACTAATTAAATATCCACCCGTATTCTATTTAAATATTATTAATTTGGAAAAAAAACTCTTAGATTAATGATAAATAAGCCAGATGTTATTCCATTCATATCAAATAAATTAGTTGCCCCATTTTAAAAAATTAATTCGTAACCAGTTACATAATTTTTAATATAGAATAATTATCATTTTCCACGTATCATAACTAACCATAAAGTTCAAATCAAATTATTAGCAATAAACCAAACCATTCATAACAATAATTATTACATCAAATCGCACTTCTTTCATAACAAATAAACCACACCATTCGCAATAAATATTATGTATAAATCTAGAAGAATACTCTATACAATCAGTTTGAAAAAATATCACATTCTAATAAGTACAGATCCTTAGTAGAAAACACTTACGAAGTAAAAAACAAATATTGTTTTAAATCGTATAAAAAACGAAAGCACATAAAGTTTAAGAAAATTTAAAATTTTTTCTTGAATTTGTTACCACATTATTAAAAAGGTGATTGTGTTTACTATATTATTTTTTTTAAATGAAATTTATACAATAAAACGTATTTCTTTAAAATTGTTATCCATTTCATTCACATCAAGCAGCTAGCTAGAACGCAAAAGGCAATAATAAAAACAATCCTAAAAGTACCCATAAAAACTCCATCAAAAGAAATTTTTAAAAACTTTAATGTTTTCAGCATTATTAAATTATACTCAAAAAATGCACTACTCAAATTTAAAGAAAAATATGAATGCCTTGCTGACCAACACACCTACACTACAAGGTCAAAATCCTCAGAACTACTGAACATCCCGCAATTAAACACATCTTTTGGCCAGAAAAACCATAATTTCCATGCTACAAAATTATATAATGCCCTTCCAATTAAAATTAAGAACACCATGGAGATAGAAATGTTTAAAAAAAACATAAAATTATGGTTAAGTAAACAGGAAGATGAGGAAATCATTAAAATTATGAAGTAACCCCAATACAACCTGCAGACAACAAACATTAATACTTTTATTTTGTTTATTGTTATTTTATGAAAATCAAGAAACTAGAAGATGAGGAAATAAAAATCTACACCCATTCAGCAACATCCAGTCCGCCACGGAATAGGAATACCTAGTGAGGAGGACTGTAAACAAACCACTATATTGGTATTTTTACTTATTTTGTAATTTTACGTTATCCTTATATTGTCATTAAAAAAAAAAAAAAATTTAATCGTAAGTCTAAAATTATTACATCAAATATTAACGCATTCTTACAGACATTATCTAAACAACTAGATACGTAATTTTCACAGCATTATAAAAATATCATATTATTCCAAGTCCGATACAACCCCTCTCTTGTTTACTTTCCTCTATAGAATATAAAGCGATTACAAATTTAAATTATTCAGAGTGGAAATATTGCTTACCGTTAATCAAACTGAGAGCTTAGATTACGTAGAGTCGTTAGTTAATTACGTTTCCATCAGATGGAGGGGTGAAAGTTAACTCATTAGCGGTCGAAAATCATAACAACTTTTTTTTTTAAATTTGTTAAGTGTTTTTTTATTATCTTTCTCGTGTTCCTCAGTCGACCCCAATCTCAAATTCCACTTAATTTAATTAAGTATTAAAACCAAATACACTGAAAAGAAAATTTAAGAGAATATTGTAGTTTTGGAACGAATCGTACTTAAAGGGGGCATTTTTGCAGGATTAAAGCGTTGGGGAAAAAGAACGAAATGAACATACAAAAAATGGAAAAAAAATCAGCAAATTGGTATGTTTTGAATACACAGGTCAAGGGAATCGCTTTAAATTTTTGGTTAATCTATGAAATTTTATCAATGCGGTGTCCTTTCTTTGAGGAATCACTGTTTTAAATAGAAGCTTTAGATTATTGCATTTAAAAATTTTTTTTCGTTAAGAATTTTAAAAAAATAACGAACCTCTCGGACCCATTGTTTAGACGACAATATAAGAGTACTAGACATACGTATGACGTATGAGGCGTACCTGAGTTTTAATTACCCGTCTTTGCTTTATTACTTACTAGCAGACCCGGCCACACGTTGCTGTTACTAACGAAACCTTTATAACCAACGCCATCTGTTAAATCAAACCCGCACCTCCCGTTTGTCAGCCCGCTGACCGCTGCCCTCTGCCCGCTGCCCGCTGCCGCTTGGACAGACATATTGTGTATTTCAACCAATTTACACAACAAAACCTTGACAAATTATATACCTAAAAACCTTCCTCATGAATCACTCTATCTATTGATGAAAACCGCATGAAAATCCGTTACGTAATTTAAAAGATTTAAGCGCACATACAGCGTCAGCGACTTCATTTTATACTTAGTAAAGATAAAGACAAAGATAAAAAAATTCAGAACTGAAGATTGTTGTTTTTAGTTTGCAAGAGAATCACAATTATAATTGAAATAAAAATAATTACTTTCAATTATAAAAGACTTAGATACAACAATGTTAAATAATTTTTATTTTCAATAAGTAAACGCATTTAAATATATATAAAGTTAGTGCAGTATAAATGAAACTAAATAAAACATAATGAGATTTTTTTATTATTTAAATAAATTCTTTTCATTTAGAAAAAAACGTGTGTAAAATATCAGTATTGCGGAAAGTTTGTAGATTTATATGGTGTTGGCAAGTTCGTTTCACAATGGCAGTAGAAAACTTATGTTTTATTTTATTTAGGCAAATTAAGAAACAATTATTTTTTCATATGTAAAGGAATACCTACCTAGAAATGCATAGGGATTCCTTCGTGTTGGAATAATGAATTACTTTTCAAATGTCATTCATTGATGTGTTGTCATGGTGACATACAAACAGATTATTATTGTTTTTGATTAGCTACGTAGCAGACATTCAATTAATCAAGATATCAGAAAAATAAGTCTTAAAGTGTTATAATGTTTTTAAGATCGACAAATAAACTTCAAATGTAGTTTCTTTGTTAACAGAGCAACACATGATTTGTTTTGTCATTACCAATAAAGAAGTACAACCAATAGACAAATTGTCTTGTAAAACTACATTTTTAGTGAAGAGAAACAATTACGTTAGAAATGGAGAAGTTACAATTCACATTTACAGTGTCAGCAGCATCGGATGGTAAAACCAATATAATTTGCATAACCTCAATCGAGACCCCTGATGGACGCATATTTGATATTCCCGATGATTTTAAATATGCAAGCAAACACACCGCCATAACGACCACGGATGTGTATGCCAAAATAAAGAATTGTCTAAAGAAAAGATACCAAACACGTAAAATATGGATTCCCTTAACAGAAGATTTGAGGAAAATTTATTTAGATGAAGGTAAGAATTTACAATTTGGTGACCAATACCTGGAAGAAATTACATATGGTAAATATGTTTTTTTTTTGCCTGTAACTAATTTATGGCGCTTATAATTCGTAGACAGTACATATTCGTGTACAATAAGTACACGATGTATGCGTGCACACAATGCTTTTAAGTCAAGGCTATATAGAGAGACCTAGTTTCCAAATAATGGAAACGGGTTTAATTTATAAAGCATATAGATTAACACAAATTAAAACCGAGTTACAATGATGAGAGCGATTGTAATTTACATTTAAAATAACAACTACAGAAATAAAAATGTTTCTTCAATTCAATAAATACATCGAGCATGGATTCTTTTCTTCTGTTCTAACAAATTGACCTAAATATATAAAAAAAACAAATGTGATTTTTAAATAAATACTTAAATAGATTTTAATTAATATATAAAAACCATTATAATTAATGAGCTTAAATAATTGAGAACCATAACATTATAAGCATATTCTTTAGTTCACATTGAGAAAATCTACACCAGCGAACTACAGACATCGTTAAAGCTACCTATGTTACTATTTGCATATTTTTTTTATTAAATAAATAGGCGAATATAATTCTAACATGTCACAGCCCAGCTTATGACTTGAAATAAAGAATAACATACAAAATAATTTCTGATACATTCATATGTGTCAATCTTGTCTCTTGGCTAACTGAACATTTAGGACAGTATGAAATGAAACAAACACAGTTTCTAAGCTTCCTACGAGTTCATTTTATACTTATTAATATATTTATTTATTATTATTTATTAGCACATGCCTATCACTTTGTAATCCGATATTAACCTTATCCAAAAGATTTCAGTGATGAAATGCAAGGATAGTAATCTCTGGTACTCATTGCAAACAATTTATGACATTCCATTCTTGCTCAGTAAATATGTCTTTGCAATATTTACAAACATCCAACGATTACCAACAATTTTGACAAATTTTCACTTTGGCTTCTTCAATCATAAGGCTGAATTTAGTCTTACGCTGACCGCACGCGCACCGTCGGCGCTGATGGTCGAGATATATGAACTTCTAGGAAGCGTTTTTGAATGACGCGTAGCTATCAGCGCGCAAGGTGGTCAGCGCTGATGGCTACGCGGCCGTACGCGTCGCGCGTCGGCGCCGCGTAGCTGTCGGCGCTGACGAATGCACGGGCGCCTCTGCTTTCAGTGAGCGTTCTAGTGTCAAGCGGAGCGGACGTCGTCAGCGTGTACAGTCATAGCAAATCTAATTTTTTTGGGATAGGTTGTACAAAGCAGCAATAACTAATATACTCCGCATTTTAAGTCTTCGTCTGTACAGTAAGGCGGTCAGTACGATACTGAAACGAGCCACAGCCACAACTACGCGCTGATCTATGAGCGCTGACGGTGAGCGTGAGACTAAATTCAGCCTAAAATGAGTTCTATAATTTCAATACCCGCTATATCCGATTTTTTGACAAAATCTGAGTATGACATTTTGTTCACATTTTTACGAGGAACCTAAAATTGAGTTTCAAAACCTCCCTTACCTCAACCAAAAACCATGTTAAAACTGCGAGTGAGAAATAAAACCCGCAATATTTTTCAAGAAGTTATCAAAACCTGCTTTATCGGAAATAAAAAAAAAATCACGAGCAGCTATTTTGCCAAGATTGCAGATTTGGAAACTCGCGGGTCAGATCATATGAGTTTCAAAAGCCTCTACATCGTGAGGAAGTCAAGAAGTCAGTATAAAAATCGGCTATATTCATTTTATTTATCGAAATTACTTAAATTATGCTAGACATACATAAAAAATTAACACTTTTCGAAATTATATTACTCCATTTCATTATTCAAAAAATTGAAAAGCAATTATTTATTTACGCTAGAGGTGTGACAGTTTTTTGCGATTTTCTCAAAATCAACTAAAGTTGATATAGCGGATATAGAAATTAAAAGACTCGCATAGTAAACCAAATTTTAAAAATTACGTACAAGATGCCAGGTATAAAAAGTAAAGTACTAATTTCGAGATTGTCTTTATTTTAGTCTTAGGGACAAAAATCTGAATAATGTATTTCACTACAAAATTTACTCAATTTAATAAGAGTACCTATAACTTTAGTAAATTATTGTTTTATGTTTATATTAGATGACCAAGTTTATATGAATAGAAGTTAACTTGTGCTCTTTATACCTAGCATGAAACATATAATTTATGTTGCAAAATCGAAACACTGTTAATGAAAAAAATAATATGAACTGATTTAAATGTAGGTACATAATTGCGGTAATGTCAATGTCGTTACAATATATGTAGACGCGCTGTAGAAATATCAAAGTGGCAAGCCAAAAACAAGTCAATTGTTATCAGTTTTAATACTAAACTGCCGCGCGTTGCGTAAGGTCGTGTGCTACCTCTAAATGAATTGCAAATAAAAAAGTGCCAAAATGCCCTCGTATGGATGAGAAAATATTTGCATTGTTCGGCAAACACTAGTAAAAGCCAAGGAATTCATTTCATTTGTAAATGCACGCAAAGTGCTTATTATTATCGATTATTATAAATAATACAATTGCTTTCATTAGAGAATCCAAGGCCAACTAGAGTACAGGTTTAGGTGTGCAACACCCAAATTATGAAGTCAGTGCTGTCGCTAAGTAAACTTTACTGTTTAAAATCACTTTAATCAATCTGTTCATTCATATGCTTGCGGTAAAACAACATACAAATCAGCAATAACAACGAGTACAACAACAATCGCCGCCATTTGTAAACTCGAAGCAGTATTCGATGGAACTTTTGAATACGATAACGTCGCCCAGTCCTATCGTTTATTTTGTTCATATCCACACATTATTTGAATGCCTATATTTATCATACATGAATGATGTTTGAATAAAGAATTTATTGGAACCATAAGAGTATTTTTTACTTGCCACATTTCATTTTGTGTTTTCTAGGCAATAGCAAGTCTAGATGTATTGTATCGCCATTGGGTAAAGTAATGTGAAAATCGTAAATCGTTTTATTTTTAAGAAAACCAGTGAAGAACTTCTTACGATGATATTAAATATAATACATGATATTTTGTTGAAAAAATCATATGGATAGTTTTCAAAATCTTTTTTATGAAAAAAGTATTCAGAAATTTAGATCATAATGCTTAATAAAAAGGTTTTTGCTAGAAAGAGAGTCTATAAAGACTTAGTTTAATATCCACTTCGATTCAACAACATCTACGTCAGCATAATAATATAACACCGAAGAATTTAATAACACAGAAATAGTTCACAAATAATTAGAAGGTCAATGTTTTAAGAGGGCGTCACTTTCACGAGCGTCCACACTGGAATCCACACAAGCACTGTCATCCTGCAGCAGCTTGGACTTGGCGCTGTCCTCGGCCTGGTCACTGGCAACGCCGGGCTGCTTGGCGTTGGCCGGAGACGAGGCGCCGTTATAGATGGGTCTGTCAGTTGATCTCACCGTTCCGTTGGGACTCCTGAAGGAGCACTGCGGCGCCGGGCTACTGTGCTTCTGGATGCTTACGTCTGACGGACTCACTTCTTCTTCTTCTTTTAGTGTGGCCATTCCCTGAACATGAAATATTAATTAATAAATAATGTCCATCGACCTCAAGACTCTGTAGTAAGCGTTCAAAAATAATAAAGAAGATGGTCTTAAGGGGAGATATTTAAATACGAAAGGCTGCTTTCTAATAACAGAACCAGATATAGTATACTTTCAATCGACGGAATTTTAAACTATTACGTTATTATTATTTTATGTATAGATGTCATCTAAAAAATAACATACATTTTAAACGTATATTTAAAGTGTCCAAATAAAATACGTTGACGGCTTTGACGGGAGACTATCATTCGTAATCATTGTTGCTGGTAATAATTATTGCTATTTCAACAGTATCTGCAGTTGCAATTCTCATAAAATACATCATCACAGAACTATCGTGAAACAAAATCTTTAAACATTGACTGAAATAAAACAATAACTTTGTTTACTAACCACAATTTATTTAATTTTTATAATTCCGACCGGTTTCGCTTTAGTCAGGCATCTTCAGTGTATAAAATTAAACTGATCAAAAATACACATAGTGTGAGCTTACATTAGATAAAGAAAGAGACAAAACACAATACAAAGGAACAATGAAAGAGACGGGTGATATTTAATGAAATACCAAATTATATATTCAGGGACAAATCGTCATTTGAATAGGTGATTAAGGATTTTTAGTAGTTAATGGGGAATATCCCTATAATCGGGCTGTTGGACACATTTAGCTGATTATTAAGGATTTGGGTTTTTCGTTAACAGCCCGACGTTAGGGATATTCCCCATAAACTACTAAATACCCTTAATCACTTCATCCTTTAATCATCTATTCAAATGACGATTTGTCCCTGAATATATAATTTGGTAATTCATTAAATATCACCCGTCTCTTTCACTGTTCCTTTGTATTATGTTTTGTCTCTATCTTTATCTATAATATAAGCTCACACTATGTGTATTTTTGATCAGTTTAATTTTATACCTTGAAATGGTTTGACTAAAGCGAAACCGGTCGGTATTATAAAAATTAAATAAATCGTGGTTAAAAAACACAGTTATTGTTTTATTTCATTCAATATGTCAAGCCACAAAGTGACTGCTTTCCATCAAAAATCTTTAAACATTCGTACACTTCGGAAATCATTTAAAATATGCGAGAATCTGAAATTAGAAAAATTAATGATAAAATCCAATTAATAAACACTGTTAAAAAATATTTTAAAGATAATATAAAAAAAAAAAACTAAAAAAAAAGTTTCGACTAATCTAATCTCAAGAACAACTACTTATAACTCAGTTTCCAAGTGATACTCTGTTCTTCAAATAAGTTAAATTTTGTATTGTTTTTAGCAACTAATTACATATCACAGAACTTACAACTTATTGTTTTTTACATTCACATTGTAATTTAAGAACTTAAATATAGCATTAAAAATGTACACTACTCTTCCAGACACAAGCTAATGCTTCCATGGAAGAGTGGTATTAACGTATTTTAAAATGAACATGTACGCAAATTACTACATTATCTAAATGTATATTGTATTTTATATGCTAAAATAAATAAAAAAAATAAAAAATAAAAAATAAAATAAAAATAAAAAATAAAAATCTAGCTTTTGTATAAAACACAAATTGTTGTTTCTAAAATAGTGACGCATTTGGATGAAGAACTTTCTGGAAATAGTTTCCTTCATATTATCGTAAAATGTTCTATTTTTAAATTGTGCAAAACAAAAATACGGGTGGCAGCTCCGAAAGGCTAATAAGGTAAATTGAATAGGAAAAACGTGGGAGTACAAAGGTTTCAGATTTGCTAGATGATAGGTAGGCTATTTTCGGAAAATAAACAAGAGGGATGAAAATAGAAACCACGCAGTTTGTTTAACCAAAAGAATCGCAAATCAAACATCGCAGAAGAAAGGGGAAATTGTTTAAACAAACCCTAGCATATTATTATTGCAGTGAGAAGGAACAGGCGCGGTATGGCAAAGGTGTAAGTAGAATGATTCAGAATATATGAAATCTATAAGAGGCGCGTGTGGTGAAACAATGCATTACTGATTTAAGAATAATGATACCAGATAACATGTAGCGTAAATAACAAGGTAAAGAAACGGACAGTACTATGACGAGGTCTTGTCAGTAGTAAGAAATAAAGGCGTACAGTCTGTCAAATAAGAGTAGAAAACATAGGAGGGCGCCACTATCGGCCAAAATGGCAATACTAAAAATATAATCATGGTGTTAATCTAAAATCTAAAGCTGTGTAACCTACATTTTTATTAAAAATTAAAATGGCATTAAAGTGAAAAAAAAAATTTTTTTATTCCACTGATCTCAAAATTAGAATTGAATATAGGTATATTATTAGTATATCTTTACAATTTTATGTTAACATAATGAAGAATAACGATATTGTAATAAAATATAAAGCATTCTTTAGAAATTGCTCACATTTATTTAATACTAGCTTAAGTACCCACTAGCATTGTCCAGGCTTTAGATCATGTCTCTAATTTTAGATCTGAATATATTTAACAAAGATCTAAAAGTAGTGTAACTAAACTCACCATTAATGATTCTTCTTCTACCTATTGTTAAATTCAAATTTATGTTAAATTAAATGGAAGCCAACACTTTGTAGAACGCAATTTAATCAAATTATGTCATTAAGTAGATACCTTAACAACAGTGCTTCCTCGATAATTATTTTTTTTAGGAACAAAAAATGTATTTTTAAATGTGTCTACGGTGTTCTGCATTTTTAGTGTGATTGCACTTTAAATGAATATTTGACAGCTAAATTGGTGTTGCCAGCCTACCAATTTTGTAGTTCAATTTTTTATATTTTCTACTCTTATTTGACAGACTCTAAACTGACGTAGAAATATGACATGAGAATCCAATATGACGCTTAATTTGGGTAAACGAAGGTATCAGGGACGTCCGAAAAAACAAATAAAATTCAATTGAAATATGTTAAGACTTGGAATAACAGAAGATTGTGAATAAGACAATGCATGACTGTGGATGAAATCAGGGATGTGGGCATGACAAAACAGCGGTGCACAATCTTAGGGAACGTACCCATACTATGTGACCGTGGGAGGGGGGGGGGGGGATTGAAAAAAGTGGGTCACGTAGTATGGGTACGTTCCCTTACCCACTTCAATGAAAAATGGCGTAATCGTTAGTTCGTTTATTCATTAATGTTATATTCCAACTTTAGAAGACAGATGAAAAATAAATGACCTAACATTTTTATTAAAATTGTTAAACTCAAAATTCGATTATTATGAACCCTTGCATTTTTCTACCCGAACTACTAGACAAGCATTTTTTAGTAAAAATCGATAAAATCAACATTTTATGTAATTCACATTTCATTCTAACTATAGTTTGCATTCCCCAAAACAACGTTTACATAGTCATGGTAACAAACAATTAAACAATGTGGATTTATTTGACAATAATTTGAACCTAGCAAACTTCAAACGCCGTTTGTGCGAACTATTTCTACCTAGTTCATAAACTACTGTGAACAACCATTTAAAAAAATTATTAATGTTACCGTTGATTGGGGGATATTGGCAGATTATCTATTTTTATTACAGTTTTAGTCTACGTTACATATATAAAGCAGGTATGTCAAGTTTTATTTTTTATATAACAAGTATTGTTTTTGTCGCCTGTATTTTGTCAACTCTTTATTTTCATTGTATTTAAAAGAAAAGATGTACTTCATGTCAAAGCCCTATGCATTTGCATTTTGGTTTTTTTTGGGCAACTAAATGGTTAAAGCAACTTTTGAACTGGGATGTACAGGTGATGGTAACCCTGCGAGACAGATTTTTTTGAAATTTGACCTAAAAAAATTTCACTTCAGATTCGATTTACTCGAAAACGAAGGACAAAAAAAGTTTTGCCACAAAATCAATCACAAACGTTATGTAGATTCAGGGCCGGCCCTGAGCCAAAAGTCGCCTGGCGCAATTTAAACGTTGGCACCCTTTTAAAAACCAGTAGACACCCAGGTAGGTGATCAGTATATTCAATAATATTTGAATGATTTGTATTTTTGTGTTGCGAGGCTTTTATGAAAAATATCTCAAGTTCGATGAGTTAGGGGTTAGATTTTATCAGCGCCTTATCATCTAGGTATTTTGGCGCCCGGAGCGGATTGCTCGAATTGCGCCCGCATAGGCCCGGTCCTGTGTAGATTCACCAGTTTCCCAGTTATATATACAAGCACATCTTCTCTTATATATAAAAATGAATCGCTAAATGTGTTGCTAAGCTCAAACCTCGAGAGCAGCTGAACCGATTTCGCAAATTCTTTTTTTTGAATATTCCTTGAAGTACGAGGATGGTTCTTACGGAGAGAAAAGTTAAGAAAATTGGATAATTTCAGAAAACCTAACGACTATCGCACGTTTGACAGTTCGCGTGTTTGAGAATGACATTTTGCAAAACAATTCTATTTTTGAAAATCTTTAAGTTGATAAATTTATTTAAAGTAGGTACTTCCCTAATAGTTTGAATCGAATCAAGAATCTTGATACTTTATATAGGTACCTATGTTAGGTACCAAATTTAATATACATGAAAAATGTAAATTTGAATAAAAATTGTAAAAGGTGGCACGCGGGCTGTTTTAAAACTGAATGTACTTGAATTGAATATATGGAACGCTGGAAGAGGGTTGACGGGACGAGGGAGCGGGAAAGGGAAAAGGGGAGGCGGGGATGGTGGAAGGGGGATTCGGGAGGGGAAGGGGACGTGTGAGGGGGGAGGGGAACTCGGGAGGGGGATTCGCGGGACGGGGGACGGGGAGGGGGGAGTGGAGTGGGCTGGGGAGAGGGAAGGTGGAGGTGACGGAGTGGGAACGCGAGAGGGGAAGAGGACGCAGGAGAAGAAGGGGAAGCGGAAGGGGAACGGGACGAATGGGAAAGGACACTCAGGGAAAAACAATTTCTTTATTAAATGGCATAGCAACGCATGCCGGGACCAGCTAGTTAGTAATATAAGAATTTGATTTAAGTCTTAGGTATTTTAGTAAGTAATAATTGTCTTACTTGTCCAGGGTTGACTACGGGCGCAGGTGCCGGAATCTCTCCCCTCCCTTGTAAGTAATACGTCATGAGTTGTCCCTTTCCCTTCACTGAGACTAATCCACGTTGCTCGAACTTGAAGCCGAAGTTCTGCAGAATTTGGCTCGTGTCCTCAGTAACCTATAATAAATTAATAACATTTTAAATTCATTAAATCTACTTTTGATGATTTTTTCCAAAAATTTTATAGTGACATCTCCATTTCCGATTAGCTACTAGTTATTTCATCATTGCATGAAAAGTGGTTTGAGTCTTTGCTGAAAACATTCTAGGACACAAGAAGCTTTTCCGGGGAGACAAAAATGGTTTAAAAGTTTGACGATAGATGGTGAGTTTCATTTTCAAGGGATATATGTACAGTGCTATACGTGTAGGTTGGCGGTGGCATAAATATGAACTAAAGCTAAATCTACATATTTTAATCAAGCAACCACACCTACTATCGTTATTTCATGGACGACAGCGCCCTCCTCTTTTGCCAACTTATACCATAATAATGACAGGACCGGTTTCATCATATGACAGGAATCTTTAACGATACAATTTTGAACTAAATGTGTCCACAAAAATTTAAACATATTATACCCATTTCCCAAAAGGTAATAAAGCCACCAGAATAAGATATTCAAATATAATTAAGCCCTTACGCGAACAATAAATAAAATAAGTCAAGGATTTACAATTTTTTTTTACATTAGCTCCACAATTTTCAATTTTCTTCGGGCCTATGTCATTCTTGGGGAAGCTATGTGGAGGGTCTTCTTAGGAAAAGGAAGGAGAGAGAGTTATGGAAAGGAAAAAGGTACAAGGAGTAGGTAGGAATCTGGGGGCAGGGTGTCCAGGAGTGACGGACGTACGAATCCATTCCTCCCACTGCAGTGCAAGGCGATGGATCGAGAGAGGTTAAAAGGAATTCCTCAATCATTCTTTTCCGGTACGGCCCGCCATGCAATAGGTGGACAAATGCATCCGCCACCAAGACCTAGACAAACCTCACCTTATGAATCCGGACACCCCTGCGGAGTCACCAAACGTAGTGAACCACTTAGGTTGACATGTGGCAGAGGTGTTGGTTATCAAATAAATGATTCCCGGGAGCGGCGGTACAAAATTGCAGTGTTTTATAATATAATGTATCCAATAATATAATGTATACTTGGGCTGCAATGTAAATGATAGATGGGATCCTTCAGTTGAAACCAAATGCCGCATTGAGCAAGCTCGTGCAACCTTTATCCGCATGAAAAAATGTTCTGCAGTCATGATCTCAACCTTGGATTACGAATGCGAATAGTCAGATGCTACGTGTTTTTGATATTATTTTACGGAATGGAAGCATGGACGCTTACTGAAGAATTAATTAGGCGACTTGAGGCATTTGAGATGTGGATCTACAGAAGAATACTTAAAATAAGCTGGATGGACAGGGTTACAAACGAAGATGTTATGGTTCGGATGAATAAAGAAAAAGAAGTAATTAAAACTATAAAAATCCGAAAACTTCAATATCTTGGACATGTGATGAGACATCCAGAGAAGTATGAGATCCTGCATCCTGAGATAGTGGTTTGGCCAGAAGAAGAAGAAGAATAATACTCATTATTGACATATGTAGATGTTAGGTATATAGACCAAACATTTAGCTCAAATTGTACTTGTCTGCAGAATGATTATAAAGGTGTTTCTTTCTTAGGTTACCTGAATGCACCCTGCTTTCCCAGTGCTCTCCATTCTAGACGCCACATTGACCGTGTTCCCCCATATATCGTAATGCGGCTTCCTCGCTCCGATGACCCCCGCCGTGATCGGCCCGTGGTTGATGCCCATCTTCAGCACAAAGTGGTTGAAGGACTGTTCGTTGATGCTCTGCAAGGCCTTCTTCAGTTCCAGGGCGAATTCCACGAGCAGCGAGAGATGGGACCAGCGGACGTTGACTGGGTCATCGGGCTGTAGTTTTAAGATATTTCATAATTAATGCAATTTTTCTAAAAAATATTGGTAATCGTTTTTAAAAGCTGATTGTTTGATACTAGCAGTACAAGCGGCTTTACATGACCTTATTTGGAGAGACAAATATGGAACAAACTACATGGTGTTTTGTGTTATTTTCGGTAGCGAAATGTATAATATAAGCAATGCAAAATCATGATGTTTTCTTTTTTATTTGATGGCCTTCAAATATTATCGCTGCTTTAATTGAATACTTGGCCTTTGCCCTAATCGGGCATTTTTTTAATGTCTTTTTATAATCTTATTAAAATAATGAATCTGGCCTATAAATGCTTTGAAGTAGCGTGAAGTCTTCTATTTACAAATCCCTTTTCGGATATGGTCTTATGAAAAAATGTGGCAAATTAAGTTTTTTAAGTTTTTTAGATTATGATCGGAAACATTTTAATATGTGTGCCTGAACTTCATAATATAAAATAAATTATGCATTAAGGCTACGTTTTTATAGCATTGCCCAAAATTTCCATTTTAAGGGCCCGCAACCCGGATTTCTACCGATTTATTACATATTTCCCTTAAACACGGTATATTTTAAAGCTCTTAAAAAAATATAAGTTATTCTTGAAGATAATATCTAGACTTTGCCCGCGCCGAAACACAAATTGTGTGAAATTTCCTGGATAGAAAAAAATCGCAAAGTATACTCCAAAAATTATTTTAAACACGTTTGTTTCAGTTATTTTACAAGTTATATGTATGAAAAAATTCACAGTGTTTCTTTAAATGCTGTTTAAGATAATGCCCGCGAGATTTTTTCACTATTTTAAACGAGTCGTGTATTATTAAACATTTTCGCAATTTTTGCATCGATTTTGTCGCTGTAAAGATTAGCGCTCTCCTCTAACATTCGTAATTTCGTATCTCTCTATCTTCTTCTTTTCGGGCCCGGTTGCAGAGCCTTAAGGATGAGTGAGGTCGCCCGATTCTGAATGTAAGACTGCAAATACATTTAGAAACCGAGACGCGAACCGAGCCACGAATTATGGGAAAGGATCAAAGCATCCGTAAATGGTGCAAAACACCGCTAACGGTTGCTTCTTTTCTTTCCCATAATTCGTGGTTCGGTTCGCGGTAATACCCACGTGTTTATATGAGTAGAAACGCCTTAAACGCGAAAGCTGAATTACCACTAATAAATGAAATCATGCTAGTTTTTAAAGAATGTTATTATTATTCAAATTGGTGAATTTGTGGCAAAGAACAAATACATAGTAATTAAATACTTGAGTCGGGTTATGTTAAGAGTTAGAATAACAGAAGAGTATGAGTATGAGTCTTAAGTTAGAAATATTAATATATACGAATGTGAATTAAGCTAGAAATGTGTGCTGAAACAAAGTTGTGTGGCGGTTTGTCGGTCTATCGGGGAACGGCACACATGCTGAAGTCACAAGGTTCACTCGGATGAAGGTTTACTCGATGAAATGTTCCATTCTCGTTTCACCGAGTGTTCAGACGGATCCTTTGAAGGAAGAGTTCACTCGACATTCTCGCTACGAAGTCGTCGAGAGTAGTCGCGGCCGCATTGGAATTCGTCCGGCGCTGACGGCTAAGTTCGGGAATATTTACGATTTCAATTGACATTTCCGATAACGTCGAACTAAATTACGAGAAATTGGCGATTCTTGTAAACAGTAAATAAATTTCAGCACCATAAAATGAACATATGGTTAAATAATAACCTGAAAACTGATATCTACCAGTATTTTTGCACCATGAAAATATTTTTATTCCAAAATAGGCCTCGGCTTGCAATAAAATCCATATAAATGGAATATTTATTACGTATTCAAAAACTAAAAACTGTTTTGGAAAGGTGATGAAATATGCTTTCAAAATTTATTATTAGAAATAAGCACGTAATTTTTTAAATAGAATAATTTTTAATGTGAACTTTTAAAAGTTTAAAAAATGAGCCAAAATCTACTTGCTTTTATTCTAACTAAAATTACTGGTAACAAAAAAAATATGAAAACACACACTTATTTTGTTAGACAAATAAATTATAAACGTTTCTGTCACCTCACTTTTTTGTCGTTTTGTGGCGACACATCATTATTATCTTCGCCATCAAAAGAACATACGAGAAACATCTCCTATATTCGCGCCCATCGGCAAACCTACTTGCCTAGGTACCTTCGTACCTATACTGGCCGCGATGTACTTTCTCGCCTCCCGTGCCAGCCCGACGATAATAATATCGCCCCGCCTAGAAAGGTCTCGAGACAGCACCGTACAATATCTGTACGGCGCCGACTATTCTCGTCAGCTGCCGAAGTGGCTCGTATTACCTACTGCGAGGTAGTTACTCTACCGCGGCTATATAAGCAGCCGATCGCTCGCCCGTTGCAGTTCAGTCTCACACTAACAGTCGGCCAACATCTCAGCATGTAACAGATCTCCGCATAAGTGCTCCTGCATGGCACCGCTACGCATCCAGGGCAGCTTCCTCGAGGTCCATCACCACGTCTCAGCTACAAGGCCCATCGTGTCTTCAGCTCCAGAGAACAGCTACATCCCGCGACTTACAAGGCTTGCGTCACCTTCAGCCAAGGGATCAGCTCACCACTTCATGGCACCCCGAAGCCCCACCGTGCTTCGCTGCCATGGAAACACGCTCCGCCTCGCCAGGACTACCTGCTGGTGGCTCAGCTCACCGAGCCACTCACCGTTCATCTCCGCGATTTAAAGCGTCGAGCAACGGCCTGGAATATAGGTCATCTCCACCGCCATGGTGTCGAGCAACCCGCTGACCTTCACCGCACCATCACCACCACCTCCGTACGCCTGCAGCATTTCATCTACGGCACTACGCCTTACATCTTGTTACCGCTTCACCGACCTTCGCTACGTAGCCAATAAACGACTGACTCACCACTTCGACTTGCCGCCTTTCATTTCTCTCTACCGATCTGGCCCGCTCCCTCAGTTTCATATAAAAATAATTCATAAAAAATTCACAATGTTTCATAATTTTTTTTTCAAATTCGATCAGAAACTTTGGTTCCATAGAAGTGAACATTCGTATTCTTTTGTGATTAATTGTTATATTGAATATATAGAACATTATTTTTTCTTGCCAATACCGTTTAGATCATATTTTTCACTATGATAGTAAGGGAGAAACAACGATTTCAATGAGACGTGTAGGAGTTATTTCGAAAAGCGAACTAAAAGGAGCATTTTGACGTTTAAGCCGCTCCGGCTACTCGTCCTCACGCCAGAACATTTCGGCCGACTGATTTGCGAGTGAAAGACTGTTCACTTGAGTGTTCACACACATCATTCGCGTCACGTGATGTTAAATTCCGGTTGCGAGTGAACAGTGCTGAAGGAAGCATTCCAACATTGTTGGAATGCTTCACTCGGCACTGTCTCTATTCACTTTCGTGTTCACACGGTTCATTTCGAGGGAAAGAGGCGGAATGAAATCACGAAATGAACGATAAATGAATCATGTGAATGGGCTATAAGTAACAGTTAGTTAAAAAGGGCATTCACTTGTTCAATATTTTTTAAACAACTATAAAAATGTTTGTCCTTTTTTTGATCATCACACGTTCATACAAACTTTATAAAGTATTTGCAGATGAATCAAAATTAGTACCACGTAAGCTAATTTTCCTTTCTCTAACTAAAAATTTTCATATTTCATGCATGCCGAATTTTTGATAAATTGTATCACATACCTTTGCTTGTCTAGATGGGTTGAGTCCAGCTGCCGCCATGTACGATGAGCCAATGGTTTTGATTTTTATAATATCTTGGAACTTAGGCAATTCTAACAGCTGAAAATTAAGTAAGGGAATAGTTGAAATATAAGTATACGTGAATGTAATTTATTATTTACTGCAAAAATTCTTTGATTTTATACTCACAGCGTCAAAGTCTGAAATAACTTCGTTCAAGAACCGCAAGCACTCTAATCCTTGATTGTTGACGGTCTCTTCTGAATAAAATTCTGAAAACGATACAAGAAATAACGTTAGTTAAAAATAAATCAACCTGTAAAACGTGTAAACTGTGATGGATTTTACGGGGTCAAATGTGAATCACATAAACCACAAAATAAACACCAAGGGCCTTTTTTTTACATGAATACCGCACAAGAGTCCCAACTGCTGCCATCTGGAGCCAGTGGGACTATGGCATCCCCAATTGGGGTATGTTGTGAGGCTGAAGGTAGTGGGGAGAGGAAAGAGATAGGGATGAGGAAGGTGGGGAAGTTCCTGACTATTCAGATCTGGTCACCAAACACGGCTAAAGCCATTTCAAGTAACGTTTCAATTCTGAATAGTGGTCTTACACCAGGGCGATACTGACAGTATCTTCCACTCTGGAACGTGCCGCAGATATACCATATATTATTTTAAATGAACAAATTGTGAATAACACAAATTAATCAAATAAAATTTATTTGCCACGCCGGGATTCGATCCCGCGACCTTCGGAGTGCGAGTCAAGAGCCTTACCGTTGCACTACGCCGGCCTTCAACAGCCGTCAACAAATTTTATGAGTAAGGTTGTTACTCAGTAGTGTAAAATTTAAAACACTATTAATCAGAGGGGGGTAAATATTTAAAACGGCAATCACTTAATAATCTTTTGTAGATAGGAGTATTTATTAATTGAGATTTTTTGGTGGTTTTGTAGAGCTGTATGTGTTTGTGATGCATTATAAATAAAAAAATAATGTTTATTGCCTTTTGCTGATGTTTTTTCATAGTATTGATCGTTCAGATTTATTTAACTAAATGCTTATGAGTAGGTGTGTGCGGACGACCCACAGTTTGATAATACCCTTCAAATTTAAAAAAGAATGTAACTTGACCGATCCATCTATCAAATTAATGTAAAAACTCATTGTTTAGTTCAAAAAATAAATCACTAATTTACTAAGCTAACGAGGGGGTTATGCATTTTAGTATGCTTTGAAGGCAGTTTTTATAAACATTATAAGTCGATTAGGAAAATCAGCCGTAAAATCATCACTTGAGTGCAATTTTAACCAAATACTTATATAATCCACGATTTAAAATTTATAATTTGGGAAGCGGGTATGGATACTGCGGCCCCGAGAAATATTCATTCGGTAACCAACACCTCTGTCGTAGGTCACGCAAGTTGTTTGTCCAGGTCTTGGCCTCTCTGACCTCTCCAGCCGGACACTTTCGATTCATCGCCTTGCACCGTAGTACACTAACCCCTAGAATCCTAGATACCCTCTAACTTTTTTCCTTCTCAGAACATCCTCTCGTTCCTTTTCTTTAAAAAACCCTCCACACAGCATCCCCAAAGATGCCATAGGTCCTGAGGGAAAATATTTTCCTCGGGGTTTCCTGTGTGGAGTTAATGAAAAAAATCAGTAAATAAATTACCAGAAAAGTTAGGCATGGACGCGAACAGCACCCCCACCTCGGCGTAACTTTGCGAGTATAGCTCGTGGTGCTGGCGACGGCGATGTCCCATGAAGTGCGCGGCCACGTGAGGCGGTAGGACGTTGTACACGAGCGCCTCGTTGCGGCGTCGCATGTCCGCCGCGCGTTCGCGCTGCTCCTCGATCTGCGTCTTCCACAGGAACAGGACGCGGGATGTTTGCTCCATCTACGTACAACACTTAATTATTAAATAATGTAAAATTTAAATGAAAGCAATATAATAATAATTTAGTTATTTATTGACAGTATTAACCAGCGGAAGAAAACTCCTACCCTACCCTTGCACCTGTACAGGGCGGTTCCGATGAGAAAGATTGATTATTCTCCGTATCAGTGTTTTTAACAAATAACTCAATATCGATTTCATTTCCTTCAAAATTAGCTTTGTACCTACATTCAAGTTAGCAAAAGCGGTCAAACGCGTGATGATAAAATTATGTATTTTTTGAAAATAATAAATTTTTAGTAATGTCTAATAATATCAGTGTGTAGGTACAAAAAATCTGAAATATATTACTTTGCAGGATCATTAAAATTCTTTTCAATAAAATAGTTTTCCTAGATATTTAATTGATTTATTTTACTGAATGTTTATATGATGTGAAATGTATGTTTTACAATATAACATTTTGTTTGAAAATCTAAAAAATCTGACAACCACCAACGGTATAACCTTATTATAATAAAAATAAAAATATTTTTCATTACTTAAAACATAACTTTACTAGATAAAATAACAATATTTCTAAATCAATTTATAGTTTTTTGTAGAAAAGAGTCGATATATCTAGAATTTTATTTAAAAATGACATTAAGATTGTATGCTTTAATTTTAATTCTGATTTCCATTATTAATATACTTTTAATTTTTATTTATGTTATATTATGTATATTAATATAGAGATTTGATGTAATTATTTTTATGTAATTCAATTTAGTTATATTTATTTTATTTTTATTTTATTATTTATTTTCTGTTTTATTAGAGGCTCTGCTGAACACCAGCTACATTCATGGGTAAAATCCCGAATTATAACTGTGCATTCTGAGCAGTGATCTCTTATAGAATAGATTCAATGATAAATAAACAAAATGTGTAATATTGTGAAAAATCCTTATGAATAAACTTTTTTTCATATTTCCGGTTTTGTCTGGTTATTTGCTTTTAATGTTATGTTTTTATATACAGAGTGTCTCAAAAGAAAGTTTATATTTGTTTTGCTTTCTGTGTGAACGCAACTTTTCCGAGGGGCGCGGGGGGTATGTCAATCAGTAGTCTGGCTCTTGGGAATTTGGTCGCTATGAAACATTTCTTGGGAGCGACCGCGCGTTGTGCGTGCGTGAGTTTTACAAAAATTGTGATTCGACGACTGTAGCGCGTAGAAGATTCTGCAATATTTGAGGTTGTCGTCAATTAAATGATGCGCCAAGTATTCCTCTCATTTCAAAATGGGTCAAAAAGTTTGAAGAGATCGGTACAACGCTGGCAATACCAAAATCCGGGCGATCAAGGTCATCGAGAACGGTAGAAAACGTAGAGAGTGTGTATCAGTCTTTTCGTGACGACTCAAATTTTTCTATTCGGAAGCGCGCAAGTGCTTTAAATGTGCATAGATCATCGTTACACAGCATTTTGCACAAATACCTTATGCTGCACTCCTACAAACTTACTGGCTATAACCAAAGAACATGGTTCCAGCAAGACGGAGCAACATTACATACGTCCAATACGTCTCTGCCATGAGTTCGTGAAATTTTCCCTGGCAAATTGATCTTCAGGAGAGGTGACATAAATTGGTCTCCTCGCGGTCCTGACTTAACCCCTATGGACTTTTTCCTGTGGGGTTATCTCAAATATAAAGTGTACGCCAAAAATCCGACTTCCATGAAAATATCCGGCAGCCATCACGAAGCCTACCTGCCGAGCCGTCATCAGAAATTTTACTCTTCGATTAAATTAATGCCACGAACGCGAGGGTTTACATTTGGACAACATTATTTTTAAGAAATAAATTCCCAAATTGTGTATTTTGGTATTGAATAAACATTTTTCGATAGAAACCTTACTTTTTTTAAAATCGATCCACTAAATATAATCTTTCTTTTGGGACACCCTGTACATAGTTAATTGAATAAAATTATGAGATATTTTCCCAAAATTGATGTACCTAGACCTAATTTTTACGGTTCTGATAGCCGAACTAACAGAGTAAAATTTTTATGTAAAAGACAAAACGAAGTCATTAAATTAGAAAAATTCAACAGGAATATGGCATTTTTCAACTCTCTCCCTCGCACGTTGTGTTTCACAAAGGCTTTATTTATGATCTTATTTGTCGCAAACACTGACTCTCCTCACATTTTTTTTTATTTGAAGTAGGTTGAAGCTAAAAAAACATTTACCAACATAAAATGGGTTTCTCATCCACTATATCCCAATGAAGGGTGTTTGTGGAGGAAGCCAAATCCCACCCAGGGATCTAGTATAGTTATAAAGATGATGGTTTTCTCACATGTCTCTTCGTTATAAGCCGCACATCCAGTTGCTGATGAAAACTAAACTTAACCCCTTCGTTAGCCAGTTACGGATTTACAGAGAAGCTTTGTAAGCTACGCTTGTAGTTCTCGGTGTTACGTAAGAAGAATACCCTAACTTAAGACAGTTTATGCAAGACCTAGATAGTGAAGGTAAATCCGACGCTGGCGTTAGCAAGGCTACGGACGGAACAACAGATCCTTACACAATCAGAATTTACACGAGCATAAACGTTCCTTCTCTCCGGTTAAGTTAATACATTATTAAGACAAAGGCAATCACTGATTTAATTCGTCAAAAGCTCTATTCCACCGTTATCCTTTCTAAAAGGCCTTTGGCTTAAGATGCGGGCTAATTTGACACAGTTGTGTAATATAAATATGTGGTTTTAATGAGAAAAGTTTGTATATCAAAATATTTGTATATCAAGTTATATCAAAATATTTCTTAAAATCCAAATCGAAAGATGCAGTGGCAGAAAATTTTGCAGACTTTTTTGATGAGGGAGTAAATAAGTTATTACATGTATGTGATATCCGAGCGTCAGAATACACGCCGGAATATTTAAATCACACAATGTATTTACCACGAGCAAATACAAAGCAAATCGAATTAATTATCGGAGGAATGAAAAATTCCAAGACACCAGGCATAGATTTAATTCGTATGTATGATTTGAAAACACATGTTAAATTACTTAGTCCTATAATCGCCCACTTAATTAACAGAATAATTGATACGGGCCATATTCCCGATGAACTAAAATATAGCATTGTAAGGCCTATCTTTAAAAATGGAAATCACTCTTTAATAAACAATTACAGGCCGATTTCCTTACTTCCTGCATTAGAAAAATTTTTAGAAAAATATATATCAATAAATTTAGATAAATACTTAAATAGTCTGAGTATTATTGATGAATGCCAGTATGGCTTTCAAAAAAATAAAAGTTGCGATAAATTGCTCGAAAAATTTTCTAATCATATAAATTCACAACTAAACTGTAAACAACATGTATTGGTTCTATTTATTGATTTCTCGAAAGCTTTCGACACACTTAGCCATATACAAATAATTAAAGTACTTGAATTTATAGGTATCCGGGGTAAACTCCTCTTATTCTTCAAAAACTATCTGACAAATAGAAAAATGAGTGTGAAGATTTTAAATATAATTAGTAAATCAAGATACATCAAATCGGGAGTACCGCAAGGGTCAATTCTAGGTCCAAAATTATATATTATATATGTAATTGCTATGTGTAAGATTTTCAAAAAAGCTCGTCGATTCATTTTTGCTGATGATACTGCTCTTGTTGTATCAAATGAAAATCCTGAAATAGCTATACAAGAATTACAAAGAGATTTTAACGAGCTTCTCAAATGGGCTCATGATGTAGGATTAATTATTAATGTGAAAAAAACCAAATGCATGTACATAAAATCACCAAGTTTGAAAATGTGGAATGTTCCTAAAATAACCGCTCATAGCTTTGACTGTATACATAGAGGAATTGTTAATGATTGTGACTGTGAAAAAATAGATTTCACAAATGAATATACTTATCTGGGAATAATTGTTGATAACAATTTTAAGTGGGATAAACAAGTGGCTAAAATTTGTAACCAGCTCAGATCCTTAGCTAGTAACTTTTACAAATTAAAATTTATTTTGCCTCATTGTACTCTTAAACTCATATATTTTTCTATGGTTGAATCCATTCTTAGATATGGTATTCGAACTTGGGGACATGCAAGCACTACTTACATTAAATATATTGAAAATTTACAAACTGCCATAATAAAAAAAATTGTCACAACAAATATTTACAAACAGAGACATAACTTAAAACTACTATATGGCTCAGAGAGCCTACTTACAATAAAAGGTCTCCACTGGTTCACTACTATTATGGACAATATGGGGGAAAGCCCTTACAAACACCTTGTACACAAACATACCACAAGATTTAGAGAAGGAAAGGGCCTAAAAACTCCTCGAATATTAAATAAATATGGAAGCCGTACTCTTGAATATCTAATACCAGTGATTTTCAATAAAATCAATAAAAACATAAAATTTGAAAAAAATGAGAGACTAAGTCCTAAAATGATAAAACTATGGTTAATGAACGAAAACTCCATGTATCTTTGAATATCTTAATATGGCTGCCTACATATCTTGTTATTAGGCAGGTATATTGAAATATCTTATATATTTATGGTTGTAAGTTAAATTATCTAATATTACTATGTGATCTATTCTAATGTTTCCTTAAAACTATAAATGTATTTACAAATATTTACTTAGATATTATATTAAGAATGTTTAAATTGTTAGAACCTGCAGACAAGCTGCCATATGACAGCTTTGTGGGTCTACTCAAATTTTTGTACAAAATGTATTATGTAATTTAATAAATAATAAAAAAATAAAAAAAAATGTAAATATTAACCGAGACAAAAGCTTGTCAGAGGTGTATAATGCGAATCTGTTTAACTTACGTATCTGCTCAATATCACAAGAGCAATGATAATGACGAACATCAAGCAGCACAGCGTGAATTTGGTTGGTATCATTCTGCAAGTATAACAAAAGAAATAGTTATTTTATTGGATTTACACTTATATTTTTACTTCATACATAATAGTTTTATCTATTTTTATAGACTGTTTGTGTTTTCCAACAGTAAAAACAAGTTAATAGATAAAATATTTTCTCTTTTTAACACTTCTATTTGAAATTCGATTTCGTTTTCTTGAATGAATGCAAATCTTAGAAGTAGAAATTAACCCAATTCTATTCTTTAAATTTTCTTTAATTCTTAGATAACTTGCAATTCTTTTATTTTTATCTGTTTTTTAGTTTTATTTATCCCTAAATATGTTATTTTTTTCTTTTCTCTTCTTATATTTTATTATCTGTTTATATAAAATTATATTACATGTATGACTACCACAACACGGGCAATAGCCTAGTATGGTAGCCAAAAATGGCCAAAAATGTAACATTTAATCATTTATGAAATAATAATAAAAAAAAAAAAAAGATAGCGCAACTAAGTCGAAAATTGAAAATAGATGTATTGTACTAAACAAACGTCGTTTTTACCATTTTACAGAATGATTTTTTATAATTAATTTCAACCGATACAGCGGTATTTACGTTACGGGCAGGATGTGCGAAGAATTTAATGAAATGAAAAATTAATTTATACCCATGTGGAAAATATTTTTGGAAACGATTATATTAGTAATGATTATATTTAAGGTTGTGAAGCGATAATTTAAAGTCATAAAACTGATGGTAATTAATATGTTATTAACCCTAGAATACTAATCTTATTTTTATACTGCTTAATACTAATCATCGCTTGGGAGGCTACTTTTAAAAAAAACAAGTAGTTTTTTTAAGTGTTATTAAAATATGAAAAATAAGTTTTTTAAGCAACCTCTGCCTTTTTAAATGCAATAACAAAAAATGTGTTTTCTAAATCAACACAGTCTTAAATAGTGGTTTAAACTTAACACATACCTAACTTTTTTGGCAAAACAAAGATACATTAAGAGTATGAAAAAAAATTCTTGAAAATCTTAATAACTATACATTTTTATAAAAATACAATATAGGTCTGTTGAGATCATTATAAAAAAAATAGCATTTTGCTTTACAGTTTTTATGTCACATAACTTTGAAGTTTGTCTATTTATTTCTTATCACAAGTGAATCAATTAGGCGATCGATGTTCCAGACAATATGGTTTGTTGCATTTCACACGGTAGTACACACTCATTCGTCTTTTTTTGCTGGGCAAAAGTTGCACATGATTCGTTTTCTTTTTTTAATGTCATTTTCTTTCACATTTTCTTCATTCTCTGTATTCATTCGCTGTCGTCGGAATCATAGTCTTCAACTTCTAAATTATCTTCCATTTCACGTGGCACGATTTGAAATTATAACGAAAAAAAGTTTGATTGCGGCCTCCCATAGTACTCTAGGGTTAAAATAAATTAAACATTTTGCTACACCGACAAATGAACAAAATGAATTATATCATAATGAAATATTTTGTAATGTATTTTTTCATAAAATATAGGATGTCCAACTGTAACAGTTTCAAGACACATTTAAAACTATATTTATTGGACATTTAACACTTAACCGAAATCGTGGGTCCACTTGGACCCGACAGTTTTGTTGGTTCCAAATGGACCACGATTTCGGGATGTTTGGATACCAGTTACGTGAGTTTTTTTTTTGTTCGTTTATGAACTATTTTATATTTGTGTGACGGGATATCTTTGTTGAAAGACGGAAAGACGAAAAAAGGCTCCAAACAGTTGAAAACGTAAGCAAACAGATAACTTAATTAATTTTTTTGGATTTGTTAGCTGGATTTGATCAAACCCTTCTTAGGTGAAAGTAGGCTACAATATTTACAATTTTCCATGGTATTGAAAAAAATCTATACAGGGTGTCCCGGGGTAAAGTGCATTAACTTCGGAAGGTGATTCTACATGATGGTAGGAGTAAAAAAGAATAACATTTTTTTTCAAAATTACAACTTTTTTTCCCATACAAAAAGATTTACCTCCTAAAATTCTTTAGAGGTACAATCTTACTTGCCGGGAGCCTGCCGGGCACGATTGTGGCAACATTGTATAGTGGTGATTGGCCCGTATCGTAACAGCGGAAAATAATAAAGCTGGCCGCGCACACCGGTCTAATTTTATCTTTTTACTACAAAACCACCCCTAGAAGTTGGAATTTCGAAAAAAGTTATTTATCTTTTTTAATTAGGTATATTATCATGTAGAATCACCTCCCGAAGTTAATGCACTTTACCCCCGGACACCCAGTATATTAAAATATTTTTGACCCCAAAAGAAGCCTATATTTTTTTTTACGTGTAACTAAAATACCATTTAATGGTTAAGTGGTGTTTTTTTTAGTAAAGATATTAATGTTTTACATAGAGTCCGGATCCATCGAAGTCAGCAAATCCCTGCAATCCAGGTCCGGTCCCAAGCGCGTTGCCGCCAGCAGGGCCGGGGGTGCCGCCGCCAGTGCAGCCAGAGAGGCGCGCGCCAGCAGCGGTAGAGGCGCCAGCGCTCCTGCCGCCGCGCCCAGCGCGCCCCCTGCCAGCCCTTGCGCAGCGCACCAGGCGCCGCCCGAGCACGCGCCAGTCTCGTCCGAGCTTAGATCGGAGTAGTTGGCGTAGTCGAGGGAGCGAGCGCACAGTTCCTGAAATGATTATTATGTTGGAAATTCAGATCAAGAAACTTATATTTTTTGTTTATTTATTAAATACTGGTGAGTTCCCGGCTATGCCACTATGCCACTATGCATATGCTTTGCCACTCAATAAAGAAATTATTTCTCTCTGCGTGTCCTTTCCCATTCGTCCCGTTCCCTTCCGCCTCTCCTTCCTCTCCTGCGGCCCCTTCCCCTCTCGCGTTCCCACTCCGCCTTCCCCGCCTTCCCTCTCCTCACTCCCTTCTCCCGCTTCCCCCATCCCGCGAACCCCCCTTCAGTGTTCCCCTCCCCCCTCCCGTATTCCATTCATTCAGTTTTCAGTTCCGATACATTCAGTTTTCAAACAGATCGCATTTTTTTTATACAAATTTCATAATGTCAAAACTCCCTGTCATATATATAGGAACCACCGCGGGCATGCACACATCAACATTTTTAGATTTATCTAATATATAAAATTCTCGTGTCACGGTGTTTGTTACCATACTCCTCCGAAACGGCTAGACCAATTTTGATGAAATTTTGTGTGCTTATCTGGTAGGTCTGAGAATCGACCAACATCTATTTTTCATACCCCTAAAAGTAAAGGATGTTCCACTCCGAAGAAAATTATTTTCCCCATACATTTTGTATGGAACGAATTCTCCTATTTTGAAAGAACTGCAGCAATATTTTATTTTATTCACAGGGAGAAACAATTTAGATCAATTCAGCTAATAAGTTGACAACAGTTTTTGATTCTGAGGCGGTACGAAGTTCGCCGGATCAGCTATATATATATATATATATATAACTTCTATGCTACTACTATTTTGTTTTGAAGAATCTCTTAAATTCAATTGTATGCGTGAGGATTCTTAGTTTCTGTTTAAATTTTTATCTATGTATTTTGTTTTGTGTTTTGTTGCAACCTTTTTTGTCATTATCTTTATATTTTCTTTATTGTTTAAATTTTTAAGTATTTATTTCGATACAAATAGTTTGTAAAAATTTTATAAGAAAAGCTCACTAGGGCGTGTAATAAATAAATGAATAATAAGAAGACATTCAAATTGAGCACATAAATTGTAACCGACGTGTTGCTCTCCCTCATTTCTTAATTTTTAATTTTATATGTTTGCTTATGTACAATGCCCCGGTGCAACCAAATAAAGCTTGTGTGCCAAGTTTGCACCGGGAGACATTCTAGACTCTTATAATTTTAATAATTAATACTTTATTTATGATTATTTACGCCTCCAAAGGCAACCAGGCTGACTAGCCTCCTTTTTAGTTATGGCCCTGAGAAGGGCCGTTTTTTCGGCTCCGAAGGAAGCAGCTACTCCGCTAAGCGGACTGCCTTCCCTCCCTTGCTGTTCTGCCGTTATGGCTCAGCAGGAAGCGGCTGCTCTACCAAGCAGGCTGCTTTACCTCCCGTTTATGGCGGCCCCCACAAGGGCCTTTTTGGGCTCTCAGTCGGCTTTACCGTGCCGCCAGCAACGATCTTTTTCAAAACACATTTTATCAATTTTAAATGTCCTTTTTCTTATTACACAGATGCCCTGGTGACACAAGTAAAAACTTGGATACCAAGTTGCCACCAGGAGACATCCTAAACTTATTATTTTATCGCCTTCAGGGCTATTTCTCCGGCTACAAAGCCAAAAAACCAGTTTGGGCGTCCCTATTAAGGGCCTTTATATTGGTCAAAAATACACCATATTTTAATATAACTTCGTTTAAACACCCCGTAGGACGCTGAAACTAAGACGTTTCAGTGCAGAGTCCTACGGGGCATCCATAGAGCCATAAATAAACATTGTAACTCTTAAACTGCCAGCGCTATCAGCACTTGAGCAGATTTTCGAGACTTTAGCATCATTTCACTTTTCTCCATTTTAAAAATCCCAGGACCTCGTAAAGCGACGGAACCAAAAGGTTTCGATAGCCAAGCTTACGGGGGACCTGGGAAAAATATTAACTTCTTTATAACTATTCAAATTCCCCTTTTAAACATAAATACCTACCGACAAAAAGTCAAACTTTCTTAAACTAACTCTAAAATCATCAAACAAAAATTCTGCGGATAAACAATATCCGTAGAAACCCATTAGCATTAAGAAAACCATTGTATTAGTTATAATTTAAGCTGTATAATTAATTTAAGAAACCAATTTTAATCGACCACTTTCGAGGAAATGGTCGGCAAAACCAGCGGCAACAGAAAACCGCCCCTTATATACAAAACGGGATAGGTAAATCCCCCCACTCTAAAAATGTACCACGTGACCGTTTTTTCACCCGAAAACGGGTATAAAAGGCGTGATTTTTTGAAAATAAATTAGTTCTTCCATCAACGTCAACTCGTGTTATTATTTCCTTCTGGGAAAAGTTATTATCATCTGCTGCCTCCCGCCGACCTCTGCCTAGGCTTTGCTCCTGGTGCCATCAGTCTCCTCCAGAAAGCCGGCCCTACTTCAGGCAACCGCCACGCACCAGGACTGGGCAGAGGATTAGGCACATCCAGTGTCCTCAACTCATCAGGCACTGGGTGCACGGGAGGTCAGTATTTTATTATTTCAACCATTTCATCCTGTTCGTGCACTGAGACCCGGTACTATTTTTCAGTCTTGTGGCGACGCTGATACGTCTGTTACATAAATTATGTGTGTATTATGTATGTTTCGCAAGTTCACAGTTTTACATTTTATTTACCGTAAAATGTAAACAGTTGAAAAAGTTATTATTTTTTAATTGATAAACTAACGTTTAGACAAGATTTTTATGCATAGCACAAAGGGTAACAATTATTATAAGCAATAATTATCTAAACGTTAGTTTATAAATGTAAAAAATAATAATTAATATTTGACAAGTTTAAGTATTTCCCCAATAAATGTAGACATAATTTGTCTCGAGGCCACCTAGCGAGGGATTTAACACTAACAGCATCTCTCTCGCAAAAATAAAGTTGGTTGTTTTCAGGTGGAAAAAATATAATAAGCAGTAATTGTTGAATAAAACACTAGTATATATATTGAATTATTTGGCGGGTATTTGATAAGCCGCCATAGCTCAGTGGTCAAGAGCAGCTGACCGGCAATCAGAAGGACACGGGTTCAAGTCCCGTTGGCGGCAAGTATCTTTTCTCGGAAGATTTTTCAATGTAGATGAGTGTTTCAGGCTGATAATTATTGCTTATAATAGTTGTAAAAGTTATGAATAAACCAATAAAGTTATGTGTCAAAGTTATAAGTAGATATGCGGAATTGAACCAAATGATGTGGACATGGTTATATTATGCACAATGGATTTTACAAGTGGGTTGTTCTTCTTTTTAACATACATAAGTTGTCTCCACCAGGTAGTGAAGAAAAATTCAACAGAATTACCAATATTACTATTTTATAATTACTTTAAAATCTACTGTACTATATACGTAATGACTGTGTGCGTTTTAAAAAAATATGTGTTTATATTTTTGTAATAAAAATTATGTTACAGAGTTGTAATTCCTCGTGGTAAAAATGTATTTCATACAAATTACAGTTGTCTCCTACCACTTCGACTTGTGAATATTCTATGATGTTAAAAAAAATGAATATAAAATATAAAACAATTTTTATAAAACATAGAAATAGAATATAAAACTATTTTTAAACTCCAAAATGTATAAACTATCAACTAACAGCGATTATTATTTTGTATGATGTTTAATAAAATATTTTTAAAAATCCTTGCTTTAGGTGGAAATGTGACAGAGTGGTAAAATTTATGTAGGTGTAAAAGAACAACCAGAGTATAGATATATACACAATATGTCCCACGCTCATTCCGCGAAACTTTGAGGTGTTTTTTTTTCATTTTACGTTTAGTATTAATCTCTGTTACAATAATCAATTGTAACAGAGATTAATAATAATTAATAATAATAATTAATAATAATAATTAATTAATAATGTTACAACAATCACTTTAATAATGATATTTGACTGGTTTTTAGAGCGCCGTTTTTGTGAAAAAATCACGTCAAGGGCGCTGGATTTTATTTCGGACACAACTTACATTATTTTATCTCAAACTACTGGCAAATCTATTAAACTCATTATAACCAATATAAAAGCTTTAAGCTCAATTTCGGAAAAGTTTTTTTTTGTAAAAATCATCCACACATAGAAAAACACCAAGAAGAAAAAAAAAACAAATGCCACTGACGCTTGAAATCTTTATGTTGTTTGGTTGTTTTTGTGAAATGTTTATTTTCCGTCACATTTTCTATTTTTCAAGAGATTATTTTTTTTTATTTTATTGTTCAAAAATTTCTGCAGGTTTATCTATTGATCCAAACACGCTCCAAACAAAATTTCAAATTGTATTAGTTACAGTGCTAAACTAAAAGTATATAGACACCACTTGGGAATAAATTAAATAAATAAAATAAATCACGAAAATGTTCCTATTCCTTTACACAAAAAATGACGTAGAAATCTTGAAAAATTACCAAAAAAGTTTTCACGAAGCATTTAAAGTAACTGCCACAGCTGTAAAGGATGTGGAAAGCATCCATCAAACTTAAAATTTGAGCACATGATATACGGAACTCATAACCGGAGTAATATTTTCATAAATAATAAATTATAAACTCTTTTATACAGCATTTCTGGCGTTTTATATCTCACCTTAGTTGATTTCTTTACCGTAACATTCAGAATGCTTCTAATAAAGTTCCCGCTATTATTGCACATAAAACATACATAAAGCACCTCCTTTAGACATAAAAATAACGGCCATCATTAAATAAATAAGCGAGGAAACTTCATTTAATGTGTAATAATGCAATAATGGGAGACGAAATAATGATGGACGCCGCATGACGTCATTAGTCCATTTCGTTGAAGAAAACCTCTTGATCACCCGAACTAGTGATGGGCATAATGGGTATACGATTTTACAATATTTAATAATCCATTGGTATAGTCTGTCAAAAAAGAATAGAAAATATAAAAACTTGAACTACTAAATTTGTAGACTGGCAACACCAATTTAACTGTCAAATATTTTTTTGAAGTGCAATGATACTGAATGTATAGAACACAGTAAACCACATTTTAAAAAACATTTTTTCTTCATGACATAAATTTGATTAAAAGGTGATTTATAAAGCGATTTGCTTTAATTTAATTTAACATAAATTTGAATTTAACAATAGATAGAAAGGATGAATCACTAATAGTGCGTTTAGTAACACTACTTTTAGATCTGAATGAGTTATGTATATTCAGATCTAAAATTAGAGACATGATCTAAAGCCCAGGCAACGCTAGGTACTTTATCTGGTATTAAATAAATGTGAGCAATTTCTAAACTGTGCTTTATATTTTATTACATTATAGTTATTCTTCATTATGTTAACACAAAATTGCAAAGGTATAATAATAATAATACCTTTACGCAATTCTAATTTTGAGATCGGCGGGTATCTATACTGCAATGAAAAAATATTTTTTCCACTATTATGCCTTTTTAATTTTTTATAAAAATGTAGGTTACACAGCTTTACTTTAACACCATGAGTTACGTGTTTCGTATTGCCATTTGAACAACAGTGGCGCCCTCATATATTTTCTACTCTTATTTGACAAACTGTACTTAGAATGGATGATTTTATCGCCATTAACTTAACCCACTCGATGATGAAGAAATCGAAAAATGACATCGTCACCTCTCCATCGAAAAGCTCGAATGAAATCGAAGAGTTAGGTTTTTTTTACATGAGCTCCACACAGGAGTCCCTGAGCAAAATAATTTCCCTCAGGGCCTAGTCATCTTTAGGGATGCTGTGTGGAGGGTCTTTTAAGGAAAGGAAGGAGCGGAGAGATCTGGGAAGGAAGAGGGTTTAAGGGGTGGGTAGGAATCTAGGGTTCATGTGTCCTGGTCATCAGCCTCCAAGACCTAGACAAACCTCACCCCGTGAACCCGGACACCCCTGCTAAATCACCAAACGTAGCGAACAACTTGGGGTGACCTATGGCAGAGAGGTTGATTATCCAATAAAGGTTCCCGGGGTGGCGGTACTTATTCCTGCCTCCCAATTTTTTTGTTTTTGAAGTTTTTGCTTTAAACTATACACATCTCTTAGGGATAATGTGCGGTCTCCTTGGAGGGTTTTTATTTGATATTAGCCGAATTATATATACCAATGTTGTAAAAGGGAGAGAACGCAAAAGCAGACATCTTTCCCCAAGTAGCTGAGTAGAAGACCAAGCTTATCATACCGAAAAGTTCAATAGTGGACGATTCCTGGCTATGATATAAGGAGTCTGATTGAAATCTGGGGAAATGCGTATAAAACATCCATCAATGAATTACAGGTAATTCAAAATAAGATAATCAAAAAACTATTTCACTACGAATCCAAAACATCCACAAAAAAATTATATTTGGAAACAAAACTGCTAACATTAAGAAAACTATACGAGTACAATATATGTGTCCTTATATACAAAATAAATAATAAACTCATACATACAAACACAGAATTCATTAAAACGTCCCAAGTACACAAACATTTTACACGACAACATGATAACATACGTTTAAACACCATTCATACTAACTACGGTAAGCAATCAATTAGTTACGAGGAGGGCAATTTATATAATTGCCTTGATGATATCAAAAACGAAAAAAGTGTGTGCAAATTCAAAAATAAATTGTTCATGTTTATTCACAAAAAACAAAGTAGTGATAGTGAATAATATCGTATGGTAATATAATATCATGTAAATGTTAGTATTGCAATCTAATGTAATCTAAGGTTATGAAATGTAAAAACCATGTTATGTAAAAACTATGTAATATAATGTAAAAAGTACATAATTCAATATTCTAGTTAAGTAAGTGAAAATGTTATTTTCTTTTTTACTGGAATAAAAACTTATGAAAAAAAGTCTTTTTAATTGAAATACAGTTAAAACAAACAAACTGTTTTTTTTAATACCTACATTTTCAAAACAATCATATCTCCATTCCAACCTATAAGTGTAGTAGTGGCTAATCGGGGTTGAAATATATTGTAAAAATACAACTTATATATAATAATTTATATATATGTATGTAAAAGTCATAGAGGCGTGAATAAATAAATTTTGAAATTAGTGTATTTTTTATGTGAATTTTTACAAGCGCAGAAAATAATAAATTTAAAAAGTAATAGCAATCTGTCTCTTCAAAAAATCGGAAAGGAAATATTTATCGGAGAACGGTTAAATCGATTACATATATCTGTTATCCATCACTAGATGGGAGACAAAACAAGTAAAGCAGAAATGTCACGTGTTGGGGCAATGAAAAGATTTATCCCACATACGTCTCTAATCCTGCGACAAACTGTCTTAGTTAGTTAGACACACTAATTCTAGTTTATGGGTAAATAAAATTATTACCATTGTATGCTTTTCTTGTACGTCTTAAAGTATGTTCAAATGTCTCTATCGCTATACCAGTCATGTTATTTATTTGGAATTGATCAACAAAAAGGGATTATTATTTGTTTGAAAATATTGGTGACATATTCTTTGCCTGAATTATTAATAAAGTAATACATGAAGTAAACTTTGAATGTGGGTTAATCTCGCTAGGTATACCCACACACACATTGGTATGTGTTCAGTAAGCAAATAAAATGAATATCGTTTTATTGTGACCAATGTAATTACCTTCGATATTAGTTGTTCTGTTTTCAGACCATCAAAATTACTTTTATAATGTTCGGAAAAATATTGAGTAAAGTGAGTAGTATATTGTGTACAAAATAAATAAAAAAAAAACAAAACGAACCAACTAAAGATATCTACTATCTAAATTAATTAACTGAACTTACCTAATTTATTTTTTTATTACGGTTCAATATTTAAAGTGAGCAATAATAAAAAACCTACATCCATGAACTTGGGAGGCGGGTATGGGAACCGCCACCCCGCAAACTATTTTTTTTTTTACATGAACTCCACACAGGAGGCCCTGAGGAACATAATTTTTCTCAGGGCCTATGTCATCTTTATGCTCACCTATGATGCTGTGTGGAGGGGTTTTTAAGGAAAGCTCTGGGAAGGAAAAGGGTTTAAGGGGTGGGTAGGAATCTTGGGTTCAGTATGTCCTGGTCATCCGCCTCCAAGACCTAGACAAACCTCACCCCATGAACCCGGGCACCCCTGCTAAATCACCAAACGTAGCGAACCACTTGGGGTGACCTATGGCAGAGGTGTTGGTTATGCAATAAAGGTTCCCGGGGCGGCGGTACCCATTCCCGCCTCCTAAATTAAGAATTTATTGGATAACCAACACCTCTGCCGTAGGTCAACCTAAGTGATTCGCTACGTTTAGTGACTTAGCAGAGATGCACGGGTGAGGTTTGTCCACCAGCTGCGTGGTGGAGAGACTAGTTGAGGGAGACCTTTTGATCTCGCCAGCGGGAATCTCTCGGAACATCGCCTTACCGCAGTGGGAAGAATATATTAATTTATCCATCACTCCTGGACATACTTTCCCCAGATTCCTACCCACCCCTCATACCCCTTTTTCCTTCCCAGAACTTCTTTTAAGCCCTTTCCTAAAAAACACTCCACATAGCACCCCCAAAGATGACATAGGCCCTGAGGGGATTTTTTTTCTCAAGGGCGTCCTGTGTGGAGCTAATGTAATTTTTTTTTATAATTTAAAAAAATTATCCTTGTAGGTCTTACGTTTCCGCATCCTTGAAAGAAAGACTCATTTTCGGTACGACATGCGACATGTCCAATTATTTTTAAAGGACGCTTTGCTACAAAACCATTAAGAATGACTTTTTGACGCGCAATAACAAATTACAAATTCATATTTACCTACCGTATTCAAGAAATATATAGTATCAGGGGAAAAATAATAAATGTCTTTATGGTTTCATGGGAAAAAATACTATTAATCATAATATTAACACACCTAAGATCGAGAACGGATTGATTTTTTTTATTCTTCAAAATTATTAATTAGTTTTTACTTTCTATAAATTTTAAAAATATATCTCTTGCACCGATTATGTAATAAAAATTCTTATATCGGTCTTGGAAATCTATTATCTAATATATAAAATTCTCGTGTCACGGTTTTTGTTACCATACTCCTCCGAAACGGCTGGACCAATTTTGATGAATGTTTGTGTGCTTATCTGGTAGGTCTGAGAATCGACCAAGATCTATTTTTCATACCCCTAAAAGTAAAGGGTGTTCCACTCCGAAGAAAATTATTTTCCCCATACATTTTGTATGGAACGAATTCTCCTATTTTGAAAGAACTGCAGCAATATTGTAAGGGGTATAATATTGAACTGTGAACCGGGGGAGGGGAGAGGGGGGGAGGAGGGAGGGGGGAGGGGGGAAAGGAACTCAGGAAGGGGGGTTAGCGGGACGGGGGAAGGGGAGAAGTGGAGTGGGGAGAGGGTGAGGGAACGCGAGAGGGGAAAGGATACGCAGGGAGAAACAATTTAGATCAATTCAGCTAATAGTTGACAACAGTTTTTGATTCTGAGGCGGTACGAAGTTCGCCGGATCAGCTAGTCATAATATATATATAAAAGATGAGTAAAACAAATTTAGTCTCCAATTGTAGATGAATAAGCATGCATTCAGTAAATATATTTTATTATTGATTAAATTACCATATCAATTATCTTAACATTCATATCAGTATTTACAATTAATTCTGAACTTTTAATAAAAAATAATTTCTTACTTTTAATAACCTTCCTTCATATAAATTTTATGCTTGAAATATTAATTAAATTAAACGGTTACTTTGTTTATAACCAAGAATTTGGTTTATTTTTATATAAATTACCATATTATATCGAAAGATACAAAAAAATAGTATGGTAACCCATTACATCCATTACCTGTTTCTTTTTCTCTTTTACTATGTTATATTTTAATTTAATTCTAACTCACCGTTCCTTTATTCTATTTTTAACCCCCGAAGCAAGGAGCGATGTTATAAGTTTGACTTTCTGTGTGTTTGTCCTAAACGAATTGACCGATTACGATGCGTTTTTTTTTGTTTGAAAGCTGACGTGATCGAGATGGTTCTTAGCTACAATTCGTGAAAATCTGTTCAGGCGTTTCAAGGTCATCAGCTCTTTTTTGTGTCGGGGGTTGCTTAAAATTTTTAATTTTTTTTCTTATATTTTTTGTTTCACTCTATATTCATTTATGTACATATAAGTACACAAAATATATATACAAGGTGTTAAGGGACGTACTGGACTTACTTTAACCAGTGATTCCTGACATTATTTGGAGTAAAAAATATAAATGAAATTTTGGTCTCCGGTGACTTTTCTTGATGACTTTTTTTTTTCAAAAATTTTTTCTTCAAAATCAAACAAAAAAAAAATTCTTCCGCACGTCAACATTTGTCACTGAGCCGGGTGTCTGACGAACCCCTTACTCCAACTCCAACTGTTCAACAACTACCATTTTTTTATGTTTTTGTAGAAAAAAAAAAAAAAAACATCAAAAATGTCACCGGAGACCAAAATTTCTTTGACATTTTTTACTCCAAATAATGTCAGGAATCACTGGTTAAAGTAAGTCAAGTACGTCCCTTAACACCCTGTATATATATATATAAAACTAATTAAAATATATATGTATTTTTAATTCGTTTAATTTGTACCCTGGGTATGCTTTTGTTAAGTGAAACCGGTCTGTTTTAATAAATTAAACGCATTTTGTGGTTATGAACAAAGTTATTGTGTTGTTTTATTATAAATAGTTAGTTATTTTACAATTTATACTTATGTCAATGGCTCATGTTGCTCCGTATGTATTAAAATAAATAAATAATTTGATGTCATTTTTTTTCACTGTAACATTGTGCAATGCATAAAATAATAATGGTGTATCAAGCGTACTCACCATTTGCGCCGCATTGTTGAGAGAGAATAGCAGGACTACAACCGTAGATGCCAACAGCCTCACAGCCAGCGAACCGCCCAACTTGCGTCCCAGGGCGGCGATCCGCCCGCGGCTCTATAATCACCAAACACACACACAATAATCTAAATTCTTATAGTTGGTACTGTTACATTGGAACGCGTTGTCTGCTCGCGTTTATGATCTCCTGGTGGAGTTTGGTGGAATTTTGTAGTGGTAGAATATGTAGTTTTTTGTTATGTTTAAAAATATTACAATGAAATAAAGAAGAACATAATATCGATACACAGGAACCTTGATGCTTGTTAATAATTTATTAGACATTTGAAGCTGTGGCTAATAATTGGCCGTTAAGAGCATTGATGCACGCAACACAATATCACTTCTAAACTCTCGTACATAAACACACACTTCACCACAATCTACAAATTGCCCTGGTAACGGACACTTAATGCTGACCAAAACTTTGGCAAACGAAGGGGGAAGCGCAACACAGCACAATAACTAAAAAAATAAATCATTTTATTTTTTTAATTATTTTTCTTTATTCATTGCTTTGAATGGTTACATCATTTGTAGATTTTTCGACCACCATGCTAGGTTCATGCCCGTGTTATGGTGGTCGATTAAATTATCAATTTATCATTGAGAACCACCCTATATCGGTAAGGCCTCGGATAAAATACCGTACCGTACGTTTCCGTCGATAAAATGCTACAATATTATTTAGTTCTTCTAACACAACACAGCAAACTTATTTTGTGGCACCATTTTGATTTAAATTAATAAATTACTTCATTTTTACCACTTTTATTGTTTACAAAACCAACATGTTTCGTGAGCAATGCTCACTTCTTCAGGGTTTTTTTTAATTGTATAATATATATATATATATATAAAAAAAAACCCTAAAGAAGTGAACATTGCTCACGAAACATGTTGGTTTTGTAAACAATAAAAGGGGTAAAAACGAAGTAATTCAAATATTATTTAGCTACATGTATGATACACATAATGTATATGTTAGAAGTCAACTTGAATACAATTCTCCCGTCTGGAACCCATATTACAATATACATGTACAAGCTGTTGAAAGAATGCAAAGCAAATTCTTACGTTTTATAAATTTTAAAATGGGTATTCCAGCAATTATGTTAATCTACAATACTATTTTGAATGATATGAATATGCTCAAATTGTCAGACAGAAGAACTTTCACTGACTTGGTATTTCTGTATAAAATTCTAAATGATTTAGTTGACAGTCCGATATTGCTCGAATTGATAAGCTTCCGGATTCCAATACGTAATACTAGAAGTATTAATATTAATATTCCAATACGTAATACTAGAAGTCAGGATTTATTTCAGTGCAGTAATTCTGGAACTAACTACCATATGTATTCCTCTTTGCCCAGAATACTAATGGAGGGAAACAATTATACCAAGTCAGTGGACATCTTCAATTTATCTTTAAACAAATATAAAATATTGTTACGAAGGCAGTTCAGTTATGTACAATAAATACTGTGTATTTCTTACTATTCATATGTAAAAGCCCCGAAAATGGGCGTTAATAAATAAATAAATAAATAGATGTAAATGTTATCTATTATGGAACCCTAAGAGAATAAACTATGGTCGTTTGCAGGGTTCAAATCCGAATTGGATTTCTAATACCGGAAAGTGTTTTCATCAGTTTCCATAGCACGAAATATTTTGAATTTTTTTTACAGTTTGGGTTAAAACTTTAAAAGTCACACCGTGATGAAAACATTCCTAAAGAACTTTAATAAAAACACCAAAGTCGCATTGCTGGTTGGGTTTTTATTTGTTAAGAAGAATGAACGAAGAAAATATATTGGATAAAACGAAGAAAACAATGTTTTCGTCTAGACGCTTTTCATCGTTGACATTGATCAGTTTTTATTAAATTTCGAGAATAATATTAGGACTATGTTTTTTCCTACCAATTTGAAAAGACATAATAAAGGACTGGCGCCATTTTATAAAATTCACACTATCACCAGTAACCTTTTCCCAAACCAGAACATAGAAAATCATGAAAAAGGCTTTTCTGTACAAATTTCAGTCGTTAATAGTAATTCCCCAATATAACTTGGTATAATGGCAGCAGTAGAGACCCTCGCTAATCTCGTAATGTTTCTGAAAATGTGTTTTATGTCACGATCTCTTCGTGTGTCTAATAATGTAGCTAAACACAAAGTATTGTAATAATTTAAGTCTAATGCCTTCAATGTCCTTGTATTGCGAAACGAAGAATAACGCTTCGAATACCTTATTTTTTATTTTAATCTGAAAACATCTTATGGTGACTAATTGGGTGAAGGGTTGAAAACGCCCCAGACCAAATCACTTGTTTATTCAGTATTCTGCAAATAAATTAAAAAAATGAGACCCTTCCATTGCATCTACTTCTTCAAATGACCATTATTAAAATATTATTGGCGATTTTCCCGTTATTTTTTCCGGAAATGTTAAGATGGTCTTTAAAAGATATTAAACGAACATAAATTGGAAGCTAAAGTGCAGAAATCAAAGGAAAAACGGATTGGTATTGATTATAGGCACGATTTCCATTTCTTTACGATTTTTTTTTTATTTTTATTTTTTTACCTTAGGTAAATTTTATTACCTTGGATACATTTATACAGCAAAAATAACATCATAAAAATATTTCAAAGTAACTGTAAATATTGAAAACTAGCTGGTTCCCGGCATGCGTTGCAATGCCTTATTCAAAGAAATAAATTGATTCTCCCTGCACATCCTTTTCCGTGCGTACCCATTCCCCTCCAGCATCCCCTACCCGCCCACGTTCCCTTCCACCTTCCACCTTACCCGCCCACCGCTCCACCGTCCCACAAACCCCCTCCCGCGTTCCATATATTCATTCAGTTTTCAAAAAGCTCGCGTTCCACCTATTACATTTTTTTAATTCAAATTGTCATTTTTCGTTTATTATAAATATTCATTTTTGTATATTATAAGAACAATCAATTAAATTTGGTAAAATATCTATAATTTAAAAAATCCATAAACAATTCTTTTAATACAAAAGAAAAACAGATTCCTGCTAACTTCCATTTCATCAAACGCGCGAACTGTCAAACGTGCGAAGTTAAAATAGTCGTTTAGTTTTCTAAAATTTCTGCGCAATTTTCTTCATTTTTCTTTCCGTTTTTCTTACCTTCTACAAAGTATTAGAAAAGCTTAAAAAAAGATGAATAAAATAGTTAAAGTCTTGTATGTCGATATCATTTCCTAGCTTGGCAGACTGCTCGTTCTAAGAAACCAAATGCTGAAGAAAAATGTTAAAAAAGTATTCTGTAAAAAAAAATGTTGTTGTTTTTTGTTGTTGATTAAATACATGCTATGTTTTCACTGCTTATTTATAGCTCACATTGAGACTATCGAGTCTTGGATTTCGTTATAAATAATATACTAGTATTTTGTAGAGTGACGTTATCGAGGACACTGTCCTTATATAATGTCGGTTGACAATTAGCGATCACCATTCCTTGCTATTTGCACCACCCCCTGCCTCCCCTTCTTGGCGACCATCATTGCATTCCCAGTGTCCCCTGGGGGTGGTTTCCTCCAAAACCCTTCAGATGGCGTCATCTGGTGCGGTCCGCACGCCTTACATTCTCGAGCGATGTCGCTATAATATAGCCACAATATTCATGGTGTCCGGAAACTCGTAGGACAGGGCAACTTGTGAATTTACAATTCTGAGTCGATTGGAATTTTTGAATATAATTTGTAAAAAAATTGTTGGGTAGGGTGTTAATATCAGCTGGTTGATGTCTTTTAAAATGCGTCGAAGCGTAGACCCCGCTCTAAAAGTTTTTTCAGATTAACCGCACGTCCGTCTGAAGTGAAAATGAAAAGCTTACATAACAGAAAAGCAAAACTGAAACAGTTCTTCGAAAAACAACAACTTCGAAAACTGTGACAAGTGGCATCAGACGAATTAAAAGAAGAGTTTTTTTAGAAAGTCGTGTTTGTACAAGACCGTGAATAATTTTATTTTAAATATTTGTAGTTGTCATTATTATGCCGATTGTCATTAATTCAGCACAATTTTTTTTTTGTAGTGATGAATTACGCATAGACTTGTCATTATAAAATGAATGCTAGCGTTCCACGTTCTTTATCACGATACAATTATACAAACCTTAAAATAACCTCGTTTCTTTATTTTGGTATTTTTGCATAAAAGTGTATCGTGTATCAGAAAAAACAGCGCATCGTCAGCCGATAAACACAAGGCCAAAATAGTAACTTCGGTGGTTGGAGACGCTACTTGCTCAAATAATAGAATTCCATTATACATGATACTATCCTGGCTTGAAACGCTAGCTTACTAACTTCCTCTCTAGCTTACTAGGTGAAAACAAAACTAGTTATATCTACATGTAGCTAGAGTTACTTGTTTACTAGGTTTTAATAGCGATAGCTTAAAATACCATACTAGTGTTGCCCGGGCATTTACCCCCTAAAACCAGTTATCAAGAGTTTACTTGAAGAAATCTGAATTGAAGAAGAGGGGAGGAACTTCCGAAGACCCTAATGATTATAGCAATTCTTGGTTTACTAACAGGCTTAGATAATGTGAACATAAAATAAACGCCCGAGTTGCTGGCAATGAAATTTGACAACATAAAATTTTGAATCGCTTTTGTGCAATATTGGGTTTTGTAAGGTTTTTGCAAAACAAGTAAACTGAATTTTAACCCACCGTAAAGCTCTGCGCCAGAAAGGGTCCCGACACGCCCATTATCAGCAGTCCGGCTGTGGTAGCCAGCAGGGCCGCGGGGGGCGAGGGGAAGGGCGGTAGCGCCATCGCGGCCACTAACAGCACAGGTGGCAGCAAGGCGATGGCGCCCAACGGAGCCCCCGGGTTGGCGCCACCGCAGCGCCGGTACAACTGCTCCAGGGAGCTGCTGCGGAACCCTAGCCAGAAGCCGGCGTGCTTTGCTAGCTCGCTGGAATTAAAAAAAAGTTATTAAAAAAAACAATTTCACACCCACGCATGTAAAGTAAACAGTATCACGAAAATTCTTCTATTGTTTACTGCAGCCAACACGTTTGATTTTGAATAACTTTTTATTTATTTTTATCTTGACGAAATATGCTAGTATTTTTCAGTTTTTAGTTTTATTGTTTTGTTTTCTTTTTTTTTCTTTTCTTTCAACCATCCTGTATGTAAGTTTATTACCTACCTATATTTATTTTGTTTATCTAAGAATCTAAGATGTGATCATTAATTAGTATGTGTGTTTTTTTTACATTAGCTCCACGTAGGAGGCCCTAGGGAAAATAATTCTCCCCAGAGCCTATGTCATATTGGTTCCATGACAGTTCATCCTGCGACAATTCATCCGGCGACAGTTCATCCTGCGACAGTTCATCCGGCCGACAGTTCATCCTGCCGACAGTTCATCATGCCGACAATTCATCCCGCCGACAATTCATCCGGCGACAATTCATCCTGACAATTCAACCTAACCTAACCTATAAGTATAATCTATAAGTATAAGTATGTCGTATTTTGTTATTCACGCATGCTTCTTCGGAGAGTCGAAATTATTGTTAGTAAAAATATTTTTACAGCGGATTTCCACTCAAGATGCCTTCAGATATAAGCATATCGATTTTGGTTGTACGGCCGTATATCCTCTTTGCATACTTACTTAATAAAAATCTTCTAAATGATCAGGCAGGATGAATTGTCGCCGGATGAATTGTCGGCGGGATGAACTGTCGGCAGGATGAACTGTCGACAGGATGAACTGTCGGCCGGATGAACTGTCGCAGGATGAACTGTCGCCGGATGAATTGTCGCAGGACGAATTGTCGGGTCACCGTCATATTTGAGGGTGCTGAGTGGAGGGTTTTTTGAGGAAAGGAAAGAGAGGAAGTTATGGGAAGGAAAAGGGTGTTAAGAGTACGAATCTGGAGGTCAGTGTATCCAGGAGTGATGAACCTATGAATCTAATGAATGAGTGATGAACCTATGAATGAAGAGAGAGTAAAACTGGAGTAGTCAAAGGGATTTCTTTAACCATTCTCTCCTGATCCGGCCTGCCATGCAGCTGGTGAGCAGACGCATCCGCCGCCAAGACGCGGACAAACCTCACCTCATGAACCCGGGCACCCCGGCTAAGTCACCAAATGTAACGAATCACTTGGGGTGACCTACGTCAGAGGTGTTAGTAATCCAATAAATGGTTCGCGGGGCGGCGGTACCCACACCCGCCCCCAAGTTGTAACCTAATTATTATTTTTTTCTTATTAGTTATTATTAACCGTTTATGTTACAAATAAACGAAAGTTTTGGAAAAATTGAGAAGGTACCTTTGTTTTTGATCCAAACAGAAACCTTTTGTTTTTTTTATTCGTTGGTATATTCTCTGCGGGTTGCTTCATGAGGTAAACATGTAATTATAAATTCTAAAGCATTAATCATATTAATGTTGTGGTAACGGTTTTCCTGTTGGGGTTATCATGAACATACAAATATTTTCCCAAAAAAAATCCACATTTGAGGTAATTCAGCGTAGAACTGGGGTAAGTTCCGCCACAACGACGGGCGCCGGTATGGACTATGGACGCCCGAGGGAACTGAACGGAACCTTGGCCGCTTGTTTAGTTCACTGAAATATTCAAATATCTCTTAGGTATGAGATAGTTATATCACAGCAGTTTTGTATTAAGCACTCGGACCCATAAGCTTGTTTACACGACACTGTAACATTACCAGACATACGTATGACGTTATTAAATTATATAGTTGTGATAATATAGGCATTATACTTGTATTTCGGAAATTATTATGCAATTTAATGTGCGTTATGAAATTTTCGCTGAAACACGGTAGGTAAATCTGTTAAATCTGACATTTAGAAATTATTGTCTTCACATATAAATTGTTGTAAACTTTTTGGGAGGCAGGTATGGGTACCGCCGCCCCGGGAATCATTTTTTACATGAGCTCCACACAGGATGCTCGAGGAAAATAATTACCCTCAGCGCCTATGCCATCTTTGGGGATGCTGTGTGGAGGATTTTTTTAAGGAAAGGAAGGAGTGGAGAGTTCTGGGAAGGAAAAAGATTTTAGGACTGGGTAGGAATCTGGGGTTAAGTGTGTCCTGGTCACCCGCCGTCAAGAACCAGACAATCCGGGCCCATGAATCCGGGCACCCCTGCTAAATCACCAAACGTATGTATTTATTGGATAACCGACACCTCTGCCATAGGCCCACACCCCAAGTGGTTCGCTACGTTTGATGACTTAGCAGGGGTGCCCGAGTTCGTGGGGTAAGCTTTGTTCTTGGCGGCCGATGTATCTGTCCACCTGCTACGGGAGGTTGAATTGAGAGAGACTGATTAAGGAAGTATTTTGACCTCTCCAGCCAGAATCCCTCGACCCATCGCCTTGCAACACAGTTGAAGGGATGTATTCATACGTCGTCACTGGACACACTGACCCCTAGATTACTACCCACCCTTCATACCCTCCACACAGCATCTCCTAAGACGAAAAAGGCCCTGAAGGGCCTTCTGTGTGGAGCTAATGTAAAAAAGCATTTTTTTCTGAATCAACCTTAATTTTGACCTTAGACAGACCTATGGACTTCAATGTCTTAAATTTATTTACATGCGTCCAAATAACTTTCTAAAAAATTCAAATCGTACCAGCCAAAGACGTGGCACATGTGAGTATGCAGTACCCCACTGCAAAACTAGGTTGTCCCAAAGGCATATTAGTTTTATAGCTCCAAAAATGTATAATTTACTATGTACAACCTTTAAAGAGAACATATGTCAAAATCTACAATCTTATAAAAAATATACCAAAATTTGGCTAAAAAACACTGAAACAGATATTTTTTTCTTATAAGTTTAAATAAAGCCATTAAATATATCTATCATTGGACAGCTTTTAGAGAAGATTTATAATATTGTTTGCTAGTTTATTTTGTTTGCTTTTTTATGTTTTTAAATTGCACTTGTAACATCTATTCTTACAAAACTTACAAATACAATAATAACAGTGCAGACTGTTATTATGCTGTAGTTTTTAAATGCATTTATTCAGTTACTTTTTTTTTAAATCCCTTATTTATGTATACTTAAAATATTCACTATAACCATAGAAATAAAAGTAAAAAATCTATATTATACCCACGCACAGGCATTGCCTTTGTGGGATTTTTTTGTTCATACATTAATAATATTAAGTTTTTTTTATATACTTTTCATTATTTCATGTATGTATTATATGTATTGTATCAATAAATTTCAATAAAAAAAATAATAAAAAAACTGCTATCTAGAGCGTATCACTCATCTAATCTAATCTGAAACTAATACGATATAACCCCCACCTTTTTGGCAGTCGGTTCATAAAGGTCGTCAGAAATCATGAAAACTTTATCTGACCGTAATTCGATTACGACAATGATTTGAGGCTTTTTCAGAAGTACCGCGCTGGCGATTTTTCTAAAACATATTTTGTAGTCTTATTTAGGTACGTTTACGTAGAGTTGGTACCTACCACATCGTATTGAGTCGTTTACAAAAGACTTTTCCAAAGCCACCAGTATCTACTGAAAAATCTTTTTTTGGTACGATGACCGCACAAAAATCCCATTTGTCCGGAGTCACAATGGAACATGTATTGTGTCCCATTGTGGCTTTCGGCACGGCCAATATTGGGAGATGTTGTAGGGTAAAAAGGAAATGTAAAAAGGTTGGAAGTACCTGGCAATTCATCTAAAGCCGTGTTAAGCAAGCTTTTGATTCTGAGTCAATGCGGTTAAAGTAAGTGTATATAATAATTTAACAAAATTTTGATTTTTTTATGTGGCAAAAATCGATATAAATAAATTAATTACTTATTTTAACTTCTACGGGTTTTTGTATCATGGTCCACGGAGAGAAAGCTCTTACTGTTCTGACAAAAAGCTTGCCAAATTAATAAAATGATTTGTAAATGTTTGATTTTTAGCCATTGACAATGCTTTATATATACGCCGCCAAGGCCCCTACAAACCTCACCCCATAAACCCGGGCACACCTGCTAAGTAACCAAACGTAGCGAACTACTTGGGATGACCTGTGGCAAGGGTGTTCGTTAACCAATAAATGGTTCCCGGGGTGGCGGAACCCATACCCACACCGGCCTCCCAAATTGACTTTGAATATGAAATCCAAAAAAATGGAATATTTCTGAACGCATCATCCTGAAACATAAAACTGTTTTTAAAGGTGATAAAAAAAATTTTAGAACAAAAATTTTTGAATGCGAACATAAGAAAGTTTTAAGAATGGCTCAATTACTCAACTAAAATTACGGAAAACGAAAAAAATAAAAAGACACACGTATTTTATTGAGCAAATGTGTTATAAAGTTTATAGTCAACTCACGTTTTTTGTCTTTTTTTTTGCACGAGCTCCACACAGGCGGCCCTGAGGAAAAAAATCCCTCAGGGCGCTGTCATCTTTGAGGATGCTGTGTGGAGGTTTTTTTAAGAAAAAGAAGGAGAGGAGAATTCTGGGAAGGAAAAGGGTTTCAGGGATGGGTAGGAATCGGGGTTCGGTGTGTCCTGGTCATCCGCCTCCAAGACCAAGACAAACCTCACCCCATGAACACGGGCACCCTTGCTAAAAGCAGAGGTGTTGGTTATCCAAAAAAGGTTCCCGGGGCGGCGGTACCCATTCCCGCCTCCCAAATTGAATAATTAATAAAAAAACCTATTTTTTTTCAAATTGCGACCGAAAACTTTGGTTTCATAAATGTGTACATTTTAATTATTTTGAGGTTTATTTTTTAGATTTGAATATAAAGCATGTTTTTTTCTTTCTACCACTATTTACATCATATTTTTAACCGTGATAGTAATGGAGACACAATGATTTTTGTGAGATCTATATGAGTAACACCGAAAACCGAACAAATTAGCCTGAAGGGAGGCTAACTGTTTCCTAACGGAAGGCTGCTTTTCGAAAGTCTCCAAAATCTGATGAAAATTGTTTTTAAATGATCGTTTGAGAATAATAACATTTTGTTACTGATATATGTCCATTGATTCAATTTTTAGTTTTTTGAAATACAAAATCTTCAGGTAGTAAAGTTCTCCCGCTGAAAATGTGGACTCGTATTTAACTCGGGGGAAAATATGCCCACGTTTTAATTAACACTCCATGTCGGAAGTGTCATCTCGCGTCTTACAATTTTACTGTTCTTCTGAGCCGTACATTTCACTTTCAACGAGGAGTGTCACAAGTCACAACACGTCGAGTCAAGCATTCTGTTTGTTATTAACTTAAAGAAAAATTGTCAAGTTTGTGACTCTGCTTGTAACGTTAATCGCAAATAGGTTTACGTTGAGAACAAAACTCTTAAATGTTCTTAGAATATTATTTCGGAAAAATATATCTGTGGCTTGCTTCTAAAAGGTCCAATGTCAAGTTTTCACATTTCATTACAGAATTGGCTCTCTTTAACAAGTTTTAATTTTCAACCATTCTCTAGTTATCGGCCACTGAAAATCGAATAATCCTTTCTCGAAATCGAAAGATTCATTTTTAATTCGGAACCCAATTATGAGGCGAAATCGAAAAATATACATTCTGAAAAACTGACATTGACCCTTTAGAAACAAGCTGCAGACATAATTTAGGAGCGTGATTAGTCGCAGGTAGTTTTTTTTTACATTAACTACACATAGGAGGCCTTGAGGAAAATAATTTCCCTCAGGGCCTATGTCATCTAAGAAACTACATTGTGGAGGGTCTTTTTGAGGAGAGAAAGAAGTGAACACGGGTCTTGAAGAAGCTCGTGTTGTAGGAAGGAGGAAACACAGAGGCCGGCAAATCGTTCCTTAGCCGAGCAATTGAAGAACGAGTCGTAGAAATTACCCTTTCTCACGTGCGTGTTTGGCGTGTTTCCCGACTATGCACCGGTGCCGAAGGGATCAATGACGCTAGTTCCTCGTGGCGTTTTCCATTGTAATACCGTAGAACAAGGACAGCATTCCCATCTGACGCCTGTGCTAAAGGCTGCAATCCGTTTCTTAAGTTAGGAAAATCTATCAAACGGACCGCTCGTTTCTGCACAGAGTGGAGGGTTTTTTTAAGAAATTTTGGGGCTCAAGACCAGAGGTGGCTGCCAAATTCTGGCCTGGGGCGCAATGGGGCGTGGGATTGTTATTTGTTGTATGAACTTGTGACAATCATGACTTTTTACTAAATGGAGTGTTTATAATATGCTTTCATGCTTAAACCTTTCGTACTCAAAACTGTAACTTGTTTCGCATTTCACATTTTTTCAAATTAATTGTTTTGGGTGGTTTGCTATCGTCGAAGTATAATTTATTCTTCAAAAAACAATTGTGTGTAGCATTTAACAAAAGAAGTAAATTTCAGCAAACAGTCAATATTGTTTTAAGGAACTGTCTGGCGTGTTCGATATTTTATGTAACCTTACGCAAATACTAGACTGAAGTTGAGAAAATACTAATTCAATAGAAGAAACCGAGAGGTTAATAAACATCAAAAATACGCATTTAACGATCATTTTAAATTCAGTTCCATTCAAAGGGCCTTCTTGAGATATCAAAAGGTTAAATAAATGTACTTTGAAATGTAATTGGAAACTTGTTGTTGATATTAAAATAAGTATAATCGGACATGGTTATATAAAACCAGCTATATCCAGTTCATAGAGTTTACTACAACGTAATAGTTTACTATAGTTTATAATTAATACACGTGGTCGGGAGCGCACACAGCAAAATCGATCTGCATCTAAAGTTTAGAATGTACACGAATCTCGAGTGAAACTCTTCCCGCCACTTCACCACAATATATGTAGCTCTCTGTCCACATGATTATCGTCTCAACCACCATTTCATGGAGACGACTATCCCCAGAGAGTATAGTGATATTGCAAGCATTTCGGCTTGTCGCTTCGTATTCAAGGATCTCTTCTGAACCAAGAGTACTTTTGTCAAAGTACTCCCTGAAGATTCGTGGTGTACCAATCACAGACTTTCAGAGAGTTAAAGCTTTGTTGAACCTCACCACCGTCGCACTCGCAGTACTTGTGCGTCCATCAGTGATTCAAAAGCGGGCCTAAACTATTCTGTGTCACCTGAAAGCGGACAAATGCAAGCCGTAGGTCAAATAATTCAACCATGTTCTCATTCACTCCACGAACGTCCAATATTTTTTGATTGCTCGTGAAACTCAGAAATATTTTTTACATTTCCTATCTGATAAGTGTGATTAAAAGTGGAAAATGATGTAAGTTACCTGTGACCATCTCTGCTGACCAACTCTTTTCTCAACCTGTTCTTGAATTCTTCAGAATCTTCTCTCGCCCTTGCCTCCAGCACGCCTTTGTCTTCTTCCATCGGGCTTTTCACCTTGGAACACAAAAAATATACACTATAAACCAATGATTTCGATCAACAGTCACAATGCTTCGACAAGGGAACGACATATATATTCAGAAGAAAATTGTGATAGATGACGCACTAGGCAGCCAGGCTGCGCAGCCGATATGATCTTCAAACTTGTATGAACATGTATTCAATCTAACGCATTAGGAAACCAAGGATCGTCGGCTGCGGGAGTCAGTTCATCATGGCGATTTCTGGCTTGGGCAGCCAGCATATCTAGCTAAAATTGTATTTGGTTGCCTCAGTCTTAACCTCTAAGGCAGCCAGGCCAGCCGATCTAGTGATATTGGCAACTACACTGACATCAATGACTGCTACATTTGCTACAAAAGCATGGCAGACCAAAGAAGTTATATCTTTACTTCCGACAGGAAAATATGAAAGGAAAGATAAGGCGTCTTGGCTTATTATTTTATATATTGTATCAAATTTTGATTAGATATCTTAACGTTTCAAATCGACTACGCTCGTCATTTAAAACTTTTTACTTCTCAAACACAGATGTTCTCTACTGTATTATGGGTGAAATTTTATTTTTAACGCTTTCAAGTGTTTTAATGTTTACAGGTGTAATTAAACCTTATAATAAACCTATGTTCTCTTACATAAATATTTCAGTATATGCTCAAGGAGATAAGTAGACTTGTCAGTTTGTTTATGAATAAAAATAAGAATATTTATTCATGTGAAGCAGATACTTTATTGTTTTATTTCAAAAATTAATAATGCTTACTGTTTTATTTTAATGAAATTTACAAAAATATATATAAATTTTTATACAGTTGTACATTTTTTCCACATGACAAAGACGGAGACATGAAATTTAACTATTTTATTTTTGATTTAAAAAATGTATTCATATATACCAAACTTTATTTTCTTCGCCTGACACTTGAAATAACGCCATTAAGAAGAAAATTCAAGCAACTCTCCCGTTGACGTACCTGTTTATTTCCTCAAACAATATCATAAGATGATCGGCGCAGAAATTATACCCAGGTTCGAAGATCTTTCCCGAGGCATTTTCTCTGAACAGGTATTCTGCCAGGAAGTCAATTGGATCAGCAGGTCTAACCTTGGCTACCATCGCCAAACCTTTGGTCAGAAGTGGGAACACGTATTTCATCAAATATTGCCGGAGTGAATCGGAGTGGATACGTATACGTTCTGCCTCTTCTTTCTTTAAAATCTTATATAGCCTCGTCCATTGTTTGATTTTGTCTTCGTTGTCCTTAGCAATTGATTTCTTTATTTGGACTATCCTTTCGGATTCTGCTTTTTGAAGTCGTTTCTCTATCTCGCTGGCAGTTTCGAGTTCTTCTTTGGTAAAGGTGGAACTGGCTTCTCCAATCTCTTCGGCAATCGTATTGAAAATGGTTTCCATTGTCATTCCCTTTTCAGAGAGGTCAAATTTTCGGATTTCAACTCTTGCATCTTCAAAGTATGTGAGCAAAGTTTGATCAACGTTGACCATTTTCCTGAAATCTTTCAAGTTTTTTAACATGTCGCGTTCATTATAGGGTAAATTAGATATAGCATTTTCTCGTTGAAGCATAACTCTTTCGCAGAGAAATAAGTCAGGTGCCTCTAATGATATTACCAAATCTGGTAGTTTAATGTTTATTGGTTTTTCTTCATCATTTTCACCAGCCTCTTCGTTATTTCTGTCAGGGGAATCTTCATTGTCTATCTCTCCAAAAATAGTTACGCACTCTTCATAAAGTATAGGATATCCTTCGAATATCCATCCTTTGTTTTTGCTTTCCATACTCGATATTTTTTGTTGTAGAAATTTTATGACCATTTCCTTTGGCAAATTAGCTTTACCTTGGGCATTTACTAAATCAGCTTTTATATCTACTACACTTTCGTCATTTTCTGTGAAAAATCCCTTTTCCGCCATTTCGATACTTGGATCTTCGCCTTCCGGTTTTAAGTTAGAGTAAAAGTACAGCTTCCATTTAAGCTCCTCGATAATTAGCTCATTTAATATTTCCTCGGAGTACATAGATATTCCATAATACACAGACAAATTCATTGCTAATTTAGATTTTCCTGACGCCGGTGGGCCAAATAAAAGAATTTTATGCGGTTTAAGATGCAAATAATCTTTAAATTCTTCATAAATTAACTCCATGTCTTCCAAAAATGAGGCTGTGTGCGTCCACTGCTTTTTTCCTTCTAGCTCCACTTCTTCATTTTGGTTGATATATAATGGTTCCATTAACAAATTTGCAGTAAGTTGAAAATACAAATGAGATGTTATTCCAGATATAAAAATAACCTCTTCTTTGGGTATGTACTGGAAATAACCACTTCCATATGACTTTCCTATTTGCAATATAATATCTTGCAGTTTCACAACATTTTTCTCAATTGCTAATACCATCTTTTTCGTTTGAGGGAATGATTGGAGGAATGATCCGACGATACGTGAAAGATCTTTAACATGAATTACTGGTAAGTGATTTTGACCGTTGCCAAATATTGGAATAACTTTCACGTTTTCCCAGGCCATTTGAAAGAACATAAAAAATAAACTCTCTTCACACCCGTAACTTAAACCAGAACTGACAACGACTATCTGCAGTTTATTTTTGAATCTGTCTCCAAGTTTAATTAACTTCTCTTCAATTTCATAGTGTGCTTTATATGCGTATATTGCTGTCCGTTGTTCATAATGGTCTTCATTTAATACCTGTTCTTCTTCGGAATTTTCTAATTTTGTTTCAGACCAGGTTAGAACCGTGGAAATTAAAATAACTCTCCTGATACTCGGTTTTGCGTTGAAAAATTCTCCATCTTCACCGTGCAAAAGATTTTCTTCTTCCTGCGTCAGAACTTGTTCCAGTTGCTGTAGAATTTCATTAACCTTATCGATTCCATCAAATGATTGACTGATGTCAAGAATAAGTATACCAGATCCGAGAGCACTCGTCAAATACATTTCAGGGCTTATAATTGTTTTGACTCCAGGGAGATCTTTGACAAATCGGTCCTTAACATTTCCAATAACCTCGTAATGTAAGCTTGGGAATGCATCATCTGATTCTGGGGGTGGTAGAACGGGAGATACAGGAACTTCTTCAACACTTGGTGCATTCTCGGTTTCGACGGGAGGGCCATCTTCACCATAATCTTCTACGACTATGACTGGTAACTCAACTGCGCTTTCATACACAAGTTTAGAAATGTGCTGGGCCAAGTACTTTCCATTAAATGAATCCACATTATTGATAAAAACGAGATTTTTTTTGAAATCTGAAAGATTCGTTGAACTCATTGCAATCAAATCTCAAAAACTGATAAGAAGTTATTTAAAACACGAATTACATAAAATTTCAACAAAATATTTAGACTCGATGGAATTTGACATGTGTATTATGTAAATTTGTGTTCGTTTGTTTGGAATCCAATGTTCTATTGCATTTTTTCCTATAATATTATTTTTTCTTTACGATTGTTCCTAGCGGGTTTAGGTAGGTATCTACTTACGAAATTACTCGAGTCTTGTCCATCTTATGTATATTTCTCCGGAATAAGATACGGAGTCGAATTTAAGTATAGGTTTTAAACAGTAATGACAGGTGATCTTCTCGCGTATGTGACGCATGTTTGGGGGCGATGCCTGGAACGTTTCGGTGAGACCCAAACGGTTGCACTGGACATCTCCAAGGCCTTTGACCGGGTTTGGCACCGAGGACTTGTCAACAAACTGCATTCTTACGGATTTCCCGCATCCTTGTGTACGTGGATTGCCGACTTCTTGAGGGAGAGGTTGATTCAGACGGTAGTCGATGGTTTCACCTCCTCCTCACACTCAATAAATGCTGGCGTCCCACAGGGATCGGTTCTGTCTCCGACTTTGTTTTTGTTGCACATCAACGACCTTTTGTCATGTGCACCGATTCATTGTTACGCGGATGACAGTACAGTTCATGATAGCTTTTTGTTTGACAAGCCCCCAAAGGGCTCACAAACTCCAACAGCTCGTAAGGCTTTGAAGCAAAGAATGGACGGTTACCTCCAGAGTGTTTTCTCTTGGGGTAAAAATAATCTCGTTGAATTTAATGTTTCAAAGACCCAATCTTGTCTGATTACGTCTAAAAGGGATCGAAATGAAAATCTAGTCGCTTTCAACGGAAGCAATCTTCCGAACAGGCCCTCCATTGATATGCTTGGTGTAACCCTATGTGACCAGCTGAGGTATGGGGGCTCCATCGAAGCCAGAGTAAAGTTAGCCTCCCAAAAACTGGGCGTACTGTACAGGGCCCGCAGATACTTTAATAGTACACAACTGCTAACCCTGTACAAATCGCAAGTGCGCCCCACGGTTGAATTTGGCAGCCACCTCTGGTCTGGAGCTCCAAAATACCTGAAAAATACCCTCGACACTGTGCAGAAACGGGCGGTCCGTTTGATAGATTCTCCCATCTTAACAGACGGATTGCAATCTTTAGAGCACAGGCGTCGGGTGGGAATGCTATCCTTCTTCTACCGGTATTACAATGGAAGATGCTCCGAGGAACTAGCATCATTGATCCCTTCGGCACCGGTGCATAGTCGGGAAACACGCCAAACGCGTGCCCAACATTTGTACACAGTTGACATTTGTCACATGAGAACGGGTCGTTTCTTCGACTCGTTCTTGTATTCAACAGCTCGGCTGTGGAATGATTTGCCGGCCTCTGTGTTTCCTCCTTCCTACAACATGGGTCTCTTCAAGACCAATGTTCATTCCTTCCTCTCCTCAAAAAGACCCTCCACACAGCATCCCAAATGACATAGGCCCTTAGGGAAATTATTTTCCTCAGGGCCTCCTGTGTGGAGTTAATGTAAAAAAAAAAAAAGTTACTAAAAACTGTATGAAGACTGCTTCAACTTGATATTTAAGGCCACCGCAGGCCGCAAAAGGTTATTTTAACTTCGATTAATGCAATGTATTGGGGAAGAGTTTTTTAGGTTCATAACCGGGAATAAAAATGGAACATCGCGTACGTTTTGATTTAGCCACAACAAATTAAAATTAAAATATAGACGATAAATTCCAACGTTGATCTGAAACCTTTTGTTTTAGAATGTTCTACGACGTTCCAAAATTTTTGTTTATTACATAATTTTCTTGAAATCAATTTTTGTATCCAGTTTGGGAGGCGGGTATGGGTACCGCCGCCCGGGAACCATTTATTGAACAACCATTACCCCTGCCACAGGTCACCCCAAGTGATTCGCTACGTTTGGTGACTTAGCAGGGGTGCCCGGATTCATGGGATGAGGTTTGGTGGCGGATACGTTTAACCAACCACTGCGTGGTGGGATGGATCAGAGAAGACTGATTGAGGGAGGCCTTTAGACCTCTCCAGCTGGATTCTCCCGACCCTTCGCCTTGCACCGCAGTGTGAGGAATATATTCATACGTTCGTCACTCCTGGCCACACTGACCCCCAGATTCCTACCCACCCCTCATCCCTTTTTCCTTCCCATATCTTCTCCTCCTTCCTTTCCCTTAAAAAACCTTCCACACAGCATCCTCAAATATGACATAGACCCCTAGGGAAATTGTTTTCCTCGGTGCCTCCTGTGTGGAACTAATGTAAAAAAAAAGTTTAACTGATAATGATATTGAATTACGACATGGAAGTAAATTGTAGAAAGAGACACGATCAAATGAATCAAATACCATTATGTGGTAAAATGAGGCGCATGTGATGAACGAAGTTTGTAAGGAGAATGTCTGACATGGAAATGAAGGGTAAAAGAAGTTGAGGACGCCCAAGGAAAACAAGGCACCATTAAACAAATCATATATATTATTTACTTATGGCAAATGTGAAGAATGTGATAAAGGATGAAAGATATATATAAGTAGAAAGTATAACGTAAAAGAAAATGATAGAAAAATTCGAGGACGCCTGAGGAAGATATGGCTAGAACGAGTGAATCAAATACCATGTATGGTAAAATGAGGCCTATTGTGATGAACGAAGATAGGCGCGTAAGTGATGTATAACGTGAAAGCGAATGGCACAAGAATGTTGGGACGCCAGAGGAAGTCATGGCACGATCAATTATATACTTTTTACATTATTAACAATAATATTATTTTCTCCTTAAATTAGCACTCAGTTTTATAGAATTCACAATCTCAAAACATTAGAAACTACGAGCAACGCCGGGTCCATGTCAACTAGTTTTTAGTATAGCACTAAGGCAAACCCATTAAAAATTACGGGATATTATAATAGTAGAATTCATAGGTGCAAGTTAGCTAAAACGCGTAGATCCTTGAAAAATCGTGTAATCTGTCCTTAACCTAAGAAATACATATTTCAAACGTAGAATTTAAAAAGTTTCTTGTAAAATAAATAATACAATACAAATTATAGCTTGTCTGTATTCTTGACACATCAATTCATGACACAAAAAAAAATTCTAAATAAATCCGGGTTTTTAACCAGAGTTACTACAACTACAGACAGACAGCGGAAATTAGAATTTTTACTAGCGCTGACTCTTGAAGGAATATTCTGAATTCTCCACAAATCAGTTACAATCTGTGGAAAATGACAAAAAGAGTTTTTTTTTATATTATGCTATAGGTAGGTACTAAATCGCTGGCCATTCTGCACAACATCCGTTCCAATTTTGAAAAATACTTTAAATTGAAATCAAATTCGAGTTCACTGAACCCGAGTTGCGCAGGACATACAGAAAACGGAAAATAGATTTTTTGGTGGTGTTAAATGATGATAATTCTAGGAATTTAACACAGTTAATCCTCGAAATGTATTAAAAAAACAGAAACTTTCTTACGAAATATTTTTTTCATTTCAATAAACATGATGTGTCCTTTATTAAAAAAATAGACATTTTCAAGGTAAACTCTCGAATTCATATCTATAAACGTTCGATTATTCGACTTTATTACCAAAGATTTATAAATTGCACCTAAATGGTCCATTAAGTTTCGATCAAATTACAAAATATGTTTAGGTACTTGCTTTTTTTTGTGAAATATTATTATTATTTATACATACAGGGTATTTAGGGGAGAACCTGACGTTTTTGGACCAGTGATTCCTGAAGTTATTTTCAGTAAATCTCCCGAGCGTTTAACCAGCCAGCGGATGAAAATCCACATTTCGTCGAAAGTTGTTCTTACGATCGTGCAGGGCGGTTACAATGAGAAAGATTAATTATTCTCCGTACCAGCTTTTTAAAATTATAACTCAATATCGAATTTATTTCAATTCAAATTAGCTTTAATTTATACCTTCATCAAAAAGTGCTGAAAGGCGTGACGATAAAACTATTAAAATAATGTACTTTTTGTAGTTATTTTTTGATTATAAGTATTTATCATTTTTCAATAATGTCTAAATTTAATAAGAATGTTAAAAAAATCTGAAATATATTAGTTTGTAAGTGCGCAAATAAATACACAAACGGACCAATTTTCGCCAAGAAACACATGTACGTACATATTTTTTAATGATTTTATTGAAACTAAAATTACATCTCTAATACATACGTTTGCTAGATAATGTATTGATTTATTTTACTGCATGATTTTATTATTTGAAATGGGTGTGGTATAATACAAAAACTTTTTTGAAAATTGAACAAATCTGCCAACGACCTATGGAATAACCTTATAATACTAAAAATTTAAAAATTTTCTCAGAATTTATTACATACGAATGCTAGATAAAAAAACAATCTTTCGAAATCCATTTATAATTTTTTGTGGAAAAGAGTCAATACTTCTAAAAACTTTTTTGAAAATGACGTATTTCCGGTTTTCTCTGGTAATGCCCTTGGCGATGTAAGCCGGTTTGAGGCGGTCAATGCTCACGGTTAATTCTTTTCCTCTGCATAGGATGACATAGGTCCTACCATTCCGGCGGACGACTTGGTGAGGGCCGCTGTATGGTTGCTGAAGCGGGCTCTTAATGGTGTCGTCCCTCAAGAAAACGTGAGTCGCTGTGGGTAAGTCTTTGAAGATGAAATGACGTCCTTCACTATGGCGGGTACCTTCAACCGGTCGAAGTTCGTTGAAGTGCTGTCGAAGTTCCTTGAGGAAGTTGCTCGTATTGTCGCAGGTTGCTGGTCGTGCAACGAGGAATTCTCCTGGTAAATGGAGCGGCTTGCCGTATACCAGCTCGGCCGAGGTGGTAGCGAGGTCGTCTCTCCAGGCTGATCTTATTCCCATTAAAACAGTGGGAAGCACTTCGGTCCAACGGTCCTTCTGGTGGCATTTGATCGCAGCCTTGAGCTGGCGGTGTAGCCTTTCCACCATGCCGTTTGCCGCAGGGTGGTATGCGGTGGTATGAATCTGCGTCGTACCTGCTAAGCAGTTCAATTGCCTGAACAGCCTAGACTCGAATTGTCTTCCTTGGTCAGTGGTGATTCGAAGCGGGGTTCCGAACCTGGTGATCCGACCCTGGTAGAATGCGCGCGCCACTGTTTCTGCTTCTTGGTCCTTGATAGGGAACGCTTCTGGCCATTTCGTGAACCGGTCTACGCATGTAAGGTAGTACCGGCATCCTTCTGACATGGGCATGATGATGATGTCGATATGGACATGTTCAAATCTGGATGAAGTTCTAGGAAAGGTTCCAAGGGGTGCTGACACGTGTCGTGACACCTTACTTAGTTGGCACTGGAGGCAGTTGCGTGCGAGTTTCCTTGTGTCAGCTTTGATGGCCGGCCAGACATAACGTTCAGTTATGAGTTTGACCGTTGCCTTGATGCCTGGGTGAGCCAGCTGATGAACCGCATTGAAAGCTGCAGAACGGAATTTCTTTGTGACGAAAGGTCTGGCTATATTTGTCGATAAATCGCAGTAGAGTTGCGTGTCGATGCCGCGAATGCGCACCTTTCTTAGCTGGAGGTTAGAACCTCCCTGTAGGCACTTTTCCAGTTCCGTGTCGTTCACTTGGTCAGCTGCTAGCGCTACGTAATCCAAGGGAGCGTGAACTGTCTCGACCCTGGAGAGGGCATCAGCGACGATGTTGTCTTTACCTGTCACGTGGCGAATGTCGGTGGTGAACTGGCTGATATAGTCTAGGTGACGGAATTGTCTCGGTGAGCACTTGTCAGCCTTTTGCTGAAAGGCGAAGGTGATGGGCTTATGGTCGGTGAAGATGGTGAACATCCTGCCCTCCCAGGAGCTCCCTGTCATAAGCGCCGTATTTTCGCTCCGCTGGACTGAATTTCTTGGAGAAGAACCCCAACGGCTCCCAGTGACCTTTGATGAGCTGCTGGAGCGCGGCAATAGCTGCGGTGTCAGATGCGTCGCTGACTATGGAGAGTGGAGCTTCGCACTTGGGGTGAGCGAGCAGGGTTGCCTGAGCAAGTGCTTCCTTGCACTTGTCAAAGGCTTCCACGGTCTCTTTGGTCCAATGTATTGGTTGCTTGCCTTTCTGATTTCCTTGGAGGAAATCATTGAGTGGGGCTTGAGTATCTGCAGCTTTGGGCAGGAATCTCCTATAAAAGTTGAGGGCTCCGAGGAACCGGCGGAGATCCTTTACAGTTTCTGGCCGATTGTAACTTCTAATAGCATCGACTTTTTCTGGCAGGGGTGTAGTGCCTGCGCCAGACACCAGGTATCCCAGGAATTTAACCTCAGGCAAACCAAAGTGGCATTTTCCAGGGTCAATGACCACACCATAATCCTGAAGACGCTGGAACAAGATTTTGAGGTGGGTCATGTGCTCCTCTTCTGTTGACGATGCGATGAGTATGTCGTCGATGTAGGCGTAACAAAAATCCAGCCCTCTGGTGATCTCATCGATGAAGCGTTGGAAGGTCTGAGCTGCGTTACGGAGGCCGAAAGACATCACTGGAAATTCGAAGAGTCCGAACGGAGTAGATATTATGGCCGTCTTTGGAATGTCGTCAGGAGCCACCGGAATCTGATTATAAGCCCGTACAAGGTCTATGGTTGAGAAAATCTTGGCGCCTCTCAGTGCCTGAGTGAAGTCCTGAATATGGCGTACAGGATATCGGTCAGGAATGGTTCTGGCGTTCAGCCCGTGATAATCACCGCATGGTCGCCATTGGTCATCCTTTTTGGGGACCATATGTAGTGGCGATGCCCAGCAGCTCTCGGAAGGCCGGGCGATTCCTAAACGGACCATGGTCTCAAACTCCTTCTTGGCCCGTTTGAGTTGTTCAGGAGCGAGGCGGCGGGGTCGTTCGGCAACTGGAGGGCCTGGAGTAGTTCGGATGTGATGAAGGGTAGCATGGCGAACTTCCTTCATAGCGCCATCAGGGCGCGTGATATCAGGATACTGTTGTAAAATTTTGTGGAAAGGTGACGTTCCTGTGACAGTCTTGATAGAAGCAATATTATTGCTGCTTCGCTTGCCTGTGGTTGTCAGGTTAGTCACTTGGTCCAGGAGTCGTCGGTTGCGGATATCTACCAGCAACTCAAATTTTGCCAGGAAGTCCGCTCCAATGATGGGCTTGGAGACGTCAGCAATGACGAAGCTCCAAATGAAGTCGCGTCGTAGAACTAAGTCAAGGTTGAGCGTCAGGCTACCGTAAATTGCGATGGTGCTGCCATTTGCGGCCGCCAGTTCGTAAGCTTGCTTGGCTGGACGACCTTGAACCAAACGCCGCGGAAAAACACAGAGGTCCGCGCCAGTATCCACGAGAAACTGAGTACGTGTTTTCCGGTCAGTGACGAACAGGCGACTTATTTGAGTAGGGCTCCCGGTGCTGGTCGCCATCAGTGTGAGCCCGGGGCGTTTCCCTGCACAAAGTTGCAAGGTTGATTGCATGCACGCGCCCTAGCCCCGAACCTGCTGTGATACCAGCACATGCCTTCGGATTGGCGATCCCTCGAACGGGAGCGGGAGGAATTTCTCCGCCAACGAGGACTGATACTCCGTGATTGACGGTCTTTTAAGCGCAGCGTTGCTATCTCTCGTCTTAGGGTGGTCAACTCCTCTTGGAGTGGCAGTATCATTCGTTCGAACCTGCTGATCAGGCTATTATCGAGAGTCGGCTCTGAAACTGCATTGATTGCTGGCCTGCCGGCGTAGTCATTAATATCGTCTGCAAGGTTCGCCAACTCGTCCAACGAGGTTTGTTGTTGTGTAGCCAAAACAACCTGCATACTCCGGGGAAGTCTGCCCATCCAGAGAGTTCTTAACACCTCATCAGGCACGGTGCTGCCCGCGAGGGTGCGCAGATGACGGAGGAACTGGGATGGTTAACGGTCTCCCCGTTCTTCGTGCTCCAAAAGTTTCCTTGTCTTTTGTTCCTGTGTGGAGCTGAGGCGTCTGGTCAGCTCACTTCTTAAGAGGGCGTAGGCTCCGGTATCAGGGGGCTTGACAATAATGTCCCGGACTTCTTGTGCATAAGTAGGGTCCAAGGCTCCAAGGACGAATCCGAATTTGGTGGCATCAGCTGTGACTCCTGAAGCCTCAAAACTCCTTTCAACCATCGCAAACCATAATTCTGGATCGTTCGGACAAAAGGGCGGTATTCTTACCGCTACTCGGTTAACTTCTGGCGACGTATTTGTCGATGTCGATGATCCGATTGGAAGAGACATTGGAAGATAAATTATTATAATTAATTTAAATCGTAAAAAAAAAACTTAATAAATTCGTGTGTCGGAGGTCACCACTGTAGCAATCAGACGTGCTACGCAGACGCGTAAAGAAAAACACTGGAATTAACTGTTGATCGTTTATTAATAAGAATTAATAATTCAAATAATACACTGAGCGTGATCGTAGTAAATAACGGTACAAGTTGTTTGGCTTGCTATTCTATCGACTGACTGGGTCAAACCATTACTCCGGCTTTTATAATGCCGCGGCGGAGGTAACGGTTTAATAATTCGGCTGATAATATCGAGAGAATACGATACGTTTCTCGATGGTTCTGACGCCTAATAAACAGGGAATGTAAATGCTCCGGTTCTTTCCATAAAGTGCGACGAGATTCCAGATATCTCAGCGCCGGTAGGTAGGTATTATTCGTGTACCGTTCCGATTGTACCACGCGGCGACGTCGCCGCGCTGCACAGGTATACCTTAAGTAGGTACGTACCTGAGTGTTGGCTTCACCACACCCTCTTAACTATGTCTTTGACGATGATGATGAAAAAAATAACGCCAAAATTTCACCGTAGACCAAAATTTCATTCACATTTTTTGCTGTAAATATTGTTAGGAATCACTGATTAAAGAAATCAAGAACGTCCCTTAACCATTGTATAACGGAGGCGTGCAGTTTATTGAGCATACCCGAAAAATGGAGTAGAAAAAAATATTTCTCCTTCTTTTTTGGGCAGGCAAATTGCACAGCTTCGCAGCCTCAACGAACTGCACTCATCTAGCAGATGTAGGATAAATTTTATACCACTGTGTGTACAAATCAGTTCAAAAGTTTTTTTTTTGTATTTCTTGGGCACTGACTATGTAACAATTTTTAGAGTTTTTTGTTTTGAAAAGTTTTAATTTTCGATGTACATATTATGTTACTTTAATTTTTAATTTTTTTGCGACCGGTTTCGACACGTCCGTATCATTAACGAGCAAACTTAAAACTAACTTAAAAATTCTATATAAGCACACAATTAATTAGGCGGGGGTAGTGGGAGGGGGGAATTTGGTGGAGGGGGAGGACGGTGGGAGGAGTCAAAATTACATGGAAACATCGTAAGTATGGGTGATTTACATGGTGCTATTATTTTATTAACTAAATTAATTTTAGATTTAATTTTTTTGTTAATTTCTAAAGTTTCTAACGCGCACAAATTAAAATATGAATTTACATTGCAATGTTTAAACTTGGTTTTTTTCTTTGTGAGATGGTTAGCAAACTCTGAGTAGTTATTATTTCGTAAACAAAGTTCATGTTCCATAATTCTGGTTTTAAAATTTCTAGTAGTCATTCCTAAGATTTAGATTTAGAAGATGATATTCCTAGCAACAGTAAATTAGTTTCATTTGACGTTGTCAATCTGTTTCCCAGCATTCCCACTAATGAATGTAAAAACTTAATTTTAAATATTTTAAATAATTCCCATTTAGATCTAACTATTGTGAAGGAAATGTCCACATTATTAGAAATTTGCATTAATCAAAACTATTTTACCTTTAATGATAAATTATACAAACAGCATAATGGTCTCCCTATGGGGAATCCCGCTTCTCCATTGTTTGCAGACATATTTATGAACTTCTTTGAAAACAAACTTAAGAAATTAACAAAAAACTTAAATCTAAAATTAATTTAGTTAATAAAATAATAGCACCAGGTAAATCACCTCTGCTTACGATGTTTCCATGTAATTTTGACTCCTCCCACCGTCCTTCTCCTCCACCAAATTCCCCCCTCCCACTACCCCCGCCTAATTAATTGTGTACTTGTATAGAATTTTTAAGTTAGTTTTAAGTTTGCTCGTTAATGATAAATTAATAATAAATTAATGATAAAAGAAATATTGGATGTCTGTCAATAAACTCAAACTTAATCCGACCAAGACGGAATTTATTTGGAAAGCTTCTCCTGGAAGGCAAGCCCTCATCGACTCTAATCCAATCCATATTCAGGGCACAGATATAATCCCTTCTACAGAAATAAAGTTTCTAGGTTTCACTATAGACTTTCTCTTGAATCACAAATTTCAAAATCTGTAAGTTCAAGCTTTTTCCATCTAAGGCAGATAAAATCAATCAGGCGTTGCCTTCCCTCTGATGGAGCAAAGTCACTCATAAATTCGTTCGTTGTCTCACGTATGGACTATTGTAATAGTGCGTATGCTGGCTTGCCTAAAAAACAATTCAAAAGAATCCAGTCCGTTTTTAATGCGGCGGCGAGAATGATTTTTGGTGAATCTAAGTATTGCCGTATAACCCCGCTTCTAAGGGATCTTCATTGGCTTCGATGCCTTGAAAGAATAGAGTTCAAGATCTGCTTAATGACCTTCAAAGCATTGCAAGGAATGGCACCAGCCTATATATCGGAACTATGTGTCCGACAAAACTTAAGCGATAGGCAGCTTACTCTAAGGTCAGCAGATCGAGATGTTACTAATCGTTTAATCGAACTTTCTAGGTCAAATCGAGCCGTTTACTATGATCGATCTTTTCGTGTAACTGGCCCGCTCATTTGGAACAAACTTCCCTCAGCCCTTACTAATATCCAGAACTTGGCTGAATTCAAAAGAGCTTTAAAAACAAACTTATTTAAAAAATCATACCTTTTATGAATTTTAACTCCTTTTCAATCTACTATAATAAGCCATGTTCCTCAAGTTTCTGGTAATTGTTTAGTTTCGATAACCTCCTTGCTATAGTTTTATGTGCACTCTGAATTTGTATTATTTCTAAATGTTAACTGCGTCTTGTTCTATATAATTTAGTTTAAATGATTCTTGTTGAATGGCACCGTGATGGTTTATCATTATATATTGTCCTGTGCCAAAACAGCACTCACTATTGTTGTTAATATTGTTCTTTAGGAATTGCTTTGTATATTTTTGTATATTCGTTATTTCACATTATTTAATTAATTTTTTAAGGACTCGTAAGGAACACTGTAGGTTAATTTTGAGTTTATTATAATTAAGCGCACTTGAAGTGAAATATCACAAAACTGCGCTATATAAATACTATGTTATTATTATTATAATGATACGGACGTGTCGAAACCGGTCGTAAAAAAAATTAATATTAAAGTAACAAATGTAAATCGAAAATTAAAACTTTTCAAAACAAAAATGTCAAAAGTTTGTCATACAAGATGGCTTGCACTGCAGGCAATTTCCCTTTACCCCAGGTTCGTCTTCAATGTCGACCCTTTATCCAAGGGCTATTAGGATAATTGAAAAATTTGAGAAAACTTTGATAATTTTAATACCCGTTAACTAGCAGCCGAGAATTCAAATTTCGTCAAAAAAAGGTCTTGCAATCGTACCCTTGCAACTGTATAGGGCGGTTCCGATTAGAAATATTGATTATTTTGCGTACCAGCATTTTTAACTAATAACTCAATATCAATTTTATTTCATTCAAAATTTGTTTTAATATGTACCTATCAGTTAGCAATAATAGGCTGTTTATAATTTTTCAATAACGTCTAAGCAAAATAAGTAAGTAAAAAAAAAAAAAAAATATTAGTTTTTAAGACCGTGAATAACTGAAGTATTTTTGTCACAAAACACGTGCTGGAATTATTATTGAACTAAAGTTAAAATTCAGAAAACCAGCTTTCGTAGAAACGATTTGAAATGTGTGTTGTATAATACAACATTTATTTTGAAAATTTAACAAATTAGCCAAAGACCAACCTAATTATTATAATATATAACTCATTATTGAATAAACATATTTTTTCAAAATTTAAAACCTACACTTTACTACATAAAATAACGATCTATCGAAATAATTTTTTTGGTAGAAAATAGTCGAAACGTCTCCAAAATTTCAAAAAGCTGTGTAATTTTAAAAATGCCAAGGAATTACGAAGGGTAAACGATGTAACAGATTAGTCCATCGAATTAGTTTAAAGAAACTGTTTTGTTGGTAAGAGAACGTTTATACACCTAAAGCTGTTCGTTCCCAATAGACACGGCAATTAGTTTCACAGAGACTCGTTAGGGTAAATAAAGGAAGTAACGACGCCCGCTGTGAGGAAGAAAGGGAAAAAAACAACAAGGGAAGACGGTGTGAACTTGGGGTGACCAAAGGTAAAATAAGAATCTATCCATGGGTTAATTCTGTAAGAAGAGTATGTTAGTTATCAGTAAATAATTCCAGTTAATACGTGATTTTTTTCCATTACTTATTATCCACAGAATAAATTCATGACTAGCAAACTATCGACAAATTTTGTTTTCATTTTCTAACATTAGCTACCTACAAGAGGCCCTGAGGAATATAATACCCCTAAGGGCCTTTGTCATATGTATTTTATTTTATTTATTTGAGACACAACAGGATATTATAGAACATTCTTGTGGGTAATAAAAAACAAATAAAAATAAAAATATTGATATACCCAGACCCCTAATGTATCTGCAGTAATCACATTTGAAAATTCACAGAAGCAAACATATGGAAAACAATGTCTATATTTTTGTACATAACTTAAAGACTTAATTACAAAATTTGAAAGACATAATAAGTAGAAAATATTTGTGAAGTATTTATAAAAAAATAATAAAACAACAAAACTTTATTTTTATTTTTATTTTTTAGGTACTCAAATCGTGGAGATATTTCTTTAAACAAGTTACATTGTTTACAAAAATATCTATGATAGTGTGTGTTTTAGCAAGATCGTAGTATGATCGAGACATTCTGGACATGGGATTAAAATATCAGTATTATAGGTGAAAAATTCGTTGCAAAATGTTAAGGTTATAACTTGATTTGATTGATTAAGTTACTATCTACTCGATTATTCACAATTTTATAAAGCATTAAGAGGTCATTTATGTTTCGTCTTTTAACGAGACTCTCTAATTTGAAATGTGTAAGTCTTTGTTCGTACCCGTCTAGAAGATGGTAGACACCTGATCGGTAAGACAAAATCCGTGTAAATTTTATTTGGACAGATTCGTGTCCAGATACCGGTGTAATATAATGTGGATTCCAGACTGTTGACCCGTACTCAAAAACACTACCGTGAGAGGATGTACCGCCGAAAAAACAAAAGTATAAATCATATTTTCATAAAATGCATCAAGGATAAGACTGCGTAATTTCAGGTGTAGTTCTCTCCAGATAGCTGCAGTCAGGTTGTAAGGCTGAGCTGCCTTGTTAGCGTCCTTCAGTTCCACACCAGGGAACGGTACAATGAGTGATTGAGAGAGGTATTTTGAGGTAATCCTTTTTGTAGTAAAAAACACTTGTGTTTGGTACTGGATATTTCATCATCATCATCATCTGTGGCTCTACAACCCAGGTCGGGTCTTGGCCTCCAGCAGAGCCTGCCTCCATGACTGTCGGTGTTGTGCTGCGTTGCGCCAGTTTCGGATGCCGATGGTGCTTGCATCCTTCACCACTCCATCCAGCCATCGAAGCTTTGGTCTTCCAACTCTTCTCCGACCCCCAGGTGCACCATCCATAATTCGCTTTGGGATATCTCCTTCGCTCATTCTCTGGATATGTCCAGCCCACCTGAGTCTTCCAGTTTTGATTTCCTTGGAGATATTAGGGTCCTCGTAAAGATCGTATAGCTCCTGGTTGTATCTGATACGCCATTCTCCATTATCACAGACTGGGCAGCACCTTCCTTTCAAAACTTTCTAGGGCTCCTTCATCACCCTTACTGATTGTCCAGCATTCCGAACCATACATAAGAACAGGTCGTATAAGGGTCTTGTAAAGCAGGACTTTAGTTCTTCTGGTAAGGTGGCGAGATTTCATATGCTTCTGTAGCCCAAAGTAGTATCGATTTGCAGCTACTATTCTTCTTTTGATTTCGCTGAATACATTGTTGTCATTTGTCACCATAGTACCGAGATATACAAACTCGTTGACAGTTTCAAATGTACTGGATATTTATAACTGTTTATTCTGATGAATAATTTTACAGATAGATTCTGGTCTGAGCACTTGACTGCGACAATAATTTAGACTAATTAATTTACAGAAGTGAAAGACGTTTTGCTAAACAAGCAGAGTTTAGACGAGGATAATAACAATAGAGAGAGACTGTTTGTAAGATTGAGAATGTAGAATGTTTTCAAGAATGACAAGACACGCCATTTATAGACACAGAAAGAGAAAGTTTGATGCGCCACAGACAAAACAGATTTTAGACGAACATTTTATGGCGATTTTTTTGTAAGAGGTGGCATAGACGCGAAAGTTTAAGATAAAGGGCTCTACACATCGAGATTAGAATAAATGATAACTAAATGTTCAGTGCTACATGAATTTAAATAGAAAATAGGACAATCACAACACACAACATCCAACAAAGACTACTTGTCTATGTGCTGTATTTATAAAAAAAATCGACACTGTAAATGAACTCGTTTGATATCCATATCAATTGTTATGAAAGGTATTTTTGAGGTCGATTGTATGTACGCAGGTTTAAAATTCGTAAATCATTGAAAAATGAATTAATTTAATTATAATTTATATCTCCAATTATAATTTACAAATACATGCAAATATCACCTCGTACATACTCAATTATTACACCGACCCTTAATATGACCCGATTCGAGTCACAGTTGCGAGTCACAGTTCTACAATAAAAATAAACGTTTCTCAGATATCAAATATAGTCTAGTTCATAGAGATGGAGTCAAAGAGCGCACCTGTTTCACAATATATTATTCTTCGTATGTCTGCACGGTAGGGAGTTTGCAAGAAGGGAGGTTAGCTTTATTACTGTGAGGAATGCGGGCCCAGAAGTGCTTTAACTTGTATTGCTTCAAAGAACAAAGGAAACGGCATGAACAAATCAATGATTTAAACTCCACGTCTACAAATAACGACAATAAAATATAAAATCAAACATATATTACACTAATAATATTTAATATAGAGGGTAATGAATACGGTTTTACGGGGTGGTTTGACATCACAAAATGTATTAAGCAAGGCTGCGTAATATCACCATGTTTATTTAATTTATACATGGATGTATGCAAGAATTGAATGAGATGGGATTGGGCACGAAATTGAGTGATCTGAAAGTATGTTGCCTGTTGTATGCTGATGACTTGGTGCTGATTTCTAACGCTATGGGAGATCTACACTATCTACAGTCTCTCGTGTCTAGGATTAACGAAGTGTGTATGAAGAATGAGTTAATGATGAATGTAAGTAAGTCTAAAGTCATGATGTTTTAAAGAGAGAGTACGAAAACAGTGTTCAATATTATTGTGAATGATGAATACTTGGAGCAGGTGGATGAATTTGTGTATCTGAGTAGTATGTTTACGAGAGATAGGAATGTTGATAGAGATATTGAAAGAAGGGTAAATACAGATAACTCTATTAATGAAGGACCGAATGCCGTTTGCGCTAATAAAAAACTGTTAAAAGAAGCGAAGCTAGCAGTCCACAATGGAGTCCTGGTACCTACCGTGATGTATGGCAATGAGGCATGGAACTGGCAGAGGAAGGATGAAAGTAAACTGAATGTCGTTGAAATAAGATCCCTGAGGCGGATATGTGTTTAAAATCATTTATGTAAATGTAAAGCCGATGTAAGCATAATGAGTAAGATTAAGAAAGGGACCCTCAGATAGGTTGGGCATGTAGAGCGAATGAAAGAAGAAAATAGTGTGAGAAGAATATATGACGCAAATGTGAATGGAAGAAGAATGGATCAAGTGAATCAGATACTTGAGTCGGGCCATGTCAAAAGTCAGAATAACAGAAGAGTATGTATGAGACGATCTATGAATGTGAGTGAGGCAAATATTGTGTGCCAAGACCGAGTTGTGTGTACTTCTGCGGGGAAATGGCGTGATGGTTAGTTAGATAGTTAGTAATAAATACTATTTTTAGTCAATATTTACGACTCTTAAACTAAAATTTAAAACACAAATTCAGAAAAAGATTCGGTCGCCTCTAAGAATTGAACCAGGACCTTAGCCTTACCTCGTTAATTCGACCCAGTCCCCTTCGATCATGTGTAACCGTATCACACTTCGGAAAAAAAATCATCCTAGATATTTCTTTTTTTTTAAGTAACTTCTAAGTTTCATTATTGTTTTACAATCCTAGACTTGTAGAAAACTCAATAGATGTCGCACATTGTAATAAAAAGGGATATACTATATGGATTAAAACATTGAAAGTGGATTTTAAAATCTTTTACCATCGAATTGAAATTCGTTAACTGATTAAATTTTACGAATTTTCAACATTTTTCGCAGTGAAAATATGTTCATTTATTAAAAATAATAAGAAGAGGCAATCTAATAGATGCGGAAATAATTTAAAAATAATACTTAATTTGAAACTCATTTTTTATTTGATATTGTCAACAAAATTACACAAATATATTATCACTAGCTGACCCGGCCGCGTATTTACAAAACCTATACCGATTCTTACAATTTACATTTTAAATATACCTCTATATTGGTTGTTTTTTATCACATTGCAAAAACAAAAATTGTTCTAAAATCTAGATAAAATAATCTTCCTGATGTGTATATTAGAAATTAATAATTTTATTTCTAAATATTTAATTTTTAATATTATTCCCATATATTGTAAATACACCTCTATATTGATAAGTTTTTATCACTTTGCAAAAAAAAAATTGTTCTAAAATATAGATAAAATAATATTTCCAATGTGTATATTAGAAATTAATAATTTTATTTCTAAATATTTAAATTTTTATATTGACAATTTAAAGCGACTGTAACGCAGTAGGGATTGTAAATACGCGACCCGGCCAAGCGTTGCTGTGGCTAATCAAACACAACGTCATCTACTGAATGGTTATCCAATCTTTATAACCACCGCCGTCTTTGAGTTTATCGCGAAGAGACAGACAGATACCGCGGAGGACTTTAATTTATAATACGTACAGATGGTGTGAAAGATTATAATAATGTAGTAACTAACGTATTTAATCCGTCTAAATAACTTTTCAATTACCGCAATGTACGTGACCATTTTTATAGGAGATAGAGTTTTCGAGTTTATTATTACAGACAGACAGACGATGCGGGGGACTTTAATTTATAATATGTAGAGATGTAGAATTTACACAAATCCTTGACAAATTACATACTTAAACCTTCCTCACGAAACGCTCTATCTATTGGTGAAAACCGCATGAAAATCCGTTCAGTAGTTTTCGAGTTAATCGCGAACAGACAGACAGATGACGCGGGGGACTTTAATTTATAATATGTAGAGATAGAGATAATACGTATGAAAATACCAAATATTTTTTTCGTTTCTGTCTTTCGAATTTTAAATTTTAAGATTTCGCCAATTTGGTTAAGCCGAGCATATTTTGTTTTTAAGGTTATGTTCAAAATGACAAGGACGGTATTGAAAAATCTCGCGATGATGATATATACGATTCCTATTTCGCTTAAATACCAGTTTGTATTTTTATCACAGTTAGCCGTTAACAGGTATACCTATTCACAGAACGAGGTATTTTAAAATGTTATCATAAATTTTTAAAATAAGATAAGATTCTTTAATGCTATCAAATTAGCCCGAATAGATTTCTCCTAACGACCCTTATTATATTATCATTCATTAACCGTCTGAAAACAACTTTACTGCCGGCCTATCGATTCGCCCACCCCCAATGAGTACCGCTAACCCTTTCCTCCCCCTCCCCCATACCTCTATACTGCCCCCCCCCCCTGACGGGGAATTGTGGATTAGGGGCGAGAGATGATTTATGTGAAGTTACCCCTCTCCGCCAAAAGTCGTGGTGTGACCCGCGGTCGCTTTCCACAAAGTTAGCGCGATGAAATTTCACTGTTGTTTGCTCACTCGGATGCATTGACTCTGCAACAAACAGAAAGAGCCGAACGAATTTTGGTTCTTTCTATTCAATTGAAGATCAAGGCGTACATTGAGGAATTACTCCCGGTGCTACTCATTGGTTCTTTGGGAAATTAAAACCCGAAAGCGAGAAATAGTTAAAGCAATTTATATTGAAAGTTGAATTTCGATAAACTTTTTACACTGGTATCAATTTAACACTTTTCAAAACTCTATCAAAATTTCAGGTATAAACAACTTTAATCCGTAAACATAAATGGGAACTTTAATAACAAAACAATAGTGGACGCAATGCTGAAAACAGGGATAAAATAAATTGAATTGTGGCCGCGATGGGAGTCATAATAAAATATTATTCCCAATATCTCCATCCACATTGACCACTTGTAATTAACTGGTTCGTGCCTACGTGTATTAAATAAAATAAAATACTTTCATATGGTATTATACCATCTCATTGTTATTGTAAAACAATCGTTTATATTAGACAAATTATTATTAACAAGTTTTTAGCGCTCTATTTTTATCATTGTTTTTATACGAAAAAACTTTTTGTGTCTGTTTCAAATGAAAAGAACAGAACAAATACTATTATGAATGGACGTAAAAATGCAAGAATAATGCGCTGACCACTCCGGAAGTAGGTAGTGTTTCACCATGAAGGCTTCGTTAATAAATAATCGTTTCCACGTTCAGCCTAACACGCTGCACAGCACCGTGACTAGAATTCGTTAAAAGAGGGTGCGAAAAAACCCACGCTAAGAGAGTATTTTTTTCACTTTTCTTTTAGCAAAACAATTGATTTGTTGAAATACTTCGTCTTCCAATACAGGTATGTTAGATATAATTGTACTTATATATAACAATTACTACAAATTGTATGCATATCATTATATAAACCATAACGTTTATGTATTTTATTTAAAGTCAATGTTCTATATGCCACTGTAAACGGAAGTGGCGCCATATTTTGAGATTGTTGGCTAAAATTTATTAGGTTATTTCACTTAGATATATCAGGAATTCAACATCATATTATATTAAAAACAACTTCGCCATAACATTACAGTTCAATACGAATAATTTCAAAGGAAACACGAATAATGTGTGACTATTTTCGTGATATTGTATTAGTCAATTCAAGCAGGTGTATTTCAGATGCGTATTTATTTATTAGAAAATTGTAAGAATATTTATAAGTCATCAAATTTTGTGCGTAATGTTGTCATAGTGTTTTTATGTGTATATCATTATAGAATGGAATATAATAATAATATTAATAAGTATTTATTTATTACAAAATTGTAAGAATAATTATAAGTCATCAAATTTTGTGCGTACCTAATGTTGTCACAGGTTTTTTTCTTTGTATCGTCATGAATGTCATGATACATGAAGGCAAATTGTTAAAACATCCTTGAATTGATGTTTTATTATTGGTTATTGATGGAATTTATCGTAAGGTCAGTTGCATTCCTGCCAGAAATTCCAGTTGGTTTCAGAAACTCTTCATTTATTTTAGAAATTCAACTTTACATGTTTCGATACGTTTTAAGAATTTCACGGCCAAAAGTATTTTCGTTATTTGTTTTGGGGGTTTATTCCGTGTTGCGCTACCTCCTTCTTTAGCCAACGTTTCGGACAGCGTTGCAGTGTCTATCATCAGGGCAGATCCGGCAGATCCGGTAGATGAGCATCCGGCAGATCCGGTACACATCTACCGGATTTGCTGGATCTGCCCTGATGATGGACACTGCAACGCTTACCGAAAAGAAGGTCCACTAAAGAAGGAGGTAGCGCAATACGGCATAACACCCCAAAAACAAATAACAGTTTGGGAGGCGGATATGGGTACCGCCGCCCCGGGAACCTTTATTGGATAACCAACACCTCTGCCATAGGTCACCCCAAGTGGTTCGCTACGTTTGGTGATTTAGCAGGGGTGCCCGGGTTCATGGGGTGAGGTTTGTCTAGGTCTTGGAGGCGTATGACCAGGACGCACTGAACCCCAGATTCCCACCCACCCCTTAAGCCCTTTTCCTTCCCTCAACTCTCCTTTCCTTCCTTTCCTTAAAAAAAACCCTCCACACAGCATCCCTAAGGATGGCACAGGCCATGAGGGAAATTGTTTTTCTCAGGGCCTCCTGTGTGGAGCTCATGTAAAAAAAAAAAAAAAAAAAAAACAGTGTTTTAAACTCTTTCTCAAACCGCTATCGCCAGAATCTAAACCGGGAAAAAATAATTTCCTCAGATCAAAGAGGGTACAAATGCACCATTCACCCCACCCTCAAACCTGATTGTGCCGTCGTCTGCAGTTTCCGGGGATCTCGTTATATAAATATTTCGCCCAAATAAATCAATACTTTTCGTCAGTCGATCTATCGCGTGTTTACCGTGAACTGGAAAAGTCTGAATAATTTCATGAAATATTAATCCGTTTAACTTGAAAGCATCTCACCACAGGCCATTAATAATAGCTGACAGTTGATAAATAGGAAGTGTAAATACCTTTTAACGCATTAACCTTCACATACTCAAAAACCACTTGCAAAATCCGGTTTTCGGCGTCCATTTATATTTCAGCAGTGGGTATTATTAATTAACACAATCAATCTGAAAATATTTCGTTTCTTCCATCGAAATTTTAAGATTAAACACTGAATCCAGTAATAAATCTTGGATTCAGTATTTAATTTTAAAATTTACTTACTTATCTTCAAATTATTAATTATTTTTGGGTTTAGTAATTAACAACGAACCAATAGAAGGCGTCTCTTAATATCAATTCTTTGGAACTTGGGTTTACATTGAATGGAATTCATTTCAAAAAGTTTTATTGCTTGGAGATCTTTTATTATGGTGACGGAACCCTTCTGCGTTATCGCCGCCTGAAACTGTATTTAAGATTATATTATTTTGGAGGTATTTCATCATCTTCTTGATAGCTTATCCATTGGGCGATCTATTTAATAAATAAACAAATTAATAGAAATAGGTAGAAAACTCGACTCTCGTCCGGTGTATTATTATAATCACCAATTCGTTCGTATGTTAGAGTAGGTACAAACAAAATATAAACAAACAAAAAAAACGTTTTCATAGTCATCCTCACTAGGAGATCCTGTGCTGAGGGGGATTGGGTTTTGGATACGAGATTTTGAGCTACTTCTATGGTACAACTTCATGGTTGACACCGAAGAGATAACCTTTTGAAAAATGTGGACCTTTAATTATCTTAAATATTTCCTATTTACAGTAGAAGTTCTTCGCCGAATGGCCAAAAGTCGCAAATTTGCGAATATAAAATGAATAAATATATCAATATCCAGGTCACATCATGAAAGGTAACAATACAAGATAATTTGAGTGGTCGAGGCGGTAGATACCTTTAGTATCGCCCTGTTAAGATGAATATATAAGTGAAATCCTATTTAGATACTATTTTGATTAATCTTTACGACGAATTGGCTTACAGTATGAACATCAAAAATATTCTACGGGTAAATCGAAGCTTTTACTAGCTTTTCTATGTTTTGGAATTACAATACAATTATTATTTACGTTACAAAAAATATACGCGTAAACCACCAAAAAAATGTTTTTTCATAACTTAACTATAAAGTAATACATTAACAATTTTTTGAAATTACCCCTTTATGGCTAAGACTATTTTTGAGGTTTTCCATGTTCTAACTTTTTTTCGTTCTTATAAAATTATGCATAAAATAAATAAAAACCACTTTTTCGCTTACTTGCCTCGTGCAAAAAGACGCTCGATTTTTAAATTTTGCAGGCACGAGATTCGAAATATTTCTAGCGTTCATATTCCTCTTAAGATCACCATCAAAAACGAAATGTTGCTTGAAGTTGCTTAGTCATGCTTGGTGACTAGATCTGAATAGCCCGGTACTTCCCCACCTTCCTCTCCCCTATCTCCTACCCCTATCTACTACCTTCAGATTCACAAGATACCACAATCGGGGATAGCATGGTCTCACTGGCCTTAGACGGTTGGGAACAGTTGGGGCTCTTGTGCAATACCCACATAAAAAAATGTGTGCGGTTCACACGCGGTAGAAGTGAAACCTTCAGAAAGCTAAAGTAGACAAGAGTGGGAAGGTTACGAAGGACCGCTCAAAGAGGAGACCGATTATTTACGAAGCACCGCACAAAGAGGAGACCGATTATTCAGTCTCTTTCTCTCGTAGGCTAAATCCTATAGATATATGTGTTTGTCTCTTTTTAATGCCGCTTTTTCGTTTCATCGAGTTTCACACCCGGTAAAATCACAACGGCGCTAAATAAGTTTTCGCTTTAAGAACCCGACTAATACCCCAGGGAGATATTGATAAAAGACTCTAGTGAAAGACGTCAAACCTCATTGCTTCGATATTTACCTGGCTGATACGAATGCTGCCGTGTTTCTCTGCGCGTAGTGAAAATTGCCCTAAAAATAGGAATCTCCGTTACGGAAGCCATAAAAAGAAACTAAAGAAGACATACCCGCTATTTCTTCATAACTAACTAACTAACATATGTATTCCTCTTTGCCCAGAATATTAATGGAGGGAAACAATTATACCAAATCAGTGGACATCTTCAATTTATCCTTAAACAAATTAAAATATTGTTAACAATTATTATAAGCATTAATTTAGCCTGAAACACTAATCTACATTGAAAAATCTCCCGAGAAAAGATACATGTCGCCGACGGGACTTAAACTTAGGCTTATCTCCTACCCGCCAAATAATTCAATATATACTTTGTACAAATAATTTCAATATATAGTGTTTCATTCAACAATTACTGCGTATTACATTTTTCACCTGAAAACAATCAACTTTATTTTTTGTGAGAAAGGCTTTGTAAGTGCTAAATCTCCCACAATGTGGCGTCGAGACAAATTATGTCTATATTTTTTGGTGAAACACTTTAACTTGTCAAATATTAATTATTATTTTCAATTGGAAAACTAATGTTTAAGTTAAGATTTTTATGCATAGCACAAAGGGTAACAATTATTGAATCATGACGATGAACGAGGGTTTTAGAATAACCTTGCGGCTACACCTTGCTAAATAAAACGCTTATGGATTTCGATAAGAATTATGCCCGATCACCAAACAAGATCCGGTATACACAATTAAGCAATACTCACTGTTGTGTCTCGTGGCTTGATCTCCATTCTCCGGTCACAGGTGTATCCAAAGTCGTACGATAAGATTGTTCGGTTATTATAAACACGATAAAGTTGAGTCATGAGACGAATAAACGGTTCACATGAAGCATTCGATAAAAGACGACGAAATAATGCTTCACATTACACGCTTCCGATTGATAGAAATAACATTTCAACGTGGAGCGAAATATCACGTTACGATTTGTTACGATGGTTGTTAACAGACTGGCGATATTGCGGTATTTGACTTAGTCCACCGTATAGGTAAGTACACTTAATGTGCGGAAGTCCAAAATCTGGATTCCTCCGATCTGCATGGTCAATTGGAACACAAATACGTATGAAATTCATCAGCGTTATGAAACAATTATTGCTTATAATAAACACTCATCTACAATTAAAAAAATCTCCAGAGAAAAGATACATGCCGCCGACGGGACTTGAACCCGCGTCCTCAATTTTTTTAATGTAGATGAGTGTTTCAGGCTAATAAATATTGCTTATAATATTTATTAGCCTGAATAATTGTTACCCTTTCTGCTATGCATAAAAATCTTGTCTTAAACATTACTTTACCAAATAATAATATTTATGAATTTATTGATACTGAGGCAGTTCCGTTATCTATCTATCTTCTCTTCTATATCTATATATATATAAATAAAAATGAATGTATGTACGCGCATAACTTCCGAACGACTGCACCAAATTGGATAATTCTTTTTTTTCTGTGTTCGTTATTGTCAGGACAAGGTTTGTATAAAACTACTGGTGAGCTCTGGCATTATGAAATTTGTATAAAAAAATTTCAATAGGTGGCACGCGAGCTGTTTGAAAGCTGAATGTACCGGGAATGAATGCATGGAACGCGGGAGGGGGTAAGGGGGAGGGGAACTCGTGAGGGGATACGGGGGAAGGGGGGGAGTGGAGTGGGGAGAGGGAAGGTGGAGGGGGCGGAGAGGGAACGCGAGAGGGGAAGGGGACGCGGGAGAAGAAGGGGAGGCGGAAGGGGGACGGGAAGAATGGGAAAGGACACGCAGGGAAAAACAATTTCTTTATTAAACGGCATAGCAACGCATGCCGGGAACCAGCTAGTGTACAATAAATACTGTATATTTCATACCATTAATATGTAAAAGCCCCGAAAAGGGGCGTTAATCAATAAATAAAAAAAAAATTAAGTTATTGAACTTCATCAATCATTTTCGTCACCTTTAAATCAATATCCATCGGAAAATAAGCTCGCCTAAAATGAGACATGTCGTTGTCATTTTCGGTTGGTAAACGGAATACACTCGCCCATTATTATTATGTATGTAAATAATAAATAGGGGTATTATTTAGGCGTGTTTAAAGGTCCTACGACCTTTTAGTACGTGATCTGATTTTCCAAGAGACAGTAAATTTACACATGAAAGATTTCTTATACCGCTTCTAATACATAATGTGAGATACTAAAGTCAGAATTCTGTATTGAAGAACAAACGAGAACAGTGTTTTAAGTGGTGTTTTATAGCTTAGATACATTTTTGAACATTTATGTTATCCTACTGGCAGTTTTTCTTTTTATCTTTATTTTTTCCCATTACATCTACTTACATTTCTAAAGTAATATTTACATAATTTCTAAATACATGATGCAAACGTAAGATGTAAGTAATGTAAAAGTTAGCAAAAAGTAATTATGTATCTACGGTATATAAGACAAAAAGTAGGTAATGGGAACCCACTAAGGCACTGCCTGTGGGTGGGTAATATAAACAAAAATGCTAAATCATATTAATAAGTACGAGTAAAAAATGTAAATTTTAAAATGATATTTAGAAATATCCGTAAAAATATTGAAGTTAAAAAGTTTGTGGGGTTTTTGTTATAGTTTCAAGAAAATAAATAATGTTAGTCTTGAAGTTATAGTGGAATTTATTAAAAAGTGAAGCATGAAGGTTTACGTAGAATTCATAGTTAAGAGGGTATTACCAGAGAAAACCAGAAATATGTCATTTTTAAATCAGATTTTAGACGTATTGACTCTTTTTCCCAAAAAATTATAAGTAAATGGATTTCGAAAGATTGTTCTTTTATCTAGCATTCGCATGTTTTAAATTTTGAGAAAAAATGTTTATTTTTAGTATAATAAGGTACACCATACGTCGTTGGCAGATTTGTTAAATTTTCAAAACAGATTTTGTATTATACCACACCCATTTCAAATCAAATGATCATGCAGTAAAATACATCAATACATTATCTGGATATGGCATGTTTTAGAATTTTAATTTTAGTTTAAATAAAATCATTAAAAAATATATACGTTCATTCTCGACGAAAATTGGTCCGTTTGTGTATTTATTTGCACACTTACAAACTAATTTTAGATTTTTCAACATTTTTATTTAACTTAGACATTATTGAAAAATGATAAATATTTATAATCAAAAAATAATTACATAAAGTACATAATTTTAATTGTTTTATCATCACGCCTTTCAGCATTTTTGAATGTAGGTATAAATTAAAGCAAATTTGGAATGAAATAAAATCGACATTGAGTTATAATTTTAAATAGCTGGTACGGAGAATAACTAATCTTTCCACTTGTAACCGCCCTGCACGATCGTAAGAACAACTTTCGACGAAAAGTGGATTTTCGGCTGCTGTCTGGTTAAACGCTCTAAAAGATATCATTGTTTTAAATTAATTATTGTTGACACTAGAACGGCATTGTCCTTAACCAGAAAACAAACCATATTATAATTAACTCATCACGTTACCTTCATGTTCTTTGGGAAAATATGTATATACGAGTAGAGGTAAAATATACAAAAATTGACTTACAGAATCCCCTTCATCTTTTCCGTCGGATGGAGCATCTGGTAGGACAGTGGAGGAATCTGCACCATTTCCTTCAGTAGGTCCATTCTTCTTCAGCTCGATAGTCGGTTGGTACTTAAAAAAAAGAAAATATCTCTCATAAAAAATCGGTTTGACAAAAAAAAATTAAATCCTTGAGTGAATTTGTAAATTTAATTTTTTTGAGAAAAAACTCAAAATCAATCATTTTATGCCCATCAAACTGCTTTAAACCGCAGCATTCCAAATTTCTACCGTTTTAAAAACATACTAGCTGGTTCCCGGCATTCGTTACAGTGCCATATTCAAAGAAATCAATTGTTTCTCCTGCATGTCCTTTCCCGTGCGTCCCCGTACCTCTCCCGCATTCCCAACCCTCCCGCTTTCCCTTCCCACCTTCCCCGCCAACCCTCTCCACTCTGGCGATCTCTCGTCCCGCAAACCCCCCTCCCGCGTTCCATATATTCAGTCCCAGTACATTCAGTTTTCAAACAGCTCGCGTGCCACCTATTACAATTTTTTTTATTCAAGTTTTAATCTTTCGTATTTTACAAATATTAATTTTTTGTATATTATAAGAACAATCATTCAAATTTGGTACCTAACATGAGAACCTCTTTAAAATATACATAATTTTAAAAAATCCATAGACAATTCTTTAATTACGAAAAAAACAGTTGCCTGCTAAATTCAATTGGAGTAATTACATACATTTCACACAGAGTGCACGCCAAAATACCGCTCCTCATCGATCATATAAATTTATTGCGTATAATACAGTAAAAACAATAATTTTATCGGTAAATGTTTTCGTAAAGTTCAATCCAGCGATAAATCTACGTTAATGATTTATGAGCGGTCCCGTACAGTGTTTAAATCATTTTAAATTAACTTTACAAGTGACAGTTAAGTGAATATTGTTGCCCAAACAAACATTCGCTTATTACAAACGTCTCTGTCAATTAGTGCATCTAAGTCAATTAATATCGTACTATATTCACGCTACGTCATATGGGGTTAATAGTGTAGTGGCTAGCGCGTCGCTCAACCACACCTAACGGACCAAGTTCGAACCCCACCTATTCCGGAAGAATTAAGATATTTTTATTTTTTCTAAATCTCTACCCGAGATCCAAACCTCTACAAGATGAATAGGCAGAAGAAATCTCAAAAAAAAGCGACATCTAGCGATTCGGAAGAGGACAATCCCAATAAGACGACCAAAGATGTAGGAAAAGGAGCACTAGAATTAGACGACAAAATTATGGAAAAAATTATCCTGCACATTGATAAAAACATGGATAATATAAAAAAAGAAATTATCAATAAAATGGAAAAAATCACCTCAGAAACTCAAAAAAGCATCGAATTTATAAGCAACCAGTATGATGAACTTATAAAAAAGATTGACCAAACTCTCTTACAAAACAAAAAAATGGAAGGTGAAATTGAAAACTTCAAAAAAGAACAACTAGGCAAAAATACTATTATTAAACATCTTGAAATTAAAGTATCTGAATTAGAATCAAAATTCCGATCTAACTATCTGGAGATAGCAGGTATTAAACAATCAAGTGGCGAAGAGGCGACTGAAATAGTCAAAAGAGTGGCTGCAGCGGCTGGTTTGGAGATCAAAAATGGAGATATAACCGATGTCAAAAGAATTCCGGACAGACGTATTGATGCCCCCCCCAAACTGCTGGTTCACTTCAACAACAAAACCGCAAGAGACAACCTCATCGCTTTAAGAAAAAACATCAACTACGCTGCCATAAAAGGACTCGCCCAAGACAAGATTTACATAGGAGAAGAACTTACCGCGTATCATAAAGAACTTCTATGGCAAACGAAAAAATTTGCCAAAGAAAATAATTATACATATGTCTGGTACAAGGATGGTAAAATCATGATGAGGCGCCTCACAAACGAAAAAATTATTTATATAAAACATGTAGATGATTTAAAAAAAATAACTTAAAATATCGGGAAATTATCCTCTTATATTTCTTCACAATCTACACATCATCCAAAAATGGATTCTTTTTCTACTAAAATAAAGTCTAACAAATCAGACCTATCAATCTACCATCAAAATATTAGATCAATAAACAAAAACTTTGACCATTTTCTCATCGAACTCGATCTTACTAAAACCAAATATGACCTAATTATCTTGACAGAATGTTGGCTAACACCTTACTATACTCCCAAAAACATCCCCAATTATACCCACCATCACACCTCGAATCACTACAGACAAAACAACGGCGTAGTAGTATATACATTAAACAACACTCCCAATACATATAACGTCAAAGAAACCTCCATTACTAACTCCAACTGTCTTCAAATAACATACAGCATAAACACATGTATTATTGCACTTTACCGCTCACCTTCCAAACCTAACATCTCCCCCTTCTTGCGAGACTTAAACTGTTATCTTACCGAGCTAAAAAAAACAAAACACCTAATCTTAATTGGAGACCTCAACATTAATATTCTAAAAACCAACGAACATCCCCAGTGCCAAGATTACTTAAATACCATTATGTTTCACGGAATGGAAAGTACAATAAACTCACCTACACGATGTACACCACATTCTTCCTCCTGCATCGACCATATTATGGTTAAAACATCAAACCAATACACTTCAGAAATCCACATGTCATCAATTACTGATCACTACGCCACCTCCTTCACAATGAGTTCCAAAAACAACGTACAAAGCAAAACATCAACTGAAATAACAACGAAAATAATTAACTATGACCACCTCAACAAAACGATTAGTTCCAAATCCTGGGACAGACTCTATAAGATAGCTAACATAGATGAGGCATGGAACTACTTCTCTACCTACATACAAGAAACCCTTGTTCAAAACACCAAAACCACCACAAAAACCATTCCTAGAGCTATCAAACCTCTCAAACCATGGATTAATCACACTATCATCAACTGCATTCGGAAACGCAATTCCATACATAAAAAATGTGCCACGAATCCATATGATATTACACTTCATAATTTCTACAAAAGATACCGAAATATTTGCACACAAGTCATTAGGAAAGCCAAAAATCTATACTACAATAAAAAAATATCCGAATGCAACAACGATCCTAAAAAAATATGGAAAGTCCTCAAGGAAGCTACCAATTCAAATAAAGCCACCGACGCCTTAAACTCTCTCAATATCAATGATATCACCGTAGACTTTACATCGAACCCCAACACAATTGTCAATCATATAAACAGTTATTTTGCAAATATAGGTCCAGAACTAGCAACAAAAATCCAATCAAGCAACCATATGCTGGGTCCTAGCGTTCACCCTTCCAATGATGAATTCCCAACCCGATTTGTTCTCAAAACGGTTACAGAGAAAGAAGTTTCTACGGCAATAAACTCTTTAAAAAACTCTTCATCCACCGGCATTGACGAAATACCCAACAGTGTTCTTAAAAAAATTGCCCCGGTTATAATACAACCATTAACTCATCTGCTGAATATTAGCATTCGCCAAAGATTATTTCCCACCATTCTAAAACAAGGTCTTATTATCCCTATTTTCAAAACAGGCTCCAAACTTGATATTAGTAATTATCGGCCTATTACATTACTTAATTCCCTGTCTAAAGTATTTGAAAAGATCGTTAATAATAGTCTTATGGAATATCTGGAAACCAACAACCTACTATCGCCGCGGCAATTTGGCTTCAGAAACCAGAAAAGTACAAACGATGCCATAGCCACCGTCACTGACCACATCTCTGGCCACCTTGATAAGGGCTCGAAATGTCTATCGGTATTTCTCGACCTGTGTAAAGCGTTTGATACAATATCACACATCAAATTAGAACGCAAATTGTTCAACATAGGTATTAGGAATAATGAATTAAGCCTCCTCTCCAGTTTTCTATCTGACAGATCCCAATGCGTTAAACTCAGAGCTACAAAGAGTCAGAATTTACCTATTAGTTACGGTGTCCCACAAGGCAGTGTTATAGGTCCAACGCTCTTCCTAATATACATTAACGAGTTGTGTAACCTAGATATCGATGCCACTATTGTCAGTTTCGCCGACGACACTGTACTACTATTTCAAGCAAAAGATTGGCCTACCGTATATTCTAAAGCGGAGGTAGGAATTCAAAAGGTTAAATATTGGCTTGACTCGAACACATTAACTCTTAACATACAGAAAACAAAATACTTACTGTCTAGTCTTACCAATATCACAAAACCAAACCTACACCCAAAATTAAAAATACACGAATGTAATAACTCATCTCAGAACAGGAATTGCAACTGCCCATGCCTAGAACAAGTAGCAACTATCAAATATTTAGGATTAACCTTTGATACACATCTAAATTGGAAGCAACATATACTTAACACTACAAACAAAATCCGCAAACCTATTTACTTTTTCAAACAAACGCGCAATTTCCTTAACCTACAACTTTTAAAAACAGTGTATTACTCACTGTGCCAATCTCACATCGAATACGGAATTTTAGCTTGGGGTAACACTTATTATAATGCCCTCGAACCCATCATTAAAGCACAAAAACTAATAATAAAAATAATTCTTAAACTTCCTCTCACTACCAGCACTGATACGATCTTCAATACTTTCAACGTTATGGACATTAAACAGCTCTACGCAAAATCCATCTTACTTTATTTACATAAAAACAACAAAATCCTATACAAACCAACACAAATGATACACAATACACGAGCCAAAAATAAAGAACTTCTCCAAACTCCCTTTTCTAAAACCACCTTTGGACAAAAACACTTTAAATACATAGCTTGCAAACTATACAATACACTTCCAGCCACGATTAGACAAACCGAATCAAAGACCAAATACAAACAAGATTTAAAGAAATGGATTATAAGTATTGGACGCCACACTACTGCTAACATCTGTAAAATAGAGTACAAATAGACAGAATTACCATCTCACGTATGTCCTTACCCTTATTAAAGAACTTAAAATAGTAAAATCCTACATGTATAATATAACTTCCTATATAGACTCGAAAGGATTTACTACTTTATTCATCTCTTCCTTCACCTATATAATGCTCTCTTTATGATATTAACCCTCAATCTTAATCATCTTTCTGTTTGAATTGTATAAATCAGTATGTATCTTACCTTAAATACTCTCATGTTGTAATTAAATATTCTTATGTATGATACTCATTTATGTACCTCTACGCCTGTCTCAACACAGGTATTCCCTAGTGAGACAGGCATCGAATAATGTTATGTAAACATACCTTTTATAGATAAATAAATAAATAAATAAATAAATTTCATGGAACATGCGAACTGTTAAACGTGAGAAGTTAAAATAGTCGTTGAAATAATTCAATTTTCTGCTCAATTTCCTTAATTTTTCTTTCCGTAAGAACCTTCTTCAAATGTTAGAAAATTTAAAAAAAAAGATAAATGAAATAGGTCAAGTCGTTCTGAAGTTATGGCGTGACCAAGAGAAACAGGGATTCATTTATATATATAGATTTCTTTTGAACACTTTAATTTTTCAGGTTTCTAAAAAAATATATTATTTTTTAAATGAATACAGAAAATTCCCTTGACAGAAAAAAAATCTCAAAGCATGTTCCGAAAATTATTATAAACACGTTTTTACTGTCACTTTACAAGATATATGTATGAAAAAATTCACAAATTAAATGCTATTCAAGGCATTTTTCATGATATTTTTGCTCTATTCGATTTTCAATAATATATTGTCGTTTTTACATTTAGAGCGCGCCCTCTAATAATCGTAATTACATATGTCCCTTCTTCTTTTTGAGCGCTTAATACCGCCTAAAAAAGGCCCGGAGTGAAATAATATGCTCATATTTTAATGCAAAAATTTGAACTTCGGACCCTATATTAACGGGGTTGTACTATCTTAATTAAAAATGATTTTTATTTTTTCAAAATTAAATCAGGAACCAGAATAAATGTCTTGCTTGTTTTCAATGAATATTGACAAAATTCGGCATAAAATATAAAGACATAATATTACAATTTTCTTCGCTCTCTAAAACAATGATTATTTTGGAGTATGACAATTTTCCTAAAATTTGTGCCTTGGTAAAATAATAATTTTAAAAGCCTCCTGATCTCGTTTCCGCTATTACCAGTTAATAACTTTTTGATTAATTTTATTAACCACTCAAACCATAAGAGCCAGGACTACTACGGACTGGGGAGAAACAATTTCAACTACAGTACTTAATAAATTCACATCTGTTTGGACGTGGCATTAATCAAATTCTGTTCAAATCAGAGCATAATTTCGCGTGATTCAGTATTCAACCTTTTTCCCTGATTTCAGTTCATTGTCGACCTGATTCTTATAGCTACCGATTCACATTTAGCGTAAGCATAGCGTAGAACATAATATGGTATAGTGATTATTTTTTACATTAGCTCCACAAGAGCACATTAGCCCCGAGGAAAAAACGGCCCCTCAGGCCCTATGTCATCTTTGGAGATGCTGTGTAGAGGGTCTTATTATATTTTATTTTTAAACAGAAACAAACAGTACATTAAATACATTAGTGAAAAAAAATTACAATTATTATAAGCAATAATTGTCAGCCTGAAACACTCATTTACATTGAAAAATCTTCCGAGAAAAGACACTTGCCGCCAACGGGACTTGAACCCGTGTCCTTCTGATTGCCGGTCGGATGCTCTGACCACTGAGCTATGGCGCTTATCAAATACCAGCCAAATAATTCAATATATACTAGTGTTTCATTCAACAATTACTGCTTATTATATTTTTTCCACCTGAAAACAACCAACCTTATTTTTGCGAGAGAGACATTGTTAGTGTTAAATCCCTCGCTAGGTGGCGTCGAGACAAATTATGTCTGTATTTATTGGGGAAATACTTAAACTTGCCAAATATTAATTATTGTTTTTTAATTTATAAACTAACGTTTAGACAAGATTTTTATGCATAGCACAAAGGGTAACAATTATTATAAGCAATAATTGTCAGCCTGAAACACTCATTTACATTGAAAAATCTTCCGAGGAAAGATACTTGCCGCCAACGGGACTTGAACCCGTGTCCTTCTGATTGCCGGTCGGATGCTCTGACCACTGAGCTATGGCGGCTTATCAAATACCCATTTTTTTTATAAATTCACCCTTTTTTTATAAATATTATTAAAAAAAAATTACAATTAAAAAGTACATTTCATGGTGGGTAACTATCATGTGTTTCATTGTAATGTCTTATTATGGTATACATATTAAGTAATTATCGGGTGACGTATGTAGTGGGAAGGTGTGTGTGTATGTGTGTGTGTGACAGAGAGCATGTGTGTATATATGTATGTATGTATGCGCAGTTGAAAAATTTATATTAAGTATATTAGGATATCATATTATGGTCTTATTAAGGAAAGGAAGGAGAAGATATTATGGAAATGATGAAGGGTAGGTAGGAATCTTGTATTCAATGTATCCAGAAGTGACGCTCATATGAATCCATCCCTCCCACTGCTGACTGGAGACATCTAGGTTAGGTCTTCCATAACCTGTCTCTCCCGGTGCGGCCTGCCACGCAATAGGTGAACAAACGCATTCGCCACAGAGACCTTGACAAATCTCACCCCATGAACTCGGGCAGCCCTGCTAAGTCACCAAACGTGGCAAACCTAGTGACCGGTGGAAAGGGTGTTGGTTGTCCAATAAATGATTCGCGGAGCGGTGGTACCCATACCCGCCTCCCAAATAATGATGGATGAGATGGTGGATTTTATCCTATGCAGCCTCTTAAACCAGCAAACGATGGTAAATACATACTTGTATGCAGGTAGGGAGAAGGGGCACCCATGCTAGCTACGCCACTGCTTGTATATACTCGTATGTTTGTTCCTCGTTTCGGATTCGTATCGCTCTTCACAAGTAAATAATCAGGTCAAATTGGAACTATTATTTAATCTAGAATAGCCAGCTTTCCTACATTTCTTTCTTCTTCCCCTAAATATACTTCAACAGCCTAACAATATTTTCTAAATAGCATTATGATCCCACTGACCCGGACATCTTGAGCAGAACTCTAGTGCGTTATCATTTTTTATTTAAAAACAAAATTTTCCTGGCGAATATTTACCTCTGGTCCGGAGGAGACTTAAATAATCGAGGACTCCGCAACCCTTCCCCGACATGGAATAAATTCAATTAACTTTGATTTATTCGACAATGACTTTAAATAACGGTATCGAGTTTATGAAAAAGCCATCCATAAAATAGGTTGATTTTACGACGTCGCGAACAATTCTACTCTAAAAGGCAATTTACAATTCAATTATACGTTTCCTGATGGTAGAAATTACGTTTTCCTCCTCCACCGCGGCTCCTAAGTACCCATCCTTATAGGATCCGAACAACATCCCTTTTACTTGGAAACTGTAGGCGAATCACAGGGAAAGGGATATTTCGATAATTCTGCACAAGTTGAAATTACGATATCAAGAATAACAGTATTATGGATCGTTGAATTTGCAATACTGTTGCAGAACATCATGAAATCAGCTTTAATTTCATCGGTAAATATAATAAAGTTACGCTAAAATTTCATCAACGGTTATTGCTCTGTGCTTTCACCATATAAACTATGTTACCAGAATACGCTTGATGAAAATGATTATCATTTTTCTGAGTTTATTTTCCTTTTAAAGCAATTTTAATTAACTAATTTTTTCTGATTTGTATCACGGATCCGTAAGTATATAATAGCTCTTATTAAATATCCTTAAAATTTAAATAATGCGAGGAATTTTACTTCATTAATAATTTATAATGCTTTTGTACGCATTCAAGAAATACCCCTGAATTGATATCGGTTCGCTGAAAATAAAATTTCCATGCCGAAGATAAAAAAAAACAAAAAAACAAAAACGTTGACAAAGTTGAAAAGAAACATAATATTAATACAGCGCGGGCTAAGATCGAAAATCGTGTTATCATATTCGCAAAAATACTAATTTTGTTATAATATTTCTACTCATTTCGATATCGTTATGTACGATAAGTCGCGTAACTTTTTAGAATATTTCATGTATCTATACGCCCAAATCCAACTTATTGTGAAAGATAGGGTGTAACGTTTCTGGTGATAATACAATACACCTATTCCATCGCATTTTACGTATCTATTTTAGTACTGTATTAAAATATAACTAGCCGTTGGAAACAATAGTTATATTGTTTCAACGTCCAACGCTGTTGAAAATAATTAGCGCCAACAGTTGAAATATAATACCTACATGGGAACATTATTCAACGCAGTCAACGATTCAATTGCCTAATAAATAAAAAGGTTAAGAGTTTGCACTTCGTGAACAACATTACTCGATATTTCAAACGGTCTTTTGGTAATGTACATACCTACTGCACGTTTTTTTTTTTATTTTCCCATCCAATACCGCCGATACTCAGCGCCACGGAACAAGCAAATTTATCAACGACAAGCAAAAAATAACCTATTGATAATTATCAACGCCGGTCGCCTAAACAGCTATGTTTTGTACCTATTGTTTTCAAGGGTATTGGCCCGTGAAATCAAAAGGGTCAAGAGATCACACTTCGTGAACGATATTATACCTAATTTGAAATGGTCTTTTGTTAATGACGTACCTACTGCACGTTTTTTTTTTATTTTCCCATCCAATACGGCCGATCCGTAGCGCCAAGCAACAAGCGAATTTATCAGTGACAAGCAAAATATATCTTCAACGTCTTTCAACAGGGTAATGTTTTCAACGCCTAAACCAACGCGCAACGTCTTCCAACAGTTTCAACTTTCAACTTTATTATAGGATTATTATTACGTGTGTGGGGCGTGGGGCATCACAGTGATAAGTGATAATAATAATACATCAATGATTCGGGGAACCACCCGTTAAAAGGGATTCCTTAATACGATTTTGATATATTTTTTGTTAGTATCGTGTCGATCTCCTAATTTATAGTTGCGTCAACGTCGACGTTATTTTCAACAGATATTTTCAACAGTTCAAAATCGCCAACGATAACGACGTCGGCGTTGGATGGAATTATCGTCAACGCCCAGTACTAATCTATTTGATGAACCAAACGTTCTGTTTTTTAATATTCTCCCGTAAAATCCAATGGTCGTTATCGAACCACATTTTTACAGACCAACATGTGTATTGGAGGAGACTTCTGAATTGTAAGTAAGACAGTTAAATGAAGTTAATCCTGTACTTGTAAGTTAGACAGTTTAAAGATTACAATCTAATGGATTACGATTAGGAGAATATTATTATTTATTTTTTTATTGTTTTTTTTTTAATTTATTTAATCAACAGTTTACAATTGGATTAATTTATACATGTATAATTTACCTAACTGAGAAACCAATTATAGATTTCCTCATTATACTGTTACATTGTATATCTAGAAAACAAACAGTAATCTTGCAACTAAAGCATATTACATTATTATAAGAGAAGGTAAATAGACATTATATTTGTCATTACATAATATATCATTACATTTATGCAGTTTTGTACTCATTTAATACATTTTAAACACACTTTTGTCAGAGTTTTTATATTTATTTTCGTCACAATTGAAAATATCTATATCAGAGAGAATGTTTTTGAATGTTAAACACAGTCTTATAAGGCAAGCATTCTGTTTTGAATTTGTTTTACAGTGTTTTTCTTTAAAATATCACACGAACGTGTGTGCCGTGTAGGTACTTTCAAATCTGTTCTATTTAATAATTCAGGACAGTCAGTTATGTTATTTACGACTTTATATAGCAACATCGCATCAGAGAATTGTCTTCGTACACTCAAAGTATCAATATTTGAAAATTTTGTTGCATCAAGATAATTATTAAATCGATTGTTGCGATTTATAAGAAAGGTATTTTATGATTTTTTTCTGAAATTATTCAATTTTGTTTCTATGTACTGCACAAAATGGAGACCATACAGTTGACCCAAACTCTAGATGGCAACGTACATATGCAAAGTTTAATTGTTTGATAATAAAAATTGGCAAATGTGTAATAATATTCACTCTTTTAGCTATCTTGTAATGTTGGTAGTGCAGTAGAAATTTCTATATTAAATCCGTTTTCTTTTCAGATTTCTTTTTTGCGTATTTTTCTGTAAGATTGTAACGTTTTCCTTAGAAGAAGAAGCAATAAACCTGAAAAATGCCTAATTTATTTATTATGATTAATCGTCGAAGGTTGGTTTTCACGTACTAATATGATGTTAGTGCAGCATCAAGGATCCAATTGTATGAATATTATAGAACGCCAGAGGTTTTTTTTTAGATTGATAAACAGAACCATCGATTATGGAAAGAATGGGGAAAAGCAAAAATCACAAGGTTAAAACGACACTTTGTTAACAATCCTTTACCACTAATAAATCCTGAGATTTAATGAGACAAAAACTACCATTGCACAGGGTTCACAATGAAAACTTTTCACGAGCTGCAAAAAATCTACTGAAAAAACTTTTCCACTCTTAATTTTTATTAGTTTAACTTTTTAATAACTTTTAAAGGTTTGTAATATATTATTTATTTTTGAAGAAAAAGATAATTATAATATTTATTATTAATTTTTTAAACTTTATGAGTAAAATCTCAAATTATAATATTTAATTAAATGAAGACAATATTAGCGAAACTCAATCGAAATCTGGAGACAGAAAAATCAGAAAAGATATTGGCTCCGCTGGGACTCGAACCCAGAACCCTTTTCTTACATGGAAACAGCTCTACCGATTAAGCTACGGAACCCATATTAATTTGGTCACTTTTAACTGTATCATACTTCGACTAAGAACTACCAACATTATCTTCATTTACTTAACGCACATATTATCCAAACACTATCTAGATTGCATTTTAGTTCGAGTTGAATCTTGTAATCATATATAAAGATAGCAGCCAATAATATGTGCGTTAAGTAAATGAAGATAATGTTGGTAGTTCTTAGTCGAAGTATGATACAGTTAAAAGTGACCGAATTAATATGGGTTCCGTAGCTTAATCGGTAGAGCTGTTTCCATGTAAGAAAAGGGTTCTGGGTTCGAGTCCCAGCGGAGCCAATATCTTTTCTGATTTTTCTGTCTCCAGATTTCGATTGAGTTTCGCTAATATTGTCTTCATTTAATTAAATATTATAATTATAATAAATCTGATCAAAACTTGAAACAGAGTAAGATACTGAAAAATAAAAAGGTAACGGTCGCATCTTGGAGTCGAAACAAGGCTTTCTTGTCTTACCGGGACACAAAGCGTTAACCAACTAGGCCATTGGGACCTTTTTCTTTAATTTTTCTCAATCTCGTGTACGAGGGCTGTCCGTAAAATAAGGCCTCCAAGGTGCTGCGACCACGAGGAACGATTTTACGCACAATCCTGTGACACTGGCTTGCAGCCTGATTCCCCCTTTCCAAATTCCCACTACTTTGCACCCTCTGTGACGCTTAGTCTCGGCGTGGTAGCCGTTCGCGATGGAGCTTTCACTTGCCGCGTCCGCCAGGTGTGAGTTACGCTCTGTAATTCGTTTTTAAACTTTGCTTCGGCAAATCTGAATGACGCCACTGGGATTGTTCCCTTGTCTCTGGTGTCGTGTAGTGTACCCGGGTCTTGTACACTTCAAGTAGCTGAGAATGAATTTCTACCGGGGTTTTGTTCTTTACACAAAAGAACTAATTATAGACCGTAATTCACACCTCGCGGGTGCGGCGAGCGGAAGCTCCATCGCGAACGGCTGCCACGCCGAGACGAAGTATTGCTGAGAGTGCAGCGTGGTGGAGATTTGATGTAGGGAAACCAGGCTACACGCCAGTATTGCTGGATCTTGCGTAATATTGTTCCTCGCGACCACAGCACCTTGGAAACCTTATTTTACGGAAAGCCCACGAATCAATTTAACTCTTATTTTATTTTTCTGTATCTTGTTCTGTTTCATGTTTTGTTTAGATTTATTAGCATTATCTTTTTCAATTATGTAAATATTTTGCATATTTAAGCTATTATTAAAGACCGCCACTAAGTTGACCTGATTACAAAACTACGTAGTTGGAATATTAAGTACCTATAAAATCTTTAGCATCACGCTGTATTTAATTATTATTGACTTACGTTTAAAGCCAAGCCTAGCTAATTAACTGGAATAATGAAAGTATATTAACTTCAGCTAAACGGAGATTAAAAATGTGTATTATGAATTATAAAGCTGGGATACGATAAGCAAACGGATTATAATTAAAAACTTGAACTGCGTATTTTGCCACAACCGAATACAAACATTTTAGAACCTAAACAATTTATTTATGGAATTCCTGTTACGATTTTAATAATGCTTCCTTTCCGTCATTAATTAACATCAAGCATTAGTGTTAGACTTCTCAATAATGTTAGACTTCTTCGCAGACTTGGTACAATAACAAGAATTCTCAATATTCGTCATAAGTTTGTTTGATTTTTGCCCTATATAAACGGGAACGTGTCAAAGTTAGAAACATCCATACAATAGCAGATTACGCTATTATACAATTTGGGAGGCGGGAGTGGGTACCGCCGCCCAGGGGACCTTTATTGGATAACCAACACCTCTGCTATAGGTCACCCCAAGTGGTTCGCTACGTTTGGTGATTTAGCAGGGGTGCCCGGGTTCATGGGGTGAGGTTTGTCCAGGTTTTGGATGACCAGGATTCACTGAACCCCAGATTCCTACCCACCCCTTAAACCCCTTTCCTTCCCTCTCCTCTCCTTCCTTTCCTTAAAAAAACCCATCCACACAGCATCCCCAAAGATGACATAGGCCCTGAGGCAAATTATTTTCCTCAGGGCCTCCTGTGTGGAGATCATGTAAAAAAAAAACGCTAAATCGCAATAGTTGTAAATCTCTCCACAATGATCCATGATGGCGAAGACATCGGGTTCAAATGATGTCAGGTTTGTTTCTTAATTAGACATGTTTTTTTTTTACAATAGTTCCACACAGGAGGCCCCGAATAAAATAATTTCCCTCAGGACCTACGTCATCTTTGCTGTGTGGAGAGTCTTTTAAAGGAAGGGAAGGAGATGAACTGAGAATGGAAAATAAAAGGTATGCGGGGTCAGTGGATTCGGACGTACGAATCCATCCATCACAGTCCGATGTGAGGGAGCGGGCCGGATCGGTAGAGACGGGACGAGAAATGAAAGGCGTCAGTCGATGTATGAGTCAGTCGTTTATTGGGCTACGTAGCGAGGGTCGGTGAAGCAGTAACATGATGTATGTAGGGTGCCGTGATGAGATGCTGCAGGCGTACGGAGGTGATGGAGATGGTGTGGTGAAGGTCAGGGAGTTGCTCAACACCTTGGCGGTGGAGATGACCTATCTTCCAGGCCGTTGCTCGATGCTTTGAGTCACGGAGATGAACGGTGAGTGGCTCGGTGAGCTGAGCCACCAGCAGGTAGTCCTGGCGAGGCGGAGCGTGTTTCCATGGCAGCGAAGCACGGTGCGCTTTCGGGTGCCATGAAATGGTGAGCTGATCCCTTGGCTGAAGGTGGCGTCAAACCTTGTAAGTCGCGGGATGTAACTGTTCTGCGTAGCTGAAGACACGGTGGGCCTTAGAGCTGAGACGTGGTGATGGACCTCGGGAAGCTGCCCTGGATGCGTAGAGATGCCATGCAGGAGCACTTGTGCGGAGATCTGTTGATTTGTTGACCGACTAATGGTCTGGGACTGACTGAGCGAGCGCTGAGTTTAGTCGCTTTATATATACCAGCGCGACCGGTGGAGTAATGTTCCATTCGCCGGCAATGTGTACACTGGAAGGTACTGGAACATACCCAATGCTGAATATTCAGGCGGCTTATAAACTCTAGACTTTGTTTAAACACACAACTTCTAGCAACTTATCGGCGTTTAAGACAAGAAAAAACATCATAATTAACATATTTGAAGTGATTCGGTAATTAAAATAAACAATACATTGCAAGAGTAAATAGACGTACTGAAAATCATATGAATGCAACATTTGCAGTAGCTTAAACAAGCACGAAATTTGCGGCAAATGTAAACACTGCAAAAGTTCACATTGCCGTCCTTAACAAATAGGTATTGCATAATCGGGACTGGCGCAACGTAGGATACATCGTTTGCTTATTGTGCGCCACTGATTGCAAACATCGCCCGTAATGTATGAACAACATACACCGGCGCGGGCGGCGTGCTGTACACGTTTCCCAAACGTTTTTTATAATTGTGAATCATACTTTTTTAATAAACTTAAAAATTAACCAATTTCTATCAAACTTATAACTATTTGAGATTGATGCAGACTTATTATTATTACAAAAAAATGTTAACTGTTCCAACGCATGATGGCGACTGTCGGGACAAAACTTTATAGTTCCGCCTCTCGAACGAGATCACTAAATACAATGGAAAAACGTATAAACTTGGTTTTCATTGTATTTTGTTGATTTTTTTGTGCCTCACGCCGAAACACAAGTTTGTATATCACATCGCACATGCCCAAACTGAATGTTGGTGGCACTAGCGTCAAGTATATGAATGTTGGTGGCACTAGCGTCAAGTATAGTCCCTTTTAGGAAGCTATCTAAAGTAAGGAATAAGTGGGAACATTTAAAATGTATATAATTAACATTCCTGTAAAACCTGGGCTTTTAAATATCCTATGCGACGAGTCGAGGGTTAAAGCTGCTACTGCTGGGAAGTTAATTTTAATGTGAAAACTACCAAAGTTTTCTGAAGTCGTTTTTCTCGTAGTTTCGATCTCCAGAGCCGAAGAACGGGATGAAAGTGTTGTGAACGGAGACATTGTGAATCCCAGCCGATGTATACCAAAGGTCGAGATCTTCGTCTGTCAAATTAGCGAAAGAATATACCCTCTGGCGAAACGTTCTTGTTTGTCTCACATCAGCTACTTCAGCTTGCTCTGCATTATGTATTGCAGTCAACATTACCGGTAAATCCACAATTATATGGAATTTTAAAACAACTTTGAAAAATATACGATGTCTGTCTTTGGGGGTGCGCGCTGGAAACGATCATGGGTAATATATATATACTGGATTTTGACACTTCAACTGGTTCGACCCACTCGTTGTTCAAGTGGAATGACTTTTGCCGTTTGGTATCTAATTATTCTTCAACGAGTCTCGAGAATAACAAATTTGACCAACGTATGTACTTTGGGCGGCGATTGCGAGCGATATGGATAGGAGAATCGAGCCCTGAAGTAGTGAGTCTTGACGGTAGGTCTCCCTATAATTTCTCTAGATTTACTGATTTTTGCCGAATCTTACCAATCTCAAGCTTGCAGTTATTTCCAGGTTGACAGCCAATCTCTTAATACAGGGTGCGGCAGCATAACTTCCTTTTTTTAAATGCGCGCCATTCAGTCGGTTGATGTCGTAGCGGAGCACTAGTGTTCTCGTTAGAGAGGCGGAACTATAAAGTTTGATCCCGACCGTACAAGATTTGAAGACCAACATCCACGAATAAATTGCCAAAATAACTCCTAATATGCTGGCAAGAGTCATGACAAAAGCCAAAAATCTGCTTACTCGGTGTATGGAGAATGGAGGACGTCACATACCTGATTTGATCTTCAAAAACTATGCAAAACAAAATTTAGGTATGTGCCTACATTACGTACAGGCAACTTATGCAACTACCGAGATTCTGCAGCGCCTCCACGATGTTCACCGAAGGGAGGGTGCACTCATTCCCAGCATTACTTCGCCACCGGCTAGCCAGCTTCTGGAGCAGGATACGGAGGTCAAACAACATCATTGTCGTGGCTGCATCCGGGTGGCTCAGTTCCCCACTAAATGAGCGATGGATGCAAATGATGAGGCGACCTCCCTGATGGACGATAAAAATAAAACTAATATATATATTTTTAATTTTAATTTCTGTTTAATTTTTGTTTAATTTTATTTACTTTGTTTTTAATTTTGTGATTAATTTTTATTATTATTATTTATTTTTTCATTTTTGGATTTCGTTAGGTACCTAACCTAATACGCTACCATATTGTATTTCTTTTAGATTTTTATTTGCTCTGTAAAATATATTATACTATAGTTTATGTAATATGGCAGACTGGGATTGCACTACCCTCCAAGCCCTGCTGGAATAAAAACTTAAATAATTTTTTTTTTTTTTTAAATTACAAAAACAAATAACAATTTTCTGATTCATGCAATGGATTTTATTAAGTTTTGGAAAAAGGAAGTTATGCTGCCGCACCCTGGGTTACAATCACAGAACATTCGTTCGAAAAGTAGGCATCAACGGCAAACGCACGCTCCTTACTGTCCCAACGCATGATGGCGACTGTCGGGACAAAACTTTATAGTTCCGCCTCTCGAACGAGATCACTAGCACTCCGCTACGACATCAATCGACTGTACGTGGGCGACTTTCTCAACCAAGGATGACAAGATTGTTACTCCAAAGGTTATCTGTAAATCGTACCGAGTTCCAAAAAGCGTAACAATTTTATGATAATCTTGGTATTTATATAAAAGTAGGTATAACAACCTTTCTACTTCCCATCTCCTACTCCTCTTCACTTAATTCAACCTCACAAAACATTCCACAATGGGAGTATCAGAGTCCTGCTGGCTCTGGGCAGTTGGGCCTCTGTGCGGTTTGAAAGGCGGTTATGGGAACGAACACCATAGTTTGTGTACGTTGTGTTCGCTAATGTGGTTCGCTATGTTTAATGACTTAGCAGGGTGCCCGAATTCATCGGCTGAGGTGAGTTCAACTTATTGCAGCTGGTGCTCCTGCCTACCAGCTGCATGGCGGGCCAGCTCAGAAGAGGCTGGTTTAGAGATAGCCTTTGACCTCTTCAGCTGGTCTCTCTGGACCCATCGTCTTGCACCGCAGCGGGAAGGATGGATTTATACGCCCGTCACTCCCGAACACACTGACCCCTAGATACCTACCCACCCTTCATACTCTTTTCCTTCACAGAACACCCTCTACATCTTTTTCTTAAAAAGACCCCCAAACAGCATTCAGAAAGATGACAAGGATCCTGAGGGAAACTATTTGTGTGGTTTGTAAAAAAAAGTAATCATGTAAAAGTGAGTTTTTGCACAAATTATCAAATATTTACCATCAGCAGCTGATCCTTTATGGTACTGACACACACGCTCATAAATGAGTAAACTTATACCCCTTCCACCTGCGAATCAATGAGCTTGCACTCACAAATCAACAGTCGGTTTATTTGTGAGCATGCTCATTTGGGCGTGACATGCTACGAGGTATCACATGCTCATTCATGGCAAGAGAGCATGCGACTAATGAGCATCAATCCAATGTACGTCCGGCAGTTAAATTCAGTGGCCGTAACTAGGAGTGACGGACGTATGAATCCATCCCTCCCGCAGCGGTACAAGGCAATGGGTTAAAAGACACAAGCTGGAAAGGTCAAAGGCTATCCCTAATATCCAAAATACTTGATTAGTTAGTGTGACTCGGCTTAGTGAAAGGCGATACTAATTAACAATATATGAAACTAGTCGAGTAGTAAATCCAGCGATTGCATCTCTAGTGCACATACAAAATGTTGAAATGCTAAGCCGGTATTATAACGGGGGGTTGCTCTAGGAAAAGCAGTGCGGGGGTGCGCCTGGTTGAAGCCCCGATCGCACTTCGGAAGCATAAGGTGAATTGTTTCTTCGTTCCGTTTTTACTCTGAAAACTGACGGAATTTAGCAATTCTCATTTTCACTCATTTGAACGAACTATATACTTTAGTAAGAAAACATGCAGGAGATTAAATAAGACATCAATTTTTTGTTAGGGAAATAGCATCCGTAGAAAACTAACAAAAGAATAATCTATCAGAAATCTAATCAACTAAAGAATTTTGCCATATTTGACGGCATTGCAATTCTGCGTTCAGCTCAATTTTTTTCTTCTTTATTCGAAATGTCTATTTCTTTTGTTGACAGATGATGACAGGGTGGAGACATTTTTTTGAGACAACGACAACGTTTCACTCAGCTTCTTTCAGTAGAAAGTTTGGCGGCCCTTTTTTATAAATATTCGACCGGTCAGTGGCAAGGGCGGCTGGTCGCACAGTGTGTTTGTGTGCAGCACTGGCAAATTATAATGTCCAAATTTACTTTATTTACTTACTGAAGACTAAATAAAATTTCTAATTTAAATCTATAGAATCTCTAATTTAATCATTTCAAAATATTAGTTACCAATATAATGCTACGAATATTATCAGGAAGAACGCTTTTAATCTCGAATAGCGCGCCCGCCTAGCGCCCTCGTATCGGTGTGCATTCGGTTTGCAAACGAACGAAATCATATTTTTGTATGAAATATGTAAAACACCAAAAGCGCGTGGATTTCGCTATTTGTATCAGAATTTGGCTTCAATTGATGTGCCACTCACGCAACATATTCCGATCCTTGCTGAAGTTTACCGATTGGCGGTCAATCATTGACCCGAACCATGACCCGAGGTGACACGAATACAATCGAATTTCGGCGAAGATCATACATAGATCAGTTTGCGTCTGGCGCAGTCTAGCGGCGCGCGCTTGACGTGGCGTGATAATTATCATTCTTTTGTTTTTTTATATTGATTATTATATTAAATAGCAATAACCTAATTTATTAATATTTTATTTTATTACAAAAATGAGTGCAACCAGTGTTGTATATATAAGAGGAAATAACAGTTTGTTTGAAAATAAATTAATTATTGAAAATTACTAATTAATAATTTTTTGTCATAAGTAGATACGGATTGTCTGACGGCCGGCATAGTCCAGCGGTAAGGCTCTTGAATAGCATTACGAAGGTCGCGGGATCGAATCCCAGCGTGGCAAATAAATTTTATTTGATTAATTTGAGTTATTCACAATTTATTCATTTAAAATTATATGTAGTAGGTATATTTGCGGCACGTTCCAGAGTGGAAGATACTCTCAGTATCGCTCTGGTGTAAGACCACCATTCAGAATTGAAACGTTGCTTGAAATGGCGTTAGCCGTGTTTGGTGACCAGATCTGAATAGCCAGGTACTATCCCTACCTTCCTCTTCCCTATCTCTTTCCCCTCCTCTACCTTCAGCCTCACAACATACCCCAATCGGGGATGCCATAGTCCCACTGGCTCCAGACGGGAGCAGTTTGGACTCTTGTGTGGTATTCATGTAAAAAAAAAAAGTGAACCACCACATTCTCAAGGCAGCGGCCGCCACTGGTCAGTGGCTGAGTGGGCATCAACTTTAGGTCCCACCCGGGCATCGTGTATTCGATTCCTCGGTTGGTTAAGTCCTCCATCACGAAACATCAAAACACATTTTCAGTTTACTGTGGTTATTCATAACCCGGGAATGTTTGTCTTTCTTTAAAAAAATGTATATATATATATCCTTTGAATGGCTTTCCTTTTAAAAATAATGTGTCTTGTATTTTTGAGACATCGTTGGATATATGTCGCAATTTTTCAATTTTACTAACATTCGTTGGTAAATTTCTTCTTTTGAAACTCATTGATCTTGTGTCAAATATTTGTTTATGAATAAATGCTTCGCAAATCCTGCAATTATAATATCCCGTAATTTTTCACAGTATTGCCCTAAAGTATCGTATAAATCGTATGCTACTGCCACAATGTAAATAATAGAGTACGGAATAGTTTCCAAGTACCAACACAGAGTTGTATGAATTAGAGTAATTACGCTATCCCGTAGTGGAATGCCTACGGCCCTGTGTTTCCTTCGGGCTGAGCGGACGCGAAACCAGCGGAGAACGGCCCCCAGGGTGATTAACAATTTTAATTGCATCCACTAATTGATAATTGGACCGAGGGGCAATGTCAGTTCTACGGGGATTCTGCGATTATTAGATCTGTGTACTGATTGCACCGGAGAGATTGATCGATAGAAATTGTATAATAGGCGTGTCCGTGTGTCGAAATAAAAATCAATTTCTTATTTTCTGGTGAAAAAATCAATCAATTTTCTTGATGTGAAATATGCTAATTAAATTGTATAGAACCCAAAGATATTCAAATACAAGAGATATGCTATGGTGTCCGGCCGACTGTCGGCGGATTACTAATGGGAATAGTTTGAATACGGAAAGTACTTGATTTTTTTTTAAGTGTGCAGTAGTATTGGTTAACAATATACATAGTATGAATACGGAAAGAATTCGTTCATTTAGTTGATTTTTTAAGGTGTGCAGTAGTATTGGCGAACAATATCGGCGACACCAGAAATCAAAGTCCCACCCAGTAAAAATTGTCGATATGCACGTATCTCTTATATATCAATATCTTTGATATAACCTACGCAGAAGAATGGTCGAATGCTAACATTGATTATTATTATTGAGGTGTGTTATTATAGCCTATTTGTAACCATATTCCGTGCTGTTGAACACATCTACTAATTTCCAACTGCATGCAATCTAGGTAAATGCGATTTGACTCAGTCGCCCAGTCCTGATATTAATTACTGTTGCAATTTGACCGGTCGGTGGCCGAGTTGGCATTGCGTATGGGCCCCACCCAAGCGTTCCGTGTTCAATTCTCGGCTGGCTAAGTCCTCCATCACAACACAAGCAACATTTTCCGCTTTCTGTGAAGGTAGTAGGAGATTTTCAAATATATATTGTCAGGTTATTCGTTACCCGGGAACGTTTGTCTTACATAAAAAAAATAATAATATATTTTAAATTGAGTAGTTCTTATTGGTATATGGAAAGTAATTAAGCTTATAAATCAGGCTGTCTATGCCTATAATACCAATAACAATTTTTAAAATATAAGTTAAAACGGAAATAAGTCTTCTATCTGAGAGTTTTAATAATTTTGGTTGTTCCATCAAGCGGTTATAATTTATTGTTTCAATAGGTTGACCGTGTTTATAGTTAGTTTATTTTAGGAATTTATGCTGAATTTTCCAATGGAATCGGAGTGGATTTTAAAGTGAGGGGGCCAAATAGAAGAGGCGAAGAAGGTGGCGGAGAATCCTTAAGGGTAATGGAACGCGGGTGGGTAAGAGGTGGCGGAAGGAGAATGGGGACGAATGGGAAAGGACGCGCTGGAAGAAACATTTTTTTTTATTTATTTAAGTGGTATTGCAACGCATACCGAGAACTCGTTAGTGTTTTATATTTGAATACCTGTAGACTAAATATATTTTATATTTATGTACCTATCTACTCCCACGCTCCGGAAAAGCTAAATAAAATCTGTTCAAGAAAAATGTTAGATCAATTTCAACCGAAGAAAGATAAAATTGATCCACTCGATTATGCCCGCAACACGCTTTATATTTATTTATTCCTGTAGTTAGCTTTACATGTAATGTTTCCTTTATTTTAATTGAGAAAAAACTGACTTCATTAAAAATGCAATAAAATCTTAATTTATGTAGCGGTTTTTCAGATGGTAACTGAAAAACTTTATTTCAATCCTATCATTTCATTTATGTAAATTGAAGAATTATTTTTAATTATTTTTATTTTATTATTTTTACAACCCTATGCGAACCTTTTACAGCGTAATAAATCAATGGAAAATATAAACCAGAAAACTTTTGTTTTAATTTATACGTACTATGTACTAGATTCACTACCCAATTTTGAGTTTCAAACTTATAAGTTTGGCAAGAAAGTGTAGAAATTAATTCAATTGGAACTAAACGTGTTCATTACTATGGCAACACCGAATTATATGACGTTTCCTATGGCTGTCATATTGTTGCGTGTTACGGTTGATTTATTGTCTTAAATCTGAGTAGAATATCGCTGATTTGATAATATTTTTATTCATTGTTTGCCTGAATTTAATTAAAATGAATAAATTATTACATAGTGATACAAGAGGGGTTATATTCTGCGTTTTTCAACGCTGCCTAACCGAGTGTCACGCGAAGAAGCTTCTTTTTAATTTAGAAGATGTTTGCAAACGAACTGCAGAAATGACTGGTACGTAGTATAGTTTGTTTAATAAATTTCATTAGTATTACAAGATTTATGCCAATTTTCGAGCGATAATAACCATTACAGTCTGATTTGAGGTTATAGTAAAAAAATCTGATTTTGACAGTTAATATGCGGCCACAGGAAAAAGGGAATAACTCAATAAAAAAAATAATATTAAACTCGTAGAAAAGTTACTTTTTTCTCGTTTTCTCTTTCTTTCTTTCCAAGTGAATATTATCTAGTGTGTGTTTTTAAAACTCCCTTCTATAATAATAATTTTAATGATTTTTCACACACAGGTAAATCTGAATCAACGGTAAGACGAATTGTCAAGGAAGGGGAAAAGGCAGATGGAAAATTTGAAACACCGGGAAAACGGAAAATGGGCATTATGTAATAGCATAAGTGCTGATGATTGGAAAAATTGTTGCAAACACGTGATGAAAATTGATGCAGAATATTATGCATGAGGCAGTAATATATATTATGATATCGATGAACTGCGTTTAGATGAAGATAAAGATACGGAAGAAGAAGAATCACACGAGGACGAAGACAATAATTACATGTCGGGTGTTGAATTAATAGACTTAAATTTTTAAGTACCTACATTTTTATATCGGAATAAACGCCCACTTAAAACTTGTTTTGTTTTATTTTGCTTCTATTAAATTACAGTTTTTTGTGCAAATTTTTTGAAAATACAAATACGCTATGAAATATGCATTTTGCCAAAAGTGTTTTTTTTAATATACGTTCTTTGTTTTATGAGCCATCTTGGTGTTGCCATTTAAAACTAGAAAACGATCGCAGCGCCATCATTTATTTTCTACACTTTCTTGCCAAACTGTATTTTTCGAAATTTTGCATAATTCTGAATATTTCGAAAATTTGGAACCAACGTACTTAGTCCCTACTTATTTTTAAGAAGTTAATTGGACAATTCAAAGCTTCGTTACTCTTGACTGGAGCTAAAAGTTGATCTAAAAATTCCACACCGAAAGAACAATGCCTTTTTCATAAATCCCGAGCTCACCGTTTTCCTAGTTCTAGACGAAGGGATTTATTACAGTTGATGACTTTACTAGTTGTAATTCTGTTAATTTAAAAGCATAATTAAATGATTTTACATTTACCGATTTCACTACAAAGCAAGTTCAGAACAAACAATCAAATTTTTGCTTTAAAGTGGTGATTCTGAAGGTCATTTTCTAAAATTTGTAATTTATCTAGTTTGTCTTATTTATAGCACTATTAAAGCTCTTTTTGTTTTTGTGCGAAATTCTATCAACTTTCAAGTGTTGAATCAATAAACCCACATTTTATTTAAACAAAGGATAGGCGACGCATCAAGAATGGTTAGGATAAAATCTCCATTATTTATATATTAAAAGTAGATATTTCTTTATTGGCTTCTGACGAATCACTTATCGTCTGAATCACATCTCCGTGGAATCAAACTGCTGATTAAACCTTTCCGATAAATTTTGAAGTGGATATTTTTTGACCTGGTTTCATAAGCAATCTCAATAAATTGTTTTTTTGATAGATCCTGCCTAGGGGAGAATATAGACCAAATTCACCCAGGTTAGATTCACAGAGAACAAGAGAGCTTACCCGTAATATTCAAACAACAAATGAACTTTTAAAATTGTGATGGGGGATTGAATTACCTTTTATAATGTTTTTTGTTTTTATTTCCTAAAATAATCCAATACCTTCCCACAAAATATAACAATTTTCCGAGCACCAATTGAAAAATCATGTTTGAAACTGATACCGAAACTAGATTTTTTTGCCGAAACTTGCCGAAACCGAACCTTCGATCGGTCACTACTTTCTAATATTTCGTCTAAACGTGTACCACTATTATCACGTGAGTAGCAGTGCGCGGGGATTGGATTTGGTAGTTTCCGGTCATTTGGTATTAGAGCGTTGGCAGCGGTGGAAGCCAAATTGAAATAATTAGAAGTAAAAAAGAGGAACCAATTCTTTCGATTCTTGCCTCATCAAAGTAGTATGTCTGAATTCTCAAAAAAATCAGTTTCATTTTGGTAAATGGAAATTAAAATCAGTTTCTGTTAAAAATATATTATTTTGAATAGGTACTTCGTTGAATTCTCCAAAAAACACTTCTAATTTTGAAAATTAAACTTATGTTCAAAATAAAAGATCTGGCGTTCATCGAACCGGAGTAACAGACAGGCACATTGTGAACATTAATGCAATTCCACATATTCCAAATAATTTATGATGTAATTAGCAATAGACTCTTAATTAGTGACGATTCACGGTAACGGTACCGTGGCGGCATAAAAATGGAAATAAACATACGTTTTTTGACACAATAATATTGCAGCTCTTTCAAAAGATGAGATATACAATCTATGTAGGTCTGTTTCTCCTATGGACAAAAAGTCGTAATTTTATAGCATCTCTTTCACCGCATTGTGATTTCTCCGTAGACCCTGCAATACAATTTTGAAAGTATGGAATATAGTAACAAAGATAATATTGAAGTGTGAGTTAATTCCAAAATTCTCGGGGTGTGGAAATGGGGAGGGTGGAGGGGGTGGGCGGAGGGTGGAGGGGGTTGAGGGAGGGAAAGAGGGGAGGAGGGAGAGGAAAAGCAGACCTCAGAAGGGTGCGGAGGGGAGGGGAAAAAGGGGAACTCGGAAGGGTGCAGTGGAGAGGGGTAGGAGGGGAACTTGGTAGCGGAGAGGGGAATTAAAAGCCGCCCGCAGGGCCGAGCAGCATAAACCCGCGGAGCGGGTTTTTAATTACTAGTAACTTACGAGTATATAAATAGAATAGATCAGCTTAGAACTTTACGTCTTTACTTTGCGCTATACGCGTGCGGTATTCTTGTGGATTGGCATGTGGCCGGATATATACATATATTCCGAATGGGAATGTATGTCGCGAACATGCTGAAATAGGCCACGCCATGAGAATTTAGCGCAACTGTATCAGCCCCATTATGATTATGGTTAATGTCAACATATTTCTCCCTTTGCTAGTGATTGTATTCTCAGGTAGAGCATGAGGTGTATTTCATGCATTTAATTCCCACTATTCCCCTAATTTGTATACGGTGGTCATATCGTATTTATATGATATTCTGAAATTCTGTTTGGGCTTGACACTTTGCATTTCGTCTATCTGTAAATTTATTTGTATGTTCTGTATCCAGTCAACCCTGCCCAGATTGTTTGAAAGTACCTTTTTATTCCGCCACGGCGAATTGGCGTCCCCACTGTGGCGAGCTGTCAAGTCTAAATAATCAACATTACGCGAAGTCCAGTAGTTCAGCGAACATGATTCGGAGATATCGGTAGTCCAGTTGCTTAGTCAGACATCTCCAAATGCTAAGATTTGAGATAATGAGGAAAGCAATATTCGATTGCTCACAATAAATCAAATATTATTTCCGCATCATCAAATTTATTTATAAAATAACACCGGCATAATGGTCCGGTACATTAGTAGGACATTTTGAAATAATCTCCTAGTGACCCAGAAAAAAATCGACATTTTCTTTAATTCACCTCAAGTTTTTCTGCATTATAATTGATTTGGTGGTGTTTATGAGTAATTCGAGTATTGTACCAGATAGAGAGTACACTTTCACATATAACCGCATTCTGAGCGCAAATCTCGATTTTTCAGAGATATCTGACTTGGTTAACACTACAGGCAACACCGTGTAACATAGAAGAAATGGTTGACAGCATATCTCTTCGTATTCCATTATCTTTGTGCCTGACTAATTATTAATAATTGATATATAAAATTCCAGAAAATTCCAATTCTCAACAGTCAACCCTGAGATCAGCAGCGTCATCAGCTATCGGAAGATTAAAGGAACCAAAGCGCACACCAGATACTAAGTTTGGTGAACACGCTTTCGGAGTGCCAGGACCTAAACCTAAAGCCTGGAATGGACTGCCATATGACTTAAGCGCCCGCAACCCGGATTTATACCGATTTATTACATATTTCCCTTAAACACGGTAAGTTTTAAAGCTCTTAAAAAAATATATGTTATTCTTGAAGATAATATCTAGACTTTGCCCGCGCCGAAACGCAAATTATATAAAATTCCCTCGATAGAAAAAAATCGCAAAGCATGCTCCAAAAATTATTATTAACACGTTTGTTTTAGTTATTTTACAAGTTATGTGTATGGAAAAATTCACAGTGTTTCTTTAAATGCTGTTTAAGATAATGCCCGCGAGATTTTTGCTCTATTTTAAACAAGTCGTGTTTTATTAAACATTTTCGCAATTTTCGCATCGATTTTGTCGCTGTAAGTGTTAGCGCTCGCCTCTAACATTCGTAATTTCGTATCTCTCCATCTTCTTCTTTCGACTCAGCGGAATTTAGAGCTAAACTTAAAACTTTTCAGACAGTCATATCCATAAACTCAATCTTTCACCTTCACTTTCAATACCCGCGATACTGTAAATAACTAATTTGTAAAAATGTAGAAAAAAAATACATATGCAAAAATAAAACTAAAATTTAAAAAAATAATAATCCTGTTTTTAAGCGTTTGTAAAGGTCATTTCATGAACATTCTCCTGCCCTAAAGAGTCCTAAACCCGTCCAGTCTTTCGAAATAAATAACAACTCTGCTTTTGCCACTAATAAAGGTAATTGATGGGGGTAGCAAACGCAAAATAGTACAATGTCCAGTGTTTTAAATATAGTGTCCTCCGCGTGCACAGCCGTATCTTCTCAAAGCATAAACTTTATAATTAAAGTGTGTTTATCGGAAGCGACCTGCCAGGTAAGTATGTTTCTGTATCCATTTGTAAGTAGTTAAATTAGTTAGAACCTAAGAATTTTTCATAAATTGTACAGCGCCCTTGAGGAGATTTTTCACAAAAACGGCGCTATACAAGTTATCCAATTATTGTTAGTATAAACTGAACGAAAAGTCAAGAAAAAAGAGAATAATTACATTTGACTTCAATTTGCCTTAAAATAAAACTTTAGTTAAAACAATCACGTGGATGCCTTAGTGAAAACATCCTAGCGGACTGAAGAAAAGGGGTTCACAACGAATATACCAAAAATAACGACATATACATAAGTAGATATGTGATAGAAAAATCGATTGATTCATCATTTGTTTGATATTTAACCTTAACAATACTAAAGGAGCACATCATTTGTCAGTTGCGCTTTCAATATAAAATCATGTCAGGAGACACAAACTTTATAGCAATTTGATGACAGCCCTGTTCGGAAAAACTTTCAGAAAACTTCCAATTGGAGACTTTTAGCATCCTTAGCGTAAATAGTAACAGCTTGGAAATAAAATCCTCAATTTCAAGTCGAATATGTCGGCAAGCTTTCACTCAATCGTTGAAGAATTTAGGAATTCATCGATCAGGTTTATTGGGGTATTTTAACACTGCTTTCACCTTCGCAATACAAAAGATATCATTTTTAGATCAATAAAGAATACTAGTCTTTTTTATGAAAGTTCACTTTCTAGTTGAAACGCCAGTGTTTTATTTTACAAATGGTGATTCCATGATTAAAATAATTTTCAAAGTTTCTATATTTTGGCAAAACGATTGAACGGTTGGTATAAAATCAACAAATTTCAATTTAAATCTATAACAAGATTTCCAAAATCCTTAAATTATTTTGAAATATCCCAAAAACTAATAACAAAAAAAAACAAAAATATTTTGAAATAATTTATATTTCACAGTTGTAACCCGGGTGGCGTATTTACAATCCCTACCGCGTTTCAGTCGCTTTAAATTTTCAATATCAAAATTTAAATATTTAGAAATAAAATTATTAATTTCTAATATACACATCAGAAAGATTATTTTATCTAGATTTTAGAACAATTTTTGTTTTTGCAATGTGATAAAAAATAATCAATAATACAGTTATATTTAAAATGTAAATTGTCGTTACCGCGACTCAATCGGTATAGGTTTTGTAAATATGCACCCGGGTGCGAGTTGCACTACTTTCACAAAATTGTCCATATTCTAATGCACGCGGTCGACCGATCCGTCAGGTGAACCCGCCGACCAATCCAAAAGTGTTTAAGTCTATTACGGATTTATACGTTTTTTAAATGATAACGATTTTTAATTAAACGTATAAATAATTACAAATAATGTAACTCGTATATTCAGAATTAGCGTTTGTTGATCTATCTATATGAATACCTGTTCTTTAAAACACAATATTTTCCTAAAGTTCTTTATTATTATTTGGGCTGTAAGCTTTTTCAAAACCATAATCAAACTCCTGTACTGTACACCTCATTGTAAAATGTCTTTTGCTTTTCTTTAAACGAACCAAAAAGGACATAAATGATTTAATACCAGGATTTAAAAGTAGCATCTCCAATGAGCGCAGTGTTTATAATATTATGTCCCTTGCCTGCAAAACTGTATACAAACTCTCCTAAAGTGACCTGCCAAATAAGTACGGTCCTGTGTAATTATCTACCTGCACATAATATAAATAATGTGTGTTTACCTATATTTGAAGCCCCGAATTCTTGGACTGGCATGCTAAAATTTTCCGCTCTGTATTTATAGAAAAGTCGGTCCGCGAGTTGACACCGTCTAAAAAATTACTCAACCTCACACAGATATCTACAGCCGTATATAACTGTTATTTTTACGATGTGATTCGTAAGTATTCCTTTTATCAATTTATGTAAAGGTAGCTACTTGATCCCCTTACAATTCACATAGAAATCACGCTATATAGGGTGTCCGGGGGTAAAATGCATTAACTTCGGGAGGTGATTCTACATGATGATAGGAGTAAAAAAGATTAACAATTTTTTCTGAAATTCCAACTTTTTTTTTCCATTCAAAAAGACGTACCTACTAAAAATTCTTAGTGTGAGGTACGATGTTACTTGCTAAGAGCCTGCCGGGTGCCCGACTCGATTGTGATTGGCCCGTATCGTAACAGCGGAAAATAATAAATCTGGCCACACACGCTGAACTAATTTTATCTTTTTACCTCAAAACTACCCATAAAAGTTGGAATTTCGAAAAAGTTATTCATCTTTTTTGTTTGTACTATCATGTAGAATCACCTCCCGAAGTTAATGCACTTTACCCCCGAACACCCTGTATAGTTGATGAAACACTGTACAAAAAATGTATCCACATATAGTTTTTTTAAATGTTATTAACTGAGGATGCAATCTGTTTGCCTTAAGTCATAAATTGTTTAAATAAATTAGCTATAGTTACTAGGATAGAGCTTTGAAAAAAAAACACTAAAAAAAATTTAATACTCCCTCACAATTATTCGACCCTATATAAATTATCCAACAAGTGCTGAATTCCGTATGTCCAGACTTAACCTTTTGGGTGCTTGCTATGCAGCAGGTTCCCTACAGAGAGTCGACCCATCCTAGTCCACTATTCTAGTTGATAAGGGAAAAAATATAATTGATATTTATGCTTATTTACCGGTTTTAGAACTTTGCAGATGAAGTAAGTTTTGATGCCAGCCAGCCTCAACGCCTCCTCGCGCTTTTCTCCAAATCCTGGCTCTACCTCAAACTCTCCGTTCAGGTAGCTGAGGGTTTTATCCGATATTTGCACTCTCCTGAAAAAAAAATATCATTAGTTTAAAAATGTATCTCTACTTCAACTCGCATTCAACTCAGGTAGGAATCTAGGGATCAGTGTGTCCCGGAGTGAATCTATGTGAATCCATCCATCCTACTGTGGTGCATGGCGATGGGTCGAGAAAGTCTTGCTGCAGAGGTCATAGGGGCTCCCTCAACCGGCCCCTCCCGATCCAGCTCACTGCGCAGCTGATGGACAGACACATCCGCCATCAAGGCTTATACGAACGTCACCCCATGAATTCACCCTGAGGTTACCCTGTGTGCTAAGGGTAGCACATAGGGTGACCTATGGAAGAGGTGTTGGATATTCAATAAATGGTTCCCAGGGCCATAACATAATGGTCCCCAATTGCAATGTAAATACCAGTTTGCTAAACATAACAGTAAGTATTAAAACATAACGAATTCTCTTGGGCTCGTAAGCTGGCCACGATTTGATCAAAAAGTAAAACGGACCCAGAATCAGTGTTCTGATCCGGGATAACCTACTTATCTAATGTCACGTAACGACACCTAGGCGTGTAGGAATGGAGTGAACCATTTTCTCCATTTAATATGAATTCTACACGCAAAAACCAGAGTTTAAATTTCATTTAGTGCGCATTTCGCGGAATTTTGGCATTTCAAAATTTGTGGATGTTTTCCAAATAAAATCCTCATGCGAATTGAGTGCAGCCATCCGAGTGAATATACTCTTCTTTGTGCCATCGCTTTTACTGTCAACTAAAAAAAGCTAGTGTAATGGCGATATGCAATGAACGAACATTTTATCGGTATTTTTCATAACGAGTCTGCACGCCAACCGTAAATGGGTCAAATTCGACGACTGAAAATCCTTTCAAATCGTTGCGAAACATTCTCTGAATATTAAAAATCTACTCAGTGAAACTGCTAAAGAGAGGATTAATTAAAAAAAACACATACACATACACACAGTAAAAATAAAACTTAAATTTAAGACGTTACGGTGTACGTAAGGCAGACAAAGAATTTATCTTTAGGTATTACGAGAAATAAATCGGAGAATTCCACCTTGACAAATTTTTTTTTTCTAATAAAATAAATGAAAATGTGCAGCAAAGGGATGTTTAAAATTATTAATTGCATTAGATTGCGAATTCCAGATAGAAAGGGCAAAGCAAATGTCATAACTCAAGAACTCACAAATCAAGAGTTTTCGTTTCTTCTTATTTATGCCATTACTTGTCCAGTCATTTAGATTGTGGGCTTTAATGAAAAATAGGCCATGCCTGACTCGTATTAACTGTCCAAGTAGTATAAACTAGAACAAACGTTCCAGCACTGTCAGTTGGTCAATTTATCTTCGCTAAGCTCACTTGACTTATTGACGATTTACATACGAGTCAATGGTTAGTAATAAAATGTCACTTTTAAAACGGAATAAAAACTTACTTTTAATATTTTAAATCTCTCAAAGTTTTGTTAATAAAAAGGACGCATTATTGAAAAAAAGCGACAAAAATTGAACGAAACGGAAGAGACACAAAGATTTAATGAATATGCTTGCAGCTGACATCTTCCACCATTTGTTACAAGACCATTTCTCTACACGCGTATAAAATTTGCTATTGCAAAAGGAACGAGGTTTAGAGAACGGGTTTGGGAATAAAGGGGTCTAGTTTTAATTTTTTCTAGTGTTTGTAGTATTTCAATTTTGCGCTTTTGCATTATTAGGGAACGTACCCATACTACGTGACACGTTTAGGGGGAGGGGGTCTTCAAAATACCACGCTTGGTAAATGAGCGGCGGGGGGCTTAGGTTTTTAGTCACCGGGGGGGGGGGGTTAAAAGTTGCAAAAAATTGGTCACGTAGTATGGGTACGTTCCCTTACGTGAATGACACATAAATTTCCAAGTAATACTCGACAAATAAGCTGAAAGAAAAGCGTCACCAATAAAAGTTGTACCATGCCTTATTTTTAAACTTCACCAAAGCAATTCTATCTTTATTCCGCGAAATGTCTGAAAATTCTCTGAATCCAAAGAGTCAATGTCTAAAAGTTCTCCAAATCCATTGTTAACAAGTATCTAAATCACTGGATCCGGAAAATGATGCCCAATTAGATTGTTATTGAAGGATTGGCTTGTAAGCCCGTAACAAGCCCCAATCAAAGGGGAATAAAATGTTTCGTCGTCGAGATTTTTATGGCGTGGGAGTTGGCACACCCACTGGTCGCTATTTGCTACAAACCCACTTCAATTTGACCTTTAACTAACGTTTTCACCTTATATTTTCAATTAGATGAAGATTTGGATTGTGAAAGAGGTCATTTAAGGGGGTATTCTAGTCTACAAAATAAAAAATTAAAATAAAATTTTATCATATTTAGATATTCATGAATATACCCTTACAAGGATTTTTAAAATGCGAATAATTTTAAAAGTTATAGCTATTTTAGTTCGATCGGTTTAGACGGAATCTAACTAGAATCTAAATAGAGCAAAACTTTAAACTCGTGTTTCTCGAGACTAATTTTTTTCGAGATGGTTGACACGATATCTCAAGTTCTACTGAACCTATTTACTTGAGTGTGAGCCGTCTCTACACATTACTCTATCGCACTTACTAAAACTATGACAAAATTTCAATTTTCACTATTTTTGAAAAATTCGAAAGAGCAAAAAAAAGTCTTTTTATTTCAGACAGCCACCAATTTGAGAAAAAAATGCGACTCTTCCTTAGTTTGGATTAAGAATAAATTTTTTTTTCAGATTACTAGAGCCCGCAAGTTTTTAGAGAGACTCCTCACTTCAACGCCTTGTAACTTTTTGAATTTTTAACTTTTTTTTGTTTTTTTTTTACGCATTATGCAATATTTAATAAATATTTGGTAAAATAATGGCTAGTATAAATTTTATTTGTTTTTTTATTGCATCTGAAAAAATACCTACAATTCATCTACACTTATTAGAAGACAACGTTTCAAAATGATTATTACACATATTATTACAATTGAAATTTATTTTTTAGTAGTAATCTTCAGCATCTGGCTTCCAGTCTACGTAACTCCATTCACACATGCTTTGTTTACCAACAAATACGCCTGTTCATTCCCATGTATTTCTACAGGAGATGGAATCTATTAGAAACATATGAACACACCTTTCTGCTGTAGTTGCCTTATTTGCTCTACAATATTGTAGGTTATTTTCCTACAGGCAACTCCTTTCGAAATACTTTTAATAATAATAATAGGTAATAATAATATCTTAAACAAACAGCTTTACAAAGATACGTAAAAAAGGGTGCTAAAATAAAAGCAAGCCCAAAAACATGTTTTCGCTGATAATTTTTTTTTTTTTTTTAGTAGCTAGACAAGAAAAACTAAGAAAAAAATAGTTAAGAAAAGCTAAAAACTTAAATATGCATGATAAGAATATAGAAAAACACAATAAAGGGTAAGCTTATGATCTTATAGGAAGGAGTATAAAGATATGTATGTAATTAGGGAATATGTAAATATATTGTTTATTTTAATATGTTGAAGCGCACTTTGTATTATATTACAAATTGAATCCACTTATTTTTCATTATATATTCAACCGCTTTTTTTATTGCTATCAATTCTGCATTCATAATATGCAATGCAGTTTTATTCAGTTTTATTTGATGAGAAAAAATAGTTTACATTGAAATGAAAGTTGATTCAATTTGGTCTGATTTTCTGATCCAACGGTGTAGATTTGATTAAATATTTTTCAATTAGCATATCGCTTACGATATTACTAATTTCATTTACATACATAGTAAGAGTAGTCTTTTAGGGTAATTGAAATCGTCAATTTCAACTCTTAGGACAGCTTGTTTCAAAAAATTTAAACAATTCATCAAATATTTGAACGTAATTTTCACGCTCCGTGTGAGATCTATTCAAGTTCTGTTATTATGTTATCACAGGCCAGTTGTTTCATAAAACTAAAATAACCACAGAACTTGTATAGAACTTACACAGAACGTAAAATTTAACTTAAAATATTTAATGAATCCGTCATTCTTTTTTAAACAACCCGTCCTTAGTAAGTTTACTCTATATCTTCTTAAAATTGATAAAGAAGTAAAATAAAGATATATGTAAAACAATTGTTTCTTTGTTCCCTTTATTTATGGATCTACGAGTACCACTGCTTGTTGTACTTACCCGGCATTTCCACTGCTCTCCATCTTGTTAGCCAGTTCCACGTCTCTCGAGTAGACATCGAATTGCCACTGCCTCTGGCCTAGTACTCCTGCTAGCACCGCCCCCGTGTGGATCCCCACCCTCATGTCCACCGGGGAGTTGGTCGTCTGCTGAAGATACCTGGGAACAAGAAATAGTGAATAAGGTCTTTACAATGCATGAATATTGCTTATAGATCTTATTATATTATGTTCGGGTTGCATCACAATAGGGGCTCCGCTTTATAGCGGGTCGCTTTTTCGCTTTATACTTCGATTTACGGTGCTTTGCCTAGGGTCTTTTTGAAGAAAGGAAGGAGTGAAGATTTGTTGTAGGAGGAACGAAACACAGAGGCCGGCAAACTGTTGAACTCAAAAATGAGTCGTAGAAAATACCCGTTCTCATGGGACAAATTGCAACCGCCTACAAATGTTGGGCTCACTTTTAGCACTTTTCTCAACTATGCACCAGTGTCGAAGGAATCAATGACGCTAGTTTCTCAGAAAATCTTCCATGGAATTACAGATCCATCAGGTTTTGCGAGTGTATGCTATTTAATCGTCCTGTATAACTTAGCGATCACGTAGTTTCGGGACAGGTCCTTCGAGGGTTGCATAGGCTTTGCTCTGCAGCACTTAACGCCAATTTACAGTGGAGTCGCAGTTTCGCGACACCAGTACGATTAACATAAAATTTGATGACGATTTTATAGGATAACTTTTTTTATTTGTTTATGTTTTAAAGTCAAATTTGAAATAAAATAGGTTGCAGCCGAATTTGCATCAGTTGTTTATTGTCTTTTAAAATGCGATTAAATAGCGTAGACCTGGCTGAAAACATTTTTGTTACCTGTAGCTGAAAAGAAAAAAAAAAAAAGTGACGTGGATTCAACACTTTCCCACTCTACTGTACCTCTAGTTTCCGGACACCATGTGTAAACAATAGTAGCATACTTCCTCAAAATTAAAGTCAAGCCAGCGAGTTACATACAGTACCATAAAATGTTAAAGTTTTTTATGTTTCCGTGGCTTAGGTTCTTAAATCATTAAAAATATTATCGGCTTACTGGAAAGGAAGCGGGTGGCCAGCACGGTCATCAATAAAGGTTTTATCGATAATGTCGGAAATTTGTCATAGCTTAATAAAATAGAAAAATCAGAAAAAGATACAGTCACAACGATTGCTTACAAAGAAGTGTGTGTAGGTCCTGGGTTGGAGTCCTAGATGTGACCGTATATTTTTCTGATTTTTCTTATTTCTGATTTTTATTGAGTTTCCTAATATTGTCTTCATTTAATTGAAAAAATAATAGTTCAAAACTACTACTTGGTTGTGTGTTAGCGATCTGCAATCGCGCTGGGGAACTACGACGAATTATCGACGTCGTCGATAAATCCTTTGTCCTAAGAACACCGATAATGTCGGTAATTTGTCATCATTTCCAAATATCACTGCAGATAGTCAACAAAAAAACAAATGTTCAACTCGACTAAATCTGCTTAATTTAGACCACGTAATTTTTTTATTTCGTTAGCGATCTGCAGAACTACGCGGTGCTTTTAACCAAGTTAATTAGTGATCATAAAATCACATCACGTTCTATCTTAATTACTTCAATGGCCTATCTCCATTGTTATTGTGTGAATATTCTGATTGACATTATAATCTGGGTGTCAATCCTCGCTAATGGCACGGGTTGATTATAATTCCGGATTTCGGGTGACATGGGGCTGCGTTGGGAAGATATTAATATGACAATGGTAGGTACTTTGCATCGCACCAACTAGTAGGTACTAGTAATAGGACGAACATAAAAAGGATTTCGAATAACAATAAACAACGAGGTAAGTAATAATACTTCAAAACGTGTTACGAGTATATGTGCGTGGAATTAAATAAGCCATCCCTGAGGGGAATTGTTTTCCTCAGGGCCTCCAGTGTGGAGCTGATGCAAAAAAATCCGTACTGAAATAAGCCATGTAACACCGTATATTTGCAATATGTAACCGTAATATAGCCATGTAACACCATATACAGGGTGTCCGGTGGCAGAATTAGGATTTAAAACTTAAATAAAAAATAAACTGCTTACGATATACATTTATTTCAATGACTGTTACACAGAGGAGAAGTGCGGATTTTATTTCTTAAAAATTATTTCGCCTAAATATAGACCATCACGTCGGACACACTCTTGGAATCTGGCCTCAGTATTTCGTGCCACTCGCTGGAGAAATGACATCGGGATACCATTAACTTCGAGAATGATATTTTTCTTTTAGTGCAGAGATGGTCGCGGGGTCGGTTTTATACACTTTACTTTTGAGGTACCCCCACAGAAAAAGTTCATAGCGGTGAGATCTGGTAACCCCCTTAGCCAGGGGATGTCACCGAAACGGCTAATCATTTTTTTAGGGAACAAATCACGAAGTAGCGCCATTGTCTCTCTAGCAGTGTGAGGCGTGGCGCCATCTTGCTGGAACCATGCGTGTGAATTGGAGCCAGGATGTTCTCCTATTTTTGGCAAAAAATAATCGTTAAGCATGCCCCGATAAGAAACCCCGTTCACAGTAATGGCTTGCCTTCGACGTTTTTTTAAAAAATAAGGTCCGATTATTCCAATGCTAAACAATGCACACCAAACCGTCACTTTGGGACTGTGAAGTGGCTGTTGATGTTTTAAACGTGGGTTCTGTCCTTTAGGTGACCAATAACGACAATTCTGCTTATTTATACTTCCATTTAAATGAAAATGGGCTTCATCACTCCAAAAGATAGTGTTTACCGTACGAAATCGCTCTAACATTGTCTCACAGGAAATTTTACGTAAATTGTAATTATTAGGTTTAAGCGCTTGCACAATTTGAATCTTAAAAGGATGAAATTTAAGGTCCTTCTTCAATGTTTCGTGCACAATAGTTTTTGGAAGCCATAGGATAGCCGCTCTCTTGCGCACGGACTGCCGCGGATTATCGCGCAAACTGTTCGTGACGAGTTCGATGTTTTCATTTGTTCTTGATGTCCTCTTGGGCCCCGGCCGTGAGTCGTTTGCCGCCGAACATATTGCCCGGAACCTCCGGACACATGATCGAATCAAATCTTCACTTGGGGCATCACTTAAACGTCGAATAATGTAACGCATACTAAATCTTGGACGCGCAATTGCACACGAATCGTTAGCCTTGAAATAGGCTTCGATTACGAACGCACGTTACTCTCCAGTCCACTGCGACATCGTGACTAAATAATCCGCACTAACGACAAAGCTAACGCGGCCCCCTCCCCGCTCGTCCGCTTAGCCGTTACAGAGAAATTCGAAATTTAAAACCTAATTTTGCCACCGGACACCCTATTTGCAATATGTAAATTTAAATGTTTGGTAATCAGAATAAAAGAATACCATTGCCAATTAGTTCGCTACATTTGTTACTGTGACTTAGCAAGTGTTCTCGGTGCCTGGGTTTATGGAGGTTTTTTTTTTGTTTATTCAGGTCTTGGTGGCGGATTAGTCTGCCTGTTGAAGGAGACCCTTTGACCTCTCCAGCGAACTCTCTCGATCCATTGTCTTTCACCCCAGTGAGAGAGTGGATCGTACGCCCGTCATTTCTGGGCACATTAAGCCCCAAATTCGGACCCCTCATACCTTCCCGGCACTTCCTCTCATGCCTTTCCTTAAAACCCTCATCCTCATCCTCACAAAATCTCCAGAGATGACAAAGGCCCTGAGGGAAATGATTTTCCTCAGAACCTTCTATGTGGAGTTAGCGTAAAAAACAGGTTGCGTGAGAGTGGGCGCTAATGCTAATAATAATGTCAAATAATTTATCCGAATAATACTGGTGTAGGTTCTATCACAAATACATTACATTACGAAAAACGACCTCATTGACGTGGACCACTGAATACCACGACTAAGACATACCAAGACCACGCACCCAAGTGCCGTATACTTTCAGCAGGTTCCAGAGTGTTTCATGCTCTTACTGAATATCGTCACTCGGAATCGAAATATTAGTTGAAAAAATGGCATTAGCCTTGTTTGGTGAACACATGCAAAGAGTTATGAACTTCCAAACCTTGCTGTTTCCCATCACGTACCCCTCACCCAAAGATATTGAAATATAAGAGATGTGCTATTCGTAGTTTTTACAGGATGGGACTGTGCTTCCTGGTGTCGCCGATATTGTTAAGCAATACTACTGTACACCTTAAAAAAATCAACTAAATGAACGAATTCTTTCCGTATTCAAACTATATTGTTAACCAATACTACTGCACCTTCAAAAAATAAACTACTTTCCGTATTCCAACTATTCCCATTATTTTTTTACATTAGCTCCACACAGAAGACCCTGAGGAAAGTAATTCCCCTCAGGGCGTATGTCATCTTTGGCGATTCTGTGTGGGGGAAAGAAAAAGGTATGAGGGGTGGTTAGGAATCTGGGGTCAGTTTGTCCAGGAGTGACGGACATATGAATCAATCCCTTCCACTGCGGGTAAGGCTATGATCTGATAGTCCTGCTAGAGAGGTCTTCCACGACCAGTCTCTCACTATCCGGCCTGCCACGCAGTTGGTTGGCAGACCCATTCGCCACCAAGATCCGGACAAACGTCACCTTATGAACCCGGGCACCCTTGCTAAGTCATAAATGGTTCCCGGGGCGCAAACCCTTCCTAAACCAGTAAGTGATTAATAAACATTAGAAAGTAATCCGCCTCTTAGTCCGTATTCTTTCCTCTCAACCCACCCTTCTTCCTAACAGCATACTACAATTGAGGTTAACTTCGACGTTAACGTTACCAACTTTTTGAAAGGAGATACGAGCGTCTACGGAAAAATACATTTCCTTAGAATTTCTTAAAATGAGCTACGCCACGCTTTCACAGGAATTCCTTAACAATTCACGAGCTTTTCCATTCCATTTTTGTAGACCGAAGTCTCCGTCTTATAAACAGGAGGCTTTACAAAAGCTTGCACCTTATTGTCAATGGATTTTAAATTTGAATAAAATATATTCATTCTTAAAAGACCAATTGTATTATATTGGTAAAGAGAGTTAGATTGTGCTGATATATTGTTTAATATTGTTCAAAATTTTAATCCTTTTTAAATAATAGTACCTACCTATTTTAAATATTTCCCTTGTTCATTTTACGTCCAACTTTGTTAAGGGTTGAAACTTTGTTCCATATTTTGGAATAGAACAAAAAACAGACTTTGGAATTTTTTAAATGAAACTAATCGTCTTCAAAAAATTCATCAAAAAATTCATCAAAAAATTCCTAATTCATATAATATCATGATACTCGTACATCTATACCTATTTATAAAAATCCAAATGTATTTGGGGATTAGTGTATTGTGCATTGCTATATTAAGCATAGGAAATATTTGAAACTTTCAAAATACCTTCTTAAAACCCCGCGAAAGTTTTTGGATTATTTCAACCACATCTGAAAAGTTTTTCAAACATCAAAAAATTCTTCTTGGGAAACTGGTAAAAATTTGAGAATGACATTTTGAGTAACAATGATTGTCAAAACAGAATTCAATTTTAAAAACTCTTTAAATTAATGAATTAATTTGAAGTACTTAGTTACATAATAATTTTAACCGAATCAAGAATAATTATAGATATTTTAAATAGGTACCTATGTTAGTTACCAAATTTGATAGATTGTTCTTATATAATATACAAAAATGAATATTTTTGATATATTATGAATTTTTAATTAAAAAAATTGTAATGGGTGGCACGCGAGCTGTTTGAAAACTGAATATAATGGGACTGAATATAGGGAACGCGGGAGGAGGTTTGGCGGGACGAGGGAGCGAGAGAGGGGAGAGGAAAGGCTGGGGAGGTGGAAGGAGAACGCGGGAAGGGAAGGGGATGCGGGAGGAGAACGAGGACGCACGGGAAATGACATGCAGGGAGAAACAATTTATTTCTTTGAATATGACATTGCAACGCATGCCGGGAATCAGCTAGTTGGTAATAAATGAATTCTTGGTTAATTTTGATATTGCAGAAAATTTGTTTGAACAAATTTTTTTGGATAACTTTGAGAACAAAGCGTAGGCTTTAATATATCTTGATTTTTTTTATTAATAAAATTCCTTTATTATTTATTAACAGTTTTTTTACATTTTTAAATTAAGTCCCGTTAAACTTTAATTGTCATTTAATTCTGATACGTTGTTAGATTTTCACGGCCAAAAGTATTTTCGTTATTGATTTTTGATCCGATAGATGTGTAATTTTTAGTGGTAAAATATGTGCTTATTTACTTGGAAGCGATACCGTGTCGCCAGCTCCACTACAGTCACCGGTACAAAATAACCGTGACAAGCAATGGCGTCATTGCCAGGAAACGGAATAGAAAGTTCAGAAACACCCCAAAAACAAATAACGAAAAAGTCATTTAATTCTGTTTGTAAAAGTATCCTGCTGTTAGATTCGTTTTAACTATTGCCTATCTCTTTCTCACAAATGACGAACGTAACAGAAAGCAGGATTACTTTGGACTCAGCGATAGGACTTTGTAGCTAATACTTAGTATAGAGTTCATCTGACAGGACTTTGTAGCTAATACTTAGTATACAGTTCATACAGTTCATCTTATTTGCTGATCTGCTCTTGTTGTATCAAATGAAAATCCTGAAATAGCTATACAAGAATTACAAAGAGATTTTAACGAGCTTCTCAAATGGGCTCATGATGTAGGATTAATTATTAATGTGAAAAAAACCAAATGCATGTACATAAAATCACCAAGTTTGAAAATGTGGAATGTTCCTAAAATAACCGCTCATAGCTTTGACTGTATACATAGAGGAATTGTTAATGTTTGTGACTGAAAAAAAATAGATTTCACAAATGAATATACTTATCTGGGAATAATTGTTGATAACAATTTTAAGTGGGATAAACAAGTGGCTAAAATTTGTAACCAGCTCAGATCCTTAGCTAGTAACTTTTATAAATTAAAATTTATTTTGCCTCATTGTACTCTTAAACTCATATATTTTTCTATGGTCGAATCCATCCTTAGATATGGTATTCGAACTTGGGGACATGCAAGCACTACTTACATTAAATATGTATATTGAAAATTTACAAACTGCCATAATAAAAAAAAATTGTCACAACAAATATTTACAAACAGAGACATAACTTAAAACTACTGTATGGCTCAGAGAGCCTACTAACAATAAAAGGTCTCCACTGGTCCACTACTATTATGGATAATATGGGGGAAAGCCCTTACAAACACCTACTTGTACACAAACATACCACTAGATTTAGAGAAGGAAAGGGCCTAAAAACTTCTCGAATATTAAATAAATATGGAAGCCGTACTCTTGAATATCTAATACCAGTGATTTTCAATAAAATCAATAAAAACATAAAATTTGAAAAAAATGAGAGACTAAGTCCTAAAATGATAAAACTATGGTTAATGAACGAAAACTCCATGTATCTTTGAATATCTTAATATAGCTGCCTACATATCTTGTTATTAGGAAGGTATATTGAAATATCTTATATATTTATGGTTGTAAGTTAAATTATCTAATATTACTATGTGATCTATTCTAATGTTTCCTTAAAACTATAAATGTATTTACAAATATTTTCTTAAATATTATATTAAGAATGTTTAAATTGTTAGAACCTGCAGACAATGACAGCTTTGTGGGACTACTCAAATTTTTGTACAAAATGTATTATGTAATTTAATAAATAAAAATAAATAAAAAAATAAAAAAATTTCTGAGAACCCTTTATTTTTTGTGATTAATAAATTATTCCAGATTTGTATAACAAGCCGGGTTAATCATGATTAATTATTCCGGGTAAGCTAGGAAAGAGTGGATCAAATAATAAATTATTCATCAAAAATCTGACAGGCGTACACCTAATGGATCGAGACACAAAAACTTACCCGAACTCTGTGGAGCAAATTAGATCAAAAATGGTTACTCTGGTGTCGGAAGAATTCAGAAATAACTCTCGAACATGTTCTGGCAGAAGGCAATTTGATTTAGAAATTCAATTGTCAATTCTGGGTTAATATTTCTTCAGGCGAGTTGGAAACATTTTTCCCGATGCTACTGACTTTGATGGAAATATGATTTTAATCCATTTTCTCTAAGTTCAAGATATCAACAGGGCTGAACCAACATGATTTTAGTTTATAATGAAAAAAAAATAATGAAAAGACAAATAACTTTGTTTACATCACTTTTATTTATACACAATCAACATGATTCATGAACGATGTTCACATCATCAGGATCAAGTGTATACTAAACTTAAAAATTAAACCTAGATCATATTGGGAGGAAAGGGTAGAAGGGAGGGGAAGGGGTAAGAGTGGGGAAGTTTATTAAAATTAGGGATTTTCAAAGTCATTGGTAGAATCAAAATCCTGATACGAAATTGAGGAATACTTTTGTGCGGACAAAAAAAAACACCACCCGGTTTCTTTTAAAAGAACTGGCTAGTATTTTTAAAACATCATCATACATATCTTCTTAAAATACCAAACTTATAATAATTTTTTTTCCCATTCGTGATTTCAAACATTTTATATATGCACCAGATTTAAATGTCCGGGTTAAATTTTCCCCAAAAAAAAAAAAGAAAAAAAAGAAGGAAAAACTAAACCCTTTCACACACTTCCCCAAATGATCATCTAGTCAACCCACGCTATGCAATTGCACTATATAAGTATTATAAATACAAGAACAACATGTCAACCTACTAGAGACCAAATGGGAATATAATTCACCGACTCCAGATATTTTCATATCAGAGGGTTCGGCTCTGTGGCATTTCTAATTGAATCTATAAATCCTACCGATCCCTCAATATAAATATTTAAAAAATCTTTTGTAATCCTACATGTATTTAAAATGACTGATTTTTGCATTTTTATATACAAATTCTTTGACAAATCTAATATGCTTAAATTTTGTATCAGATTCCTAGGTATTATGCCAGTGGCCGAAATAACAAATGGTAATATTTTTATAGTCCGAGAATGCCAAATTCTTTTAATCTCATTTCCTAAATCTGTGTATTTTCTTATTTTTTCAGAAATAGTTTTTTGAATATTACAGGAATTTGGAATAGCTACATCAATGATATAAGTTATTTTTTTTTAATTTTGTCATGTAAAACTATATCAGGTCTATTATGACTAATTGTTCTGTCTGTTAGTATAGTTTTATCATAATATATTTTATAAAATTCATTTTCTAAAAATGAATTTGGTTCATATTCATAATATGGTACTATATTACGGCAGTCAATCAAGTTATGTTTAATTACCAAACTTTGGTGAATTATTTTTAAAACCTGATTGTGCCTAAATGTATACTCGGAAGGCGCTAATATAGAACATCCCGATATAATATGTTCTATAGTTTCGGGAAAAGCCAAACATTTTCTACATAAATCATCAATTTGATTTATATCTTTGATTATATGCTTTCTATAATTTTTAGTATTAATGACTATATCTTGAATGGCTAATTATATTACTATCTAATTATTATTATTATTATATAAATAAAAATCAATCGCCGAAATGTATGTACGCGCATAACTTCCGAACGACTGCACCAAATTGGATAATTATTTTTTTGTGTGTTCGTTATTGCTAGGACAAGGTTTATATAAAATGAGCGGTGAGCTCTGGCATAATGAAATTTGTACAAAAAAAATGCAATAAGTGGTACGCGAGCTGTTTGAAAACCGAATGTACTGGGATTGTTAGTATGGAATGCGGGAGGGCGAAGGGGGACGGGAACTCGGGAGGGGTTAAGGGAACTCGAGAGGGGGGTTTTGGGGAAGCGGGAGAGAGGAGTGGGCAAGGGAAGGCGGAGTAGGAACGCGTGAGGGGAAGGGGATGCGGGAGAGGAAGGGGAGGCGGAAAGGGAACGGGACGAATGGGAAAGGACACGCAGGGAGAAACAATTTATTTATTAAATGGCATAGCAACGCATGCCGGGAACCAGCTAGTTTTTCATATTTTGGATTTGAGGCCAAAATACCAAACCAAACTAAAGTATTTTTTTAATCAAAATGTATCGCGAATATTCGGTACGGATGTTGGCTACTTTATTTATTTTTGTTAATTATAAAATATAGGTAAATAGATAAATCAATTTTTCATAATTTTAGAGGCAACTTTGGCATTTTATGTCAGTTAATTATAATATTAGGTAATACAAAAATAATCTTTCCTTACCTACTGAATTAATGTAATGAAAAATAAATTGAAAAAAATAAACATAAAAAAGCATTTCATTCGACAGATATTTTATTTTATAACCGACAAGTTTATATTATTCTTATTTAAATACTAGCTGACCCGGGGATATTGTTTATAAATTATTTCTAGTGAAAAAATAACGAATGTATTGTAAGTATGTAGGGATGGGATCTATGACAGAAAGAGGAATGGAGCACTGTAGACGATGACCGCCGATAAAAACAAAAAACGCCAACCATTCATTTTTTCAATTCAATGTATTTCATTAAAATATACCGATATATTTATAATCTGACCTCTGTAAAGTGAAAAAAAGTAATATCTTTTTATCCTGAAGTAGGAAAATGAAATAAAGAAAATAAATATTAATTGTGAAGAGCAGTTGTGTGTATAAAAATACAAAAAAAAATTTGTCACAAGAATTGAAAAATATTCTTGATAGGGACACCCTAATCACCTAGCGGTATAAAATATACTTAACGACCTATTCTCATAAAAAAATACAACAATATATTTTTTTTTAAATATAAAAAAGCTGTATGAAATATACTTTGCGACCTATTCCCATACCTACCAAATATATCTACATAAAAAAACATAAAAATCCATCAAGGCGTTTCGGAGGAGTACGACCACAAACACAGTGGCACGAGATTTTTATATAGAATATTCTTAATATGTAAGTAAAATTTTCAAGATTTTAAGCAACCCCCGACTCGAAAAAGAGTTGATAATCTTGAAACCACAATGTCAGCTTTCAAACAAAAAAAAACGCATCTTAATCGGTCCATTCTTTTAGGAGCTACGATGCCACAGACACACACACAGACAGACAGACACACAGAAAGTCAAACTTATAACACCGCTCCTTACGTCGCGTCGGGGGTTTAAAACTTCTTCACAGCTTTGTTCGTGATTTCAAACATTTGAGGTAATGAAAAACAAGGAGCTCTACTTTGGAAAGTTTTTACGAATACATATTATACTTTCTGCATCTACACTTTATCAAAATGGTAAAAAAAATACAGAAGTTTCCAAGCGTATTTTTTTTTTCATTCTATTTCGATTTCCACCCTGTATAATCACATTCCATCCGCACCTCTAGTAAATCCGGCGAGGAAAACCACCAACAAATTAAATTCTCTGAACTCTGAAATTTTCCTCCGTAAATCCAGCAAAAAATTAATAAATAAAGGCTTGTTAATAAATTTCTAAAAGCTTCTCGGAATCAAGCAAAGGGTTGTTTTACCAATTACGACCACCACCACAGGCCGGGCATTTTTAGTCAAGCACCGAAATAGTTTATGAAAATTTGAATATTAAACTATTTTAAGTTTACCTGAAGGTCTCCTCATTTTTCTAGACTTCAAATAGTGATTTATGGTGAATAATTTGTTTTCAAAATGGCCAACACTTCAATTACAAAGTTTCAACAGGAACTTAGCGAACTTGCGGTAAATTTGCTAGAGTAAAAACTTTCACCACCTACACAAAGATTTTATATAATATATTTTTCTAAATTATTTCTCGGCATAATGGGTCCGTTGAAGGTGAAACGAGGAGGATGAAGCGGGGAACCACCCAGTATTCATTATTAATTTGAGTGCTTTCTCGTTTGAAAGTTGACAAAATACTACAAGATATTTCAGGAGAATAAATGCTGGGTTTCTGCGATATTTCCACTTAAATGCGCGGCGAATAATGACGTTCTATTTGTCAAAATATAATATTAGGTCCTTACAAATGAAATTGGCGTTTTGTATGGGAGGAACATAAAGTCGATTTTTGAAAAATATAATATATTTATTTAATCAAGTATGTACCATTGCTATCTATGCACTTTTGCCATCTCATAGGTAGTTAATCGATCCCTTTACTAAAAAAACCATTCGGACGGGAATCAATAAAATCTTTGAAGGCGGTTTGGACTGCCCCATCGGAGTTGAATTTTTTCCCCTGCAAGAAGTTATCCAAATTTCGAAAAAAATGGTAATCTGTTGGGGCAAAGTCCGGAGAGTAGGTGGTTGTCTTAGACATTCCAATTGAAGCTCCTCTACTTTGGTAGCCGTCTGTTGTGCAGTGTGTGGTCTAGCGTTCAATTGCGCGTTTCTTGATTTGCTTCACTCAATTCGTGAGTTACCCACCTTTCAAGCTTTTTCACCTTCCCAATTTTCTTCAAGTGGATTAAAACAGTTTTATCACTAACACCGCAGCCTGCAACTAACTCGGACGTTGTTTGCGATGGATCCGCTTCCACAATAGCCTTCAATTCTTCATTATCAACTTTGGTCTCCGGCCGTCCACGAGGCTTGTTCTGAAGGTCGAAATTTCCAGAACGAAAATGTTGGAACCAAAAACGCACTGTGTTTTCTTTTGCGGCACCGTCGCCATACACATCATTAATCCTTCGAGCTTTTCTGCAGCACTGGTGCCACGGTGAAACTCGTACTCGTAAATAACGAGATATTTCAAGTTTTCCATTTTGTAAACTAAGTGACGCAAAGAAAAAAAACAATTAAGGAAAAAACAAATTAATTATAATTTTCGAAATACAAATACATGAGTAAATAGCTGTATAAGTTTGAATTTGGAATTCCTAACCAAAGAGAAGATATTTGAGATCAAAATTGCCAGTATGGCATAACGCCAATTTCATATGTAAGGACCTAATATTAATTTATTTATATTGTTTTATCCCAGTGCAATTAGACGGAATATATTAGAAATGTGTAGAGGAGCTATTCCGGGCAGCGCAAGACAGAGAGACATTCTCAAGAGTGATCGCCAACGTCGGGGGGACCTGATACGCCACACAAAGAAGAAGATATTATAAGTAATGAATTATGCTTTTCAATTTTGGATTAATTTATCGATATTCCTTACAATCAACATAAGAACACCCTTATGTAAAATATTACGAGCTTTTTATTGTTATCAAGTTTAATTTGCAAAACACCGTTTTAATTTTAAGTTTTTCATGTGTAATCGTTTTATTATTTAATGTACATAAAAATCAGTTTATTTACAAAAGAAAAGTATTGTGTGTAATAATTATTACGCCTGACAGCTGTTAAGGCATTATCAAACTGTACGTTTTTACAACGGGAATCGAACCCGCGGATACCTATGGAGATGGTAAGGAATGCAATCCTTAAGGCGCCGCTACCCGCATTTCTACCGATTTCCTATATATCTCCCTTAAGAGGAAATACTAGCTGCGTTTTTCCATACAAACGTATTCCCCGTTTATCTCTCTGTATTTTGACCCTAGAGCAAAATTTTTTTTTACATAATATAGATATCGACCACTAGCGTGTCGGTACGTTTTGTTTTTTTTGATAATTTACTTCTTATAGAAGTTAGGACCTTCCAAAAATGAATAAAATTGCCTAATTTAAACGCCGTCAAAAAACGTTCAGTATACAAACTAAACAATGTATTTTGAAAAAAAGCAAAACGTACCGACATAGAATATTTTCTTTTAATACAGTTAGTGAAAAAAAAATTTAAAATCGGTCCAGTTTTGGAGAAGAAAAATGGGGAATACAAAACATCGATTTCGAAGATTTTATTTAGGTATTTTCGGCCCGACGTGCAGGTGTCCCTTTCGCTCAGTTCTCCTGGGGGGGCCGGGGAACGAGGGTGTTGACAAATACATATAAAGCGAAGTAGTGATGTAACGAATTTTATCGGTAGACTAGTGTTGTCCTTGCCCGAGTAATCGATATTTTTTATTCGTTTTTTTTTCTGTTCAGTGACTCATCGCGGTATACCAATACTGACCGAGCTTTCATACTAAAATTGTGCAAAATTAAAATTGTTTATGTCAAGTACTATAATAAATTTTTAATTTGGGAGGCGTTATAGGTACCATCGCCCCGGGAACCATTTATTGGATACCAACACCCCCGCCACTTGGTCACCCCAAGTGGTCCGCTATGTTTGGTGACTGAGCATGGGTTCCCGGGTTCACGGGTAAGGTCTGCATGGGTTTTGGTGGCGGATGATTTTGTCCACTTACTGCGTGGCGGGCCGGATTGGGAGAAACTGGAAGTGGGAGATCTTTTGATCTCTACAGCCGGACTCTCTCCACCATCATTTCATACTTTTACCTACCCAGAAATTCCTCTCCTTCCTTTCATTAAAAATATCCTCTACACAGCTTCTCCAATGACTTTGCTATACTATAAGGGTATTTAACTTAAAAATAATTTTTATATTTCATTTTATATGTATAATTGCATTTTGTGATATTTTTAAGTAATTAATCACCTCTCCCTTTAATATTTTGTCTATAATTCTCAAATGCCTATACTTGTTTGTCTTTTAATATTAATCTTATCCTGACGAAGAGAATACTCTGTTTTCGAAATATGTTGATAATATTGATTACATAAAGCTGTTTTTACAAAGTTATTTGTTCTCATTTTACTAAAAATGACGCCACAAAGATTGGACCCATTTGCAGCATTTCAAGCTGGGTCGCCATAACCAATTCGTTTGTGCAATTTCAATCAATGCATTTCTGTGTTTCTCGAGAACCCTTCTATGGGCTTACACGTCATTAGTACTTTTACGCCAGTTTTTTAAACATTTGTGGTCAAAAACATCCAAGTAGTGTAGTTTTGTAGCTCTAGCACATATGAAGCTGTATGACTTTTTATTATGGTATAATTATTATTATGCATATATCCAATTGTATATCCGCATATACATTATTTGGCTTAATATAGTAACTATGTTATTTTCCACATCAAGTATATAATAAATAGATGCAAGAATGTTTTTTTTGATAAATTAATAACGTATAAAATATATATATATATATATATATATATATATATATATATATATATATATATATATATATTTATTCTCAAAACTCTTGAGAAAATATCGTCGTTGCATTCACAAAATATCCCATGTGAGGTTTTCGCCCAAATTTTTTTTTGTTTACACCATTTGATTCACCACAGTTTCCTAAATAAACGGACAAATATATCCCATTTTTCAAAAATTCATCTTTTTAATCATTTTAGAGGCAACTCTGACCATTACTTGTAATTAATGGTAATTATTTAAAAAAATATACTACATATACTACAGAAATATAAAAAAATATAAAATTATAAAATTAAATCCCTATATACTACAGAAATATAAAAAAAATATAAAACTATAAAATTAAAATGAGAAAAAAAGTCTTTTTGTGTGCAAGAATTCGTATTATTTTTTTAACTCAAATTTGTCGCACATAAATTAAAATTACCCAAAGAAATTTTTTTTTAATAATATACACACAGCATCCCCAAAGATGACCTAGGCCCTCAGAGAAATTATTTTCCTCAGGGCCTCCTGTGTGGAGCTCATATAAAAAAATAATAATAATCTCAACAATCTAAAAAGAGTATACTATGCACTAATCCAGTCATTAATTCAATATGGAATTATTGCATGGGGGGGGGGGTCATACAACAATATTCTAACCCCGATCAAAGTAATCCAGAAACTAATCATTAAAGTAATCCTAAAGAAACCCTCCACTTATCCAACAGAAACGCTTTTCGCAGATTTCACGGTGCCTCGAGTAGAGAATATCTTCAAGAAAAATGCAATTACCCAAATTTACAAAGATAATATCATCAAAAAATTTTAAACTAAAATCAAAAAGATATGAAGATAACATCAAAATACCAAAATTTAATACCAAACTAATGCAAAACAATTACATCTATTTAGGAATAAAGTTTTTCAACAACCTTCCCATTGAAATAAAAAAAACCAAAGACATCAATAAACTGAAACTCAAACTTCATCAGGAATAATTAACTAAATAATTACCTGTTTTTCTCATTCTTTCTATTTATTATTAATCTATATTCACCTCTATTTTATTTAGATTTTTCGAATTTCTCCCAAGTGCACAATATTTTAGTATGTAACCGTATCCTATGTATGTACACCATATGTAATTTATATAACTCCACTGTACAATTATACATCTATATTAAATATTAAAATATATATATTTTCTTCAATATTAACTCAGTAGGTAAAGCAAAAATATTTTTTTAATATTTCTATTTAACTGTCAAAAAATTACCAAAAAATTAAGTTGCATCCAAAATCATACGAAATTCATTTTTTTAAGACCAATATTTCGTAATTTGAAACAAAAATAAATAAAATAAAACATATTTATCAGCACAAGATATTTTCTCTACCTTTTGCTAAAAAAATACATTTTCAATTTATTTGGGTGTTTTGGTCACAAATCCAAATTTAACCCCCCCCCCCCCCCCTCGGCTATTTGTTAGCTTTGGGAACAACTCATATCGATCTTGTGTCTCCCTTACTATTATGTTGAGAAATAAGTTTTAAACGGTGTTCGAAAGAGAAAGAGAAAATATCAAACTTTATATTCAAATTCAAAAGTTAACCACAAAATAATGGAATTGTACACCTTTATAAAACCAAAGTTTATGAAACTTATGGAATTTTGTATCTATTAATTATTTTTACATGAAACAATAAAAAAGTGAGGTGACGGAAATGTTAACAATACATGTGTGTAATAAATATGTACGTGTTTTTATTTTTTTCGTTATCAGTAATTTTAGTTAGAAAAAACGTAAGATGAGTCATTTTAAAAAAAATTATGTGTGCGTTCAAAATTTTTATATTCGAAAAGCAAAGGTTTATTTCGGATTTCAAATTTTAAAAGCGTATTTCATCGCCTTTCAAAAACAATTTTTAGTTTTCGGATACTATCAGAAATATTCCATTTATTTGGATTTTATTGCAAAGCGGAAATATTTCGACCTTATGAAAAAATATGCCCGAGGCCTGAGGGATATGGGTCCTATGAGAAAGGTCAAGTTGCCTTTCCTACGTTTGCTACACAAAATATCATATGTGCATAAAAAGTGCGCACAAAAATCCTGAATGCAAAATTTAAGAAAAAATTGTCGGTTTTAATAAAAAAATGTATATTAAGCCCACTTGTTTTCACCCAAACATGGTATCAAAAATAACTCTACAATTAATGAAAATAAATAAAAATATGGGTCCCCAATTTTTTTTTTTCGGTTTTTTTTTATTATGTATCCTAATATTCTAAAATACCCACAGGATATTTTGTGCGCGCAACAACGATAAGTAGCTATAATAGCATATTCATAGGACGCTTACAATAGGACGCCCCTGCGAGCGGTCTTGTCTCTACACATTTGCAGATTGGAACATGCGTGGTCGGCAGAAATAATAATTCGACACGGGTGAAGCGCGTAGCCCACACACACAAGGCCTGCATTCACTCACACATCTATAGCGCGATTCTGACTACTGTCAGAGAGTGAAATAAAAGAGATTTTTTAAAATACCTATTCATAAATGTTCGCAGCGACCGGCAGCGCTCTTAAACATTTGAAGTGTTTAAGCTCTTAAAAAAATATATGTTATTTTTTAAGATAATATCTAGACGCATTCAACGCCGAAACGCAAATTGTATAAAATTCCCTCGACAGAAAAAAATCACAAAGCATGCTCCGAAAATTATTATAAACACGTTTGTTTCAGTTATTTTACAAGTTATAGTTGTGAAAAAATTCACAATGTTTCTTTAAATGATACTTAAGACGCCTTCCATGAGATTTTTGCTCTATTTTAAATGAGTCGTGTTTAATTAAATATTTTCGCGTCGATTTCATCGTTTTAAATGTTAGCGCGCTCCTCTAACATTCGTAATTACACATTTCTCCATCTTCTTCTTTTCGCGCGGAGGCGGCGCCTTAATCATTTTATGAATCGCTCAGATGCTTTTTTGGACATTATTAAAAACTTTTTCTGATATAGGCCCCGACTATCTCATCTTTGGGGATGCTGTCTGGAGGATCTTTTTAGGGAAAGGAAAAAAGTTCTTGAAAGGAAAAAGGGATAAGGGGGTGGGTTATTTTATTATTTTTTTACATTAACTCCACACAGGAGGCCCTAAGGAAAATAATTTCCCTCAGGGCCTATGTCATCTGGGATGCTGTGTGGAGGATCTAATGGAGTACCAATCAACCCCCCCCCCCTCGTGCGGTCCTAGGTGATGGGTTGAGGGAGTTCGGCTGGAGAGGTCAAAAGAACTCCCTCTACCAGTCTTTTCCGATCCGGCCTGCCACGCAATAGGTGGGCAAAAATATCCGCCGTCAAGTCCTAGACAAACCTCACCCCATCAACCCGGGCACCATTTCCAAAATCATAAAACTTAGCGAACCACTTGGCGACATATGGCAGATATGTTGGTTATCCAATAAATTGTTCCCGGGGCGATAGTACCCATACCCGCCTCCCAAATCGAAAGTCGTAATGTATTAATTTGTTAACTATTATAAAATATCGGCCAGTCATAAAGTATTTAGGTAGGTACTTGCAAGCCATAAAGTAGTCTCGGAAGTTAGGAAGCTCCTACTCCCGTTTAGGAACCGACCAATTATTTATTCATACAATTTTGTGATCACTAAAATTTTAATGACGCTCCAACCTTAAGCGATTATCATGGATATTTATCATTTGAACCAATCCCAAAGGACGTATCTAGGTTCCGACGGAGACCGCTACTTTTGAGAAAATCAAACCAAATTTCTTAAGATGAATATACACGTGAAATCCTATTTAGATACTATTTTGGTTAATCTTTACGACGAATCGGCTTACAGTACGATCATTACAAAATATGCTACGGATAAATCGAAGCTTTTACTAGCTTTTCTATGTATTGGAATTACAATAAAATTATTATTTACGTAACAAAAAATATAAGCGTAAACCACCAAAAGAAATGTTTTTTCATGACTTATCTATAAAGTAATACAAGAAACTTTTTTTTTTAAAATACCCCTTTATGGCTAAGACTATTTTTGAGGTTTTCCATATTCTAACTTTTTTTCGTTCTTATAAAATTATGCACACAAATAAATAAAAACCACTTTTTCGCTTACTTGCCTCGTCAAAAAGACGCTCGATCTTAAAATTTTGCAGGCATGAGATTCGAAATATTTCTAGCGTTTATATTCCTCTTAACATTAACATTAAGGGCCCGCAACCCGGGTTTGTACCGATTTATTACATATTTCCCTTAAACATGGTAAGTTTTAAAGCTCTTAAAAAATATATTTTATTCTTGAAGATTTGCCCGCGCCGAAACGCAAATTATATAAAATTCCTTTGATAGAAAAAAATCGTAAAGTATGCTCCAAAAATTATTATTAACACGTTTGTTTCAGTTATTTTACAAGTTATATGTATGAAAAAATTCACAGTGTTTCTTTAAATGCTGTTTAAGATAATGCCCGCAAGATTTTTGTTCTATTTTAAACGAGTCGTGTTTTATTAAACATTTTCGCAATTTTCGCATCGATTTTGTCGCTGTAAATGATAGCGCTCTCCTCTAACATTCGTAATTTCGTATCTCTCCATCTCCTTCTTTCGGTACCGGTTGCAGAGCTTTAAGCAATTTGATGCGGTTTTCAAACATTTTCAAACCAGAAAAAAGGTTTTATCGATCGTTATTGCTTCCTTTTCTATGTTGCATTTACACTCCCCAAAACACATACTACTTTTGGTCAACGAAATTTCATATACCTTGCAACAAGACTTTACAACATTCTTCCAGATAAAATAAAATAAATGTGATTCCCAAAAAAATTTCAGAATAACATAAAAATTTGGATCAAAAATAATGATAGGGCCTTTATCGGTGCACTCACCCAAATTCGAAATTATTAATGATTTGGTATTATGCAATGGAAATATACAAGCAATGTATTAGTTGCTTTTATTTAAAATTATTATTAATGTAACCAATCTATTATGCGATTACTTTTTTAATAAAAGTGTAGGTATGTTTATAAGTATTATAAACTGATTTAAAAATTACTGCCTCAACACAGGCTAGCCTAGTGAGGCAGATTACTGAAAAACCAAAATTTATAACTATTTTCTATTTTTCATTTATTTACTGTACAAACTGAGAATACTCCTCATCAAGACCTATGTATGGAGTATCTTGATGTACGGCTGTGAAACATGGTGCCTATCCGAAAGAGATAAACGGAGACTAGAGGCTTTTGAGATGTGGTCCTATAGAAGACTATTAGGAATTTCCTGGAGAGACCACATAACAAATAAAGAGGTTCTCCAAAGAATCGAAGGAGGAAGGCACCTGCTCAGGACCTTGTCCGAAAGGCGCGCAAGATGGATCGGCCATGTAACAAGACAAGAAAGCCTCTTGCATGCCATAATGGAAGGTATGACCGAGGGGACAAACGCGAGGGGACGCCCACGCCGAGAGTACCTGGAGGACCTGCTGGTGGACGTGCGCTGCTCATCATATGCAGACTTCAAAAGAGCCGCACAAGACAGGGAAGAGTGGAAGAAACGAATAGATGACATTGCTGCAAACCAATCTCAGGATTGAAACCAGAGAGAGAGAGACTGTTCATATTTATATTTTTTCTGTTGATATCCTTTTGTACTTGTGTAATTTTAAACCACTGTAAACATAACACTGAAGAACTTTTTTAGTTATAATCTTGCAAATTTCATTCAATAAAGATATATTATTATTATATTATTATTACTTTTCCTTTCCACCAACTCAAATCCATGTATTTAAATATTTATAGATAGTCAAAAGCAATTCCAAATTAAGGGTAGGTACTTTCAGTATTGCCCGTTCAGACTTGAAACGTTGTTTGAAAGGTTTTAGCCATGATTAGTGACCAGATCTGAATAGCCAGGTACCAAACTTACTCTTTCCCATGTCTTTCCATTTCTCACTCCTTTTGGCTTTACAACATACCCCAATTTGGGATGCTATAGTCCCACTGGCTCAGGACAGTTGAACATAGTTGGGACTCTTGCGCGATGTTCACATTATAAAAAATCCAAAATTATAATTTACTTTCTGTTTAGAATTCAGATTTTCCCGATAATCACAGGAGACCATATTTGTCCCAACGCACATAGGTCTCATATAAAACGCAACTCTCTTACTATCATAGTAAGAAATATGTTCTAATCGGTGTGAGAAAGGAAAAACACCACTCTTTATATTTCAATCTAAAAAATAGTCACCAAAAAAGTAAAATGTACACTTTTATGTACACAAAATTCTGAAAAGCAAATTGAAAAAAAAATTGAAACTTCGAGAACTTTTTAAAAATTATTTTTTATAGAGCGACAAAAAAGTGAGGTTACAATATGTGTTTGTTGTACATTTGTCTAATAAAATATATATGTGTTTTTATTTGTCTTTGTTATCAGTAACTTTAGTTAGAAAAAACGTAAGGTGAGTCATTTTGAAAACTTTTTTGTTTGTGTGCAAAAATTAAATAATAAAAAAATACGTTTATTTCGAATTCTATAATTTGATAGCGTATTTCATCACCTTTCTAGAAAGTTTTTTGTTTTTGAATATGCTGAGAAATATTCCAAATATTTTGATTTTATTGTGAAGCGAAAATATTTTGAACATCTGAAAAAAATGCCAAATTTTTTGAAGGGTTAATACAGATGTAACAACTCTATTCTAATAGTCTAAACTCTAGTTTCCCAACTAAGTTTAAACTCCCAAAGTGATCCCCAAGATCATTCAAGGGGTCCGCGGAAAATTAAAAATGAGTTGGGGGTCCCTGAACAACGCTAGGGGGTCCGCGCTAGATTCTCAACCTTTTTTTGCCCACCGCCCGACCCGTTGACCCGTTATTAAATTTATTCCCTTTGTAAATTACGCGCCATTACCCCCCTCCCCTTTACCACTCCAGCCTATCAATTGAAATATTTAAGTCTATTGTTGTAATTATTTTAATTACTGTGTTACTGTGTTGAAGTAAGCATTGTTTTCTACACATGTTGGTTTTTTCAACGATAAAAGTGTTTAAAACTAAATATTTTACTAATTTTGAATTTAAATGGTGCCACAAAATAAGTTTACTGTGTTTGACGAAGTAAAAGCTATTGCTTGCCATTCAAAAATGTAAGGTAAATCCTATAGTATTTTATACTTTTAGTAGGTTATATGAAAGGTAATACTATTTATATTTCAACAAGTATTATTAGCTGTCATCGCGAACCATTTTCTCTCTCGAATTCTTGGTGAAAAGCAGGAGAGCCTGCCCATTAAACGTAAATCACACATTTCTGAAAGGCTTTCCAAAGGTTTCACGGGAAATGAAAAACGTTTTGATCTTTAGCTGAACGTCCCCTCCATTTCTCCAAACTGAGCGCTTCAGTCAGTTTGAAAAGTCTCGTAAAGCGCTTTAGAAATCTGCCGAGATTCAAAACTGCACCGAGTCGTGAAGAAAACAAGTCTACACTTCTGAAATTTATCTCTGGAATGTCTTTGACCAACACCAACACAAATTCTTTCCAAGAGGGTTTTTCGAAATAGAAATTTTATATCCAGTGACAGCTGTTTCGCCTTCCGAAGGCATTATCAAAATGAAAGTTTTATGTCGCCTTCGGAAGACGAACAGCTGTCACGAGTATTTATAATTACTTAACAGAACATGTTTATAGATAAACTCGTTTTTTTACTACTATTAACAAATGAAGTTCATAAATTAAACTTGATAACAATATTTTTTTATAAATTTCATTATAATTTCAAATCAAATCATAGCTTCCAAGCAGATAATGATAAGGGAACGTACCCATACTAAGTGACACTTTTAGGGGGGGGGGTCTTCAAAATGTCACGCTCCATACAAATGAGCGACGGGTTTTTTTTTTTTTTACAGTGAATACCGCACAAGAATCTCAACTGCTCCCGTCTGGAGCCAGTGAGACTATGGCATCCCCAATTGGGGTATGTTGTGAGGCTGAAGGTAGTGGGGAGGGGAAGGAGGTGGGGAAGAGGAAGGTTGGGAAGTACCTGGCTATTCAGATCTGGTCACTAAACACGGCTAAAGCCATTTTCAAGCAACGTTTCAATTCTGAATGGTGGTCTTACACCAGGGCGATACTAATAGTATCTTCCACTCTGGAACATGCCGCAAATATACTACATATTATTTTAAATGAATTGATTGTGAAATAACACAAATTAATCAAATAAAATTTATTTGCGCATGCCGGGTTCGAACCCGCGACCTCCGGAATGTGAGTCAAGAGTCTTAGCCACTGGACTACGGTTGCTTAGGATTTTGGTCACCGGGGGGGGGGGGGGGTTAAAAATTGCAAAAAGTTGGTCACGTAGTATGGGTACGTTCCCTAACTGATAAGAAAGAATATCTGCGACATATTTTCATCATTTAATTATTATATAAATTTAATCTATTGAATTAATGCCTCCGAAGCTTTTCTCCCGGCACTCCTTCTTTCATTACAGCCGGGTATTTTCTCGGAATAACGGCATAAATTATTTTTTTCTGTTTCTGACCGTTCTCATTAATTAATCATTCTGATTTAAAATTTCTAATTTCAATATGTATTAAAATATAATAATATATTCATAATTATGGTTAAAACGATCATTCCAAAACGAATCCAACTAGCTACAGCGTCATTCTGACATAGAAAACGCTTATATCCATACTCTTAGGAAAACGCTAATGTCTGGTAAGAAGGCTATCACCGACGTTGACTGGCGTGCCGTCAACGCCGCCAAATTTTAGAACAAAACGAATCAAAAATGCCACATTTTAAAACGACACAAAAATTTATTCGTCAGAGTAAAAATAAAATAAAAATGCCACCATTATTGTAATTTTCTTCTTAATTTTTATCGATAATAAAAAAGCGGTGAAAATATCCTATTATGTTTTCTTCGTCTATTTAGGATTGATTTTCTCGACTGTAAAAGCAACATAAAAAATCACTACTTAGGCATATTTTTTATGATTCCATCAAAAATAAAAAATGTAAAAAGCACACACTCCCGTAGTATGTAAGATATAATAAGTAATTTAAAAACTTAAATAAAAATTACTTAGGAAAAAAATTGCCTTACTCATGATATTTTCAGTTAAACATTAACAATGCTTCAATTGTTTTATCAATTGACTGAGCCTAACGATGTGCTGTTTTAACTTTACCGTTTTATTTTACTCTGTTGGTAATTTTTGTTTACTTTCATTTCTGTTCAAGATTGTGGCCGTTTTAATGATTCAGAAAAAAATATTTTTTCAAGTGGGAATCATCACTCTCATTTGGATTTTTGTTTTCAATATTGTGGAATTTACCTGCCAGAAGAAAGTCTGAAATAAAAGTAGACAAATCGTATAATTCTTTTTTTTTTAGAAAAAAAAAAGTTACATAAAATATGTTATGTGGAATGTAATCAAGTAGGTAAATATTAAAGTATCTATTTACAAATCTTATGATAAATATAGGTTTCGATTATCTAGCAGTATTAATAGGCTTGCGTCTGCATGTTTGAATTTCAGAATCCAACTACGAGTGTATCTCCAACGCCACCCATACGCGCCGCGCCACAAGTACCATCTGTGTACGTGGAATTTCACACAAAGCTAGTGTTACATATATATTAAAAACAAAAATCTAAATGAGAGCGATGATTCCCACTTGAAAAAATATACTTCAAGTATCCTTCCGGATTTGGAAAGATTGCCGGCAATACTTCACGAAGTTGTTATAAATTACATGTAACGTCAGTGCGTTTCTCGTTTATTTAGTCGCGGTTACTTTTTCACGGTTACTTTGTCACTGTTACTTTACACTGTTACTTTGTCTCGGTGAGTCGCCTACGGCGACCAGCTGTCACTGGATCACAGTGGATCCGAGGAACTGGCTATTTTAGGAAGCAGTTCCAATAGAATTTATAAAATGGTCACAAACACTCAAACTGGGCGAAGCCGAACTAAAAGCCACCCGCAGGGCCTAGCAGCAAAAACCTCCGGAGCGGATTTTTAACTGCTAGTAAGATATAATTATAAAGAGAAAATTAAAAACATTATTATTTGAACGTGAGATCTACTGTTCACAGAACTAAAACCTCTTAAAACGTTGTTTTCCTCAAAATCATGACGCGTATTTCTCCTCCCGAATCAATAACTTGATGGTAAGGTCATATACTCCGCTTTTCGTTACATACGGACGATAAAAAGGCTTGTTTAATAATATTTACCCGCGTTTCCGTTATCAGTTTGCTCTGCAAACAAAGTCGATGTCGTGTAATAAGGTGTTAAGCAAACACAAAATACTACCCACGCCTCTCTATTTAAGTTTAGCCAAACTGACTTGCCCTAGTTCCATATCCAGGACAAACACCCGCTCGGGCGATACAGCCTTTGAAAGAAAAATCCGTACTTCAAAAAACACCTTTGCAAGTACGGCGGCTACACATAGCTAAAGCTTCATTTTATAATTGGCAAACAGGTGTAAACGATAGCTGATCCTCCAATATCCTTTATTCGTAAAATAGGGTAAAAGCTGAGTTAGGAACTTTCTATTTGTTAACAATCTAAAATAAATTTTAAATGATTGTTTAAATTGATAATATAAAGATGCATTCACATAGATTACACGATGCACATTTTGTACAGTGTCACAAACTCCGTACCAGCTTTTTAAAATTTTAACTCAATATCGATTTTATTTCATTCCAAATTTGCTTTAATTTATACCAACATCAAAAATGCTGGAAGGCGTGATGATAAAACTATTAAAATAATGTACTTTTTGTAATTATTTTTTTTATTATAAGTATGAATCATTTTTCAATAATGTCTAAGTTAAATAAGAATTTAAAAAATTCTGAAATATATTAGTTTGTAAGTGCTGCGCACTTACAAACTAATAAATACACAAACGGACCAATTTTCGTCAAGAAACACTTGTACGTACATATATTTTTAGTGACTTTATTTAAACTATAATTAAAACTCTAAAACACGCGATACCCATATAATGTATTGATTTATTTTACTGCATGATTATATGATTTGAAATGGGTGTGGTATAATACAAAATCTTTTTTGAAAATTTAACAAATCTGCCAACGACCTATGGTATAACCTTATTATACTAAAAATAAACATTTTTTCTCAAAATTTAAAACATGCGAATGCTAGATAAAAGAACATTCTTTCGAAATCCATTTATAATTTTTTGTGGTAAAGAGTCAATACGTCTAAAATCTGATTTAAAAATTACATATTTCTGGTTTTCTCTGGTAATACCCTCTTAATTCCACAATGTGACAAAATGATCAAGTCCAGTATATTTCGGATAGCGCCGTGTACGGAAACCATCATTAAAGATTAGTGTATCGGTAGGTTACTTGCAGTTGCGTCACAGTCACGTACATTATGATTATCTCCATGCGCTAAGTGCCTAAAATTTCTATCTCGGTCTTTGAAAAGTTCGCATACTGCGATCAGCGTTATCGAACGGGTCATTAACTACTAAGACAAATGCCGATGCAGATATCACTATCGGTCACTTTATTACAGGTCAAGGTATATACATTATAGCGTGTGTCGCTCTCCATAGAGAGAAAACAAATGGCCTTATATTTAAACGCCCGGGGTCTCAAAAGTTTCGTATGATCTGTAGCTATTCGAAAACATAAAAAAAATTAAATCATTGTTCACTATTAGCCCGCTAAAATGGCCGGAAGTTTCGAAAAAAATAGATTTCGTGATTTGGAAAAAAAATAAAACAAAGATTTCATATTTTATATTTTGTACAAAACTTATTTTTCATTACATAACTGTAGTACAAAGAACCAAAAAAAAAATTTTTTTTAAACATATGTGATGTGTTGGTTAAAAAAATAAAAGGGGAAAATAATACTTTTTCTGGATAAAATCAGAATTCTTGTTGACTTACTTGTATTCATAAAGTTGAACTTTTTTTTCGTTTTTGTCAGTTATACGCATTTTTTTATAATAAACAAACGTTAAAAGGTTAGATTACTGAAAAAAAAAATATTAAAAATTTTTAAAAAAAATGGTTTTAGGTTTGTTTTCTGATTTTCAATGCATTTTAGCGGGCTAATAAACATTTTTAAAAAAATAAATTTCAATGAATTTCAATCAAAAATTAAATTCGATATACACCAGCACAAAACACGATCACAAAATCAAATACACCTATCGTCATCTACACACACAACTAAATTTGGAATTAACTCCTTACAATACATCGCACATACGCAATACAACGCATTACCTAATATCCTAAAACTACCAGTATCAAACAAAAAAATATTGGCAAAGGCTCTAAAAGGATATTTTCTCAGCAACTTTATTAACCAGTGACGAATTTATCTGTCTTCCTTTGTAACTCTTGTATATTCTTCAATTACCTGTATCAAGTGTGTCTAGTCCATTTAAAAATCTATGTATTGTTCATTGATTTCCGTGTTCTTATGTAAAAATAATTTTCCTTTAGATGTATAATGTTGTCCTTCCCGAAATGAGTTTTATTAAACTCATTGGGAGTAATGTATTATAAATTTTATGTAATAATTTTGTAATATATTATCTCTAATAAATAAATAAAAATGCAGTTCTCATTTTCTTTGCAAGACGCAACTTTTGAGACCCCGGGCGTTTCTGAATTCAAAAGTTAAAATAATTGACCCAAGCTTATACAAGTCATAACACAATTTTTATTGTCTTTCGGAAATTCTATCTGTATATTAGAATACCCACCCTTAAAGCCCAGTAGTAAGCGTTAGTGGAAGCGTTCTAATATAAAAACAATAATATTAAGCTAAAATTGAGAAAATCTATCTATCTTCTATCTATCTATATAATCTATAATCTATATAAATAAAAATGAATCGCCGAAATGTATGTACGCGCATAACTTCCGAACAACTGCACCAAATTGGATAATTATTTTTTTCGGTGTTCATTATTGTCAGGACAAGGTTTGTATAAAACTTGTGGTGAGCACTGGCATTATGAAATTTGTTTAAAAAAATGAAAATAGGTGGCACGCGAGCTGTTTGAAAACTGAATGTATCGGGACTGAACATATGGAATGTGGGAGAGAGAGGGGGGAGGGGAACTAGGGAAGGGGGAGGGCAACCTGGGAGAGGGGTTCTCGGAACGAAGGAAGGCGGGGAGAGGAGTGGGAGGGGGAAGGTGGAGGAGGCGTAGTGGGAACGCGAGAGGGGAATGGAATGCGGGAGAAGAAGGGGAGGCGGAAGGGAAACGGGACGAATAGGAAAGGACACGCAGGAAGAAACAATTTCTTTATTAAATGGCATAGCAACGCATGCCGGGTACCAGCTAGTATTTAATGAAATACGACTCGTTTAAAATAGAGCAAAAATCTCTCGACAAATGCTTAAGTCGCATTTAAAGATACACTGAATTTTGTCATACGTTAAATATAGGAATAAAAAAAAAATTTATTAATTTTCGGAGCATTCGTTGCGATTTTTTTCTATCGAGGGAATTTCATATAATTACAGTTGTGGCTCTACAAATGTATGGATTCAAAAATAACATTTATTTTTTTAGGAACTTAAAAACTAAGGTGTTTAAAATAAATATGTTATAAATCAGTAGAAATTCGGAATTCGGGGGTTCAACATAAACTTTTGAACTCTGAAGTTCATACCAACAATAATTTCCAAGGTTTTGTAATATTCCTATCATGTTCCATTAACATTATTTAATGTACCATATTAATATGAAACATTTCATAACTCATGTAATATTAACATTACGAGTATATTTGGTTAATATTCATAGTGAATCAATTTTAGCGTTCAAATTTAACCTATAAATAGATTAGGCAGAATTTATTTCATTACTCCATCTCCAACATTTATAAAATAACTCTCTTTAAAAGATTTACCACCCTTCCAATCACCCTTCTGTTTTAATTCTATTCATAATATGTATTTTACCAGAAATATCCTTGTAACTACTATATTCATTTATATACCTGTACGCCTGTCTCGACACAGGTATACCCTAGTGAGACAGGCATACAAATAAAACCATTGTAAATATATTTTATTATAGATAAATAAAAATAAAAATTTTAAAAAATTTGTTATTTTCCGAAAATACGAGTGTAACTTGCGGGGAAAATGATATATCCATAAGCATACAATAATTCAAGAAAAGTAAATACATAATAGTAGGTGGTAAATCTCGCATTGCTTTGGGTTGTTAATATCGTGTTGTAACTTTGTAGATAATAAAAGCTTGTTCGTCAATTATTCATGAGATGAATCTATACTTGAGTTCACAGGACATAACATAACACAAAATTCAAATATTATACGGTGTATAATAACATACCGATACAAATTGACTATATCAAGGTAATTGTCGATAAAGTGTTGACTTGTGACAAAATCTGATTTCAGTTGAGTTTTTGAGTTGAAGCAATAATAAACAAAACAAACAATAAATTATCATGACTTTTCTAATGACCTAACCAATTCTCAATTTGGGAGGCGGGAATGGGTACCGCCGCCCCGGGAACCTGTATTGGATAACCAATACCTCTGCCACAGGTCACCCCAAGTGGTTCGCTACGTTTGGTGATTTAGCAGGGGTGCCCGGGTCCATGGGGTGAGGTTTGTCTAGGTCTTGAAGGCAGATGACCTGGACACACTGAACCCCAAATTCCTACCCACCCATTAAACCCTTTTCCTTCCCAGAACTCTCATATCCTTCCTTTCCTTTAAAAAAAACCCTCCACACAGCATCCCCAAAGATGACATAGGCCCCGAGGGAAATTATTTTCCTCTGGGCCTCCTGTGTGGAGCTCATGTAAAAAAAAATCATCTAGCGACATAATGTTTTTTTAAACGTCCTGAGGAAAATAATTTCCTTCAGGGCCTATGTCATTTTTGGGGATGCTGTATGGAAGGTTTGAGGAAAGGAAGAAGTGAACATTGGTTTTGAAGAGACCCATGTTGAACTCAAGAAGTTCTTTTGTAACGAATGTCAACCTTGGATATGATTTTAGATTTTCACGGCCAAAAGTATTTTCGTTATTTGTTTTTGATATGTTATGCCGTGTTGCGTTACCTCCTCCTTTAGCCAATGTTTCGGACAGCGTTACAGTGTCCATCACATCTGCCCTGATGATGGACACTATAACGCTGTCCGAAACGTTGGCTAAAGGAGGAGGTAGCACAACACGGCTTAACACTATGTTTTTTTTTAATTAGGCAATTCACCCTAAAAAGAGTACTTTTTTGGCGTCGCAGTTAATATCTATCTCTAAAAATGAACCGCCGAAATGTATTTAAGCGCATAACTTCCGAACGACTACACATAATATATAATTAAATCTTTATTTTTTTCGTTAATTCTTTTTTTTGTTGGTTATTTTGTATGAAACTACTGTTGAGCTCTGGCATTATGAAATTTGTGTAAAAAATTGTAATAAGTGGCACGCGAGCAGTTTGAAAACTGAATGTACCGGGAATGAATGTGTGGACTGTGAGAGGTGGGAGGGGGTGGGTGGAGGGGGGAGGGTGGAAGGGGAGAGGGAGGAGGGTATGATGGAGAGGGTTGAGGGAGGGAGTGGGGGAAGGAAGGAAGGGGAAGGGGAGGGGTGTAAGAGGGTGAGGTGTGTAAGAGGGTAAGGGGAAGGTGGAGGAGGAGGGGGTAGGGGGTTTGGCGTGGGGAAGGGGTGGGCAGGAAGGGGAAGGGAGAGGGTGGGGGGGTGTAGGAGGGTGGGGGGAATGGGAAGGGGTAGGGGACAGGGGGAGGGGTGGGAAGAGAGGGGGGGAGGGGATGAGGGGAAGGGGGATGGGGGGAGGGGGTGGGGGAAGTGGAGTGGGGAGAGGGGAGAGGGAAGGTGGAGGATCCGGTGTGGTAGTCCCCCTAATACCATGCGAGCGAAGCCGCGGGAAAAAGCTAGTATATTATAAAAGAAAGTGTATGAAAGTGTGTGGCTCGCAAAAACTCAGAAACGAGTCCCGGTACGATCAAGTGAATTATATGGTGTGGTAGATAGCTTTCCCCCCTCCAGGATGACCGTTCCAGTTTTTACCTAAAGGGTGTTCTTTTGAAGATATAAGGGTTGGAAGTTTCACTCTCTTGAAATTTCTAGAAGTCTACCGGAAAGTTCTAGAAGGTTCCTTAGAGCTCTAGAAAGTTCTGGAAGAAGTGGCGGAGTATGTCGTGGAATGTTTGAGAATAGGGAATCGGGATCATCATTGTGGAACATTCCTAAACACTCTCGAATGTTGTCGTGAGCGAAGCCGGGTGAACCAGCCACTCTATTATAAATCTATGTTACCTACTGAAAAGAAAAGTACTTACAATTTACGTAAGTATTAATTACATAAGTATTCACTTATTGCATTAATTTTGTAATATTCTGTTCTCAGTTACTTTCTCAAAGTTTCGCCTAATAATTAAGAGACGTTGTTTTAATGAAAATAGTATTAACACTACGTTTAAATAGCGTAACTTAGTGAGATTTCACTCAATAAATAATGTACGTTTACTTACATTATCTATTCATGTGTGCTTTACCTTAAAACTACTCCCGGTGTGGTATTTACACACTAAGTTACTTACACTATTACTACTTACTTACAACCCTACGAACAGCTTAGTAATATTAACTAAACAACACAATACGTGTTCGTCTTCAATATTTGATAATAATTCGGTGATATCGAAGACATTATATATAAAAATTGAACTATATTAATATCTAAGAAGAAGAATACAAAACTCAAATGTAATTCAAAACGAAAATATGAAAAAGTAATTAAATCCAAGAACTCTTGTCCTACTTAATCAATTCGGCCATTGGGACCTCTTATTTTTAAGTCATTTTTGTCGATGTCATATTTTAAATATAGAATTAACAATATTATTTTCGACAAATTTTTTTCCGATTTTTTGCTGCTACCGTATAAAATTATCAGATATTTCTAGAGAATTGGTTTGAAACCTAGAGAGTGATTTTTATTTTTTGTGTTTTGTTTTTTTTAGATTTGATCCACACAGGAGGCCCTGAGGAAAACAATTCCCCTCAGGGCCTATGTCATCTTTGGTGATCCTGTGTGGTGGGTCTTTTCAGGAAAGGATTGAGAGTAAGTTTTGGGAAGGAAAAGGGTATTAGGGATGGGTAGGAATCAGGGACTCAGTGTGTCCAGGAGTGACGAACCTGTAAATTCATTCCTCCCACTGCGGTGCAAGGCGATGTTCCGTAAGAGTATAGCTGGAGAAGTCAAAGGAACTCTCTCCCTACTACGGTGCAAGGCGATGTTCCAAGAGAGTATGGCTGGAGAAGTCAAAGGAACTCTCTCCCGATCCGGCCTGCCATGAGGCTGGTGGGCAGACGCATCCGCCGCCAAGACCCGGACAAACCTCACCCCATGAACCCGGGCACCACTGCTAAGTCATCAAACGCAGCAAACCACTTGGGGTGACCTATATCAGAGGTGTTGGTTATCCAATAAATGGTTCCCGGGGCGGTGGTACCCACACCCGCCTCCCAAATTGCATTGTTCTTTTTTGTATTTTCGTTTAAATTTATTAGTATTATCTTCTTCAACGATATATTACATTGATGGATATAACTCTCAAGAGTTATAATAACAAGCGTTATTACAAGATAATAACTAAGTCCACGGAATGTCAGAAGGTCATTTCATCTGAGATGAGAATGGTGATAATAACAAAAACGGATAATGTTATTGTTGTTACCATTTATGGAATGTGTGGGATTGCACCACCTCCCCATATATAGGAATAAAATCTTATTGTTGTCATTTTTAACATAAGACAGCTTTTGAGAAGACGGTTGCTCTTCAGAGTTTACAATAAAAAAATAGTAAACCGTACCTGAACAAATCACGGAGGCTTGAAAAGAAAGACTTATTTTCCATATAATATAATGCAATTTTCAATTCGGGAGGCGGGAATGGAAGAGGCAACACCTCTGCCATAGGTCACCTCAAGTGGTTCGCTACGTTTGGTGATTTAGCAGGGGTGCCCGGGTTCATGGGGGTGAGGTTTGTCTAGGTCTTGGAGGCGGATGACCAGGATACACTGAACCCCAGATTCCTACCCACCCTTAAACCTTTTTCCTTCCCAGAACTCTCCTCTACTTCCTTTCCCTAAAAAAACCCCTCCACACAGCATCCCCAAAGATGACATAGGCCCAGGGGGAAATAATTTTCCTCAGGGCCTCCTGTGTGGAGCTCATGTAAAAAAAATAAAAAAATGCCCTAACATTTTATTGGTTTGACAATAGAATTACATAAATAATTATTCTTATACTGAACCATTAATTTGGACGATCTTTTCCCAACACGAGAAATCATTGCGATCAAAAAGTTAATGCCTAGTACTAAAATGCGAATTAACTTAATCGCTTCAGATATTTTGTCGCTTGTTTTAATGGTGGCAATTCTGCACAGGAAATGGCGGAGGTTCGCGGGGAAAGCGTGGCCATTTGCATTGGTAACGAGTACTTGGCCGGATTTAGTCCAACACAAATAGGACCCTACCTGTCTACCCATTCGGGTACCCACACAGTTGGTACTTCTGAGCCTCTTCACATCACAAATTAATGGAGAGCAATCTAATTTCACGTTGTTTCTCGTTTTGTATATGTTTTTTAAATCAGTGTCGTAAAATGGAAATAAAAGAGAATTTTTCAGTTGAATTATGAATTTATGGGTGTTTTAAGCGCGTTTCCCACGGACTTCAGAATTAAATTTTCAATGTTTTGCTTTGAAATGTGGATATAAAAGCTCATCCTTGAAATGCCCTTGATAGAACAGTGGCTAGTTCAGAAGTTCAAATGATCATACCTAATATTACCAAAATTATAATACAGAGACCACAGAACCTTATAACTTGTGACTACCTACGCGAATAGTACGGGTACACTAAAACTACTACAAACTTCTGCTGCATTGTTTCGGGCTGCAGACTGCTGGAAGAAGTTTTCTTTGATAATAGATAATATTGGGTTCCCACCTGGAGATCCAGCATGGTCGGTCGATAAAACCCTATATCAATACGATATTGACCTTATCCGTCATCTATAGTTGGTTATTATTATTTGCGATCACGGTCAACAATTTTTATGAGATATTCCGACCGACGACGATTGATAAATTTTGCCCGGACTCCATATTGTCAGATAAGTTTCGGTTAACAGTCCTTTAATGCATTTATTTGGATAATATCGTTCCTAAAGCAATTAAAGCAACTGGCTTTCTGAATGAACGTATTGAACTAACGAAGCTCTTAGAAATAAAATAAAAATCGTGTACGCGATCAATAGACGAAAATAATTCACTTAAGATCCAATCAATTTATTCCGTTCGATCTTTGAGAAACGAAAATGGTTGAAATATGAATAAAGATCTCGTTCATCTTTCAAGATCAATTAAGAGCGTTTAACCAACCAGCGGCCGAAAATCCACATTTCGTTGAAAATTGTTCTTACGATCGTGCAGGGCGGTTACAATGAGAAAGATTAATTATTCTCCGTACCAGCTTTTTAAAATTATAACTCAAAATCGATTTTATTTCATTCCAAATTTGCTTTAATTTATACCTACATCCAAAAATGCTGAAAGGCGTGATGATAAAACTATTAAAATATAATGTACTTTTTGTAATTATTTTTTGATTATAAGTATTTATCATTTTTTAATAATGTCTAAGTTAAATAAGAATGTTAAAAAAATCTGAAATACATTAGTTTGTAAGTGCGCAAATAAATACACAAACGAACCAATTTTCGTCAAGAAGCGTACGTATATATTTTTTAATGATTTTATTTCAACTAAAATTAAAATTCTAAAACATGCGATACCCATATAATGTATTGATTTATTTTACTGCATGATTATATGATTTGAAATGGGTGTGGTATAATACAAAATCTTTTTTGAAAATTTAACAAATCTGCCAACGACCTATGGTATAACCTTATTATACTAAAAATAAACATTTTTCTCAAAATTTAAAACATGCGAATGCTATATAAAAGAACAATCTTTCGAAATCCATTTATAATTTTTTGTGGAAAAGAGTCAATACGTCTAAAATCTGATTTAAAAATGACATATTTCTGGTTTTCTACCTCTTAACTACCATTTAGCGTTGTTTAAAGTAAATGCGGATGCCAGATATTGGTAAAGTATACTGTGTATGTCGAGGTGCTTTCAAAAAGTTTCATGACATTCTCGTTTCTCATCCCAAGCGTATTGGTTTGACGCTCACTGTAAAATAGTCTTATGATTAGTGTGAAGAGCATATAATATCATAACAGTAAATCTAGTAGGAAATGCAATAAAAAATCCAACTTCATTATTGAAAATATTTCATTACGTCGAGTAGAAAATGAAACCAGTACTGGAAATTAAGCTCCAAGTGTTAATCGCATAAAATAACATTTTCATCGGCTGGCTCAAGAGGTTTTGAAATATTCATTTCTGTGAAAAAGTATGGAAAACCCAATTTTGTTCCTTTCCATTTTTTATCTTCTCGAATACATATTAAAAATTAAAAATGTTATTCCGCCAACCTTGGTATAAAATTGCATACAATGGGAATTTACACCCGCTAAGCTACTGAAAGTAGCTTGTCAGCAGGAGATCAGTTCCACAGATTTAACTTAAAACAATACAATACATTAAATAATCCTCAACGCGTCAGCGTGGCAACAACATACACATATAACAACATATTAACCATAAACATATTTATATATATACACTAAAACATTGTGATAATGTGATATGCAATGTTGATAATTATTATTCAGAGACCTATTTTATGGTGAAAAAATGTAGATTAGGAATTTTTTTTTTAAATATCATTAGACAGTTGAGTATATACCACACTAGTCATTAATAACACAATTGCAAATTAGTACATGGTGAGAGTGAACAGAATATAAACTTAATACATAAGATTACTCCCTAATAGCCATGATTTTAACATCAGTGAGAATTTCGTTATTGAGCAATTTTCTTTTAATTCATATGGCAATTTGTTAAATATTAATGGTATAATATATTCAAGTGTTCTTTGACCATATTTGTTTTGAAACACAGGTACTTTCATTCCTTTATTTTGTATGAGACGAGTATTGTGTGCATGATCCACCATTGTTTTAAATGGACTGCCGGATATATGCTGCAATACAATTTTTTGCCACAAAATAGCACGTACAGGTAATACATTGATTGATTTATATACGATACTAATATCTCGTCTTTGAGTATAAACGGTTTTGCTTACCAGCAATTTTACCATGGCATTTTGAATCATTTGTACATGTTTTATGTTGATTTTACATGATTGACCCCAAGAAGTTATCCCATATCTCATTGTTGATTCTGCAAGAGACAAATAAATCAATTTCATAGTTTTTATAGGCACATAACATTTTATTTTATGAAGTCTACCTACAATAGATCGAAGGCGCTTACAAAGTTTGGCTATGTGTATATCCCACTTCAAGTTACAATCTACGGTAACTCCTAGATACACATACTTGTTAACTAGTTCGATACTTGTACATGAACAGATCATTTATTTATTTAATTGTTTATCCTTCAATTACTTTTATGTTTATTATCCACTCCGAATCCTTTCTTAGAAAAACATTCGGAAACATGTGGACTTTTACTTTATAAGCTTTTACATTAATTAACAGTAATGATGAACGTATCCTTGAAAAGCTTCCTTTTATTTTTAATCCTACTTAAATAAATCCCTGGAACGTACATGGCGCGCGCCCAACCGTGTTACATGTACGTGTTTCTATATTAATAATATGTACGTTTTCAATGGCATTCTGAGAGCTAAGCGTTCGCTTCCAGTGCTAAAAGTAGGCACTTTTGCCACTGCTAACCACGTTACAGCAACACGTTCTGAATTCATGCCAGGTGACCCTTGAACGTGGTGGATCTACCCTTTTTTTCGGTAGATATAGTCTGATTTAAATTATGTGGAAACATTTGTAGGCACATCCTCAAAAACACTAGACAGATGGTGTAACTTGTTTTGAAGTTCTTCAAATTATTATTAACCAGCTGGTTCCCGGCATGCATTGCTACGCCATTTAATAAAGAAATTGTTTCTCCCTGCGTGTCCTTTCCCATTCCCCCTTCCGCCTGAATTCGCCTTCCCCTACCCGAGTTCCTCTCCCCCCTCTCGGGTTCCTCTCCCACTTCCCGCATTTCATACGTTCATTCCCGGTACATTCAGTTTTCAAACAGCTCGCGTGCCACCTATTGCAATGTTTTTTATATAAATTTCATAATGCCAGAGTTATTATGTGTTATTCTGATGTGTGTATATATCTGTCTATCTATATATCTATCTTGGAGCTTCCAAACTGGAGAGAACTGGCACAAAACCGAGATGAGTGAAGGAAGACTCTTGAGGAGGCCAAGACCCACCAGGGGTTGAGAGCCAATAGTGATGATGATGATTCTGATGTGTGAGCTATATTAAAATCCATTCAGTAGGTTTCGCGTGAAAGAGTAAAAACGTACATCTATACAAACTTTCGCCTTTATAATATTACCTAGTAAAATGATGATCAAAATGTGCGAAATGTTACTTAATTTCACAAATTGAATCACCTCCTGAGGATTGACAAATACAGAAATGTTCGATTGATAAAAAAACTGAAGGATGAGAAGAAGCCGCCACTCTTGACTGCATAACCAACGTGACTAGTACCTACCTACGAGGTACGATTTTCAGCTCCGGGATGTAGCATGCAAGATGAAGATTTCCCTGAAATTATCCAACCTCCGACGAATCATTTATGTTACCGACGTCAGACATTAATTAGTAAATGTCATTAACAAATAGCAAAATGAACTATTTACATAAAATATATTTATTTGGCAATAATTAATACTTTTACCCAAATGCTCACATCTCGGTACGAGTTTTATATTGTCCAGCAATTCTGTAAAGCGTTCGTGCGTTTAGATTTTGGCTTCAGTTATATCGGATTATTATTTTAAGCATCATCGTATGGCAATGGCCATCGCTGAGTGTAGCGCAGATTTTCCCCGGGTAAATGGGGAATTGTACATTGAACAATTTTGCACAATGTGCTCTATTGTTTGCACTTGTTTGCATTCGCACAATGTCCAATGCAGTTTATTCGCTTACGTGGATAACGTGCCATTAACGCGCTGCAATTTATTATTGTGGCTGTTTCTATTTTACGAGAAAGGCCTCAGGCTATTCAATAAGTTGATAAATTAATTTACAGATGTTCACGATGTGATTACAAAAGTTTGCCTTTTTTAATCTCGTAAAACAATTTGAATTACAAGATCGATCAAAAAAAATCATTGAATTCCCGTTAAAAAACTCTTTTTTTTTGTACACTTATTTGTCACTTTGAACACTGCAAAGTTTTTTTTTTGTTATACTTACGATTTCATAAGACCACGAGTAAATAAATTACGGTTATTGATCTATTCAACCGAATGTATATTTTTTCTTTATCTTTTATTAATTATTCTAATTATTTACCGTAAATAATAAATATACCTACGGAAGAAACGATTTATCTTTTGTATTCCGACAGGAATCAATCCAGCAATTTTCACACTCAAATAAATAATACGTGGCAAGCTAGAAATGCCTAGAACCATAAGTAAACAAAATTAAAGGGAAATAAATTTTTGTTTGATATTATTATAAACCTGTAGAGAAAACCTATTTTAAAAATAGCTTTAGCAATGGCATCTATGCAAATCTTCCTAAATGTCGAACTGACAAACTACAATCAGTTTTCAACGCCGCAGCACGACTTATCACTGGGGTACCCAAATTTTCGCACACTTCGGAACACCTCCGAAATCTTCACTTGGCTGAAGTGTCCTGAAAGGATCCAATACAAGTTATGCTGGATGGTGTTTAAATCTATCAATTAAATGGCTCCTCCTAGGATTTGGTTAAGGGAAGGGGCAAGTGTAGACAAAGCAAGAATATACCTAAGGTAAATGCTGCATGGGCAACGGGACAGGTTACGTTTAAAATGAAAAACAAAATAATACCTACTGGGGGGGGGTGGCTATTTTCGTCTAAAATTCACCCCGATTCGGGACATTCCACGGGGAGCCATAGAAACTTACGAAAATATATTTAACACCGTAATCAATATTTTTGTGACAATATTCTTCGTAGTGTCACCTCCCCGTCGGGTGGCAACCCGGGCGGTCTGCCCTCCCTCCCCCCCCCCCCCCCTCGCTAAGCTACTGCGATCAAACGGTTTTTTATCTCAGCCATGTTTTAACACGACGCAGTGAAAAAAAGGACCTCTCTATATTACTTGTAGTGCAAGGTTGTGCCAAGGAAATAAGCATTGCTTTTTTTGTTGCGGGAAAGAAAATGTTCGCCTCCTTAAACACTTCAACACTTCAGTAAACTCTAGTTTTTCGAGATTTTTTCTTGTTCTGCCATTTTTTATACCATAGTTCGGCTTATTGATTAAAATTAAGTAAATCCTGGTATGGGCAAAAACTAGATATTAGGGAATCTAAATAAGGAATGACAATCGATCGCTTCCAAAAATCGCATCGAGTCTCAGCGAGGTAATTGGACCGATGTTGTTGGCAAGATATAATGCGTGGAACTTGTATATATCAGTTCCAAAGTCAGCTGCAGTTCTAATTTAAATATCTAAAATATTTTGGCTCTCTATGTCTACGTTGCTTCGATGATCATTTATAACAGAAATTATACCTTTAATATGACTCATACATGCGTACATATCAATAGTTTCCGGTTGTAAAGCATTGGCAATAGGTTCCAATATGCCTGAGTACTTGGCTATCAGTTGAACACATATAATGAAAACTGATTTAATAACAGCGCAATGTAACTGATAGGCACGTTTTCTTGATGCTTCATTAATCATGATCAACTAAAAAGGTAATAATAACAATTAAATTGATTCTCACAAACAATAGGCTACCGACGTAAACTTTACGGTTTGTGAGCATTCCTGCACCTTCTAGGGGGGTGGGGGCAGCTGCCCCCCCCCCCCTGCCCGTACCTCGCTACGCCCTTGCTCCTCCCTATATCTCTGAACTATGCATTCCAGAAAATATTGATCTAAGGCAGTCAACTCTTAGATCAGCGACATCTTCTGCAATTGTAAGGTTGAAAGCACCTAAGCGAAATCCGAACACTAAGTTTGGTGATCGTGCATTCGCAGTATCCGGCCCTGAAGCTTGGAATAAACTTCCTATGGAATTGAGATGCATAACCAACTCAGAGGAATTTAGATCCAAACTGAAAACTCACTTTTTCCGATACTCCTTTCCATAAATTCATCATTCTATTTAAACTCTGCAATTTTTAATAGTTTTTTTTTCTCTTTTCTCTTTGTTTATAGTTAACTCAATCTGTTTAATGTAATCTGTTAATTGTGATACCTCAATTTACTGTTGAGCGAGGAATCACCTTAATGCAGTAAAGATCGACTATTAAATTCATTAATTTATTTAAAATATCTATACCTTCCCGTAAATCCAGTTAACCTTCATTATACTTTTTGCACCCGTGTTCTCGAATTGTAATATTATGTAAAAACTTCCTACTTCTTCTGGCGTTAATCGTAATTGTAAATATGTGTGTTAATAAGCCACCAGTTTTAGATTAGAATCTATATGTCTTAGTCATAAGTCACTAGCTATAAGTCTTAGATGTAAGTCACTATTTATAATTGTAAATCTTAGTTGTAAGCCAGTAATATAAGTAGCTATAAGTCTTAGACGTAAGTCACTAGTTGTAATTGTAAATCTTAGTTATAAGCCAGTAATATTAATTCTTTTATATATTTATTTGTACAGCGCCCTTGGGGTGATTTTTCACGAAAACGGCGCTATATAAATTAGCCAATTATTATTATTATTATTACGATTCATTTGATAGTGTAAAAGCTTGATGTACACAACATTTTTTTGTACTTTATAACTTGTGTGAAGATTGATAAGTGATATTTTTAGAAATGTTATACATTGGTTGATTACTAATCAATACATTCATTGTGCTGACTATGTTATATATTAAAAAAATCACAAGTAATTTGTCTGACTCAAATATATAAAATTGATCAATGCCCATCCCACTGGCTGTTCTTTGATTTATGTGTGTCTGAAAAATACAGACATAAGGTGAAGGTCATGATAAGTTATGACATTTCTCAAAGGTTTATTAGAGCTCTGATTCACCGAGCTGGGAATCCGCGCCCCTAAGCCGGAAAGCCGGCTTAGGGGCGCGGACACCGAGTCCCGCTTGCGACTGGACTGATGGCTCCGCTTATCCTCGGTGGGACTGCTGGACGACTGCAACTCAGTTGCTTTGGTTAAGTCGTACAATCTCATCATAATATGTATTTTTTTTTTCTAGTAACTTTTCCTCTTTTCTATTATTAAACTTTGTTTTCAGCTATATCCAGTGGCAGAGATGAGACGTGATACTGTAAAATAAATAACTAACCCCATGTACGCACTCGCATACTGCCTGCTAACAATGTATTCCCGGACATTGGAGGTCTAGAGTCATTTTAATAAAAAAATAGCTTCTTTATAATTAAAAATTAGAGTCCTGACGTGTACGGTGAAGAAAGAAACCATGTGTTTCCTTAAAACGCCGTGGGAAAGTGGTGGGCAACCTCCAGCTCTGATTTACACTTGCCCCCTGCTAATGAACCACTAAATTTATATCGCATTTCTCTAACTTGCATTAGCGCTATTCAACATGTAAATGTTCTATTAACTGGCAGTTAAACTAATCGACACTTAAAGCAGTCATCATCCTTTGTTTTGCTAAATGTACTGTAATATAATTGACAGCTAGAGAAATAATACTTTACTAGCTGACCCGGCTAACGTTGTTCTGCCTTATAAATTATTTCTAGTGAATATTTTGGTCGTTAAATAAAAAATAACGAATGTATTGTAAGTGTGTGAGGATAGGATCTATGACAGAAAGAGGAATGGAGCGCTGTAGACGATGACCGCCGATAAAAGCCAAAAAAACACCAACTAAAGTTGAAAAATGAAATAAAGAAAATCGATATGATTTTCGAAGAGCAACTGAGTGTACGATATTTTTTGTCAGTTCGTCTTTAGCCAACACAAATAAGCTCGATGGTTTGCCCACGCGAGAACATGATGCCGAATGAAATATCAAAATGACGCGATGCTTTTAGTGTAGGTATGTCTTGCGCATTGTGGATGAAAGTTCGATGAGTCGGACGTAGCGCCATCTGTCATTCAACAATATTAATAATCTTTGAAATATGAAATACGGTAAAATTTTTTCATTCAAAAATACTAAAATCGCGATTAAAAAATGGGAGGGTGGGGGAAAGAGGGTTAAAATTTGGGATTAGAGGTATTTTTTTATTCCAAATAAAAATAAAAAAAACAAACAAACAAACAAATAAATTTTGTCAAAAAATTGATTTTTTTGGATAAGGACACCTAATCACCTAGCGGTATGAAATATATTTTAAAACTTATTCTCATACCTACCAAATATACATAAAAAATTTCATAAAAATCGGTCAAGCCGTTTCGGAGTAGTGCGACCACAAACGCCATGACACGAGATTTTTATATATATAAGATATACAGATTTTGCTGGATTTTATGAAAACTATGAAAATAATCGGTCTTTGAGACTTTGCACAATGAGTTGAATGGTAACAACGCTGCATGGCTAAGAATGGAAGTCGAGGGTTCAAATCCCGGTATGCGCAACTAAATTTTGTTTGATTTAATTGTGTTATTTCATTATTTATTCGTTGTATATTTGGGGCACGTTATAGATCATTTAGATAAAGAATATAATTATAATCCGAAGAACTTATAACTTATGACTATCTGCGCGAATAGAACGAGTAGGTACACCAAAATTCTGCTGTTTTGCGCTGCAGATTGCTGGAAGAAGATTTCTTTCGTGATAGATAATGTTGGGTTTCCACCTAATCTATTCCATGAGAATCTATGGACAATTTACAGAATGAAAATTGATGTCAATTAGACTTTGTGTTTCTACTCCACAGAAAAGCATGTTCTCACTGATCTATTACATAGATTCCTTGAAATAGATCACAGAATAGATCAATTGGAATTCCGACTCAATCTCCGAAAGGAAAAGAAGAACGAAAATAGATTGCTGAATTTTTCGAAGCACAAAAGTTTTCAGTGTCCAAATAGTTATTTTTCAAATATTGGTAAAGTATACCTTGAATGTTCGAGGTGCTTTCAAAAAGTTTTGAAATGATTCATGACATTGACATTCTCGTTCACAGTGTTTGTTTGATGCTCAGCTGTAAAGTATCGAGAGAATATATCATAACAGTGTTTCCAATCTGAAAGATCAGATAATTTATGTTTCTTTTTAGTACCGCCCTGTTGAAAATTCATAATCGAAACGTTAATTGATATAGTTTTAGACGTGTTTTATGACCAGATCGGATTAGTCAGTTACTTCGCCACCTTCCTCTTTCACATTTCCTTCCCCTCTCCACTACCTTCAGACTCCCAACATATTGGGGATCTCCACTACCTTCAGCCTCTCAACATGTTGGGGATGCCACAGTCTTACTGACTCCATGCGGTTGGAAGCAGTTGGGACTTGAGTATTTAAAAAAAATGTATAGGTACGAGTAATAATTATCAAAATGTGGATAAAACCACATTTAGGAAAAAAACATTTTTATGACTTTGAAAAAATTTTTAATATTTAAAAAATCTCAAGATACACAAATTACGTAAAGTTTAAAGTAATAATGACCATGCGCAAGAGCGTTTAGTCTTATGGCAGCCAGGACTGCAGTCAGTTGTAAATTTAGGAATTACGATGTTGCCGAGCCAAAAACGAGTTTAGATTTTAAATGATGGTGACACCTTATCAATGCTTAAATGTTGTGATAAGCATGCACTTTACAAACCGCATTTTCGCCTATTGTACAGAAGTCCTAACACAGAACAGCTCATCAATTAGTGTTACTACATTAACTATCTCTAATTAGTAAATTGGAAAAGCAAATTCTGTTTACTTTAGGTACCTGTTGTATGGTTTCAGAATTCTAATAGAATGTTAATGAAAGACTTCAAGTTTTCATCGATAATAACAAGCTCGTCGTAGCGTACATATACGTAGTTAATAATAAGTTTGTATCAAATTGAACGGTAATTAAACTTCCCGGTAGTTACGGCACTAATAGATTATTTCCCGACATACTTCAGTTAAACTTACCTACAGGAACTTGCTATCGAGTAATTATAATCGATTAATTATTATAATGAGGGATTTACAACGCTCTCAGCTCAGCGATACAAGGATGTAAATGTCTTCAAAATTATGAAAAAATTGAATATCGAACGGGTTTTAACACTCCGAGTTATTGTCATTTATCCAAAATAGTTTCATATTAAACAGTCTTATTTTTAATATTCTTCATTATATTCGACTCATTCCGAGAAGTTCAGATGCACCACCTACTCGTTTCAGGTATATAATAAACACACTATAAGCTGGTATGTTTTTAGATTTTCACGGGCAAAAGTATTTTCGTTATTTGTTTTTGGGGTGTTATGCCGTGTTGCGCTACCTCCTTCTTTCAGCGTTACAGTGTCCATCATCAGGGAGATGTGTCATCTCACTGATTATGGACACTGTAACGCTGTCCGAAACGTTGGCTAACGAAGGAGGTAGCGCAACCGGCATAACACCCCAAAAACAAATAACGAAAAAACGATAAAACACTCTAAGCTATTATATTATTTACAGTTTTTTTCTAGTTAGTAAGTACATTTTAGCATTTAGACTTGACGAACAGCATTAGGTACCATGACATTTTCATGGCCAAAATTATTATCGTGATTTATTATATGGGTATTACGCCGTGTTGTGCCTCCTCCTTATTTAGCTAGCGTTTCGAAAAGCGTTTTCGGAAAGTGTCCATCATTAGGGCAGATGTGTTAAACACATCACCCATCTGGCCTGATAATGGATACTAAATATTGGCTAAAGAAAAAGGTAGGGCAACACGGCGTGATACCCTGAAAATAAATCACGTATAGGGATGTCGAAAGTGAAAAAAAATATCGATGTATCGATATTTATTAAAATGTCAATATCGACGTCGATATATCGAGGAAAAAATATCGATATATCGATATATCGGTCAAGTTTTCAAAAGATTTTGCATTTTTAAAATAATAGTGTTTTCAGCTCAATATTATCAATAGTAATTTTTATACACAATGTGCTTTTTTAATGTACAAAAATCTCAACAAAAATGAAGGAATTTTTATCGGTATTCATTTTTATTAGGTAATAATTACAAAAATATCAAAAATTAAAAAGCTGTCTTCTAACTTATATGTAAACTAAGACGCATACAAAGTTTGTATGCATCTCACTAACATTCTATTGGCTTATTAATCTGTCAAAAAGGACTTCGTGTTTGGAACAAGGTATAGTCAATAAATCAGAGACAATTGGGAACCAACACATAGGAGTGGCTTAGAAAAAAATGGCGAAAAATATCACACATTTCTATGTATGTACCTACACATATGAGATAGTATTAGTCATCACAAATACTAATGCAAAGACAATAGATTTGTAAGCTATTAATAGTTAAAATTTCAACCGCCAGATGTGATGACCCAATACAGTTACTTTTTTTCCGATCGTTCCTATACGGTTTTGGATTCTAGTGACTTAAGTTACATAAATAAAAAAATATCGTTTTTGATACAATTTTCGATATTCGATATTTTGTATCGATATATCGGATCAAAATATATCAACTAAAAATATCGATGTATTGGATTAAAAATATCGATACATCGATATATCGATACTGTTTCAACAAGCTTATCACGATAGCGATAGGCATGGATACTTACTGGATTGCACAATTGATAATGCCTTTTAGTAATACCATTACCATCTGCACAAAAAATCGTAGTAAATTACAACTTTCATGAAATGTCATAAACTAGGGGTCCAAATATCTATCCAACAGCGGAAATAATAAATGATGCATGACATAAATGACTTTATTTTACCACGCAGTCTCTCCACTTTACCAAGAAAGGAAGAAGAATTTAGGTACATAAATAAAACAAACCTAATTGTGGTATATTCAATAAATCTTCGGCAATCGTAAATCAACAGCTTTTTACGTCAACGTGCCGTCAAAAGTTCCTTTGAAATAAAACGTGAATTTTTTTTACGATTTAATTTCCCTTCGCGGGTCGGCGCCGTTTATAATAGCTTTATTGCGGTTTGTTGCAAAGGTCAAACATCTACAGTAAATATTTTTAACGGAGTGCTAAAAGCGGCGTTTAACTGACCCTTGGGTCAAAAATAGTGATATCCGAGTGTTGTATAAAATCATATCCGCAAAGCGGAATTCCGATTTATCGACTCTAAAATACGTACAAAAAACAAACATTTGAATTTATGAGTTGGTGTTTTATGTACAAAAGTGAAGAAAATCTTGTGATAAAGCTATTCCTGTTCTTCCGAAGGTTTAATGTAAGGTGCTCGGAAGAACTTGCATACGATCCCTTCGGCACTATTCCCGTCGCGAGACATGTCGAACGTGTCCAACATATTTGTGTATTTTGAAATTTAATGTGCTGCATAAAAAAATGTCATTACAACGATTAAACTCTTTAATTTTTCAGAATAGAGAACTCCAGTCCATTTTTTTAATTTTTTTAATGAATAAATGACCTTCTGACTTAAATAACTGCATATTTTTTTTTAGAGTTTGTTTTAATAGTTAAAATAATTTTCAAAGTCTTAATTTTTCAAAATCCCCCGAAAAACACCCCACGTATAGTGAATCGTGTGACGTCATCACTCCTGAAAAGTTTTTCAATAGGTGTTCATTTTGTATGACAGTTATACTTAAGAAAGTATGGTACTATTCGATAAGTTAAAACATTATTTAGGTGAAATTATTTATTTATTATATTAATTGTATTATTATATTTTTCAATTTTATTACGGGAGAGTGGTATAGAAATTGTTTGAAATTATTATTTTTTTAGCTTTTAAAATCAATACTATCTCAAACGGAGCATCACCTGCACACTGCAAAAATTGTAGGCAAAAAGGTTACAGGCGCGATACAGCGCCTACCAGCTGATCGACGACGGCCATTTTGAAATCAAAGTTCGTAGAGAAGTGAGTCGTTCGCGAACGAGTCGGTTCGGTGACCCGGATCTTCATACGGATCCGTAAGATCCGGTTCCGTAAAACCGATCTTCAAAGCTACGGACACACTTGCTCGCGGATCTTTGCGAACGAGTGAGCAGGTAGCAATTGCTACTAAGTAGCATGCTCTTTGGCTTCTAATGAGCAAGTGAGCCGATTCACTGAACCGGATCTTTTCATTCTCGTTCAACTGAGCCGCTTTGCCCGTCTCTAGGTACATTATATGATAGCATTATGATATGGCATATTATACAATTTTTCTGTACAGTTTAAAGTTTTTTAATATTTTAAATAATAGAGATAAACTAATAGAGATACCTCTATATTTGATACTGAATTATTTAGGCTGAAATATTGTTTCTATAAACACAACAACTAAATCTCAATAAACAGTATGAAATAACGAATAACATGAATTATTGTTAATACTGATGGCTTTTGTCATACCTACATAATCAAAGTTTCAATACAATAACTGGTGACGCGTGACGTCAGCATTAACCATTCAGTAATACCAACTTTACAGTGTGTTTTGACGAGAGGTTTAAAAATGCACTTTTTAATATTTTTTTAAGAACTCTACGTTTAATATTATGAAATAAAACTTATATATTCAGAATCAGCGTTCATTGGTCTGTATGAACATATTTTTTTAAAGCCATAATATTTTTCACCGGAGTTCCTTATTGCCGAATGTAGTTTTTTTTTTCTTTTTTAAGCAGTGCCTCGGCACAGTATTTACAAAGGTGGGGTACACCTAGAGAGAAATCTTAAGGTCTCTTATATGATTTTTTTTTAATAACCGCGTACTCGTACACATACACCACATACCCTTTGATTCATTGTGTTTTGTGGGAATGGCGGGAATTACCAAAAAACATGAGTTTTTCTTATCGATGCCCATGCTTTTCCGGTTACTCAATCAATTTTGAATGAATTTTATGAACTTACTTGATGGATTTCACCATAGAAAGTCCCATGTGAATGCACAGCACCGCGTGGTCAGGCCTCTCCACCGGAGCTCCACTGATGCAATAGTAACAATCGCCCAGAATCTTTATTCTAAGCTGGTGATATTTCTGCAACAAAAATATACGTTTTATATTACCTATGTATATACGTTCCGTTGAAATGTACTATCCTTCGAACCAGTTCAATCACTTAGTAAAATTTAATAATTGTGGTCAGTTAAAACCCATGTTTTAATTTGATGACGAATCAATACAGTTTGCCTCTAGATCCAATTTTGAAACGTTAAACTCATCAAATAAACAAACATAATTTAATGGGCGTGTGTTAATGATAACTGCTATGTAATGAAAGTGCTGAGGAAACATATTGGTCAAATCAAATATAATTTGTAGTTTCAACAAAGCGTATGTAGGTACTTGTGTAATAGCACCTACAAGTCGGCATTTTTACAGTTTATGTAGCATTTATTAATAAAGCATAATAAATCCATTTTTTATTTAATTCAACTTCCAATTTTCTCCGAGCGGATTGGTTTCGAAAAGTCGCGTCCATCATCATATTATTTTCTTTTACATTAGCTCCACACAGGACACCGAGAAAAATAATGTAGTTAATAATTTCCCTCAGGGCTTGTGTCATCTTAGGGGATGCTGTATAGAAAGTCTTTTTAAAAAAGGGAGGAGAGGAAGTTCTGTGAAGGAAAAGGTATTAGGGGTGGGTAGGATCTGGGGGTTAGTGTGCCCAGGAGCGACGGATGTATGAATCCCCTACATATTGCACGAACACTTACTTTATAAATTCGATTGAGATCCACCAAGTATTAACAATTGAAAAAATAAACATTCTAAAAAGTTTTATCATATTTTAATGACTAATTCTAGAATAAACGCTTTATATTGATCAAAAGCTTACCTCAGCAAGTCTGTCGAACCTTGCAAAAAGCTCATTGAGGATGGCCACCAAGTCCTGGGCAGAGTAAGTTGATGAAATGGCGGTGAAACCCACGATGTCGGCATACAGAATACTGAAACAATGTTACATAAATAAATAAATATCTCAATTATTATAATTGCTTATAATAGTGAATTAATCGACTTTCTTTGTAAATCTATTTTTGTATTAGAAGTGATAAACGCTCACGTTTCTTAGACATGCCTCGCTAGGGTGGTATTTTTAAAACATTTATTATACAATGCACACCAATTATTAGGTATTTACTTTTATAACTTTGTCATGCAACTTTATTTCAACCAAGGTACGAGTATTTATAAATAATGTTATATTTTTGTTGGTCATTGACATTACTCCATCATTACACCATCTTTATAAAATTTAAATAAAACAGGTAATACTTATTACGTAGGTATACTAGCAATGCCACTAATAAAGAAATTGTTTCTCCCTGCGTGTCTTTTCCCATTTGTCCTGTTCCCCTTCCGCCTCTCCTTCCCCTCCCATGTCCTCTTCCCCTCGCGCATTCCCTATCCCTATCCCGCAAGCCCCCTCTTCCGCGATCCCCTTCCCTCTCCTGCGTTCAATATTCAGTCCCGGTACATTCAGATTTTCAAACAGCTCGCGTGCCACATATTACAATTGTTTTTTACAATTTTTCATTTTTCATATACTCTTATTACAAACTTTCATTTTTGCGTGTTATAAGAACAATCGATAAAATTTGGTACCTAAAAAAGATACCTATTTAAAAGAAATATAATTGTTTATTAGATTCAAAGTAGTTATTCGATTTTGGTTGGTACCGTAAATGAGTAGGTACTTCGATTAAATTTATTAATTTAAAGAGTTCATTCGAAAATTGATATTGATTTAACAAACGATGGTTTGCAAAATGTCGTTCTCAAATTTTGACATTTTTGAAAGTTTCGTAAGAGTTTTTGTAATTATTAAAAAAACTTTTCAGATGTATTGTTATGTGGTTGTAATAATCCAGAAACCTTCGCGAGGGTGGAAAGAAGGTATTTTGAAAGTTTCATACATTACCTATGCTTAATATAGCAATACATAGACAACTCACGTACAAAGAAACATATGTATATGTGTGTAGATATAGGACGCAGTAACCCCAATTATTAGTTTATCATAACTGTAAAGCAATCAGTAATTCATAACGGTTTGATATGTGTATAATTTTTCATACATATTTATTACCTAAAATCCAAACAATATCGTTATATTTTAATGCATGTCCCCAAATAGAAAGCCAGTAAAAATGCGTTGAGTAAGGATAATAAATTTATTAATTTTATTTAAATTTATTTAAAACATGATTTAGAACGTGGTGTTAATATTATTCAATTGATCATGTGTGAGAAAACATTACTAATAGAAATTTAAAGCAGAAACTGTCGTTAAACAGCCATAAAATAGTTTATGGAAATATATACATTGTTTTAACGGTTCCATGTTAACTGAGCGTAAAGCCAACTTAACACCTTCTTGAAAAGTCAATAAAAGCTATGAAAAAAATTATTTTAAATTAGCCGATAACCCTAACCTAACGTAACCTATTTAACCAATTTTTTATATTTTATTTTATTATATTTTTATCACTCTAAATGACATATATCTGAGATGGTTCTGAGTTGGTTTCATACCGAGTTGTCCTGTCACCTGTTTAAATAGCCTATGACGGTTATTTATCGGAACATGCGAAAGGCATTCGTTATTAAAAACAACACTTTAATGGAATTTTTCTTAAATTTGCTCTGCAACAGTCATTTAAAAATTAATAGATATATCGGAAATAACCCCACTTTTTCATGACTGGAAACTCATTTGTCACTTCGTCAGAATGCGACGTTGCCAATTCTTTCGCAGCTTAGTTAAAGACATTGTTTATTGGTTAAAAAATCAATCTGTGTGCAGTCTTTATTCAATGTGTAACAAAAACACCATTTAACGGTTAGGGAGTACTTTTTTATTAGTAAGGCTGTAGGTATTCATCTATTTATTGAAATAACTTGGTTTGTCAAACAAGGCTTGTATTAATTATTGTAAGCTAGTTGCTAGGTACGAAAATCTAAAAACATGTTTTATTTTTCCTTCGCCGAATCTGCTACAAAATGTTTGCGAATGATGGGTTTGTATAGGCAGCTGTGGCAACGTTTAAAAAATGATTTAAATGTTGAAATATTGGGTGAAAGGTCATGACCCGGCAAAACGTTAAATACCAAAAGGTCAAATCCTGTATGGCTGCCCGCCAATCGGCCGGTCAAATAACGATACCATCTTTTGTTAAATACAAACCTAGTTTTATTTCCAAAATATGTAACTTATGCAATAAACTTATCTATACACTAGAAAGACTTATTGGTATTATTTTTCATTATAAACTTTCGAACGGCGAGTTCTTGTGTTATGATATTTTAATCAATTTTCGTCGGGTATTTTTATGTTTCGACAATTCTTCGTTAAATATTTTCCCTCGTAAATCACGGAGCTTTGAAATACCGGTTCAAGTATCTAAAAAAAATTGACACTATGTCGATTAAAAAAATGTATTGACAAAATTACGCTTAGTCTATGGAAAATGTGGTTTTAGAAATGTTACAACTTGGTGACAAACGCATTAAAATTATACATATTTACAAGAAATTAGTAATAATATATTATTAATAATTATAATTACATGTCCTCCACCCAGGAAACCTGAGGACAATAATATAAAAAGAGTGGGAGGTCTTTTTGAGGAAAGGAAAGAGTGGGAGGACGAAAACACAGATTATAGGAGGAAGAAAACACAGAGGTCAGCAATTTGTTCCAGAGTCGAGCTTTTAAACTGAACTTAAGCCGCCGCTACCCGAATTTCTACCGATCTCTTACACATCTCCCTTACACATATGAAATTTTTAAGCTCTTAAAAAATATATGTTATTTTCGAAGATAATATCTATACATTCCCCATGCCGAAACGCAAATTATTTGAAATTCCCCGATAGAAAAAAATTTCAAAGTATGCTCCGAAAATTATTATAAACACGTTTGTTTCAGTCATTTTACAAGTTATATCTATGAAAAATTCACAGTGTTTCTTTGAATACTGTTTGAGACAACTCCAACAAAATTTTCGCTCTATTTTAAACGAGTCGTGTTTTATTAAACGTGTTCACAATTTTCGATAAATTTTATCGTTTTAAATATTAGCGCGCTCTCTCCAACATTCTTAATTACATTTCTCTCCATCTTCTTCTTTTTGAGCGGGGATACGGCGCCTTAAAAAGGAGTCGTTTTCATGTGACATTAATCGTATACAAATGTTGGGCGCACGTTTGGCGAGTTTCCTGGCTTTGCACCGGTGCCGAAGGGATCAATGATAAAAGTTCGTCGGGGTATCTTCCATTAAAATACCGATAGAACAATGATAACATTCCCACCTGACGCATGTTATTTTAAGCCAGTTAAAAAGGTTATATGATTTATTAAAAAAAAAACTCGATAGGTGTTTTTTGATCTCAGTAAAATGAGAGGCCTTTATAACCTTATTAATGACTATGCGGGGTGTTAAGGGACGAACTTGATTCCGTACCAGTAATTCCTGATTATTTGGAGCAATAAATTTAAATGAAATTTTGGTCTCCGGTGAATTTTTTTCGACGACTTTTTTAGAGATTTGTTTTCTTCAAAATCAAACAAAAAGAAAATTCTTCCGAGTAACCGCCCAACCTCTTACCCCACCCTCAACTGTTGAACACCAACTAACGTTTAAGACAAGATTTTTATGCATAGCACAAATGGTAACAATTATTATAAGCAATAATTATCAGCCTGAAATACTCATCTTGTAAAATGTTTTTGTAAAAAAAAAACATCAAAAATTTCACCGGAGGCGAAAATTTCATTTACATTTTTACATAAAATTAAGTCAGGAATCTCTGGATAAATAAAGTAAGTCACGTACGTCCTTTAACACCCTGAATATGGATATTTCTTTAATTTTCAATGTGTAACTAGGCAAAAACTACTTATAACATATTATATCCGTTATGTAACTAATTTATTAAGAGTATAAATAGGTACATGGTATCTATCTACCTACCAAGTTATTTGACCGTAACTTAATCGGATTTAACTTTCACGTGTAACGCCGTAAAGCACGTGGCAAGTACTTGTCTGTAGATAGAAGAGAAAGCACCCACTAACTTTAGAGGGCCATAAGTACATTTACGGGGTCAGTGAACATTACCTTCAAGTCAAGCCTTATTCAAGTTATAGCCTCTACGAAGCATATCTACGTTAACGTGTCGTGGAGCATGTTTCACGTTCTCGGAAAACAGAACCTAATACATTTCACTGCCTGTTTTCTGAAACACGTGCTTTATTTTATTCACCAAATAAAAAACGATGAAGGTACGCTGAAACAATACAAATGGACCTTCGTTGAAAGTGTGTCACTTCAAACACCTTTCAAGGTGTCGTGTTACTTTTCATTTGAGGCATTTTACTATTTCAAATAGACAAAGGTGTTACATTCACAAATAAACCCGCAGCTCACAATGTACATACATTAAAATAAAACATATTTATTTTCGTCTCTCATAGTATGTCAGCTTGACGTTAAACCTTTTAAAGGCATTAGCTACACATTACATAGCTCTACACAGGAGGTCCTAAGGAAAAAAATCCTTCAGAACCTGTGTCATATTTGGTATGTTGTGTGGAGGGTCTTTTTATGGAACGGAAGGAGGGGAAGTTCTGGGAAGGAAAGGGGTATACGGGGTTTGTAGAAATCCGGGGGTCAATGTGTCCATGAGTATGATAGACAGACGTATGAATCCATCCCTCCCGCTACGGTGCAAAGGCCTATTGCAGAGGTATTGGTTATCTTACTGGCTATTAAGTATTAGGTAATAGGTATAAGATTTTAATGGTATTAGCTGGATTGTAGCTACACTAAAGACTGAGCATACGGTATACGAAGATTTAAAAGATATAAATTACGAAAAATTAACCAATCATTCTATACTAATCGCACCTAGTAAATTATCTATTTTATTGCATTGAAAAAAATATTACCCATGCAGTTGTGGAGGTCGAATAAAGGACACTGAATTGCATTCGACTGGCTACCAATCGAATTCATTTCCAAGTCACAAGAAATCTCTCCGCTCCGAATCGAAAACCACCGATCATTCTGTTTTAAACTATCGGTCAAGACTCACTTGCATATCGTGTTTGTTCGTCCTCCACATTATTATTATTATTGTAAAATATTTCAATATAGAGGAATTATGTGTAAGTTGTAAATTGTTAATAAACCTGTAAGTAATGTACCGACATCTTACTTATTTGATTTACCACACCCTTTACACACTTTAAAACACATAACACATCACCCTATAACTGGTGACCTCCTTCCATAAAGCACTTGCCTCTATACAGTATTTATAATTTACCAAATCTAATATATCCAAAATTATTTTTACAACGACAAGAACTGCTTACGTAAGCAACTGAAAAGTTTAATCTTTGCAGGCATGACATACATGTTATTTTTCGATCACTGGATAATTTCGTTCAATTACTTACTGCGACATTTGCGTAAAGTGAACACTTTTAAGGCTTTCTTTAATTAAATGTATAATAATGTCAATAGTGCTTCAGAAGAGCTTTTTTCTGTTTTGCTCGTATTTTATCTCAATTCAATTAATTTGGAAACACCGACAAAACATGTGTACTTCTAGTCACATTATGTTCTAATGATAATATTTCGGTCTATAAATGAGTGCTTCGTTTTATACACCCACTCGTGACATTTTAAGTTCACCATTGTAACAATTAAGTTTGCAAAGTATTTAATCATGCAATAATAACACGAGAATTAGCTGAAGCAGAAAGTTTATTATATTAAAATATAGTCAGATCCGTTGAAGCATTGCTCCAATGCTGAGCGGAGTCTCTCACCAGGACGATTCCGGAGTCCTCTCCAAACCATAGATTATCAACGTGGGCGATAACGCCCCCCTGTGGGCGTTTAAGACTTTCAGGAGGCAGTAGAAGACCCAGAAAAAATTAGGGGGAGTTGAGATGGCACAGGGGGCGTTGAGATGGGCGATGGAGGCGTGGGCAGGTATAAAAATATGGCCTAATCACGTACTAATAAAGCAAAGTAAACTTTGGTTAGTTTTTGTTATTGTATGTATTGTTATCATTTTTATCGTGTGTGCGAAAATTCACATATTTTGGTATTTCGGGAAGTGGACGAAAATTGAACGGAAAGATTCCATAACATTCAGATCTACGTTTAATTGGATGACATGAAATTTTTTTTAATATAATATTATCTTCGTACGTGTATTATTATTAGAATTGACACTATATCGTGAATACGTAGCAATACAGTACAAAACAATTGCTTTTTTGACCTGCTAAACAAAAAGGTATAACAAATAGTTTTATTTTATATTTTTAATCGAATTATTGATTCCGTTATAGTTGAGACCATTACGTATAATTAGGTTATGAGTGTTGGAATGCTGACTTTTTGATGATATGCTAATTTCCAACCAAACAATGTTGAGACTTTTATAATAAATATGTACAGAGAATCGATAAAGCGGATTGCTTTATGAACCCACTGATACGGCATTGATATAAATTTTCCATATATATCAGCGGCTTTTCCCGAAACGAGTATAAATTCTAACCAAATCCGTAAAGCCATAAATTTTCCGAGTCACGAAACTATCCGTGTTTCCAAAACAAAGCCGCAATACGAGAATAACCATAAAATTTGCAACAGCTACCGACTTGGTAGTTCATTTTTTTCTACCGAATTCATACACGCCAATGTACGGCAACTTCTCTTTGAAAATTTAAAGGATCATCGAATTATTTTATTTTATCATACTTCATACTTGCTATATTCCAGTGAATTATTTTATTACTTTTATCAGATTAGAGATGTTTTTCAATACAGCTTCGTGGTGTGGCGTGTGTTAAAAAAACGTATTATGTTACTTTTTATTCATTCGTTATTCATAAAAATAACATATTGGTCCGTTTTATATTATACTAGCTGGCGTATACCCGGCGTTGCTTGGGGTCATGAATGAATTTGTAAAGTTTTGCGGGTTTTAAGTGTTAATAACTGAAAAATGGGTATATTTTTAGGGTGTATTTTAGAATTTGAAAAAGAATTATTTCATTTGAACGTACCGTGTCTTCCTCAGGCGTCCCCCAACTTTTGCCATAATTTATTAGTATATACCTTGTTGTTACTATCAAATAAACAAAAAAATTGACAAAACAAAAAAACGACTTCAAAAAATGCACTAAAAAGTAAAAAAATAATTTCGTATTCTTCTACAACTTAATAATCAACTTACTTTTTCTACTCATCAATATGTAGGTACGATTGCTATTTTTGGAGTCGGTGTCAGCCAAGGTAGGTTTGTAACATAGGTGAGATGTGCTTGTGTCGCATGCGCGACTTGACGAAGCGAGAAGCGAGAGGCCAGAGCGGGGCCGCGGCGGGAGGGGAGCTGACAAGTGAACACGCCGGGCTGGGTATCTTGGCTAACACCGACTCGTTACGGTAGGTGACTCAAAGATCCGGATAGCCGGATATTAAAGAGTTCCGTTACTTTATCACGGATCTCATAATCAGAACCTAACCAAACTCTCATCAAACTATTCTTGAAGTACATCCTTTCCAATAAAAAAAGAATCATCGATATCGGTTATCGTGATATTGAGTTATTCGTCCATTTGTCGCGCACATACTTAATTCAAATTAAAGACTTTTACGGTTTTCTCATGGATGCCATAGTCAGAACTGGACCAAATTAAAATAAACCACACGGAAAGCACCAGTTTTCTTTTTGGTGCTTTCCACCAGTTTTCAAATAAAAAAAAATCATCAATATGGGTTCCCCCATTCAAAAATTCTGAGGTAAAAAACATTAAAAAAATTTAAAAATACAGTCGAATTGAGAACCTCCTCCTTTTTGAAGTCGTTTAAAAATACGTTAGATTGATTTTAATTCAACTTCGTATCTCATTCCAGTGTGGTGATAATGCGTTAAGTCTTCCCTGGACTTTCCCGACTTCTTCTATTATTCTCTAAACACTCCTTTATTATGAAAGTTTTTCGATGTCAGATTTTGATAGTAATTTTCCTCTAATTTTGAAATACAAGTGGGCAAAATTTCATCGAGTGGTATCACAATTCTGCTTTAAGAGCGTTTAACCAGCCAGCGGACGAAAATCCACATTTCGTCGAAAGTTGTTCTTCCGATCGGGCAGGGCGGTTACAATGAGAAAGATTAATTATTCTCCGTACCAGCTTTTTAAAATTATAACTCAATGTCGAATTTATTTCAATCCAAATTAGCTTTAATTTATACCTTCATCCAAAAATGCTGAAAGGCGTGATGATAAAACTATTAAAATAGTGTACTTTTTGTAGTTATTTTTTGTTTATAAGTATTTATCATTTTTCAATAATGTCTAAATTTAATAAGAATGTTAAAAAAATCTGAAATATATTATTTTGTAAGTGCGCAAATAAATACACAAATGGACCAATTTTCGTCAAGAAACACATGTACGTACATATTTTTTAATGATTTTATTGAAACTAAAACTAAAATTCTAGTACATAACTCTGCTAGATAATGTATTGATTTATTTTACTGCATGATTACATTATTTGAAATGGGTGTGGTATAAAACAAAAACTTTTTTGAAAATTTAACAAATCTGCCAACGACCTATGGAATAACCTTATTATACTAAAAATTAAAAAAAATTCTAAAAATTTATTACATAACTATGCTAGATAAAAGAACAATCTTTCGAAATCCATTTATAATTTTTTGTGGAAAAGAGTCAATACGTCTAAAAACTTTTTTGAAAATGACGTATTTCCGGCTTTCTCTGGTAATGCCCTCTTAAGGAATAGAAAAGGGGGATCAGGGTAGTTTTTCAAAATCTCAGAAACAGTAACCTTCCTCTTATTTTCAAGGTCAATTTTGTAAAAATTCATCAATTTTGAAACAAAACTGTAGATTCATATTAAAAAAACCACGCAGGGATACTTATTTACTTCTTAAAAAACGTTAAGTCAGATATTTGACATTTTGACTTAGTAATGCAGTTTAGTGAAGTTATCTACTCTCTATAAACTGGCAAATCACACTAAGTAATTTAAGGCCAGTTCGACAACCAATACCTTAGTACTGGCAAAAAACATTAAATCGATTTGCCTTATATTATGTCTACGGACGTGCACTTGTATCTGCTCTTATTTTTTTCTTTTGCCCTGTTTAATTTATCTTTGTCTTACTAACCTATTTTTTGCATTTTGTTTTGCCTGTTAAGCACTTGCATACTGCTTACTAACAACGTATGCAAGGACACTGGAGGTCTAGATTCGTTCAAAATAAATAAATGTAGCTTCGTTTAACAAAAAAAAATTTGAATCTTGCGAGAGCCTTGAAGGAGTAACCATCATTTACTTATACCAGGGCGGGTAAGAGGTGGATTACCTCCACTGCTCTTTTTTTTCTGGCAGAAAATTAATTTTACTTAATTCTTCTGTAAATGTCACATGACTTTCAATGGAACATGTATTTTACTTTTTTAAGGCAAATATAATGCAAATATGTAGTGCCTAGAAAAGAAAGAGAAGCAGTCTATCTGAAACAAATAATTGTTTCTCAAAATCCGTTAGGTAACAGACGTGTAAGCTTTTTTGCCCGAACAAATATATAACCTATAATGCCACCATTTTCGAAATTTAATAACCGGCTATTCGTAATTAGATACAAAAGATTGAATTTGGTACCAAACTAAAATGCTTGTTTTCTCAAAACAAATTTTTTTGTCAGTATACCCACGATGTTTTAACAGAAAATGATTTTTCACGGATCTTCTGTAGTTGTTTAAGAGGGCATTACCAGAGAAAGCCAGAAATACGTCATTTTCAAAAAAGTTTTTAGACGTATTGTCTCTTTTCCACAAAAAATTATAAATGGATTTCGAAAGATTGTTCTTTTATCTAATGAAGTTATGTAATAAATTTTTAGAATTTTTTTTAATTTTTAGTATAATAAGGTTATTTATTCCATAGGTCGTTGGCAGATTTGTTAAATTTTCAAAAAAGTTTTTGTATTATACCACACCCATTTCAAATAATGTAATCATGCAGTAAAATAAATCAATACATTATCTAGCAGAGTTATGTATTAGAATTTTAATTTTAGTTTCAATAAAATCATTAAAAAATATGTACGTACATGTGTTTCTTGACGAAAATTGGTCCATTTATGTATTTATTTGCGCACTTACAAACTAATATATTTCAGATTTTTTTAACATTCTTATTAAATTTAGACATTATTGAAAAATGATAAATACTTATAATCAAAAAATAATTACAAAAAGTACAATATTTTAATAGTTTTATCATCACGCCTTTCAGCATTTTTGGATGAAGGTATAAATTAAAGCTAATTTGGATTGAAATAAATTCGATATTGAGTTATAATTTTAAAAAGCTGGTACGGAGAATAATTAATCTTTCTCATTGTAACCGCCCTGCACGATCGGAAGAACAACTTTCGACGAAATGTGGATTTTCGTCCGCTGGCTGGTTAAACGCTCTTAATAATTCCCGTAACTCATTTCTTGTTACCTTTATTGCAACAGTAAATGATACTAGTAAATAAGCTATTAGATACTTAAATCTTGTCATATCACGACCATAACTTACTGGTATTCTCGTTCGCAAGATGAAAGTACTTAGGAAACTCACAATATGAGTTTATCGCTTGTTAAAGCACATACTTATATGATTCATTGTGTTATTGAGACATTTTTATTTTAGTTTTGATCGCTCAAATAAATGGAGGAGATGAAGTAGTCACTCAGTCACTAGTGTTTTCGGGTATACGAGTATATATATTTACTGGGCAGGTACTCCAAGTGCCCTGTAAATATATGTACTAGATTAAGTCGTCACTCAGTCACTAGTGTTTTCGGGTATACGAGTACATATATTTACTGGGCAGGTACTCCAAGTGCCCTGTAAATGTAGGGCACTTGGAGTACCTGCCCAGTAAATATATGTACTAGACGAAGTCGTCACTCAATCACTAGTGTTTTCGGGTATACGAGTACATATATTTACTGGGCAGGTACTCTAAGTGCCCTATTTCTAAATTTATGGAATATAAGTATTTTAAAAGTAATTAAAAAACTAATTATCGTTATCTGGGGTGCTAGCATGGTCGATCGATATAATCCTATATCAATACGATATCGTTATAATCCGTCATTTATGGTCATGTAGCAATATGTGCTAGCACGCTCAACAATCGATAAGGGATATTCCGACCGACGATTGACAAAACCCCGCCAATTCGTATGCATTCTTGGCTGCGACCGTAGCACAGTCGATTGATAAAACCCCAATATTAATACGAAATGTAATAAATCTATTGTCTATGGTGAGTTAGCGATATTTGCGAGCACAGTGAACATACGATTCCGACAGTCGGTTGACAAAAGACGCCGTTTTTACCGTGGCTTCCGGAGTGACAGATAAGCTGTCAATGTACAGATTTTTTAAAATAATGTCGTTTGTTACGCAAAATAACTGTCTAATTAATGAGTAGAGGTGAACTAAAAAAACTCTTAGAATTTAAAGAAATCGTATACGAGACCCATAGACTCAGTTAATTCATTTAAAAGGCGATCAATTAATTGCTTTCAATTTCGAGAAACGAAATTTGTTAAAATGTCGTTTAGTCTCAAACAGTATCTACATACGAAACGCCAATATTTATTTGAGTTCGTATTTCAATTCGAAATTGTCAATTTATTGGTATTTCAAATTAAGAAACGAAAATTCATTCAAAGATCCCCAGTGTTGCCATTGTATGTCAATTCCTTATTTATTTCCCTTCGACGTCGGTCTGCCTATCGACGGTACAAGCGTGCTAGGGCAATCGGTTTGTTATCGATACGAGATTGTAAATCACCATGTCCTTTGTTTAACTGGCGATATATCTGCACAACTTTATTAATAATGACATTCTTTCTGCATAATTACTGGTTTATTAGTGAACGGGGGCAGATTATCGAAGATTGCAGGATTGAATTAAATCGGAATTCAGACGTTTTCGTTTGACAGTTTCGTACTTACGAATATATCTCGTATTATGGCTAATGATCTCATTGTCCAATTAACTCATTTTTTATTGTCAAAAAATACATGCGGACTTCCAACGTATATTAAAGTGTGTGTAATTAATATTATTATGATATCTCAGCAAAAATCTCGATGTAAATGGATCTTTAAATGTTCAAAAGAGAAGATTATTAGTTAGTTGTCATATTATTACATTTAATGGATTACGATGGTTTGACAGTTATTATAGACCAGGAGCCTGGCTACACAAACCCACGTCATCGAGTACACAGATGAAACTACTTTGTAGTGATAATGGACATTTAGTAAGCCTTAAATAAGCTAGTCTGCCGGTGCACCTCTTGGCAGGTTCCACACAGTCATGGAAATAGTGAGCGATTTTTGAAGTAAAACTTCTTACCGCACGCTCGACATGGGGGGTAAGCTGGTGAATGCGTTACGAAAAAGGATATTATATACATTTTATGCGAACGGTGATCGGGTGAGGCGAACAGTCGGGCCTTTTTTTGGGGATGGGGATGGGGATGGGGATGGGTACCCAATGGGTATGCAAGGCTCCTGTAACCTCGCGGTCAACTAAACTGTAATGGTTCCATGCTATATAACATTATATGGATACAACGGGTACCCGGCATAAGTTGGTGAAGTTTTACTTCAGTCGTGTGGTCTAAAGCACACTCGTTTTTTTTTCGAAAAAATTGCGTCATCGGGTACACGAACGGGAATGGTTTCATATGATAAATGTCGATTAGTAGATGAGAAAATTAGCAGGTCTTCCAAATTGGGATAGAAATTAGTAAATTTTACTTCATCAAGTACACGAATGAAACCAAGGAATAACTGTAGTCTAGATTCTAAACCATTCCATTGAAGAATTTCACTAGTTCCATGACTGCGCGGAATCTGCCAAGAGGCGCGGCACGCCAACTTTTTTAAGGCTTACTAAATGTCCATTATCACTACAAAAGTAGTTTCATCCTTGAGGTAAGGTTTCATCACTCGTAAGGTTTGTGACGTAAGATTTGTGTACCGGCTCCCGGTCTAAAACTGCGATACCATAGACATCGTGACAGCTACATAGAAAGTATCTCAAGTGTTGCCAGCGTATAACAATTTCTTTTTGATTACCTTACATTGCTTACCAATATCGGTTCGGTACAAAATCGTCGGTTGTTATGCCATATCGATTCGATATTGTAAAGATAACGATTTCAGTGTGCTAGGACCCCTGGTACAAAAAAGTTTTGGAAGTCGGTACATCAAAAAAGAGTGAAGATTTTACTGTTCTACGATAATCTATATAAATGAGTCGCCGAAATATATGTACGCACATAACTTCCGAACGACTGCGCCAAATAGGATAATTCTTTTTTTGTTGTATTCGTTATTGTCAGGAGAAGGTTTGTGTAAAACTACTGGTGAGCTCTGGCTTTATGAAATTTGTATAAAAAAATTGCAATAGGTGGCACGCGAGCTGTTTGAAAACTAAATCTACCGGGAATTAATTTATGGAACGTGGGAGGGGGGGGGGGAAGAAACCAGGGAGGAGGGAGGGGAACTCGGGAGGGGGGTTTGCGGGACGGTGGAAGGGGGGAGTCGAGTGGGGAGAGGGAAGGTGGAGGAGGTGGAGTGGAAACGAGAGAAGGGAAAAGGACGCGGGAGAGGAATGGAGGGGGAGCGGAAGGGGAACGGGACGAATGGGAAAGGACACGCAGGGAGAAACAATTTCTTTATTTATTGGCATAGCAACGCATGCCGGGTACCAGCTAGTGGTTTGATAAAAAAAATTGCTGTCAAATACTTAATTTCTTAAGAGTTCATTGTAATAATTACATTATGTTCATCCAAGAACGGAGCTTAAGCTTTCGTACACTGCTGAGCGTTAACCAGGCACTTTTCAATTTTAAACTCAGATAAACAAACAGATAACATGATAACTCGTTTTAATTTATAAATCTCGGTGTTTCTGATGTAATCCTGGCTACTTTACTCGGAAGGAAGGGTATGAAAGATTGTAGTTGAGTTGAAAGAAAATACTTTCACTTATTATGTAAGTATTACTTTGTTGTGTGTAATTCGAAAGATCAAAGAGATCGTGTTGCAAAATACTGAGATAAACCGTTAATGTAATAATGTAATAACGACGTAATAACGACGACCTCCGTAATCCAGTGGCTAAGACTCTTGACTCACATTCCGGAGGTCGCGGGTTCGAACCCGGCATGCGCAAATAAATTTTATTTGATTAATTTGTGTTATTTCACAATTAATTCATTTAAAATAATATATAGTATATTTGCGGCATGTTCCAGAGTGGAAGATACTATTAGTATCGCCCTGGTATAAGACCACCATTCAGAATTGAAACGTTGCTTGAAAATGGCTTTAGCCGTGTTTAGTGACCAGATCTGAATAGCCAGGTACTTCCCAACCTTCCTCTTCTCCACCTCCTTCCCCTCCCCACTACCTTCAGCCTCACAACATACCCCAATTGGGGATGCCATAGTCTCACTGGCTCCAGACGGGAGCAGTTGAGATTCTTGTGCGGTATTCACTGTAAAAAAAAAAAAAAAAAATCAGAAAGGTAGCCAAGACTCCAGGGAAAACTCTCATTCAGTATATCAGTATTACTTCACCTTACGAACAATTTCTTAAAAGGTTTCTGTTAACATTCAGCAAATCATCTTGGATAATCGAGAGGTTAGCTGAAGTAGGTTTCGCCCTTAAGGAGATTGGAGAAAGATTAATGTCCTATCGGAATTATAAGGGCTTAACTTTACTCTGAATCCTTTCAAGAATTTGACTATGAGGTTATATTATCTCTTTGTTCTTGAAATTGGCAATATAATATAATGATAATAATATTTGGATGATCTATGAAGAGTCATTTTTGTGAAAAATTACCTCAAGGGGGCTGTACGAATTTATAATGTATTTCTACAGTGCTAAATCTTACTTCTAACTGCAGGCTAGACATCGTATTATAACTTATGGCTAAAAAATTGCATCCACCGATTTGTCGTTCAATAATATAAAACTATACGTACGAGTACAATGCATTTGACCAATGAACGTGATGCTGCGTTGAAATGTAGTAAATATATCACATTTTGGGAAGCGGGTATGGGTACCGCCGCCCTAACGCCCTGCCATCAGTCACCTACGTTTGGTGACTTAGCAGGGGTGGCCGGGTTCACGGGGTGGGGTTTTTACTGGGTCTTGGCTCACCTACTGCGTTGCGGACCGACTTGGGAGAGACTGGAGACCTAGAGATATTTATTATAACTCTCTCTCGTCTTTCCTGGCAGTGGGAGGAATGGATACATTAGACACTCTTGCACACACTGACTCCCAGATTTCTACCCAACCCTCATAACTTTTCCTTTTAAGAACGTCTTTTCCTTCCTTTCCCTTAAAAGACTCTCACACAACATCCCCAAAGATGACATAAACTCCGAGGGAAATTGTTTTCCCCGAGGCTTCCTGTTTCAACTTTCCATATCTATTCCTGTCTGAAACAATGCAAATTTATTCCACTGAATATAAACTCTTTAAAGCTCGCTACATTACGCTCCAACAAATTAACACGAAATGGGGATGTGTTAAGCACACTGAAATCTTGACCTCCAGAAGCTAGACCGTTCCGAGTATTGCGCCTTACGTCTTGTGTCCATGTCTACGTATTATAGCGAACCAACAAACACCCTTTAGGAGACGCCATCTTGAATTCTACCTACATGCATGAGAGACAATCCAACGTATCACTGTTGCCAACCAGGGGAATACATAGAAGTGTACAGCTTGACAATAATATCTTTGCAGGCGACCATAAAATAAAGGAACTAAGAACTCAACTTTTTTTGCCATTAGCTGTATTTTTTTCAGTTGTGTGTCAGCTTTTTTCTGACTTTTTTTTTTACATTAGCTTCACACAGGAGGCTCGGAGGAAGATAATACCCCTCGGGGTCTTTGTCGTCTTTGGGGATGGGAGGGTCCTTTTAGGAAAGGAGGGATAGGAAGTTCTTGGTAGAAAGAAGGCATGAGGGAATATGAATTTGGGGGTCATCTGCCCTGGTCTGGTTTCTAAGTATAATAGTGAGTTCTGGCGTTATAATTGTTTTCCTGTACTATTCATTCGATTGCGATGAAACTTTGGGGATTTGATATGCGCATGCCCGGAATGGTTTCTATATATACCTAATGGTGAGCTCAGGCGTTATGGATTTTTTTCCTGTACTATTCATCCTGTTAGGGATTTGATGTGCCCATGCCTGGAATGATTTTTATATATAATAGTGGGATCTGGCATTATGAAATTTTTTGGAAACTTTGGGGATTTGAAGTGCGCATGCCCGGAATGGTTTCTATGTGCAATTGCGATGAAACTTTGGTGAGTTGTGCGCAAGCCCGCAAAAGTTTCTATACATACTGGTGAGCTCTGGCGTTATGAAATTTCTATTAAAAATTTGCAAAAGGTGGCGCGCGAGATGTTTGAAAAATGAGTGTATTTCATATAGTTTAGCAGGAGGGAGGGGAGGGTAAGGGGAGTCGGAATGGGAACTGGGATGAATGGGAAAGTACACTTATGGTGAAACCATTTCTTTACTTAAATAACATTACAAAGCATGCCGGGAACTCGCTAGTAAATTATAAGGTTATGCTTTTTAATATTACCACGTTAAACTTTTTTAAAACTAAATTATAAACCTATTCCATTGTTCCAAAAAAGCAGATGGGATGAATGGCCAAACCGCTTAAATCATCTGATATTTAGACCTCGATATTTGCTTATTTTTCGTTTCGTTGTAGGGGAAAATAAAATACTGTCAGGTTATTCATTACCTTAGAAAGTTTTAATTCGTACATTAAAAATGCCTATTTCTGGGGATTTATTTCACACCGGCATCTCCAATATCTATAGGGTCGACTCCACCAGCTTCATTGCTAAGTTATCATTATCGAATAGTGCCTGCATGTGAGAAGGTACCGTATCTTTGTTGCCAGTCAGGTGAACTCATAGAAGCATTTTGTGGAATCTGACGGCGGGCGGCGTACCGTAAAATCCATAAAAGCTGTGTCTACGCGGTGAAGATTAATCTAAATTATCTTTTACCCTTCTCATCCGAAATAATTTCTGTGGATTTAGGAATATTTTTCATGATTGATTGTCGACAGGCAGCAGGATTAGCTTGAAAAATTTCTATTTGTAATTTTTTTTCCGTGCTGATATTTGTGAAATACTAGCAGACCCGGACACACGTTGCTGTGGCTAACGAAACACAACGCCATTACTCAACCTTTATAAAATCCACACCATCGCTTGCCAGCTGCCCGCTGCCTGAATTGAATATTTGAATTTCTCGGCTTTTCTCCACTATAATAAGCATGTATTATACATATAAACCTTCCTCTTGAATCACTTTATCTATTGGTGAAAACCGCGTGAAATTCCGTTGCATAGTTTAAAAGATCTATGCGCACATACATTTTGAGCGACTTCATTTTATACTATGTAATGATTAACATTCTTAGCGCCAAAAATGTTCTTTCAGTGCATTTTAACACTTTTTTCATCTAAGCACTCGAAAATGTGTCAAATGTTAGTTAATTAACTATTTCATAGCTCGTGGGGTAAATGAACTTGCCAGCTGAATTTTACGTTAAGTTTTAAATTTGAAAAAGAAAAAGGATAAGGGAATCTTGTGATTATTCAGAGCTCGAACCTTCAAGTTTAGTCGGTAGGTACCAAAATTTCTTGAAATTTTCAACGCTATTTGAAAACGACAAAGGTTGTAAGAAACTATCAAAATGGACGTCGGGTTTTTTTAAACCTTTGTATTATTTCTAAAAAAAGAAAAAATGTTCAAGTAGTTTTTAAAAACGACCGACATTATCGAAATAACGTGAAAATGGTTATAGAGATTGGTTTTATCGATTGCGCAGGCTTTTTAAGCGTTTTGGTTATGTGTAAGCCTTTGGGATGTATTGCCAACAAAATTGGAACTCTCTGATTGAATTTGTAGATGCCTATCGATTATGTAGAGCAATTTAAAAAAGAACTACAAGTAAAATATGTATCTTAGGTGTCTACAGGCAAATCTAAAAGAGGACAAATTTTAAAGTGGACATATTTATGTACAATGAGGGTATTGAAAGTACAAAAAATGTTTTCATAGTAGTAGAACACCAGCCCCAAGTCCTCTCTTACCCCCTAAATACCGAACGACGTGGCACTTGCGTTTCACATTTTTATAATTTATTAAAGTTGTCTCGACTACCAAATTAAGCTCTGGCCAATTTCATGGTACTACATTTGGACAAAGAAGTTCTGAATTTTAAACTGTTAAGTTATATAACAAACTCCCACACAGTATCAAACAAATGAAAATAAAAAATAACTAAATTTAGTCCATGAAACTACTCAAATTAGTATTTTTAAAACATTGTCATAGAAGTTATTTGAAAAAACCGTTCCCAACAATGAAGTTGCACCATAGAAGTCGCTGAAAACCCATCACTATCCAAAACCTAGATCACCTTACCACAAGATCGCTTAGTGAGGAAGACTAAGAAAATATTCTACATGTTTTTTATATTTATATTATTTCATACGTATCTTATTAAAATGTCAAATTTATAAAACAGCAGTTAAATTTTAAACAAAAACTAAATTATTTTTTGATCCAACCAGTATACATATATCACTGCTCAAGCCAGAGTTTCTTCGGAATGATCAAGACCGAGTTGTTTGGCGGTCCGTCCTCCCTGCCTCCCCCAGCGGGGAAACGGCGTGATGGTTAGTTAGTTAGTTAGTGAACTGCAGGTACTTGCTGTTGAAAAAATGAATTATGTTTACTATGCATTTCTCGTGAAAAATTTACTAACGTAATTAAATATCAACTATAGCTTGAGTTCTATCTCGCCCGTTGCCTCCGAGATCTTCGAAGTGAAATCAGAGCAATCTCAAACTTTCAAGATTGGCTTTCAAGTTGGTAATAAATTACGCAGTATCATTTCAGATGAATAAACATCCAATTGATTGGTACTTAAGTCAAAGCAAAATATCACCCAGCCTAGACCAATATCAATTAATCTTTGAAATTCATAAATTTATAATTTTGCCAGTAAGTTCCGGACCACATTAAAAATAACATGATAATATAATTTGTCGCCTTGTTGTGTCGGTTAATGACTTTGTTTTTTTCTTCGAGTGAATTATTATTTCCCTCATGGCGTGCGAGGCGAACTGACCTTCAATAAAGTAGGCAATTTCCTTGTATTTACGTATTATTTACAAAGCATGAAATTTATCTCAATTAGGTTCAAGTAATTGCGTGTAAGTTCAAGGAAATTAAAATAATCGAATTTATTACCTAATATTTTCGAACAATGCGTGGCGAACGACTCTAAACTTTGCTTCTAAGTTTTGTTTACAAGCCAGTAATACAAAGACTAATACATCGTGTAATTATGTTTTCCATGAAGAAAAATAATTTGTCCGGTGTGCAAATTATTCACAAAATTCACAAAACGAACGATCGGAGATATCTACAATGAAGACAGGGAAAATATGTTTGATCTCTGCCATCGTCAAAGTTGTTCAATTTTGTATATATGAAGTATATCGTTCAATGCAAGTATTTTCGGCAAACATAGTCTTTACATTCCAAAAACATCTCGAATTTTAAACCATAAATTCATTAACGAGGATGAAATGCACCTATTTTGTAGTCCACAGTGGTTTACTAATTTTAACTAACTATTATAGATTCTATTATAGATTTGCACTCTGCCAATCTATAATAGAATATGGAATCATTGTTTGGGGAGGAGCAACAAACTCAGCTATTGCTCATATGGAAACCACACAGAGAACCATCTTAAAGGTTATACTAAAAAAAACACAGAATGACTGACACAGACCAAATATTCAACATGTTCGACGGACTTGATATACGACAATTATACATAAAAACACTTCTTAACTATATCTTTGATCAAAAACACAAACTCCAACAAACACAAACCATTAATAGACCAGTTAGACAAGCATACATACAAAACTTAAAAACACCGACGATAAACACAAGCTTTGGGCAAAGACATCACAAATACCAGGCAATAAAAGCATTCAACCATCTTTCACTCGATTTAAAAAAAGAAGAAAACAAAAAACTTTTCACACTCAAAATTAAAAGATGGATTAAAGACCAAAAAAGGCAACTTTACAAAAAAATCACAACATAAAAAAAAAAAAAAACACATAGACATAAACACCATTGCAATACTCACTAATATATAAAACCTTTTAATTTCACTATCGGTTTATATGTATATATCCTATTTATATAGCTTTATTCTATTGTTTTATTTTAGTGTTATTTTACTCTATTTTGTTTTGCTCTATTTTACTTTCTTTTAATTCTCATATGTTTTTATTGAGTTTCTTTTTTCTTTAGTTTTTATTTTATATGTATCTTAAATTAAAAAAAAAAAAAAAAAAATCATATCAAACTGTAAAATGAGGTCCTCGGCACGGGTAAAGCACCCAGTGAGGCCCACATTATTCAAATATGTAACACACATGTATAAATCAAGTGAATCAAATAAATAAAAAATAAAAAACTAACCATCACGCCGTTTCCCCGCAGAGTAGGCAGAGAGGACGGAAAGCCAAACAACTCGGTCTTGGCACGCACTTTTTGCCTCACTCACATTCATACATCGCCTCATACATTCTCTTCTATTATTCTGACTTTTGACATGGCCCGACTCAAGTATCTGATTCACTTGACCGTGCCATGTCTTCCTCGGGCGTCCCCGAATTCTTCTACCATTCACATTCGCGTCGTATATTCTTCTTAATTAATGTGTACCAAAAAATATTAAAACCTCTTCGAGCAAACCGGACCGCAGTTTGTCCATACAAACGTATTCCCCATTTTCCTCTCTGGATTTTGATACTACTGCAAATATTTTTTAAAATATAATATAGATGTCGACTACTAACGTGTCGGTACGTTTGGCTTTTTTGAAAAGTTACTTCTTACAGGAGTTAAGACCCTCTAAAAATGTTAAAATTGCCTGGTTTTAATGCCATCACCAGTCGTTCAGTTTACATACAAGACAATGCATTTTCTTAAAAACGCAAAACGAACCGACATAGGGTTTTATCTTCTAATACAATGAATTAAACAAAATGTTGATGTTTTCTGGGTCAGTACCAGGATATTTAAAAAAATAAATTTGAGGTTATGTATTTAGGTATTATCAGCCTGAGTTGCAGTTGTCTCTTTCGCTCAGTATTCTGGGGAGTAAGAGCGACTTGACAGCAACAGTTTGCTAAAATACCTATTGTTCAAGTTTATCGGCGACCGAGTTTCCTCTTAATTAAATTCTTTATTAAACGCTTTGTCATTGTCAATATTTTAGAAGGTTTAAATTCAAACTTCTTTATCTACTAAAAGTATTATAACGTCTATAAGAGATGTCTTATCAAATACTTCGTTATTGCCAATGTTTTAGAGGGTTATAACTTAAATTTCTTTATCTACTGAAAATACTAACACCTCTATAAATAAAGTCTTAAGCCTTCGTCATTAGCACTATTTTAGAAAGTTTAAATTAAACCTTTTTACCTACTAAAAACTATTCAAGTTGCGCCTTTATTAAACGCTTCGTCTTTGACTATATTTTAGAAGATTTAAATTCAAACTTCTTTCTCCACGACAGACTCACACCGACCAGCGTCTCCATTTCTTGTCCATAATTGAAAAAGACCGCCACTTTTGTCGATCTCCAACTCGAGGTTGATGGCATTGGCCACTTCATTCTACTTAGACGAGGCAAATTCCTACCCCTCGAAATGAATTAGGACTGTTTTAAAAAAGTGCATGGAAGTCTTTTTTCTAGCCAATCACACTACCACAATTGTTTCGAGTGGTGATTTTTTCAATGACTAGTAAAAGTCGCTGGGTGATTTCTTGGATCTTAGGGTCTGTCAATTTTATAAAGAAATTTAATAAAATGGAATATTACTATGGCAACATTATTCTAGATTCAAATCAAGCCTCCGAATCCGACAGGTTGGCTAAAAAATTACATCAATTTTTCTTATGATTTTTTATTTATTTAATGCTAAAGTGCGCGCTTCTTCCGCGTAGTTTTAATTTTTTTTTTTTAATTAACTTCTAATAATTTTTTTTTTCGTTATTTATTTTTAGAGTGTTATGCCGTGTTGCGCTGCCTCCTTCTTTAGCCAACGTTTCGGACAGCGTTGCAGTGCCCATCATCACATCTGCCGGATCTACCCTGATGATGGACGGAAGATCTACCCGGAAGAAGGAGGAAGCGCAACACTGCTTAACACCCCAAAAACAAATAACGAAAATTCTTTTGGTCGTGAAAATCTAAAAACGTATCTGATCAAATAAATTAATTATTTGATGCATCAAAAAATAACATACCTTATATGTTAAAAAATGACTCCAAAATTCTATTTCCTGGCATGTGATTTAGAATCATTTCCTTTAAGAAATTAGCAAAAAAATTTTAACACCGTTTGATTTTGATGTGAAAAACATCCACTTGTACTATAGTGGTGTTTTTTTAAGAATCACCATTGTTTCCCTTCTACTTTCAAACAAATTGGCTATGCCTTCATTTTAGTATACATTATTAGCCAACCTGTACGGTATCTACCATCGCAGACAAACATCGAAAACAAAATTTTAATTAAACGTTTTTGGTCGTAGATTTGTCTATGTGTCTATTATATCTCAATTGTACATTCCATTAAGATCTCTCGATCGGTAAGCACTAGCTTCATGAAAACTGCAAAGGTTTTATTATGGAATTTGTAGGCCAATGCATTTTTTTTTTCAGATGGATACGTATTTTTATCATTTCAACTTTGAAATATTCGATGTGTTTTCCTATTCATTCTAAACCCATTTAAGACAAACATTAATGGTTCGAAAATAATCTAGTAAGTATCTAGACATAAAACTATGAATGAATGAATGTCAATCATCTTTGTTTTATAATTTTCTGTATTGCCTTGTCATGCTTGAAACTCTTTATTTTTCTTTACGATTTCACCTCGCGGTGTCCTTTGTGTATAAAACAAAGTTTCTTCATCATAATTTTCTCTTTCTCTAAGTACTTACTTAGAGCACGAAAGTAATTCTCATCGCTCTGACAGCGTGGAACAATGGACTTCTGAATTTCAGAGATAGGAATGCGATGCTGTCGGCATTTTGAGAATAGCACTGCAGAAGACATAAAATATTCAAAGTATCGATTTTAAGGTGGTTTTGGCTCCGCGGTTTCAATCCAATGCGAGTTAACTTCTCCATCATTGCGCAACCAACAATTCCAGATATGTACAATGGAAGTTGGAAGAATTCAAATAATTTCTGGATATTCGTAACCCGTGAATGTATTTTTTTTTAATTATAAATAATACAACGCATTTCGGCTATCAAGAAGCGCGTAGGAAACTATGCGTAATATCGGATAATGTCTTTATCAGGGAAACCCATCACAATCCACGTGTCAACGTGGAAGCATACTCCAACAAAGCATCATGTAATAAATTAATCTATTGGATTCACATCGTAAATCTCCATTGCGATCTCTCAATTATCTCGTGTTCCACAACTGAACAGCAGGATTTTTTTACATAAATACAATACGTGCAAACATGGGCGTAGCCAGGTTTTGATTTAGGGCGGGCAAAAAATAAAAATCAAGAGTATGTACCGTAAAAAGTAGGCTTCTGCAACATATTCACGCTTTCGGCTCTATGAATACAAAGAATATGAGCGGAAGAAGTAAATACCATCCTATGAATGCTCTAAATTTGTAAACGCGATTCGGTTACCAAACCCAGAAGTCATCCATCGGCCAGTCACGGTGGGGAAAACGCCCCACCTTGCCCCACCGTATGCCTACGCCCATATGTTTAACTGCTCCCATCCGTCTGGAGTCAGTGGGACTATTGCATCCCCAACTGGAGTATGTTGTGAGGCTAAAAGAAGTGAATTTGCGAGGTTATGGTTAAAAAAAATTGGGAAGACCAGGCTTCTCCGATCAGTCCGTATCTCATTTCAGTGCAGAGGTAGTGTGCAACTCTTCCTCAGGCGTCCACGGCTTCTTGTCAATTTACTACTCTATACCTCGTTTCTACTGTTAAAAACTGCATCTCGTTATCGTATTTCAGTACCAAGATAATGTGTAATAATGAAACAATGTTACAAAACAACATACAAACATCGTTACGACCTTTGAAAAATATTTAGGTATATTAAATTTGTTTTGCAATATCAATTCGAGTGCCATAGAATTTTCCTTTAAATATGTGTATTTTCTACGTCTTCCAGTGTTACACCCGTGAAGCATGAGATCAGAAGCCTCCTCCCCATCAGAAGACACGGCTTCCTTTCAAAGTTCCTTCGCCATCTGGTGGTACCACCTACTCTACACCCTTATTTCTGCGTGATCTCCGCTCGGTCGCTCCGGGAAAACATCGCACGCGAATCTTTTATTTCACAAAGGCTGTTTACTTAAGAATACCAAATAAAGAGAGAATTTATTTATTGAGTTTGCATGATTTATTCAAATGTCTCCCTAGGGATAGGTCGTCAGGTTTCAGTCATATCTCTTATAAAGGTGCAACCAGAATACAATGGTTTATCTTATTTCTTAGGGTTCATGACTATTCTTATCTATATGGTACTAACAAAGTTTTAGAGTCCAAACTTCAAAAGTAACTTCTTATTTCAAAGCGAACTAACCTTTCATTCCGAAGTATAGTGAATCCGTTTCCTTTCAAATTTACATACAAAGAAAGTCAGCATTGAGAGGATTTGCTTGAAATAACTGAATTAAAATAATTCACATATTATTAGTTCAGAACTCAATTTAAGTAATGTCCTTAATTTTACTTCTTATTTCAACGGGAGTTGCTAGTAACTTCAACGAAATTGAAGAAATTCCATTCTTATTCTCCAACAAAAAACTTTATACGGACATGTTTAAATAAAATCATATTAAATAAATGAAACAATATATCTATGTTAGAACCACTTATATTTTATTAGCGCCGACCGGTTTCGGAACGACCTCCCAATTTTCAGGTTTCCGCTTGTATAGAAAATTTTTTAAGAATAAGTAAAAGCTTATCAAATTATCTACAACTTTTATTCTATATGAAATTTTCTAAATCCCAGCCGTTTTTGAATTACACGATCCAGAAATGTAGATATTTTCGAAAAAAGTCATTTTACCTCATATTTTTCATCAAACATTCCTTCATATCGTATAAAATATTCATCACACAAAGAAGTTTATTTGAAAGAAGTTGTAAAGAATTTAATTCCCTTTTAGAATATATATATATATATATATATATATATATATATATATATATATATATATATATATATATAAAAATAAATCTCCAACCAGTAAATATGTATAGCAATTTAAAGTTTTTCGTAAAATGTCGCCATTTTCAGAAAAAGCTGTTTTTATCTTATTACTGACATACCGACGCGCAACGACGATTATGCGATGCTCTGATCGCTTTTAGTCAGACGTATGGTCAGATATGACCATTGAAACCACATTGATGCGATCATTCAAAAGCCGAGGAGGCATAACAGGAGCCAGAGATGTTTCGCACAATGTAGTCAGCAATTGGTTAGTTGGTATGAGTGCAACTCATGAGATCTGCACTTCCCCTGAAGAGTTTTGTGGAATCTTCTTTACGTCAAGTGAACAGCACAAGGACCTCGGACTAGCCCACTGAAGTAGACAGCAGTCATTTCCAAACTCGGTCAGTGGTTTGATGCATATCCTCCCTTCCCACAAACCAGTGAAATAATGTCAATTCCCAATGTCTTCTGTCAGCTCGTCGATAAAAATTCACGATAAAAAAGGTTGCAGTTGACCCAACATTTCTGTTTCAGCGGATAAGCAAACGATCAAGCAAACTGATAAGCAGACGATCAGATGAGGATTTGATTAAATTCTTTGAGTATAAGTTGGCCACATTTCTCTTGGCACTGTTCAATGAAAGTGGGATGCGAAAGACCACTAAATCTGTCCTGTACAGCTTATTCGAACCTACTAAAAAACTGATCTACTGCCTCAGATGAACATAATTGTGGACGGAGGATTTCTACTACACAGGGTAATTTGGCAAAAATATGCCTCCGTTGCCACAATTTGTGATCGTTACATCACCTACGTCAACCAACACTATCCTGGATGACTCGCACTGTGGTATTTGATGGGTATTCAAACCCAGCCAACAGTACGAAATCACAAGAACAGATACGATGATACAGACTGAGAAGATCAGCTGACATCAATTTGATTTTGAACACCTGTTAAACAGGGAGATTTTTTATCCAATCCTACCAACAAGATTAACTTCATCTCCTACAGACAAAGCTTCGGGAGAATGGGACACAGACTCTTCACGCCACCGAAGATGCCGATGTCCTTGTCGTTAAGACCGCTGTGGAACAATCCTCTCACAATTCTGTGACTGTCGTTGGTGAAGATGTGAACTCACTGTCCTATTGATTGCTTCCACTCCTCCCACCCAAGATATTCTGCTGCTGAAACCTGGACGAGGGAAAACCGAAACAACGACACTGTAAACTCAAGAGATGCAGCACGTGGATTTGAACACACATTTCATTCATTTACTGGCTGCGATACAACATCTGCAACTTTCAGGAGAAGCAAGGTGGGCTTCTCAAATTTGTACTTGGAGTCAGAAATCATCAAGCAAGCGGCAATGTTCTTTTACAACCCCTCCTCTACTCGCGACGAGGTTGAAGAGGCTGGAAATAAATGTTTCCTTAGATGGTATGCGGCGCCAACAAGACAGAGCTCCCTTAACCAGTACCGTTTCCAGTCGTTCACAAGGTCGGTGGACCTAATATGTGGGACCTAATAAGTGGGCAAATATGAAGCCTGACAACAGCTCCCTCCCTCCAACAGAGAGCGCAGCTAAACAGCATTCCCAGTGTACCGATTGAGCTGCCCCCTGAATAATGGGGGTGGAATCATGAAGGAGAGACCCTGTTACCAATTAGAACAGAAGATCCACCAGCATCGGAGGGCCTTCTGAATGTGATATTTTGCCGCTGCACCAAGGATTGCGCAATTGGCAAATGTGGATGCCGAAAAGCAATGCTGACCTGTTCTACAGCGTGCCTCCACTGCCAAGGGAGGTGCCTCTATAGCGTTGCCGAGGACGACGATGAAGACAACGTAGAGCCTATTCAGCAAGAGCCATCCACTACTGAGGATGAAGATGCCATGGATGAACAACGCTTACCAGGACCCTCACGTCCAAAGAGGATGATAGTGTAACATTATGTTATTGAGAACAGTGATAACAATGAGGTTTATAATTTTATGTGCTTGATGTAACGAAATATTTTATCATGAAATCATTATCATTATCATTATAAAACCTAATTTGAATTTTTTTAAAGTAATATGATTTTTGTCTACTTTATTTAATAACTGGCTTTAAATTGTGGTCACACATATTTATTAAGTGAACGAACAAAAGCTGTGGGTTAGTAGGTAATAGGATTAAAACGGCTTTTTCTGAAAATGACGACATTTTACGAAAATTTTTTAAATAGCTATAAATATTTACTGGTTGGAGATTTATGTGCATATGTATATATATTCTAAAAGGAAATTAAATTCTTTACAACTTTTTTCGAATGAATTTCTATGTGTGATGAATATTTTAGACGATATGAAGGAATGATTGGACACAATGAAATTTTGACTGGACACCCAGGTGGAAAGAGAAAAGTGGGAAGACCCAGACTGAGGTGGGAAGACGAAGTAAGAGGGGATGCAGCACAGCTTCTCCAGGTACCAAATTGGAAGTCAGCCGCTGAGGACAGGAGGAGTTGGAGGCGACTGTTGCAGGAGGCCAAAGCTAGATATGGGCTGTAGCGCCATCGAAGAAGAAGGAATGTTTGATGAAAAATGTGAGGTAAAATGATTTTTTTCGAAAATATCTACATTTGTGGAGCGTGTAACTCAAAAACAGCTGGGATTTAGAAAATTACATATAGAATAAAAGTTGTAGATAATTTTATTTGCTTTTAGTTATTCTCAAAAAAATTTCCCCTGCGACGCACCGTTTTTGAGATACAAGCGGAAACCTGAAAATTGGGACCTTCCCCCCCCCCCCCCTCCCCCCCTAGCTCACCACCTAGACGTCAGGACTTTTAGTATGTTCACACCCTAAGCACCCTAAACAAGTCCTGAAAGAATCGCTTAGGTCCCTGCTCACGCACTCTACACCTCCTTCCTTGACTGGACTATAAGGGTGGAGGCACGGCTAGGGATTAATGAAGAGTGGGTAGGAGAACATATTCATGATTGAGCTATAAGATAATATTTATTTTTTTTATTTTTTATTTTTAACTTTATTTTAACTTTATGAGTAAAACCTCGAATTGTGATATTTAAATAAATGAAGACAATATAAGCGAAACTCAATCGAAAATCTGGAAACAGAAAAATCAGTAAAACATATTGACACCTCTGGGACTCGAACCCAAGCAAGAGGTCCTGGGTTCGAGTCCCAGAGGTGTCAATATGTTTTTCTGATTTTTCTGTTTCCAGATTTTCGATTGAGTTTCGCTTATATTGTCTTCATTTATTTAAATAATATTTTTTGTTTGTTGATAATGGACCCATTATTTTTAATGGATTTTTTTTTATTTCCAATGTTTCTAAGTTATCTAAGCGTTTTCGTTTATGGTTAATACGAAGAATATCTATCCCCGATTTTTTTTTTTAAATTATGATTATTTTCAATGATATGGTTAGTGAACTCGGAAAAATTATTATTATTAAGACACCTTAAATGTTCTTTGATTCTAATTTTAAAATTACGAGTTGTTTTTCCAATATGAAATGAGGAACAGTCATTCCAGAATTAGTCAATTTATGGTATTTTTTAGCGTTCCTCAAAAATTACCGATATTAGAAGGGAGACTTTTTGCAACATAAAACTGAAAAATTATTAATACATAAAATTTTACGCCAAAACTATATTTTTTTAATAACAACAATAAAGAATGGCTTGATACTAGGATGTTTTTAAAAAAACTTTAAAAGCTGTCGATTTATGCAAATTTACCAAATAAACCTACTCCTTGGTGAGGTTTATCTTGAAGATGAGGAAAGTGGTTGAGGGAGGCCTTTTGACCTCTCCAATTGAACACTCTCGACTCACCGCCTTGCTCCGCAATTTGAGGGATGGATTCATACGTCCGTTACTCCTGAACATACCTTCCCCAGATTCCTACCCACCCCTCATGCGTTTTTTCCTCCCAAGAACTTCCTCTCCTTCACTTCCTTAAAAAGACCATCCACACAGCATCCCCTAAGATTACTAAGGGAAATTATTTTCCTCAGGGCCACCTGTGTGAAGCTAATGTAAAAACAAAATTTTTTAAATACGTCAGAGTAAAGTCTGGAAATAAAAACCGGACGATTACACTCCTTTTCTTCATCGATTTTAGATAATCCCAGTGGAGTACTAAAAGGCATGGTAAGTAGCACTCTAGTGAAATAATACAAACTTTCCCAAATTTTCTGAGACGTTTTTTAACTCCTCACGCCTCAGGCCTATTTTGTTGAAAAGTTAAAATATTTCCACTTAGCAATAAAATCCAAATAAATGGAATATTTCTGAGCGCATCCGAAAACTAAAAACTGTTTTTGAAAGGTGATGAAATATGCTTTAAAATTTTGTAATTCGGAAAAAATACATAATTTTTGAAATATAAAATTTTATAATGCAAATATAAAAAAGTTTTAAAATGACTCACCTTACTTAACACATTATAACATGTATTATAAAATTAACCTTTTTGTTGTTTTATGTAAAAATAATTTTATGAAAAATTCCCAAGGTTTCGTTCGGAAAATTTGGCTTCATAAAGGTGTAAATTTTAATAATTTGGCGGTGAAATTTTAGATTTTATTATAAAGTATAGTGTTTTGTTTGTTTCCAACAACACCATTTAGATCATATTTCTTACTATGATAGTAAAATAGACGCAATTGTGATTGTGATTTCTATGTGACCTATTTGAGTTTTTCCGAAAAGCGAACAAATTAGCCTGAGGGGTTAACATTCTTTCTTAGAAAAACACTAACACAAATGAATGTGGAGTTACAATTACGTGAATATTACTCTAAATTATCTATTTAATCATCCGAATTTGGTTTTAGGAATAACAAAAATGAAAAGAGCATTCTCGTTTCTAGGTAATTATTTATACAGGATGTCCGGGGGTAAAGTGCAGTAACTTCGGAAGGTGATTTTATATGATAGTACAAGTAAAAAAGACAAATATTTTTTTTCGAAATTCCAACTTTTAGGGTTAGTTTTGAGGTAAAAACATAAAATTAGTCCGGCGTGTGTGACCAGATTTTTTATTTTCCGCTGTTACGATACGGGCCAATCACAATGGAGTCAGGCGCCCAGCAGGCTCTCAGCAAGTAAGATACGATCGTACCTCACACTAAGGATTTTTAGTAGGTACGTCTTTTTGTATGGGAAAACAAATGTTGGAATTTCGGAAAAGGTTGTTAATCTTTTTTACTCCTACCATAATGTAGAATCACCTCCCGAAGTTAATGCACTTTACCCCCGGACACCCTGTATAATCTACGTGGGAGTTATGGATTCCACCACCTTTCCTCAAATTGTGGAATGGGATAGACTCGCATAGAGATAAAGTTGTGATCCAGATAGTGTCAAGACCAGGAGATCTTTCCAACTTTATCCTGTGATAAAATACACCCAAAAAAGTATTTGGGAGACGGGTATGACGACCGCCGCCCCAGGTACCATTTATTGGATAACCAATACGTCACTCCAAATGGTTCGCTGCTTTAAATGGTTTAGCGGGTGGTGCCCGGGTTCATGGGGTGAGGTTTGTTCGGGTCTTGGCGTTGGATGCGTCTGCCCACCAACTGCGTATGAGGCCGGATCGGGAGAGACAGGTGCGGGAGACTTTTCGATCTCACCAGCAGAACTCTCTCGTAACATCGCCTTGCACCGCATAGGAGGGTTGGATTCATACGTACGTTACTCCTGGACACACTGACCCCAGATTATTTACCCATAACTTTTTCTCGTAACTTTTTCCTTCTCAGAACTTCTTGTTTTCTAAAAAGACCCTCCACACAGCATCCCCAAAGATGGGATAGGCCCTGTTGGGAATTACTTTCCTAATCTACGCCTATAACAGCAAGAGAAACGGAACTATCAGCGGGAGAACCAAAAACAAATTTTTACTCAGATTATGAGACGAACAGAATTTTAGTTAAAAATTACCTCTCTTCTTTAATTATAAGGCAGAATTAATGCTGTTTCCAAATAAAGAAATTTTAATGATTTTTTTTTATCTTGGTTGGTAAGTAGAACCTACCTACCTACTACGACGCGGAACATGTTTGCTTAAAGTTAATCCTCCCAGAGGATTTGTTTTGTTTCATGTTTTGTGCGACCGCAGTTTTTTAATACCGGACGGGCTTAGTATTAGTTGGATTTTAAAGTTGGCTCTTGAAGCAAACACGTCGAAAAAAGTCAAACATTTTTTGGTAATCGGATAAAACAGAACAGTGTAAAATTTTAAATCAAATTTAAAACAAATTTCAGTCACAAACAAAAACGAAAAATCGTTTATAATCGCCAATTAAAAAATTAATACCTTACCTAACAAAATAATAGGTTTGGTTAGGTACGGTATTATTTTTTGTTCAATTTTCTTCAATGTTCTATTTTACGTTCTATCCTCAAAATCCTATTCTGTCACCCATATTTTTATGGTACCTTCTACCGCGGACTCAACCTGCAAATTTAAATATGTTTCACATAAAAGCCCAAAAGGGCGTCAATAGAATACAGATTTAAAACATAGGTTCCCCCATCCAAAAAAATATTCTAAAATTTCACCGTACCAAAAGATTTGATTTCCGAAAGATATATTCCTATTTTATCAGGTTCCATGCCAACTCAGAATGAAACCAACTCAGAAACACCTCAGAAAGGTCATTAAAAGCTATCATAAAATAATTTTAAAATGGCCGGTAACCCTAACCTAACTTAACCTTTTTAAACAATTTTTCAATATTTTTTATCATTACTCTTAATGACCTTTCTGAGGTGCTTCTGAGTTGGTTTCATTCTGAGTTGTCCGGTCACCGTTTTATCATATAGTTTAGGCACCCATGCGTATTGTTGGTGCATATTTCGGCATTGATTGTGCATATTATGAAATTGATAGTGCATATTTCAGAATTGCTAGTGCATGGTTTGGCATTTATAGTATCTACATATTTTGGCTTTTTTATTGTCATCAAATTTAATTTGGAGAACTCCATTGTAATTTTTATTTGTTTATTTTATATTTCTTTCATACATTTAATAATAATCATACAAACAGTTTATTTATTAACAAGTTTTGCTACGTAATTATAATTACGCGTGACAACTGTTTCGCCTTATGAAGTTGAGTTCAGTTTGATAATGTGTTCAGAAGGCGAAACAGCTGCCATGTGTGATAATAATTAGATAGCAGAACATGTTTAAAAATATGGTTTTAATAATTAAATAATAACATTACTAAAAGATATTAATAAACGTTTTAAAAAATAACTTTTTTTAAAAAAACATATTATTACGTTGGTAGTGCATATTTTGGCACTCATAGTACATATTTGGCATTAACAAGGCATATTTCGCCCTTTTAATGGGGCGTATAATCAGATTTCCAGTTATTACATAAGACTTGAAGTAAGTACCTACTCTTTATTCCCTTAAAAACCCATTGGCTAATACATGGAACTCCAAAATGTTGCTAAGGTTCTCCCTAAGGTAATATCATCAATAATCAAATAAACTTACGTACTCGTACACCTTCGGTCCTGAACACGCCCAAGTTAGATTCACCAGCATTACGAAACCAAACTTTTAATGTATATCACCCGAAATTGAACTAGTTCACCAAACTGGTTCAAATTAGGGACCAAATATTAACTAGAGAACTGGAACGAAAACTTCAACTGAAATATACTGGAAGCAGAATGAAGGCATAATTTTTATAATTTTCAGCGCAATGCAAAAACACACCCCTCCCCCTTATACACCAACAGCTTTGAATTGTCATTATTAAAGTGATGCACCGCTAAATAATGCAAAATCTTGTTTTTGGTTTGAAAAATAGGTTGTTTAGATTTATTTTTGATGCTTTAATTAAATACTGCGTGTAGAAGACATATTCTCCTTTAAAACATGTTTTATCAGTCTATTTATTAATAGAAAAATAAAGTATTAGGCCTATAAAAACTTCTCTAAAGTTCAATATATTCTACTTACGAACACTTTTACCGCTGTGGCTTCATATTATAATAAAAATTAAATTCTTTAGATAATGATTGTAAAAAATTTAAATACATACATTTTTTTAACATGAATACCGCACAAGAGTCCCAACTGCTCCCGTCTGGAGCCAGTGGGACTATGACATCCCCAATTGGGGTATGTTGTGAGGCTGAAGGTAATGGGAAAGAGATGGGGAAGAGGGAGGTGGGGAAGTACCTGGCTATTCAGATCTGGTCACCAAACACCGCTAACGCCATTTCAAGCAACGTTTCAATTCTGAATGGTGGTCTTACACCAGGGCGATACTGAGAATATCTTCCACTCTGGAAAGTGCCGCAAATATACTATATATTATTTTAAATGAATAAATTGTGAAATAACACAAATTAATCAAATAAAATGTATTTGCCACGCCGGGATTCGATCCCGCGTCCTCCGGATTGTGAGTCAAGAGTCTTACCCACTGGACTACGGAGGTCGTCAAAATAGCTAATTTGGATTGAAATAAATTTAATATTGAGTTATAATTATAAAAAAGTTGGTACGGAGAATAATTAATCTTTCTCATTGTAACCGCCCTGCACGATCGTAAGAACAACTTTCGACGAAATGTGGATTTTCGTCCGCTGAAACGCTCTTAAGTATTTCTGAGCTTTATTGTGACTGTATATGATAGTGGGTGACTCATTACACGCCTAGGAAAAAAACAGTGGCTAAAGTGGCGTCACATCAATTCCCCATCTGCCAAAAAATTGGAAACCACAATTTCGGGCAAAAACATCATGGCCTCAGTGTTTTGGGACCGAAAAGGCATCATTTTGGTCGAATTTAATTTTTTCGAATTTAATGCACAACAATATTGTGATACCATAAAAAAAAATCAAAAGGTGCATTCAAATCAAAAGGAGGGGAATGCTGACCAGAGAAGTGTGCTTGTTTCATGAAAACGTCCCTCCTCACACAGCCTTAGACACCAACACGCTCATGGACTCATTTGGCTGGGATGTTTTGAACCAATTTTGTTTTTAATGTACTTTTTGTTAATATTTTTTGATTATAAGTATATATCATTTTTCAATAATGTCTAAATTTAATAAGAATGTTTAAAAAATCTGAAATATACTAGTATGTAAGTGCGCAAATAAATACACAAACGGACCAATTTTCGTACATATTTTTTTATGATTTTATTGAAACTAATATTAAAATTCTAAAACATGCCTTTGCTAGACAATGTATTGATTTATTTTACTGCATGATTATATTATTTGAAATGGGTGTGGTATAATACAAAATCTTTTTTGAAAATTTAACAAATCTGTTAACGACCCGATGGAATAACCTAATTATACTAAAAATTTAAAAAATTTCTCAAAATTTATTACATGCGAATTCTAGATAAAAGAACAATCTTTCGAAATCCATTTATAATTTTTTGTGCAAAAGAGTCAATACGTCTAAAATCTGATTTGAAAATGACATATTTCTGGTTTTCTCTGGTAATGCCCTCTTAACTTTTTTTCTTGTAGATGTTATTCCTTCCGTGAGTAAAAAGTGGATCACAGCGCTTCGTGGGATTTTGTGCTGACATCTTTCACGCAACTGGATACTACAACATGAGTTTACGTACTACAATGTTCCTGCGATGCTCACTCTGGTCAGGTGATCCTCTCCTGCCACTCAGTATTGCCATCCCTCAAAAAACTAAAAACCTCCGCCCTATGGTCACAGTACATTACGTTCTAAACATGCTAAGTATTAAAATATCTGCGGGAGCTGTACACACTGTACAGTACATCCAACTTCTGAGAGTCTAACTTGATTCTGGATACGATATAGCCATATCATACTTTTAAAGGCATATAGAAAGTTCTCTTTTTCTAAAACTTTTTATATCATTCCGACAGACCATTATGGAAAAGAAGAAAGAACGAGTTTTATGCTATGACGTTACATACTATTAGACGAGGGGTAGAAATCTCAAAGTGGGAAGAAAAGAACAAGACAATTGTAACGATCTCGATATCTAGTACTTTAGTACTAAACTGCTACACGTCGAGTAAGGTTGCGTCTTACCAGCACTTACCAGTAAGTAAATTGCATTTTAAAAAGTGTCAAAATGCCCTCCTGTGTGATGAGAAAATGTTTCAATTACACGGCAAATAATAGTAAAGGCGAATGAATAACATTTCATTTGTAAGTACAGGCAAATTACTTAATATTATCGATTATTATAATATTACAATTAATTTTCATGTTTTCCGCTCGCGGTTTTACACGTCATTAGAGAAAATTCAAGTCCTACTAAAGTAAAGATACAGATACAGGCGAACCCTAGTGGGGTTAATAATTACATGCTAAAAATATTAAAAAAAAAAAAAAAAGAAGAAAAAAAAAAAAAGAAGAAAAAAAAAAAAAAAAAAAAAAAAAAAAAAAAAAAAAAAAAAAAAAAAAAAAAAAGGTCTGGACCCGCAATAGCCAAATTTCTGTTGCTAAGTAAACTTCACTGTTTTAAAGTAGACTGATCAGCCTAAACACTCTGTTTATTTGTTTGCTTGCGGTAAAACAACACATAAATCAGAAGTTCTAACAAGTATTGATGACAATCGCTACCATTTGAAAACTATCGTTGCCTTATTGTATTTATTGTGTAGCTCGACATATCAAACTCCGACAGGCAGCCGGACCGGAAGACAGCGAACGTTCCATCAAAAAGTGACAAGCAATACGCCGCCCGCTCCTATATTCATTGCATTCATACGCACACATTATTTGATTGTCTATCTTTATCACACAGGAATAAACTTTTGAATTAAGAAATTATACTGAAAATCGCTGAAAACAAAAGAGTGTTCCTTACTTTCCACATTATATTGTGAGTATATGAGACTATGGCGAGTCTATTTATTTATGTATTGGTTTTATGAGTATTATTATTACATGAAGACGTCTCAGTTTCATGGAGGGTTAATTTGGATTCATTCGTAGTTATTTAATGAACTGTTATTTAATTCCAGTTTGTTCTAGAACAAGCTCAAGCAAATCTTGTTTGTGTTTCAGCGTGTTTATCTGGTTTCGTTTGCCAATACCGCGGAACTTCAGACGAGGAAAACCGGATTTTTGCTTCTTGTTTACCCGCAGTGTGCCGAGATTACTGAAAGCCGTTGAACTAACTACTAATTGGAAAAAACTTCTAAGGATTTCTTGTTGTTAGCTTTACCAGTATAAATATACTTTGTGATAATACATAATAATACATTTTTTACAATTAAACCATCAAATAATTTAATTTTTGAAAAAAAATTATCCTATGCTGAAAACAAAGTTTTCAAAACCATGATCATTCTAACGAAATCTTCAGCAACTTAACTTTTATTTCACGTTATTTCCATCTTAGCCCCTCATGCTAATTTGTTCGGTTTTCGGAACAACTCATATAGGTCTCATAGAAATCGTTGTCTCCCTTAATATCATGGTTAGAAATATGATTTAAACGGGTGTTAGACAAAGAAAATACCTCGATTTATATTCAAATTTAAAAGTTAACCGCAAAATATTTAATATGTACATCTTTATGAATCCATATTTCCAACCGCAATTTGAAAAATAATTATGAAGTTGAGGGAGCGGGAGACGGAACGAGAGACAGAACGAGAGAAATGAAAGGCGTGCAGTCGAGGTGTGAGTCAGTCTTTATTGTGGCTACGTAGCGGAGGTCGATGCGGAGCGGGAGCGGAGTGACAGTAGTGATGCTGCTGCGCTCTGATGTGAAGATGAAGGTCAGGACACTACGGCGGTGAAGATCGCAGGTCTTCAGGAAGCCGGCGTGTTGCCCTACACCGTGGCGGTGTAGACGTGACCTTGGTCCAGGCGGTCGATCGACGTCGTGTTGATGGGATATGGCGGCTGTGTGTCCAGTGAGTCGGAGCACACACGTGACGCGCGTTGCCAGGTGCTGGTTGCTGCTCGTTACAGGATGCTGGATGATGGCGCGTTGCCGGTTGTTGTTGCTGCTCGTTGCAGGATGTTGATTGCCATCTCACGTCGAGATGGTAGTTGGAGAAGTTCCTCGAAGGTGCTGGAATGTTCCTGGGTCACGCTGGATAAATTGATGTTCACTGTCGACTGCGCGAGGCCCCTGCCGGGCGCAGGCACGATAAGAGTTACTGCACTGCTCGATGTGTTTGTTCGGCCGATGAATGGAAAGTACTGTACTAACTGGCTCCGAGCAAGCGAGCGCGGCTTATATACCCGTGGCAAGTAATTAGTCTCGTGGTAGGTAATGCGGTGAATTCACGCAAAGGTGAGAAATCGCTCGAACTTTCTGCGGGCACTTGTTTGGTACAGCCAGACGTTCTAGCTCTTTCGCGTAGGTGGCGGATTATCATTTCTGCTACGTTACGGTGCTCGCGGGTAGGTAGATGTATCGCTGTAGGTATGTTCTTCCAGCGAATTCTGTGGAGGTCAGTGGCGCTGCGGTAAATTTCGCAGAGCGGGTTAAGTAGCCGCTTTGGGAATTTTTAGTCAATTATTTTTATACGAAACGTAGAAAAGTGATTGGTGGCATAATAAACATTATTTTTTTCAGTAATTTTAGTTAGAAAAAACGTAAGGTGGGCCATTTTAAAACTTTTTTATATCCTAGCATTCAAAATTTTCATTTAAAAAAATTACATTTTTATTTCGAATATTATATTCCATTTATTTTATTTTATTAAATATTTTGACCTTCCGAAAAAGTAGGCCCGAGGCCTGAGGGGTTAAATTTCATACAGTACGAACTTCAAATTAATTTGTTGTCATTTTCTACAAAAATCCATAAACCATAAACCTAGTTGGAAATTAAATTTGTATTACAAGTATATCAATAATAATTTTAGTCAGTTAAATCAGCTAACCTCTGCTGAACTGGCAGTAATGATTGGTTTTAAACACAAGCTTGAAGTTCAAGCTAAAATTATATTAATTGGCGGAAGAATTGATTGCGTAATTCGGATTATATATAACTAGCAGACCCGGCCACACGTTGCTGTGGCTAACGAAACACAACGCCATTACCCAACCTTTATAAAATCCACACCACCCGCTTGCCAGCTGCCCGCTGCCCGCTGCCCGCTGCCCGCTGCCCGCTGTCCGCTGCCTGAATTGAATATTTGAATTTCTCGGCTTTTCTCTACTATAATAAGCATGTATTATAGATATAAACCTTCCTCTGGAATCATCTATATTATTATTATTATTTTTTATTTATATAATAATATAGTTAGCGATCGCCACTAATTATACAATGCTTGCAATGCAACACTGGATATTTGAAAAGGGAAAATCAAATACCTACTTACTCTAGGACATCTATTTTCCAATTTCTTTCGTAAAACGAATTTCAAAAGTGGCTATAGTACGGCCCACAAAAATATGTTTTTTTTAAATTTCTCGGCTTTTCTCTAATATAATTTACATGTATTATACATATAAACATTCCTCTTCAATCACTCTATCTATTGGTGAAAACCGTATGAATATCCATTGCGTAGTTTAAAAGATTAACGCGCACATACATTTTGAGTAACTTAATTTTATACTATGTAATGATGATAATGATGATGATATATGTAGGCAATGTTTTGTTGTAATTCGACATAATAGAACATATTCCAATTTTGTAAGAATTTTTTCAATGAGGGAGGCAGTTTAGGTACCGCCGCCCTGGGAACCATTTATTGGATAACCAACACCTCTGCCACAGGTCACCCCATAGATGTATATAATATAACTGGATGGATGAGTCGCGTAAATTGGCCGGTCTTCCGGTTTCGACGGCCGCCATATGCAAAATGGGCAAGAGATACGAGAACTCAGGGAACTTCTTAGAGGGAACTCGCAAATTCCAAGTTTTTTGTTACTAAAAAATGTTATTAAACATTTTTCCTTTCTGTTTTTTTGTGTTGCATTACGAATTGTAATAAAGTAAAACTGCGACTTTGTATATTAATAATAATTATCGTACATTATGCTCATAAGCATTATAATAATTAGTTAAGTATTTTAATGTTAAATTAAGTTATACTTTTAAGTAATTAATATGTATTACGCACCAAAATGATATTATTGTTAGCAAATATATAGAAAAAAATAGAGATTTCTTACAATAAAACGATCAGTTTTGTAAGATTTAAGTAAAATAAAATATTGTTAAATTAAAAACTCAATAAATAATAATCTTCCATTCGAAGTAAACTTCAATAATGAAATTTCATTCAGGGCATCACAAGTCTACAGTTGTTGTTTGTTTTATAACTACATTTTGTGATAATCTTACCATTGTCTTAGATCAGTAAGGGGCATCCATTAATTACGTGAGCAGTTTTTCTTCCAATCTAGACCCCCCCCCCTCCCCCTCGGTGAGATAAATTTGGACCACTTCGTATATTCTTTTCAAGTAACGTGAGATTTTGCTGGACCCCCCCCCCCCCTCTCGTTTATGCTCACGTAATTAATGAATGCCCCCTAACACTGGTGTAGGTAGGGTAGGTAACAAAATATGTTGAGAAACAGAAACAAAACTACAAGATTTAATAGGTGTATGATACACCGTGTATCATTTTTATTTCTTAAAAAATTACAATATTTAGTATGGGAACATCATGTGCCATTAACTTATAAGCAGTAAATGTATCGACAAACAAAAGTAAAAAATAACAGTCGTACATAATATTGGGTAGAAATAATTTAAAAAAAATAACATTTGTACAAATTAATTTATACAACAACAAATACAAACATACAGCAAAAATTTACACACAAAAAATTTATACAACTTATATACATACAAAAAATGTATACAACTTATATACAGTCAAAAGTTTTAAACAACTTATATACAGAGAAAGAATTTATACAACTTACAAACACACAAAAATTTTATGCAACTTATACACAGACAATTTTTTTATACATTATTACATAAAATAAATTTATGTAATTTCTGTCTAACGCTTGCCTTATTATTATTTACATTTTCTAGAGAAAATCTTCTTGCGTATGTCTTTAAACCTATAGCGCAAATTTCTCTGAAATTTTTCTAATAAGGTATCTGCGTTTCATGGAGGTCTTCACCCCCGTGAAATTCAGTTTCGAGATCGTGCGACAATTGTGGGAACATGTACCTCTTATCCGAAAAGTGACCCACCACACAATGTGAGATTTTTATTACTTAAAACTAATTAAATATAACTTAAAACTGCTTCAAACTAGACGGCTGCTGGTATAGAAATGGCTTACTGGGCACTTGTTATGCACCATCCCAAGATGGCGGACGTCGACTTCCGGTGGACCGCTCAAAATTCGCTGAGGCAAAGAGAGTCATCCATCCAGTTATATTATATACATCTATGGGTCACCCCATGTGGTTCACTACGTTCTACGCGACTTGGCGGTGACTTGTTCGGTGACAGTTCTTAGTCGAAGTATGATACAATTAAAAATATGACCAAAGGGGATAGGGTCCCATTAGATCAGTGGTAGAGGAGCCCCGGCAAGGCTAAGGTCCCAGGTTCAATTCCTAGATGTGATACCTTTTTTTCTACTTTTTCTGTTTGAAAATTTCAAAATGTTGTCTTCAATCATTGAATTTTTCAATTTGAGGTTTTACTTATTAAATTAAAATTAAAATTTATTATTGTTAAACGCTTATATTATATTTTACTTTTTAAAAGTTGACGACTTCTGAAAAAGAACCAGGAGATTCTTGTCTCTGAGCCCAAAGGTATACAGTTTCAAAATAAAACGTTCACGTTTAATTACGAATTTTTGAATTTAAACAAATTGAAAGATTGTATAATGTAATACAAATATACGTACTCGTAATATTGTTTATAGCGAACGAATGAGAATAGGTACCGTATTTAGAATCTAAACGTTTATTTAAATAGCTTTAGCTACGTAAAGTAACCTGATCTGAAGAGCAAGATAACCTTCCTTTTAATGGAGATTACAAACTCCATTAAACTTTGGGCCATCGAGTTCTTGCGCGTTATCCGAAAAATTCAAAAAAGCATTTATTAATATTAAATTGATTGTAAATATTCTCATATCTAAGCCGTCCTCCATACCCTTGACAGATATAAATCACATGTTCATGTCAAAGCCCTTGTTTCCCTTTCCAAAGCATTGGAAAGCGTTGTACAATACAAACATTCTGTGCAAAATATTATTAATATTGTTATTATTATTATTCTACCATGTTAATACCTCAAAAGATGTCCAACTGCTCCCGTCTGGAGCCGGCAATGGCATCCCCATTATTTGGTGTATTTTATGAGGCTGAAGGAAATTAGATGGAGATGGGAAGAGGAAATGGAAAGTACCTGGCTATTCAGATCTAGTCACCAAACACGGCTACAGCTATTTTGCGCAACGTTTCAATTCGGAATTATGGTATTACACCAGGGCGATACCGATAGTATCTTCAACTCTGAAGCATGATGGAAACATACCCTATATTATTTTTAATTGATTAAATTGTGAAAACATAAATGAATCAAATAAAATTTATCTGCGCACCCCGGGATTTGAACCCGCGTCCTCCAGATCGCTAGTCTTACCCTCGACCGCGAAAGCCTGTTAGTTCCTAACTGTTTCATATGTGTGGTTTAGAACTTTGGTGGGGTGGCACTTTTCAAACAACATGGAGAGTAATGCCGTAGGTACTATACGGCATTATTATATGTTTATTACCCTACATTAGACACTTAAACATTGAACTTCATCGCCATGAAACGTCAGGAATTTCGTCAAAACTGCATCTCGTTTCTTTATACCACCTTTTTATTACATTGGCTCCACGCAGGAGGCCCTGAGGAAAGCAATTTCCCTTAGAGCCTATTTATCTTAGGGGACGCTATGTGGAGGGTTTTTCTGAAAGGAAGGAAGGAGAGACAGTTCTGGGAAGGAAATAGGTATGAGGGGTGAGTAGGAATCGGGGGTCAGCGTGTCCAGGAGTGAGGAATTCATCCCTCCAACCGCGGTGCAATTCGATGGGTCTAGAGATTCCGGCTGGAGGGGATAAAAGATCTTCCTCAACCAGTCTATTTCGATCCTGCCCACCACACAGCATCGGCCGCCAAGATCTGGAAAAACCTCACCCCATAAACCTAAGTTAATTATTTCTCTTCCTCTTCTATATTATCAATATACGTACACTGTTACTCTGTAATTAATTAAGTATAATTTTTATGAAACCCTGATGAAGCTTCAGGTCGAATCGAAACCGGTTGGTTTATATATTAAAGATATTTGGTCAATAAAGCGGTATTCAAACCAAATTACTTTGTTCCAGTTATAATTATGTACACCCACAAAAAGATTGCCACGTGCTAACATTTGAAATGTCCATTTAATTGTATAAATAAGACGAAAATTTTAATTATTTTTTTTACATTTTTCAATCAATTGTTCGATAAAAAAGAGGGTGTTTTAATTTAGGGTGAGACCGGGCAGTAAAGCAAATTAATTATATGTAGGTAATCGTGTAGAGAAGTTACGAGCGATTTGAAACCTTTTTTCCGAAATGAACCTTATATAATTTAATTATTCTGCGTGTTTTATAACGCTGATGGGTTTCATTCGTTTTGTGCTCCGATCGACATACGGGATCGGAGTAATCCAGATTTTTGGAATTCCGCACATTAAGTGTACCTACCTACACAGTGGACATTAGTCTAGTATCGCTTTATCGTCAGTCCATTGCTAACCATCATCGTATCGTGACATTTTGCTCTACGTCGAAGTGTTATTTATCTGATCGTAACATAAAGTGTAAACCCTATCGTATTGTATCGTATGCTTTGTGTGAACTCCTTACGTGAATCGACTCGTGACTCAGATCTCTATCGTGGATTATAAAATAACCACAATTATCGAGCGCTTATGGACACATCTGTGACTGTCACGAAACGGAAACCAAGCCAGAAGACACAACAGCAGTGAGTACCACTTAATCGTTAATTACCTATCTTGTTTGGTGGTCGGGCAAAACTCGTATCTTAATAGCAAGGAGTAGCCGCAAAGTTACTCTCACCCCCGTGCATCGTCACGAATTTATCACATAATGACTTAATTTCAGGAATTGTTCGAATGAATCTCCAAGAATTTCATTCATTAAAGTGCGAATCATTAAAATCGAAAATATTTACATTGAAATACAAAAAAATATCCCAATCTTAATTATTCCATTCAGGATTACACAGGAAAGAAGTACCAATTCGTTAGGCCCATTCCTTCCTCGAACCCACGATGAATACGAAATGTTCCTTCTCTCCGGTTTTATATATTTTTTCTCCTCTCATTAAATGGGCAGATTAAACCAAATCAAATTAATGTACAGCTCGCTGCTTTCAGCGCCCACATTCTTAACTTTCATAAAAAACGCCCGATTCATAAAAAATGCCCAAAAACGTGTAGGCGGTGTTACAGGATGTTAATTTTTTAAGCATCTTTGACGGATATTCATTTTATGGTAGACATTTTCGTGAAAACTCTATTTGAAAATCAACCAAAAGCTTCTTAGTTTTAAAAAGTTCAAATGTTATCAAATTGCTTCATGTTAACGGAGAAGCAATTTTTGAGAAAACAACTTTTAACCCCACGAGACCCAATTAATTTCAGTGTAACAAATAACAACTAACAAAAAACACACCTTCACAGCTTATAATTGAGCTTAAAAAAGTTACGAAACGTTGTTTTTAACGGCAATAATGGCTGCTTGTATAATTGAGACACACTTTAATTAAGCATGAACTCATATACTGATAACACATTTTTTGAAATATCATTTTGAACATTATTCTTAAGAAAAATACAAAATTTAGGAAAATTTTGGCTAGCATTAGTGACAGTAGGTGTCACGCAATGCTATTTTTTGTCGTAGAAAGACACCACTGTGTTTCAACAAACCAAAAAACGTTAAATCTACCGCCTCCACAATACTTTCGAATGGGTAAGTTTTATTTTAAAATATTTATTGAGATATAAATACTACAAAGCGACGTTGTTTTATTACATTACTGGTCCTCAAGTTGAGAAAAAATGAGAAGACATTAATTTCTCTTTCAATAGTAATTTTTTTTACATTAGCTCCATACAGGAGGCCCTGATGAAAAAATCCCACCAGGGCCTATATCATCTTTGGGGATGCTGTGTGGACGGTCTTTTTAGAAAAAGTAAGGAAAGGGAAAAGGTATGAGGGGTGGATAGGAATCCGGGGTTAATATGTTTAGGAGTGACAGACGTATGAATCCATCCATCCTACTGCGGCGCAAGACGATGGGTCGAGAGAGTTCGGCTGGAGAGGTCTTGGTTAGGTCTCCCTCATCCAACCTCTCCCGATCCAGTTCGACATGCAGTAGGAGGGCAAATGCATTGGCAGCCAAGACCTAAACAAACCTCACCCCATGAACCCGAGCACCCCAGCTAAGTTACCAAAATTGTAGCGAACCACTTGGGGTGACCTTTGGCAGGGGTGTTGGTTATCCACTAAAAGGTTCAAATTTGCTTTTTTTGGTTATTTTTCATCCATTATCATAATTTAACAGGGGCAATTCGTGTAACAAACAATTCAATGAATAAAGAAATCTTTAAAAAAAATTAACAACTTGACTACGGTATGCAGCGATGTTGCTTGTTGTTTCACAAGTAAAATACTTGGCACATATTCTCAATTATAATCTAACTGAAGATCTGAGAGATATGGAAGATATGAAATGACAGAGTAGAGACATTAACATTGGAGATAGAATGTTATCAAGGCAGCTTCATCGATGTAGCGACTATTTCAGGAGACTGCTCTTCAAGATACACTACACTATTATTATGTAGAAAGCAGTTGTGATAATACTCCTTTCCCCTCTTGATTTAACTTGGTTTAATATTAAATATATAAACTCTCCTCGTCATCGGCAAGACAGTTGATATTTCTATCTTTTGATGCTGATTTATTTTATTTTTGGAATTCTTTCATCCCTTCAAGTTTTCTTGAACTTTTCTTTTGGCTCTGATCGATATTTAAATTTTTAAGGCTTTGCATGTGTGTAGTAGGGATGGAAAATTCCTTCCCTACGTCACACTAGCCTTCATGAAAATTGGACCCTTATTTTCTTTGATACTACAGAAAGCTTACTTAAAGCTCCCTTGTACTACATACCTTTAGAGATATATGTACTTAACTAATTAATACGTTATTTACGACCTTGAACGTAAATATTTTCGTATTTATGTTGTAATTAAACTCCATCAAACGTTGTGTAATTTTTTTGATTTATGATATGGGACTTTAATTACTTTCATTCTTTGTGGTAACTTCTTGATTCTAGTCAGAGCGTTGAGTTTCAAACTGCATTGGTCTCTCTCTTGCAAATCTAACTTTAAATAGTTTCTCTAAATGAACTAACTTTCCTCCGTCGCTTATTATGTTTTCCTACATCCTAACGAACTCGTAAATAACCTGTACTAATCGAATTACGCATGTTTAATTGAACAAATAATTAAGTATGACTCAAATGGTTAATTGTTAGTAAATTTGATTATGATTGTTTTGTATCTGCTTGTCATCTCTCCAATCCGATTCAGCTGCTATAAGGTACATATAAAGATGGGTTTAGTAGGTTAATGTAATTAATAGATTGCATATTAGACGAACTCAGAATACCCTTTTTCTGCCGAAAATTTGGCGCCTTCCTCCTACAAGTAAACCAGGTGATCAAATTCTAACTAGAAATTCGCACAATCTTCTGGCGCGGATCGGTTAATTGATACCTAAGTTATCGCGTCCTAACCGTCCTTCCTTATGCCATCATGCACTGCCTTCAGGTCGTCATCCGAGCCTAGATACCCCCAAATTCCTACTCCTCCAAGGTCTACTATTTACTTAGGGCGAACCGGTTTCGTCCTATATGCAATCATATACTCACGGTGTTTTGCAGAGTTACGGGTCGTGAATCCTCCCTCCACGTACAAGAAATGATGTGAGAGTAACTCTGTCGAGTCTAAAACGCTAATTGTAAGCGGGTCCACATCATCCAATGTACAGTACATAGAAAGATATATATGTAAACATACGTTTGGGTAGGATTATAACTCGCAATTTTGAGTCTAGCCAGTCTCAAATCCCGAGCTCGGATTCGTGGAAAGGAATTCTGCACAAAACCTTAACCGATGACCGAATATATACATATTAAAAGTGGGAAATATTAATAGATACTAGTATAATAAGCGATTATCTCGGTTTGTTCTGGAGTGCCGAAAATTCCAAGCTTTTGATTGATTTGGTTGACAATTTTCTTTAAGAGATTGCCATCTCTATTATGTGTTTGGTTAATGGTCCTTGATTTTTTTAAGGAGCGACCACTGCCTCCTATTGTTGAACTGTTTTCTAAATTTTCCCCCAAGGTTCAACTTTTGGTAAAATTTTTACTCTCCCGTGATTTTTCAACTGCTTCATGTAAATTATTTATACCTGTAAGAACAATTATTTCATAAATTTTCCCCGAATTTTTCATGTAGTCCTTCAATAATCTTTTATCTGACTATCCCGTGATTTTCAAATGTTTGATGTACCTATTAGCTACCTAGGAGAGTAGTTAATCCATAAAATTTTTCTCAAATGTTCAATGATACTCTTCAAGTTCTTTTATTTGACTATCCCGTGATTTTTCAAATGTTTGATGTACCTTTTAGCTACCTAGGAGAGTAGTTAATCCATAAATTTTTTTTTCTCAAATGTTCAATGATACTCTTCAAGTTCTTTTATTTGACTATGCCGTGATTTTTCAAATGTTTGATGTACCTTTCATTTGTTTAGCTTATAATAAATCTAATTATTTTCAAATTGTTCAATCCTAAAATATCTCTTCAAGTTCAAATTAAAGATTGTGTTTAACCCCTTTTTTTATATATATAATTGCGCAACGTTATGGTGTTGCCCTATCCTAAGATTGACATCTTCCTAAAGCATTCAACACAGTGCCCTACTGACCGAGTTGTTTTATAAACAATTTTAGTTATGTCAACATTCCCACTGGCCTCGTGACCTAGATCCAAGAACGCGTGACATTTGTTTACCTTTAAAACACTCCGAATTCAATAATGGTAATTTCTTTTTTTTTTTTCAATTGCCCTAACCTGATCCCAAATAAATATAGTTATAATTTACATATTTACATATATATTTTGCCTCAATAAATAAATATACTGATATATATATATACAATTTCATTATAGTTGAGGTAAATTCTAATATTATAACTCATTTTTTTGATCATTTTATATTAGCTGAAGTTATAATAAATAGTATATATACTAAATAAATACAAAACTTTGACTTGGAAATTTATCAAACACATAACTATTTTAAATAGTTACGGATAAATGCAAAGATAGGTATTCGAGATCGATACCTTTACTTTTTAATATAAGTGTGTTTCTTTTCGATTAAACTTTCTTGGAATATATATATATATATATATATACATATATATAAATATATCTATTTTATATATAATATTTTATATATAATATTTTAATATAGATACATATCACATATTAAGCAAGTAATACTTTGTTATAAAATTAATTCAAATACCAACTGTCTGCTGCATGCCGCTATCTCCTCGGAACCTAGAAAATGTTTATACTTTATGTAACTTACCCCTTTAAGGTTTTTTTTTTTTATCCGACCGGGAGCTACACGGTAAAACCTTGTTATGTTTCCTTACCTAATACCTACTCCTATGTTATCAACTAAATTCAAATAAATTTTTTTTTTTCGACTTCAATTTTATTTTATTCCCGTTTAATCTATCTAAATTAAATGATGTTTATCGTTCTAACCGCATTTTATTTCAAATCTCGTTGGTTAACTTAACACTTTTTAAATTAAATTTAACAATTAATTATTTATTTTGTGTTCGTTTTCCCACCGTACTTTTATTTCGCAACAAAGCGTTATACAATTAAATACCCAACAGATTGTTATCATGCTTATTTATTTATTATTTATTTCAACCTCCAGATTTATTATTATAATTATTCCATCGTTAAAATAACACTCCGTTTAAATTATAATTTTTAAGCAATAACCACTTCACGATTATTTACGAAATAAGTGATTTATTATTTTTATTTTTGTTTGTCACCGAACCTTTTTTATTTTGCAATAAGATAACGTATTTCACTATTTATTTAAACTTTCCGAAATAGTTATTATTATTAAGTTATCACAATCTCATTTAACAACAACTTAATAATTTGTATTATTTATTCTAAAGTCCATATTTATTATTATTACTTTATCTAACACTAGATTAATCCTGTGATAAATTATTACGTTCGATTTGCACTTTATTTAAGGAACTATTACTGATATGTTTTTTTTTTCCAAGTATTAAGTCCTAAAATTTAACTAAACACTGCTTTTAAATTTGCCAAATACAACACCACACTTTTCACTAACACAATTTAAATTTATGATTTAATCACTTCACTGAATCTAATTAATTATTATTAATGGTACTAATCTCTTACACTGAATTTAATACCAAACTTTGGACACTTAGAACTTTCTGTTAAAATGCATTTTATCTAACACTAGATTATACTAAGTCCGAAATCACTTCTATTGACTTGACTCCAATTATTTCAGAGTCATAAAATTTTTTAACACTTAGACAATTTTTCAATTAATAACCGCTTTAAACGTCACGTCACGTCTCACAAACTTCCGCTTTTCAAAACCCCCGATGACTAACCAAAAATCACTAAGTCCTGTCTTTTAAACCCCTTTCAGGATTAGAATGGCCTATCTAAGCTATCTTTGATCCACGAATTTAATCTCTAACAACTCGAGATTTCATATATCGATTCTGTCATTTTTGTTTAACTGTCGTTAGGTCCACCTTTCATGACTTTGTTCATGCCCTATCTCGTTTAAACATTTTTCCAGGATCTGACCGGCGATATTACGTCAAAATGCCCCTCATTCCTTTTGTCTGTTGGTCATACAAAATTAGCTCAAATTTCATAATTTTTTTGTTATTTTTTTTCTCAATTCGTAAAAGGTCCGTCTTCGATAACTATATTTACGTCTCGATTTTTCCGTACCTATCACAAAACATGATTATCTCCATATCGAAATGTTTACTATGCAATTTCGAGTTGCAATTTTTATAATTTCCACTCTATCTCACTGCTACTTGTATGAATTTTTTCCATTAAACCCGTATTTTCTCTATTTACGTAGTATATCTGAATTTTCCCCTTTCCCCTAGAATTTTCTTGTATTCACAACACTCTTCCTACGAATTTCCTCTTTTATCCTTATGTTGCTTTCCACAATTATATGATTTTTTATATTTCCAGCCGTATTTATTGTTTTCATCGATACTTCTGAATTTTCATGAGTTTTCCTTACGGAATCATCTTTTAATTGTTTTTATTTTCTTTTCTACTACCCCCCGTTTTGCCTCCGATGTATGTCACCTCTTAGAAAATTTCATTTTCTATATACTACTACTTTTTATGTTATTTTTCACATTTTTCATAGGAGAAACTTCCACTTCGGTCCTTAAATATATGTCAATTTTTATTACTTCATATGGATCTTCCCCCAAATTCCGTCCCTTTCTCCCCTGAATTCACATTAATTTAAAATTTGACATCTGTTTATGTCTGGACTTCGATGTACCGACCGATAACTCAGCGTTTATTCGAGGGTAATAAAATCTAATCGTTTTTAGTTAAAGTAAACTGACCCTAAGACCAATGATAATTTTTATCGTCCTAAAAGCCATTAAAATGGGTTTAATCGCCTAAAACCATGTTCGTTTTCTGGTTGTTTTAATAACAAAATCACGTATGGGGTCGTCAACTCAAATAATGCTTCCGTCTATCATCAAACTTTCCTATCTTCCATAGTACTTTCGTCAAACAATTGACGGAAAACAATTCCTTTTTGTTTGATTTACCTAACGCAATGTAACCAGTATGACCTCCCTATTCCAAATATATAACGATATCTATTTAAACTCGTCTGAAAACGCAAAATTAAGTCGAAATCTTATATTGTTCAATAAACACTTCCGTTTAAACGTCCAGTTTTTCCATTAGATTTCCTTTTCAAATCGTTTTTCCTGACGTGACAAAAGTGACATTCCAAATTTCCAGCGTTTTTCTTCCTTTTAAATGTAAAATGTACGCTTTCCTTTTAATCTGGTCTCCCTGACCCTCTATGTACTCGTTATACGACTGAATAACCCTACAGTAGCTTTTCTTACGTTTTACACGTCTTTTCTTTAATTTTCCTCTTATCATAATTCTCTTGCTATTTTCTTGCCTAGTTTTTCCAACATAATATGGATTAATTTGTTCGTTAACGGCGGTCGTCAACACCTTCATTGTACTGATTGTTTATCTTAAATCTGGGGTCATTGTATCTAATGCACCGGGCGTGAGACCCTGTTTACATTATAGTGTATTGATCTTTCGGTCGGTGACGATATTTTTTTCCATAAATCTCTGCTTAATCGCTTAGTTCAAAGTCCATTTCTTTGTTCAAAATCTGAACACGCCCTCCATTCTGTGATTGGTTTCATTAATTATTTATAGCTTTCTGCTTAGACCTGATTGGCTGTTGATTTCAACTATTAATTATTACGCTGATTAATGATGATTTCTAGCACCCTCTGTGTTCTTTTCATCAATACTCATCTCAATCTGCTTAATTGTAGATCCCTATCGTCAACAAGAATTCAATTTACTTTGAACCGGTAGATGTCGCAGGTGTGTCTGTTTTATAATTAATTGGTATTTTCTTTTTTGAATTAAAGTGGGAAGCTACGATATTTTCTTATTTTCACTGTTGGTTAATGCAATTCATCACAGTTCCCTCCTCTGAACTCAATTTGCTGTGGCTAACGTTGTATTTTATTTAGGCGTCTTCTTCTTTTTTTTTTTTTTTTTTTTTTTTTTTTCGTTAGACACCGAAATTGTGTTCAAATTTAGGCTAGCTACCTTTCCCTCCCCATGTCGTTATTCCTTATCTCTTCTTCGTATACTATTGCTCCCTATCTCCCCTCCTCATTTTGTTATCCCCTATCTCTTCTTCGTATCCTATTGCTCCCTATCTCCCCTCCTCATTTTGTTATCCCCTATCTCTTCTTCGTATCCTATTACTCCCTATCTCCCCTCCTCATTCTGTTATCCCCTATCTCTTCTCCGTATCCTATTGCTCCCTATCTCCCCTCCTCATTTTGTTATCCCCTATCTCTTCTTCGTATCCTATTGCTCCCTATCTCCCCTCCTCATTTTGTTATCCCCTATCTCTTCTTCGTATCCTATTACTCCCTATCTCCCCTCCTCATTCTGTTATCCCCTATCTCTTCTCCGTTTTATCGGATTGTTAACAATCTTGAATTGAATCTCATTGTATTTTCTATTTTCTTTTCGCGTAGATTTTATTTTATGGAATTTTCTGTAATTTTGATAGACTCAAAATTAATCTCTTTTTCGCTGGAACACGCCCCTCGACTCGCGTGTTTTGGTGGTCCCCAACCAAATTGGACTAAGACCTCCCTTACAATGATTTAAGTAAAGATTGTTTACAATCTCGCGGCCTTTCGACCAACTGAAAAGCGGGCGGTCTCTTGGTGTGCAAATAATTGTTTTTGTTTGTAAGTATAAGTTTTTGTGAAATGTATATGTTTTCGCACGACCTCACCCAATCCGACAATCAGTGGTATACATGTTCTATATAAATTTTCCAGCATTTTTTTTTTCTTTTTTAATTAAACTTTATTTTCTAATTCTTAATTTCTAATTGTTTGTTCATAGTTCATTCAAAGTTGTCCTAGCCTAAGTGTTACCCACTCTTATATTTAATTTTCATAAATGTTCTTAATTATCCTCAATTGGTTCAGCGTTCCCGTTTTTCCCCGTTTTTTTTTTCGAAATCTAACTATTTATATCGTAATTCTAATGTTACCTTCTTATATTTACCTAATTTCTACCACATCTCTACAGATAAACATTTTTATTTCAAGATTTCAAAACATTTTTTTTTTTCTAACTCCTAAGCAATGTTTATTTAAAACTCTATTCTATAAAACGTACCATTATGTGTGTCATATAATATCTCTAATTCTTTTCCTCTTAAGTGTCCTTAATTACCTAACAAAAATTTTTTTTTTTTTCTATTCACCAGCACATCAAAAAAAAACCGCCCTTTTTTTTTCTAAATTATAAAATCAAAATTAACGAATATTTTTACCTTACTCTATTTCTATATTTAAACATGATTGTCGCTTATTAAGAAACTTGTCCACTCACTCTTAAAGACTCGACGACGACCCGTCCCTCGCAAGCAAACTGATAGCCTAACATTTTAGTAAAGTTTCTTTCTTCCCCTACCCCAAGACGTATCCTAACATATTTTTATTTGTATTTCTCAGTCGTTTATTTATTTATTTATATTTTCAATTATTTGCAAATTTCGTATTCTATTCGTTGACTTCCGCTAACTTTAATCCTGTTTGTTGTTCCTTGTTACTTGTGTAATTTCTCGCTAAATGAATAGCGCTATAATCTCCTTTTATTTCCCGAGTTGTCTGCGACCACTAGCTCCTTCCCGGTCGTAGTTACTGTAGAATTTTCTTTTGGTGAACTGCTAATCTCGGTGCATTTGCTACAACTAGCATTTTCGCCCACACTCTCTATCGCGTGTATCCTCCTTTTTATGGCGTGGTAACGGTCACGGTATTTGTCCTTCTTGCTAACTTCCTCCCCACTCCTTTTCTTTAAGTTCCGTTCTTCTGGCGTACATACCATTGTATCTAGTTTTCGAAGAAACTCAGCGGCGACAATCTCGTCTCCTGATTGTCCCGAAAACCATAGCGATTGAATTTCCTTCGGATAATGCCTCATAATTTCGTCGACTATGCCCAACGGAGTGTCAGTAATCTTCAAAGCCTTAGCAAGTTCCCAATAGTTTGCGAAATGAGTGAGCATGGATATATTTTTCTTGGCATCATATACCCCCTCTGCAAGTCGGCGGCGAACTTCATTTTTCTTAATGTCTCCCCAATAGGTAGCTAAAAAATCTCGTTCGAAATCTAACATAGTCTCCCATCGCTTATTGTACAATTTCGCCCACGATTTGGCTTCCCCTTTTAAATTCTCTCGTACGACAATTAAAGGATCCGTACGTTTCACTTTTCTAGTGTACTCTTTTAAATCCTCGAGGAAACTAATTGGATTTTGATTTCCGCCGGAGAATGATGGTCGCTCCTGCTGCGGTAACATTTCCACGACTTGGAGAACGTTTTTCGGCGCATTATCCTCTCCTATCACCGCCACTGTTGCTGGTTTTTCCAACTGCTTCTCGAGCTCCTGCATCTTATTGACGAGCGGTGCTAAAGCTGCCTGAATAATTGTAGTTACATCTCCAATGTTCACTGCTGAAGTCTCGGCTGAGATATTCTCCCCGATTGCTGTCACCAAAGCCTGGGCTCGCCTTCCACGTTTTCCCACCATTTTCTTAAATTTTCCGAGTGTTGCCGGCTTATGTTTATATTTTCCTTACTAAGCGACAACCTTATAACCTCTATTTTAATTTTCTTAATTACTTTATGTATACGTTGCCTTAGTTATTCTATTTTTTTTTTCAATTTTCTTGTTTTTCTTATATTTTTGTTAATTTTTTTATTATTTTTTTAATTTTATTTTCCTTTACTTCGTTAATCTTATCTTCGATTTCTTGTTCCTTTTCCTCGGGTTTTTCCTGTGAAATTATTGGTTTATCATTTTCATGTGGAAAATTTATTTTTCCACACTCCCTCTCAACCTTGCCTTGTTCCCCTTCTGGCTGAGCTCCCTCGTCTCCTCCCATATTCTCCACACGCAATGTAGAATATTTGGAACGCTTGAATATGTTTCTAAGCTCATCTTCCGTTGATATTTCTTCAACATCTCTTTCTGTCGCATCCGCCTTCCTCTTTTCGGCCATTCTCGTTTTAATGAATTTAAATTATCGAATTAAATATCGACTATATGTAATTGAAAGTTTTTTTTTTTTTTTTGGAACCTGCCCCCTATAAAACACATTATTTTCAATTATATTATTTTTATTTGCACAACGATTGCAACCCGAATTAATCCAACTCTAAAACGCACACTTTATTTCAATTGAATGTAGGTAGTTGTTAAAAAAAACGGAATGAATATTTTTACCCCATTGTTAATGAATATCCCGTGATTTTCGTTCAAACAATAATTATTCATTGTTTAGAATGTCAACCACTCCTTCATGGTTTGCAGTACCTATTGATATTTTCGCAAAATCTGTTTTGAATTCGCAATCTCTATCAAAACATATTTTTGCACATCAATTTGCAATAGGTACCTACCGCAACATCTGTTTTGAATTCGCAATACCTACTGATTTTTCGCAAAATCTGCTTTTTTGTCGTCAATTTTAGAGTTAAACCCCTTTTTTCTCGAAGTCCGAATAATCAAATGTTCATTTAAATAGGTTATATACCTATCATAAACCTTTGTCTACGATATCAGAAGTTCTCAATTCGACGCTATCCCCAATCAAGTATTTAGGTATGTTATTCTATCTTTTTTTTTTTTTCCAATATTTACATTAAATTTGCAAAATCTATTTCGTTGTTCATAACAACTGTCATAGATCCCTTTGTATTCGTTGATTTCTACCCTCCTCAAAATAAACATATTTACTGCAATTTTAATAATCGAGTATCTTCAAATCGATAAATACCTATCCATAACTGTTTATCACCGTCATATCTGATTTCATATTCCCATTTCGATCCGACTGAATGAATGTATTTTATTTTTATGTGTTCATATTTTATGTTATTATTTAACGATAATCACATAAAATCATTGCCATAACAAAGTCATTTAATGTTAGCTCTTTATTCAATCATATTTGTTTGTTCTATCTGAAGTGCGTTTCCTTTTTATCGAAACTCGAATGTTGATATAACGTTAATGGTTGTTTGTCTTAAAATGCCTCAAAGTGGTGCGTGTTGTTTTCGATGTGCCCCACCTTTAAATTCTCGATGTTTTTTTTTTTTTTTTGTTATCAGTATTTCGATGTTTATTTTTATCAATCTTTTCGATGCTTACGAACACCGCGCGTTATCTCGAATCACATTGTTTACATTATGGTAATTAACATTCCTGACCCCGATATGTCAATCCTTAACTCATAATATTTGTTATTTATGGTCTGCCTTGACTATTTGTTTACATAGAGCATATTTGACCTAAATTCTTTTGTATACAATAACAAATGAAAGGGGTCTTTATTAACAAGTTCACGGTCACTCGATTTAACACTTTATATTGACACTTTTAAAATTATTTTAAACTGTAGAGTTTATTCGTTAGCACTTTTTTTTTCTTTTTTGTTATGTTTATTTATTTCTTTATAAATAATTTTTCTGTGTTTGTTTAACGTCGCACTATTCTGATTTTTTTATTAAATTATTTTCACTTCAATTAAAATGAACTTTTTTTTTTTTTTTATGATACGTCCTAATTTTGTTATTATTATTTTTTTTTTCCAGTTTTTACAATAGATTGACCAATAAAGTTTTTCAACCCAAACTTGTATAACTCTGACTCCTGGTCCACGGCTTTGCAGTGTGATATTTCTATCTTTTGATTCTGATTTTGATTTCTTTTCTACTCCTGGGCACTTGGCACCAGTCGTAATAATTCTCTCTTCTACCTCTTTTGATTTTTTTTTCTATTTTTGTTTGTCACCGAACCTTTTTTATTTTGCAATAAGATAACGTATTTCACTATTTATTTAAACTTTCCGAAATAGTTATTATTATTAAGTTATCACAATCTCATTTAACAACAACTTAATAATTTGTATTATTTATTCTAAAGTCCATATTTATTATTATTACTTTATCTAACACTAGATTAATCCTGTGATAAATTATTACGTTCGATTTGCACTTTATTTAAGGAACTATTACTGATATGTTTTTTTTTTCCAAGTATTAAGTCCTAAAATTTAACTAAACACTGCTTTTAAATTTGCCAAATACAACACCACACTTTTCACTAACACAATTTAAATTTATGATTTAATCACTTCACTGAATCTAATTAATTATTATTAATGGTACTAATCTCTTACACTGAATTTAATACCAAACTTTGGACACTTAGAACTTTCTGTTAAAATGCATTTTATCTAACACTAGATTATACTAAGTCCGAAATCACTTCTATTGACTTGACTCCAATTATTTCAGAGTCATAAAATTTTTTAACACTTAGACAATTTTTCAATTAATAACCGCTTTAAACGTCACGTCACGTCTCACAAACTTCCGCTTTTCAAAACCCCCGATGACTAACCAAAAATCACTAAGTCCTGTCTTTTAAACCCCTTTCAGGATTAGAATGGCCTATCTAAGCTATCTTTGATCCACGAATTTAATCTCTAACAACTCGAGATTTCATATATCGATTCTGTCATTTTTGTTTAACTGTCGTTAGGTCCACCTTTCATGACTTTGTTCATGCCCTATCTCGTTTAAACATTTTTCCAGGATCTGACCGGCGATATTACGTCAAAATGCCCCTCATTCCTTTTGTCTGTTGGTCATACAAAATTAGCTCAAATTTCATAATTTTTTTGTTATTTTTTTTCTCAATTCGTAAAAGGTCCGTCTTCGATAACTATATTTACGTCTCGATTTTTCCGTACCTATCACAAAACATGATTATCTCCATATCGAAATGTTTACTATGCAATTTCGAGTTGCAATTTTTATAATTTCCACTCTATCTCACTGCTACTTGTATGAATTTTTTCCATTAAACCCGTATTTTCTCTATTTACGTAGTATATCTGAATTTTCCCCTTTCCCCTAGAATTTTCTTGTATTCACAACACTCTTCCTACGAATTTCCTCTTTTATCCTTATGTTGCTTTCCACAATTATATGATTTTTTATATTTCCAGCCGTATTTATTGTTTTCATCGATACTTCTGAATTTTCATGAGTTTTCCTTACGGAATCATCTTTTAATTGTTTTTATTTTCTTTTCTACTACCCCCCGTTTTGCCTCCGATGTATGTCACCTCTTAGAAAATTTCATTTTCTATATACTACTACTTTTTATGTTATTTTTCACATTTTTCATAGGAGAAACTTCCACTTCGGTCCTTAAATATATGTCAATTTTTATTACTTCATATGGATCTTCCCCCAAATTCCGTCCCTTTCTCCCCTGAATTCACATTAATTTAAAATTTGACATCTGTTTATGTCTGGACTTCGATGTACCGACCGATAACTCAGCGTTTATTCGAGGGTAATAAAATCTAATCGTTTTTAGTTAAAGTAAACTGACCCTAAGACCAATGATAATTTTTATCGTCCTAAAAGCCATTAAAATGGGTTTAATCGCCTAAAACCATGTTCGTTTTCTGGTTGTTTTAATAACAAAATCACGTGTGGGGTCGTCAACTCAAATAATGCTTCCGTCTATCATCAAACTTTCCTATCTTCCATAGTACTTTCGTCAAACAATTGACGGAAAACAATTCCTTTTTGTTTGATTTACCTAACGCAATGTAACCAGTATGACCTCCCTATTCCAAATATATAACGATATCTATTTAAACTCGTCTGAAAACGCAAAATTAAGTCGAAATCTTATATTGTTCAATAAACACTTCCGTTTAAACGTCCAGTTTTTCCATTAGATTTCCTTTTCAAATCGTTTTTCCTGACGTGACAAAAGTGACATTCCAAATTTCCAGCGTTTTTCTTCCTTTTAAATGTAAAATGTACGCTTTCCTTTTAATCTGGTCTCCCTGACCCTCTATGTACTCGTTATACGACTGAATAACCCTACAGTAGCTTTTCTTACGTTTTACACGTCTTTTCTTTAATTTTCCTCTTATCATAATTCTCTTGCTATTTTCTTGCCTAGTTTTTCCAACATAATATGGATTAATTTGTTCGTTAACGGCGGTCGTCAACACCTTCATTGTACTGATTGTTTATCTTAAATCTGGGGTCATTGTATCTAATGCACCGGGCGTGAGACCCTGTTTACATTATAGTGTATTGATCTTTCGGTCGGTGACGATATTTTTTTCCATAAATCTCTGCTTAATCGCTTAGTTCAAAGTCCATTTCTTTGTTCAAAATCTGAACACGCCCTCCATTCTGTGATTGGTTTCATTAATTATTTATAGCTTTCTGCTTAGACCTGATTGGCTGTTGATTTCAACTATTAATTATTACGCTGATTAATGATGATTTCTAGCACCCTCTGTGTTCTTTTCATCAATACTCATCTCAATCTACTTAATTGTAGATCCCTATCGTCAACAAGAATTCAATTTACTTTGAACCGGTAGATGTCGCAGGTGTGTCTGTTTTATAATTAATTGGTATTTTCTTTTTTGAATTAAAGTGGGAAGCTACGATATTTTCTTATTTTCACTGTTGGTTAATGCAATTCATCACACAGTGGCGGCTCTAGGGGTCCAGAAGTGGAAGGTAATTTTTTTAAAAATGATTACCATACAAAATCAAATTAAATACGATAATATTCATTGTAGGTACCTCTACGGAAGAATAATTATTAAGAAGAATTATTCTACGGGCTGCCAGATTTGTTATTCTTTTGTACCTGTTATGTTAATGTAAGTACTTGCATACTGCTTTCTAACCCCGTATGCATGGACATTGGAGGGTCTAGAGTCATTCAAATAAATGTAGCTTCGTTCAATAAAATAGATTCTTGACGTGTGCGTTGAAGGAGGAAACCATTTGTTTCCTTATAACGCCGTTGGGAAAGTGGTGGGGTCCCCTCCAATGTGGGTACCTCACGAGTTAGAGAGTCAAATTACATAATATAGTAAATTATTTCATACGACCAGCGTACAATATGCCAAATCAACCTACGTTTATCAAACCATCTCTTTCAGACGCATAATATTCATCCTGCTCTCTCCCTCACGGCAATGATCCAAACTGTCTTCAGAAGCCGAAAACATTTTTACTAGGCGACATAGTGCCATCTCATTTAATGTATGGCGCGTAAAGACATAGAACACGTGATATTGGGACATTTAATAAATTTATTTATTTATAATTTCTCACCATACATATGTTGTTTTTTTTACATAATAAATTTAACTTACTAGGATTAACAGCCTGTATTGAGGTTAACATTTATAATTTTGAGTGAAGCATTTACAGATAAAACATTGAAATACAAAACACTACATTCAAAACACTAAAATATTACACGGAGAAAGTAAGAAATAAAAATATTCTATTAGTGACCAGATGGGTAATTTGGGTATGATTTGCAACAATATAGACCATAAATAAATCCTTAATTACTATACCCAGCAAGAAACAAAGCTAGTTCTCAACAACTAGGATAACACTCCGATTTTGGTAAATGAAATCGAAAAAACTTATTTTTTTAAGACAAATCTTATTAATTTGAAAAATCTTTTTATTTAAAAAGGGACAAAGATGAAAAAATATTATGCCAATCCTCTGTCAACACAAATATCTCAACATTCTTTTTAAATTTAGCTAATGAATTGAAAGGCTTAATATAATCTGGCAGAATATTAAACATAAGTGGAGCAGTAAACATAGTAAAATAGTAAACATAAAGATGTTTTAGTATTTATTGGCACAAAGTTCATTGTTGAGCCAATTCTAGTGGTATGGATTTGTTGGGTTCATTTAGTATTGATAAAAAATCTACAAATTATTTTAGTGATGTACAGCTGTTTTATACACATAACATTAGATTCCTTGTAAAGTAGTTTCGATGGATAACGAAATTTTTTTTTGTACATGACTTAAGAAGTTGAAATTGATCCAGCCAATCGTAGTGCGTGGGAAAGAAAGCTTTAGAAAGACGTTAGATGTGACTACACGCCGCTGCCTGCTATCTCGCGGTGCATTTCAAATACATTAGAAAAATAGAAAAATACCAGTTGTTTTGATTTACATAATATTTCATAATATTGTGTTTTACTATCATCTTATAATTTTGAGAGGTTTTTGACCAATTGACTGAGGGAAGGACCTCCACTGGTAGAAAGGTAATTTTTTTATGAATGTACTACCCAGCACCGCAATGGGACAAGACAAGATGCTACAACAATACCTACATACGGGCGCATCTTTCGAGATTCTGCAGTGCCTCTGAAAGTGCTCACCGAAGGAAGGGTGCACTTATTTCCCCCTTTACTTCACCACTAGGAAAGGACTCGAGACTCAACAAATCCCATTGTCATGGCTTCATCTCAGAGACTCGGGTTCATTTTTAATTAACTCTGATTCCAGATGATCTCCTTAATCCCTGGTATTCTTAATTTTTAGCAAAGTTTTTTCATTTATTTTGTACTAAATTCTTAACACATAAAAATGACTATTTCTTTGTTTGCCCTGTATGCTTTCCTACATCATTCATCCAATTGCGATGAAACTTTGATGATTTGTTGTCCGCACGCCCGCGAATGTTTCTATATATAATGGTGAGCTCTGGCGTTATGAAATTTGTATAAAAAATTTACAAAAGTGGTGCTCGAAAATGTGTGTATTTCACGTAGTTTAGCGGCAGGGGAAGGGTGTAATCCGGGAGGGAAACGAAGAAGAAGGTGGGAGGTTCGCGGGAGGATGATCGAGGGAGGGGGAAAGTAGGGAAAGTGGGAAAAAAATGCGGGAGTTGGGAGGGGAACACGAGAGGGAGAGCGTTCACGGGAGGGGGAAATTCGGAGAAGGTGGAAGGGTAACACGGGAGGGGAAGGGAACGCGGAAGGGAAAAGGGGGCAGGAACGGGAGCGGGAATGGGGGCGCATGGGAAAGGACACACAGATAAGGGACAATGGACGAGGGTAAGGGACGTAAGAGAGGCAGAAGGAGGGGAAGAGGGAGGGATTGCAAAGGAAACGTAGTAGCGTAGGGGATCCATGGATTTTTCATAAATATGAAAAATCCATTCATCACGCATGGTCATCTGTATGTGGCCTACTCACTCGTCGCAAAACTTTCTGATTTATTCGTGAACACACCATAAGGAAAAACAAAAAAAATGTGTATACAAAAGCGCTTCATAAACAGATTCAAAACACAAACACTTTCTTTCTTCGAGTGGTATTGCAACGTATACCGAGTACTCGCTAGTTACTGAAAAAAAATGCTTATTGCTTTTTTTTTACAAGAGCTCCACACAGGAGGCCCTGAGGAAAATAATTTCCCTCAGGGCCTATGTCATCTTTCGGGATGCTGTGTGGAGGATTTTTTAAGGAAAGGAAGGAGAGGAGAGTTCTGGGAAGGAAGAGGGATTAAAGGATGGGTAGGAATCTGGGGTTCAGTGTGTCCTGGTTATCCGCCTCCAAGATCTAGACTAACCTCACCGCGTGAACCCGGGCACCCCTGGTAAATCACCAAACGTAGCGAACCACTTAAGGTGACCTATGGCAAAGGTGTTGGTTATTCAATAAAGGTTCCCGGGGCGGCGGTACCCATTCCCGCCTCCCAAATTGATGATCGCTTGCATAAGTTTAAAAATTTGATGAACCATAGTAAGGTAAAACACCACATTTCTGACCCTGCTCCAATTTCTGACATATGTAACACAAATTACGATTTTACTAACTGAAGTAACATTCCTACGTATATTGATATTAGCGCATCGAGAAAGTTGTTCCCCTCTCCCTCTAACCAACGTTTAGTCTAAAGACTATTTGGCACCCATTTCTACCAAAATATTATTTAGTATATGATTTTGGTGATTTGATGATATTGCACATTTTTTCACCTTTTTCGGCGAGTAAACCAAATTTTACAAAATGTGATGACACAGTTCACCAATGTTTTATGCATTGTTTGCGTATGTTTTTCAATAGAGTATTGACCATATTTATACATTTAAAACGAAAAAGAATATATTTCAATAGATTTATGATAGTTTTTGAGCGGTCGGAAATAGGTATCTGTTTTAATAGGGTGACCATATTTATGACATCTAAGTCAGAAAATGATACGACTCCAAAAAATTATGTTCATATTTCTGACCGGTGTGTCAGAAATTGATACTAATCATAATTTGGGGGGTTTTAATCCTGACATAAGAAGAACGGCTGTGCGTCTTCTTTTGATAAACTATATTTTGGATTTTAGGCCAAAATACCCAACCAAATCGAATAATTAAAAAATATGTATGAGAAATATCGATTGCCGAGAGTGGAATTTAATTTATTTGCATTTTAATGCAAAATTCAGTCCATTTAAGAAATAGTTTTCTAATGATTTTACAGGCAAATTTGGCAATGTTTTGTGAGTTTGTGAGTAACAATTTTATTAAATAAATCATGTTACCGAACTAATGTTTTAATAAAATGAAATATAACTTTTTGGGTCGAAATATAAATGTAGGTATTATATAAATGTTATTTTTCGTTCCAACAAGGTTTCAATATGAATTTTACACTAAAATCCAAAATACATATATTTTTTAAATAGGTCAACCGTTCCATATTTGATGATTTTCCATAACAATCGTTAGTGATTTTCTTAAGTAATTACATTTTAAACTTATGTCAACAGGATGATAAAGAAAATATCTTTACTCCATTTAAAAATAGTTTTTGTTCTGGCCTGTTATTGATCAACCTTGTACTTCTTTCACTATAGGTGCAACGACAAAAATACCAACAGTAGCTAGTTCTGTTGAGTGGTTCAAATTTCACAAACGAAAACAACAGGCCAAAGAATGTTTTGAGCGAGGAAGGAGTGCTAAAATAGATAAACTAAGGGAAAAGAAAGAATACGATTCTGCCACTAAAAATACAAAAAAAAACTTCAAACGAAAAAAAATCTTCAAAAAATAAAAAATAATTTGTTTCCTACGTCAATTGATTTATAAATTGGAAACTACATATATTTTTATATGAGGGTGTATATTTTCCCGAACAAATAAATTCCGTAAAGAACAGAAAAAAGGCACAAATAAATTCTATGTCATTATATGGAATAAATTTGTGGAAATGGCCAGAGAGAGTAGATCAAATGGTACAATATCGAGGATGTTATCGAAATAATTAAAGATCATATATCTAGAATCCATTGAGAACAGTACCTTTACTTTCTTTTTCTTCTTTATTTGTTACTATACCTATTTTATTTAGATGTAATTCCTAAAGAAGGCAAGATACGTTTAAGTTCCTTGTTGGCGTAAAACAACAGACATAATAATGTAAGCGATGTTTTATACCAAATAATAATGTTTTAAATAATTTTCATCCCTGTATAATTTTATGTTTAATATTTAATAAAGTTTCTCCAAAATACCAATTTTTGTTTAAATGTTGTCCGCATAGTTGCATTTTATTTGCAGGAATGATCGAAATATCAACATGTATGTTGGATACTGGAATCACATTGATTTTTGAATGTCAGAAATACGAACGGCCATGTCAATCAATAGGAACATATTGATTTTCCTATGTCAGAAATGGGTGTTTTGTTAGAATGTTACATATTAAAGGATTTTAAATATTTAACGGTAATAAATTTACCAAAAAGTGAGATTTCAATATTTGAAATTGAACAATGTTTCCAAAAATTCAAAATTTCGTTTCAATAATGCAAAGTTGATTTTAGGAAAAAATTTTGAAATTCATGAAAAAAAAGTGATAGCTTAACGTGTCAGAAATAGGGTGTTTTACCTTACAATGGAATAATATGATATAGAATGTAATGAAGAGCTTTTGTCACGAATAAGTATATGAAACACTCAACTGCAAAGAAAAATGCAAGGAAATTGAATAAATTTGAAACAGACATTTTTGGAAATGGCCGATTCTTAAGGCAAAACATGAAACGTTTATGAACTATAGAATATAACGAGGAAACTCTCGATTAATGCGAACATTAATGATCTTTCGATGTAAATTAGTTTTAGTTTGGATATCATAGTGTATTGACTTTACCTGGGTTATCGAAGTTTATTGGTCGGTTCCTCAATTAGTTATTCAAAACTTCACTAACAAATTTAGATATAACTCATGCCATACCTACTGTAATTGGAATCTATCTTTCAGTTATTATCGACAATATTTGCGAACGAGATAAGGAAATTATCGATTTGAAGAACAACAAATTTGAATAATGTGAATGCAAGTCTATCAAAAAGATGAATATGTTTCTTTAAAAAAACTATTAAATATGGAATATAATTTGTGTGAAAGCTTCATTCAATATTTATTTAGACACCAAATGCAAGAGTTTCTACAACACTCTCTTTACACGCCGAGCCGCTTTAATGTTATGTTGAGCCTTAGAACCGTCAACAGCCCTTCAAACATGCCTTTTCATCGTTTCTGTTTCGATCTTTCTGTGAGTGATCTATGTTTTAATTTGATCCAGGCATAAAATAAGGTTTCACCACAAAAATGCGTGTAAAATATTTTTACTCTCGCACTCTTGCAGTGCTTCAAAGATATTTGCCTTAATCATTTATTTAAAGACTTTTGAATGTAGCTATAACTTTGTGGTTATCCATCTTATAATATAAAAATGAATTGCCAAATTTGTGAACCGATTTCGCTAATTCTTTTTTTGGAATATTCCTTGAAGTTCGAGGATGGTTCTTACGGAGAGAAAAAATAAGAAAATTGCGCAGAAAATTAGATAATAACAGAAAACATCGCACGTTTGACAGTTCGCGTGTTAGAGAATGACATTTTGCAAAACAATGAATGATTGTTCAATCAGGATTCTATTTTTGAAAAGTTGAAAAATTTATTTAAAGTAGGCACTCCCCTAATAGTTTGAATCGAATCAAGAATTTTAGATATTTTAAATAGGTACCTTTGTTAGGTACCAAATTAAATATACTGGGCTGTTTAAAAACTGAATGTACTGGGATTGAATATATGAAACGCGGGAGGAGGGTTGGCGGGATGAGGGAGCGGGGAAGGGAAGAGGGAAGGCGGGGAAGGTGGATGGGGAATGCGGGAAGGGGGAGGGGGACCTGGGAGGGGGACCTGGGAAGGGGACCTGGGAGGGGGACCTGGAAGGGGGACCTGGGAGGGGGAGGGGAACTCGGGAGGGGGGTTCGCGGGACGGGGAAGGGGGGGGAGTGGAGTGGGGAGAGGGAAGGTGGAGGTGACGGAGTGGGAACGCGAGAGGGGAAGAGGACGCAGGAGAAGAAGGGGAGGCGGAAGGGGAACGGGACAATGGGAAAGGACACTCAGGGAGAAACAATTTCTTTATTAAATGGCATAGCGACGCATGCCGGGACCAGCTATTTATAGATAAATGAAACAATGTAACTTTGTTTGAACCACTTGTATAAGTTTGCCCTGAGGAAGGAACGGACGTTCCGAAACCGGTCGGCTTTATACAAGTGGTTCAAACAAAGTAACATTGTTTCATTTATTTATTTAAAGCTTTAGGGGTTGTTCAAGTATTATGTAACGCACTTGGGGGGGGGTCTTGTGAAACGTTACTGTGCGTTACGAGGGGGGGTGGGGGGGGTTCGAACAACGCGTTACGTAACATGTTTTTCTTTATTTAGAAAAAAAAAACTAGGGAATTAAAATCTTCCAAATTGGCAATCCTTTTCGTTCTCGAAATCTCTTGTTTTATTTATTACCGCAAACGCGATTAAAACAAGAAAAAAGGTATTTAAGCGATTTCCCAGTACTTAATTCCCAGTACTTCCCGCAACTTAATTGTGACTTTCAGGTAAAAATTGTCACTTGGGCGTTACGTAACTTTTAGGGGGGGGGAAACGTTACGGCGCGTTACATGGGGGGGAGGGGGGGGCAAAATTCTTCAAAAATTGCGTTACGTTATACTTGAACGCCCCCTTACCCACTTCTTAGGGGGCATACATTAATTAAGTGAGCTCAAAATGGGGGGGGGGATCCAGAAAAATCTCACAATACTTGAAAAAAATATACGAAGTGCCCCAAATTTATCTCACCAAAGGGGGGAGGGGTCTAGATTGGAAGTAAAACGGCTCACGTAATTAATGTATGCCCCTTAACCGCTTGACTAAATACTATAAAACACTTAGTAAATGCTACAATAAATATTTTTTTATAAATTAGTTCCACTGTGCGGAGAATCTCTTTATGGAAAAAAAGAAGAGGATGTTCTGGGAAGGAAAGGGATATGGGTGGTGGGTAAGAATACGGGGGTCAGTGCGTTCAGGAGTGACGGACATACGAATCCTTCTCTCCCACTACCGTGCAAGGCGATGAGTCGAGAGATTCCGGTTGGAAAGGCCAAAAATTCTCTCTCAACCATTCTCTCCCGATCCGGCCCGCCACGCAGTAGATGGACAAACGCCATCCTCACTCCATGGTCGATCATTATAAAGGACATTTTAATTTGGCAAAAATATTAAAGGTTTGTGAGAAGTGCAAAGCATGAAATTCTGTCTAATACTCTTATAATTAATAATTTAATTAATTAAATAATTAACGATAATAATTACTATTGATCAGGATGTCCTCGTGACAGCGATAAACGAGTTGTCATTTTAATTGTCTTTTTTAGAGAACCTTATTCGTTACCCGAGGGAACACTGTTTTGTTAAACTCATGTGAAAATTTTGTTAAACTCTTCGGTATTAATAGCAGCCAAAGTTTAATCTAAAACTTCTATGTAAAATAACATGTTTTAGTTTATCAAACAAGACTTTTCCCATCACGTTCCGTTTTAAACTACACAACTCCGACAACTTTTAGTCTAAGGCATTTATCACCGTGCACGAAAAATTGCGATAAAGTGGCAGCCACGTTCCTATACCAGTGTTTAAATATATAAATGGCGTTAATTAAATGCAAAGCATTTTATAAACGTAGCACCTGTTCATACAAATAATTTGCGTAAGAAAAGATTAGTAGCCTAAAATTCTCTTAGTGTACAGCAACACGCGATGAAATGATTTTTTTTCCACATTTTATCCATTTAATATTCCGGTAACATGCCTAATTTTATTCGCTTCGATTAATATACATGGTCTATGAGAAGTTTTACCCCTTTAATCATAAGATATAAAGTAAGAGACTTATCGTCTTCTCTATTTATCGCAGACGTGTGTTTGAAACTTTAAGAAAAACATAAAATGAAAATACACACACCGTTTATCAAAATATTTTCATAAACTTAAAAAGGGTGCGACGCAGCTCTAGAATTTACAATTTTTTGTCTAGCGTTTTATAAAATTACTCGTCGTTTAGATTTGTTTTTTTATGTAAATGAATGATAACGCTTCTGTTCTTAGGTTTCCGTTGTCATCTGAACCATAAATGTGGTGAACGTATGTCTTGCGGTATGAAAGAGACATGCGTGTATGAGTGAGACAGCATGAGGAACGTATAAAAGGGTGTGATTGCTGTCTACCGTCCTCTTTGGATTATCGCTTCGTAAGAAGCACTACCTGTACCATATCTCGGAATAAACTCGCTAAGTCTACCTACGAGTATTTATTGTTCAATCTCCCTGAACTGAGAGCACAATATAGAGGAATCTGGATCCATACAAAGGAGTCCAGAAAGTAATGTTGATACCGGCCACGGTCATCACATTTGGCGCAGCCGATAAAGGAACGAGAAGCAGCCAAAATCACATTTGGCGCAGCTGAAAAGGAACGAGAAGCAGTCAAATCATATCACATTTGGCGCGGTTTGAAAAGAACCACGGGCAGCCAAATTGTCACATTTGGCAGTCGAAAGAGGAATCCGAGATTGAGGCTACAGGGGCAACAGGCAAGAGCAGCAGATATTGGCATCCGAGGAACAGCAAGGCGCTGGTTTGGTTATTCAGTGCCGAGAATCAGGAGCATACACGTAAGGCATGGATGGAGAAGTCCGGGTCTTCAGGAGAAGACCAGAGACCAGGTGCAGACCTCACGGAAGGCGTGCCGGGCATTTGAAGGACGACCAGGGTTCAGGAGCCAGGAGACGGTCCGCGGAAGGGCGAGATCGGAGCAGCAGCATCAAGTCAACAGAGTCGTGAGTTGAGTGCTGTTTGTAAAATTTTCTGCTTTTATTGATTGTATCTGTGTGAAGATGGAAGGGGGAGAACTGCCCAGGTTTTGTCATTTGAGGGACAAACTGGAGACGTTCGTGTTGCAATACGAACAGTTCATCCTCGTCAATGATGACAAGTTAAATTCGGTAGAAAAAAAGAGAGCGGTTTTAATATCTCATTTACACACAGAGACAATAGATTTATTGATTGATTTGTGTTTTCCTAAAAAAATTACAGATATTACGGTCGAAAATTTATTGTTATTACTAGAGAATCATGTAGGTATCAAACGAAATGTTTTCAAAGAGCGCGAAATTTTTTTTGCTACGAAACAAAAAAGTTCAGAATCGGTTAATGATTATATAGCACGGTTAAGAAATCTCGTTAGATTTTGCAAATTCGAGGACAGACTTGAATATAATTTAAAAGATGTTTTTGTCACCGGTCTTCGAGTGGGGCGTATTAAGGAGAAATTATTTGTAGAGGCTGAAAACTTTTCATTAAAAAAGGTTATAGAATGTGCTATTGCTATGGATTCATTCGAGGTAATGAATAAGCAAATTAAAACGGAAAGTGTTGATTTAGTAAATAAATTTAAAAATACATCGAACAATTTGTCACAAAAACAAAATTCGGTAGGTAAACATTTTTTTAGAACTTCGGACAAGAATGTTACATCGTACAGAGCGAGGTCAGCGGACCGAACAAAGTGTAAACATTGCGGGAATTATCACGATTCAGTAAACTGTAAATTTAAAGACGTGTTTTGTTATAAATGCAGAGTAAAAGGGCATATTGGGAAGATATGTCGCGGTTTAAAATATAATAACATTTCTTCACTGTTCGTAAATACGCAGGAACATAAAAACATGTTGCGGATAAACGCAGTATATTGTGAACCAATATTGTGCAAAGTTTTAGTGAATAATGTGGAACTAAACGGTTTATTGGACACAGGGGCGGCAATTTCGATTTTAACGGACGAAGATTATGTTAAACATTTCAAACATTTGATGTTAAAACCAAAGGATTTAACCTTAATGGGTTACGCTAACTGTAAGTTAAATTTATTGGGTTGTATCTTATTAACAGTTGAATTTAACGGTTATAGGGAAATGTTAGAATTTTGCGTAGTAAAACAGGGAACAATTACGGTTCTAGGGCGTGATTTCATTAAAAAGTTTAATATTGGATTTACGGGCTTACAATCTACTTTATCCCAGGAGGGAAGTGAAAATGTTTCTCACAATATGGTTGAGAATAATACTAGTGTAATTGATAATTTAATTCGGAAATTCCCGGAGGTTTTTTCGGAGAAACTGGGTAAATTCAATAAATATAAAGTGCATTTGAAATTAAAAGAGAATGCGGAACCGAAATTCTGCAATCCGAGAAATATACCGTTTGCCTTAAAAGCAAAGGTTGAAGCGGAATTGGGCCGGTTACAATCGGAAGGTATTTTAGTTCCGGTAAACTATAGTAAGTTTGCGTCTCCAATCGTTCCCATAGTAAAAACTAACGGCGAAATAAGGATTTGCGGTGATTATAAGGCAACAATAAATCCACAGCTAGTGGTAGATAAATATCCGATGCCACGGATAGAATGGTTATTTTCTCAAATGGCGGGTGGAATAATTTTTTCCAAGATTGACTTGAGGCAAGCGTACCTACAATTAGAACTAGATGAGGAAAGTCAGGATTTCACAACTATATCTACTCATTTAGGATTGTTTAAATTCACGAGATTAGTGTTTGGGATTAATAGCGCACCAGCTATTTTTTGTAAAACGATAGCTTCATGCTTGCAAGGTTTGAAAAAAACAGCGGTATTTTTAGATGATATTGTGGTAACAGGAGATTCGGAAGAAGAACATAATGAGAATTTAACAGCAGTGTTAAATAGATTAAAAGATTGTGGATTTAGTGTAAATATTCACAAGTGTATTTTTAAGGCGTCATCAGTAACTTTTCTAGGGTTTGAAGTTTCAAAGGAAGGAATTAAACCATTGAAAGACAAAACTATCGCGATTAGTAAGGTATCGCAACCTACAGACATTACGGAATTACGAAGTTTTTTGGGGTTAGTGAACTTTTACAGGTCATTTGTACCTAACATGTCTGTACTTCTAGATCCGTTACATAATTTATTGAGGAAAAATACACATTTTGAGTTTAATCAAGATTGCTTGGAAGCTTTTAATAAAATTAAGTCAATTTTATGTGATGATAGAGTGCTAGCTCATTATGATCCGGATGTAACATTGAAGATTGTTACAGATGCCTCAACAAAAGGGTTAGGAGCGACGCTTTTACATTGTTATGATAATAATTTACAGAGACCGATTTCTTTTGTTTCTCGAAAATTAACTGAAGCAGAAAAGAAATATTCAATTTTGGATTTAGAAGCAACAGCTATAGTGTTTGCGTTAAAAAAATTTTTTGAGTATATTTATGGAAGGGAATTCATTTTAGAAATAGATAATGAACCGTTATGTAGAATTTTTGGTGATAAGAAAGGTATCCCAGTATTAGCGTGTAACAGACTTCAACGTTATGGGGTAATTCTGTCGTCGTTCAATTACAAAGTACAGTTCGTGAAATCAGCATTGAACTGTTCGGACTATTTGTCTCGGGTTCCTGTCGAGGAACCAGTTCACGTAGAGAATGACTTTGATACTCAAATTCTAAGTTTATTTAAAAATAACAGAGATTTACCTATAGATGTAGAGGAAATTAAATCGGAATCAAGTACAGATAAAATTTTATTGGAAATTAAACATTATCTCAGAACAGGGTGGCCAAATAAAATAAACAAGGAGGATTCAAAATGGATTTACTGGATTAAACGGAATGAGTTATCCATAATGGATGATTGTTTTTTTTGGAATCATAGGCTAATAATTCCAGTAAGTTTAAGAGAAAAAATTTTAAACTTGTTACATAGATCTCATCTAGGTATAGCAAAGATGAAAGGTTTAGCCAGAGGTATATTTTGGTGGCCAGGGATAGATGGAAATATTGAACTTTTAGCGAGAGGATGCGAAATTTGTTCAGAGGTTCAACCTTCGCAACCAAAGAGCGAATTGACTCCGTGGCCTATAACGGAAGAAATATGGAGTAGGGTGCATATTGATTATGCGGGCCCAGTTGCAAATAAATATTTTCTTGTAATTATTGACTCAACCTCAAAATGGTTAGACTGTGTAGAAGTAAAGTCTCCAAATTCGTATAACACTATTAAAATATTAAAGGGTTTATTTAGTTATTTCGGGAGTGTACAGACAATAGTTTCAGATAATGGAGCCGTTTTCATGTCAGCGGACTTCAAAGAGTTTTGTGAGATGAATAACATCAAACATTTAACTACTCCGGTAAATCATCCACAATCAAATGGTCTAGCAGAAAACGCGGTTCGAACGTGTAAAAATTTTTAAAAAAAAATGATGATAAGAAATAAGTTTCAGTCAGGTTATGAGGAAAAATTAGGAAATTTTTTAATTGATTACAGAAATGCACCACACTGTACAACTGGCTTAGAACCTGCAGTTGTAATGTTTGGAAGGAAACTAAGGTCAAACTTAAACAGTTTTGTACCGAGAGGGGGGAGAGATAAGGATAATAGAATTAAGAAAGAAACAAAAATTAAAATGTCTAAATGTCAGGAAAATCAAAAATATTATTATAAAAGAAATAATAAAGAATCGGGGGGTTTTTCGATTAATCAAAAGGTAATGGTTAGAGATTTCAGAGACCAAAACAATGATAAATGGGTACCAGGGAAAGTGTTTAAACAATTAGGAAAAAAACTTTATATAATTGAGGTAAATTTAAATGGTAAAATTATGTTTTGGAAAAGGCATTTTGATCAGTTGTCTAAATTATGTGTGTCATGGGAAAAGAAACACAACAATCCTTATGTCGCGTCTGAGACGAAGAGACTGTCGTATGATGAATACGATGTCTCCAGCTTTGGCCTGGATGACAGTCTAATGGGTTTTTCTCCTTCTCATTCCAGCCCCAGTGATCCAGTGGCGTCAACGTCGGGAAATTGGAAGGACAGACTACGACCACGAACACACAGATGAGTCAATGAAGGCAGCACTCAGCTCTCGACTCAACATGAATTACTTACATTGTAAATATTGGAATATTTTATGTATTGTAAATAATTATCAGTTCATGTTGTGTAACTGTCTTCGGATTTAAGTGTGGAGGGATGTGGTGAACGTATGTCTTGCGGTATGAAAGAGACATGCGTGTATGAGTGAGACAGCATGAGGAACGTATAAAAGGGTGTGATTGCTGTCTACCGTCCTCTTTGGATTATCGCTTCGTAAGAAGCACTACCTGTACCATATCTCGGAATAAACTCGCTAAGTCTACCTACGAGTATTTATTGTTCAATCTCCCTGAACTGAGAGCACAATATAGAGGAATCTGGATCCATACAAAGGAGTCCAGAAAGTAATGTTGATACCGGCCACGGTCATCACAATAAATGTGTCAACACATCTCTAGAATTTACAAGTTTTTGTCTTGCGTTTTATAAAACTATTCGTCGTTAATTTTTTTTTATGTACATTAAAGCTAACGGTTTTATTCATAGGTTTCCGTTGCTAAATGTCTTCTTTATGGATGCAGGATGAATCTAAATGGAAATTTTGAGAAGGTTAAGGAATGAACTTGCGTTCAGAAGAGAACCACCTCATGGGAGGGACGAAACAAAAAAATAAGTCATTCCACAGCCGAATTGTTAAGCAAAAAACGAAGACTGTCTGCTAAAAATCCAGCAGGTGAATATTTGGTAAGCACTTGGTGTATTGTTATTTACCGGTGTCGAAGTGATCAATATGAAAAAATAAGGACAACCTGTCAATCAGCTTACCCTTTGCGGTACAGAACAAAAATATTTTTAGGGTATTTTGATGCTATACATTTAGTTCACAAAAACATGAACATAATAACAGGCGCAAGTTTATCGATTAGGAAACCCTATTTTCTTTTGAAGCAATAAATCTTCGACTTAAAATTTCCGTCTCGATAATTAACAAAGCTTAACAATAGGTTGCCCATCAGAAACTTTAAAATCCCAGCTGAATAATTTGATACAGTAATTAAAATTCGTAAGTCAACCGAAAAATGACAGGTCCGTTGATCTTCCTCGGGCTTAAAGTAACGTAATAAAAGGTTTCTGAATAAAGAAGGGCTTGTCTAATGGTCTTTATATTTTAAACGGTTGACCTTTGGGACAAATGACGAATATTTTATTATTTCCTTTTGCAAAACAACGTGACTTTCTTTCGTCCAACGCAAAACCACGAAAACTTTCTTTAATACAATTCAGCTGGAACAAATTCAACAATTTTGCGATGGGTTTTGGTAATAAGTCTTTAAGAATAAAAATCAATACCTCGCGTGATTGTTTTAGGGGTTTAAACAGAACGGTTTCAGCAAAGCTAATATTATTTTATTTTAAACTTTATGAGTAAAACCTCAAATTGTAATATTTACTTAATGAAGACAATATAAGCGAAACTCAATCGAAAATCTGGAGACAGAAAAATCAGAAAAAGATATTGACACCTCTGGGACTCGAACCCAGGACCTTCTGCTTACATGGCAAATGCTCTACCAACTGAGCTTAGGTGTCTATATACAATTCGGTCACTTTGAACTGTATCATACTAAGAACTACCAACATTATCTTAATATTCTTAACGCACTTATTATTGGCTGCTTTCTTTATATTTGATTGCAAGATTCAAACCCGAACTAAATGCTATCTAGATGGTGTCTGGATAAATTTTTATCCATTTTATTTTAATGTGCGACATCTATTGACTTTTTTGCAAGTCTATGATGAATATTTTATTTTTATTTTAAATTTTTTGAGTTGTAATATTCACTTAAATGAAGACAATTTTAGCGAAACTCAATCGAAAATTTGCGACAGAAAAATCAGAAAAAGATAATGACATCTCTGGGACTCGAACCCAGGACCTGGATATTACATTTTGAGGTTTTACTCATAAAGTTTAAAATAAATAAAAATATTCATCCTAGACTTGCAGAAAAGTCAATAGATATCGCATATTAAAATAAAATGGATAAAAAAATATCCAGACACCATCTAGATAGCATTTAGTTCGGGTTTAAATCTTGCAATCATATATTAAGATAGCAGCCAATAATATGAGCGTTAAGAAAGTTAAGATAATGTTGGTAGTTCTTAGTGGAAGTATGATACAGTTAAAAATAACCGAATTGGATATAGACACCTTACTTCAGTTGGTAGAGCATTTGCCATATAAGCATAAAGTCTTGGGTTTGAGTCCCAGAGTGCCAATAACTTTTTCAGATTTTTCTGTCTTCAGATTTTCGATGTAGTTTCGCTTATATTGTCTTTATTTAAGTAAACTAATATTATTTTATATTTTTGCAAATTCGACAATTGCAAATTTGAATTCAAATTGCAAATTTGACGACCTCCGTAGTCCAGTGGGTAAGACTCTTGACTCACAATCCGGAGGTCGCGGGTTCGAACCCGGCATGCGCAAATAAATTTTATTTGATTAATTTGTGTTATTTCACAAATAATTCATTTAAAATAATATATAATATATTTGCGGCATGTTCCAGAGTGGAAGATACTATCAGTATCGCCCTGGTGTAAGACCACCATTCAGAATTGAAACGTTGCTTGAAAATGGCTTTAGCCGTGTTTAGTGACCAGATCTGAATAGCCAGGTACTTCCCAACCTTCCTCTTCCCCACCTCCTTCCCCTCCCCACTACCTTCAGCCTCACAACATACCCCAATTGGGGATTCCATAGTCTCACTGGCTCCAGACGGGAGCAGTTGAGATTCTTGTGCAATTATTCACTGTAAAAAAAAAAAAATAAATAAATAATAAATAAAAAAAAATAAATTAAATAAAAAAAAATAAATAAATAAATAAAAAATAAAAAAAATTCAACTTTTCCACGTCAATTAAATCATGATCACGAACATTTAATTCAACTTTACCAATTTTAAATAACTTAACTCATTGATATCGATGTACTTTTAATAGAATTTAACCTAAACAAAACATAAAAGTATACATATATCATTTTGTTTTGCATAAACAAACCATTATTTTTATTCGCTTATCAAAACATAAAACGTTTTATTGTTAAATGACACGACGTTTTCCGTCTATTTTTCTCTTAGGACATTACATTTTCTCGTTTAATTAAATTTTTCTTGAAGGGTCGTAAAAGATTTGAATAAAATTGTGTAAAATAAATAAATATGAAAAGAATTCCTTTCGTCCAAAATAATATAATATCTCTTTTCTTTTTCGAGGGTTCAAGGGCATAATGTTTTTTTTTTTTAAATTTAAATCATTTTAATTAAAAACTAGTTATACTCTCAGACTGCCACCAAGGACTGATACTCTTTTTCTAAATAAAAATATTGAGCTAACAATATGACTTCTTGTCTTATTTTATCTCAGCCACCTCTGGTCTGGAGCCCCAAAATACTTGAAAAAACCCTTAAGGGCCTTTAACCAGCCAGCGGCCGAAAATCCACATTACGTCAAAAGATGTTCTTACGATCGTACAGGGCGGTTTCAATGAGAAAGATTAATTATTCTCCGTACCAGCTTTTTAAAATTATCGATAAAATAAAATAATAATTAAATTATATTTTTTCTTGCTACAAACTTATTGGATTCATCATCAGGACTTGTAAGCAATTTGATAACCAAGAAGCTATGCTAGCGTTATTCGATGGCATACTGAGAAGCAAACTTAGTGTAGAGTACGCGAGCGATGTTTGGACACCGTACCACCAGAAGTACATTGATATGTTAGAGCAAATCCAGAAGAAATTCCTCAGGTATGTTTATATGCGGAAGCATGGAACCTATCCAAGGTTCATGCACCATATTGACTTACTTGAGGAAACTGATTCTGTGAGCCTAGAAACTAGAAGGAAAGCAAGTCTTGCTATTCTGTCTTTCAAAATTTGGAACAATTTCATCAATAGCCCATTTCTCTTGGGATGCTATGATTTATATGTACCAGACCACTACAGCCGAAGTCGACATCATGACTTATTTAAAGTACCGAACGGCAGAACAGACGTCTTGGCAAAGCATAGCGAGGGGAGTGGTGCTGTTAAATGAAATTGCAAACCATTTGGATGTAAGTGACTGTTCTTTATATGCCTTAAAAACATTATTGAAGAGTCACTTGCCTAAATGCTGATAGGGTAACTAAATTGTACTATAATTGGAATTATTCTGTTGTACAATAATAATAATAAAAATAAAAAAATAAGATATCGATTTTATTTCCTTTATTTTTTCCAAACTTGCTTTAATTTATACCTACATCCAAAAATGCTGAAAGACGTGATGATAAAACTATTAAAATTATGTACTTTTTGATCATGAGTATTTATCATTTTTTCAATAATATCTAAGCAAAATAAGAATGTAAAAAAATCTTAAATATATCAATTTGTAAGACCGTAAATAGATAGACAAAATAGAGAAATTTTCGTCATAAATAAGTGTTCGGATATTTTTTTTATGATTTTATTTGAACTAAAATTAAAATTTTGAAACATTAGTTTACTAGATAACGTATTGATTTACAATAATTATGAATAATTACATGATTTAAAATATGTCTTGTAAAATAAGATTTTTCGTTTGAAAATTTAACAAATCTGTCAACGACCTATGGTATATCCTTATTATACTAAAAAAAAATTCGAACACTTAAAACATGCGTTTAATAGATAAAAGAACAATCTTTCGAAATCAATTTATAATTTTGTGTGAAAAAGACTCAATACGTCTAAAATTGGATTTAAAATTGACATATTTCCGGTTTTTCTGGTTATACCCTTTTAAGAGCGTTAGCTCGTTTTAAATTATGACATTTTGTTTTTTCCGTTAATTTATTGATTTTTTTTATTCACGGGCTTGTATAATTAATATCTCGCATCATATAATCCTACCTGACATTCTCGTGTCTGGACATGTAGATCTTCTTGAACTGTGTATCTGTAGATCCTAAATCCTGCCGCATCTTCACTGCCACGTGCTCTGGCAGGACCGACAGAAGAAGGCGTTCCTGGAAAATATTTACATATTATATCAAATTCAAAATCCTCTAACAAAACGTAAAAACATATTCGAGTATGAATTAAATCAATTTTTATTTATTTACATTAACCCCACACAGGAGGCCCTGAAGAAAAAAAAATCCTTCAGGGCCGTGTCATTTTCAATTTGGGAGGTGGGTATGGGTACCGCCGCCCCAGAAACCATTTATTGGTTAACCAACACCTTTGCCATCGGTCACCCTAAGTGGTTCGCTACGTTTGGTGACTTGGCAGGGGTGCACGGTTTCATCCGAGTCTTGGCGGTAAGTCAGGGTCTTGGCGGCGGATGCGTCTGCCCACCATCTACATGGCAGGCCAGATCAGGAGAGAACGGTTGAGGGAGTCACTTTGACTTCTCCAGCCGTACTCTATCGAAACATTGCCTTGCTCGCTGGAGACACTGACCCCCGATTCCTACCCCCCCCCCCCCCCCCCTAATTCCCTTTTCCTTCCCAGAATTTCCTCTCTTTCCTTTCCTAAGCGGACCCTTCACACAGCATTCGTATAGATGACATAGGCCATGAGGGGAATTATTTTCTGTGGAGTTAATGTCAGGAAAAAATCATCTTTGAGGATTCTATGTGGAGCGTCTTTTAAGGAAAGAAAGGAGAAGAAGTTCTGGAAAGGAATAGGTATGAGGGTTGGGTAGAAATATCCAGGAGTAACGGACGTATGATTCTATCCCTCCCGCTGCGGGGCAAGACAATGGGTCGAGAGAGACCATCTGGAGAGGTCAAAGGGTCTCCTCAAACCGGCCTCTCCCGATCTAACCTGCCACGCAGCTGTTGGGCAGGCGCATCCGCTGCCAAGACTTGAACTCATCTCACCTGATAAACCGAATTGCTTTGCATGAAGCTCATTTTAATTTTATTTTATTGTGCTAAGGAATCAAACAGTTGTTTATTATTTGTAAAATCAAAGTATTATGATAAAATAATAATTAAATTCATTCACAATCTAAATATGTATACCAATAGTTTAATTGTTGTAAAAAAAAAACAAAAAAAAACAATAATTGAACAAATAAACAATAAAAACAATGAAAACAGTGATAAAAAATATCCAAAATATTTGCAGCAAAAAATAATTTCAGCCGTTTTGATTTTATATGTTTTCAAAATACGGTTGAAAATGTCCACGTCTCGGTGGGTATTGAATATTTTACAGATACGTCTTATTAAAGAATGTTGAGCATAGTTAAACTTGCTATGTGGTATCTTTACGTAGTATAAAATGAAGTTGCTCCCGCTGTTTATGCGCTTAGATCTTTTAAACTACGCAACGAATTTTCATGCGGTTTTCACCAATAGGTAGAGTGATTCAAAAGGGAGGTTCATATGTATAATACATGCATATTATAGTAGATAAAAGCCAAGAAATTCAAAGATTCAATTAAGGCAGCGGACAGCGGGCTGGCAAGCGGGCGGTATGGATTTGATATGTACGCAAATTAACAAATGGCGTTGGTTATAAAGGTTGGGTAATGGCGTTATGTTTCGTTAGCCACATCGACGTGTGGCCGGGTCTGCTAGTACTGAATAAATCATTCGGTCGGGTGTGGTGTTCTGAGCTATGAAATGCAATCCTTTCTAATGAACATGATGAATTAAAAATTACAGAGCACATTTTTATGTAAGACTAACGCAACACTGATTTGTCTACGTTTATATAGATCAAAGAGAAAAAATTGATTGTAATGAGGCCTCCGTGGTCGAGGGGTAAGTTCCCCGACTACCAATACGAAGCGAGTTCTTTTCCCGGGCGTGCGCAATCAAATTTTATTTGATAACACACGTCTACAACAAAAATGCTGTCTGGATGTTTTCAACTGATTTCTATGTATTTACATAGGTGTTCTGAAAACTAGAAAAATACTCAAAAAATTCCAGAACGTCAGGTTATTTTGCAAAACGGTATACATGGTATACACGGTATACCAACTTACTCTCTTTTTCTCGACGGGTAGCAAAAGGCCTAGACTGTAGGCATCAGACGGACGTAATCTACACGGATTTCGCAAAGGCATTTGACCGAGTAGATCACGACGTTCTATTAAGAAAGATGCACAAAATAGGTTTTAATCAATCCTTACTGATATTTTTTGCGTCATATTTAAAAGATTGAAGCCAGTATGTAGATGTAAATGGATACGACTCCCATGAGTTCGTAGCTTTGTCAGGAATTCCTCAAGGATTGAATCTAGGTCCCATGTTATTCCTTATTCTAATAGATGACATTCAGGACTGCATACATCATAGCTCATGTCTCCTATTCGCGGATGACATGAAACTGATGATGGAAATCGAATCAGATGACGATTATTCCAAACTGCAGGCAGACCTCGATTCAATCATGAAATGGTCGTTAGAAAATAAACTTAATTTCAATATAAAAAAATGCGTCGTTATGACTTATAGTCGTTCACAAAATCCGTTATTATACCAGTATAGAATGAATGGAGAAGTACTAACACGCGTAAATATCATCAAGGATCTTGGGGTAACCTTTGATCCCAGACATTTTCAAATCATATAGTGCTGCTTACTTCGGCTTGCTCCAAAATGCTTGGTTTTGTAATTAGAACTTGCAAACAATTCAGTAACATAGAAGCAATGACCGCCATGTTCAACGGAGTGGTCAGAAGCAAGCTGGAGTACGCTAGTACTGTCTGGATACCTTATCAACTTAAATACATAAATATGATTGAACAAATTCAAAAAAAATTCCTAAGGTATGTTTACATGCGATCTTACGGAATATATCCGAAATTCATGCATCACGTGGAACTGCTAAAGGAGACAAATTATCAAAGCCTGGAGACCAGGCGTAATGCCGGACTCATGGTATTCGAATTAAAGTTAATAAAAAACCTTATTGATTGTCCATATCTCCTGTCATGCTGTGGCTTATTCGCTCCTGACAAATACTGTCGAACCCGTAGCCACGCCCTATTCTAGATACCGCAGGGTCGGACAGATGTCATGGCTCAACACAGCATGACAAGAGGTATGGCATTGCTTAATGCCCTACCAGCGGAAATAGATGTATTTGATATCACCGTACCATGTTTAAAAAAAACTATATACATGTATTGTTAGTTGTTAGAAAATTGTACCGTAATTGGACTCACCTGTCTGTCGTACAATAAAAAAAAAAATATATATATATATATATATATATATATATATATATACAGATAGTATATACAATAGTGAGCTCTGGCAATAAACATTTCATTGCTAAGCCATTCATCCGATTGCGAAGAAACTTTGGGGATTTGATGTGTGCATACCCGCGGTGGTTTCTGTATATAATAGTGAGCTCTGGCATCATGAAATTACGAAAAATTAATTAATTAAATAAAAATGAATCGCAGAAATGTATGTACGCGCATAACTTTTGAACGACTGCACCAAATTGGATAATTCTTTTTTGTGTTCGTTATTGTCAAGACAAGGTTTGTATAAAACTACTGATGAGCTCTGGCATTACGAAATTTGTATAAAAAAATTGCAATAGGTGGCACGCGAGCTGCTAAGACTGAATGTACCGGGACTGAATGTATGGAATGTTGGAGGGGGGAGGGGAACTCGGGTAGGGGGTTCGAGGGAGGGGAACAAGGGTTCGGGGAGGGTAACCTGAATTTTTAGGCAATAACAAAGACCCTAACTACAAACAAATCGTTAAAAGCATTTCAAGCTTTAGGTTGCCTAATGAGTTTAAAAGTACATTTTCTTCATTCCCACCTAGACTATTTTCCAGAAAATTTAGGAAATGTAAGTGAAGAGCAAGGTGAACGATTTCACCAAGATATTAAGGAGATGGAAAAAAGATACCAGGGAAGATGGAGCATCTTCATCTCCAGCATCTCTGGTCTGGAGCTCCAAAATACCTGAAAAATACCCTCGACTCTGTGCAGAAACGGGCGGTCCGTTTGATAGATTCTCCCATCTTAACAGACGGATTGCAATCTTTAGAGCACAGGCGTCGGGTGGGAATGCTATCCTTGTTCTACCGGTATTACAATGGAAGATGCTCCGAGGAACTAGCATCATTGATCCCTTCGGCACCGGTGCATAGTCGGGAAACACGCCAAACGCGTGCCCAACATTTGTACACAGTTGACATATGTCACATGAGAACGGGTCGTTTCTTCGACTCGTTCTTGTGTTCAACAGCTCGGCTGTGGAATGATTTGCCGGCCTCTGTGTTTCCTCCTTCCTACAACATGGGTCTCTTCAAGACCAATGTTCATTCCTTCCTCTCCTCAAAAAGACCCTCCACACAGCATCCCAGATGACATAGACCCCGAGGGAAATTATTTTCCTCCGGGCCTCCTGTGTGGAGTTAATGTAAAAAAAAAAAAAAAAAAATCTCAATGATTGCTGACCACTGTTGGACGCTTCAGAGAGACCTTCCAGATGCTTCCTACAAGCGAAAATGTACCAAAAGGGGTCTCACTGGGAAAAAGAAATGTGTTTAGTGCTTACTAATCAATGTATTTTAGATACAAAAATAAGTTTTGTTACGCAATTATAAATAAAAAAAATTTTTTTAGTCTTTTATCTTTTATTTTAAGATGATAACTTGTTTAACATAGATACCTACATTGTCAGAAAACGTGATGTTCTGTGACAAAATTAAAGTCATTTTCGGATTCAGCACACCCAAAAACATAAGAATTACGCAAAAAAACCAAAACAGCTCTCAATTTTTATTTTTTTGTAGACCTGTGTAATTAATTCATGTCTAAGTATATAGTAATGCGAGCTCGTGGTAAACCATTTTGATTTATATTGACTAAATTCGCTTTAACCATTGTAATTCTATTTCTTAAATTCTTACCATCGTGATTTCTAATTTTAGATTTCATTAAGAGATGGAGCCACTTCCGTCGGCATCTCGCAAACGGACTTGCCCCTGGCTAGCATAAATACCACGTTTTAATGAACTTTCTATTCCGTTCCGCGGCGATGACGCCACTGCTTGTCACGAGTATTTTGTACTGGTGAAAGTTAGTGCTGCTGGCGACACGGTATCGCTTCGAAGTAAATAAGCACACACTTCACGACTAAAAATTACACATCTACCGGATCTGCCGGATCTGCCCTGATGATGGACACTGCAACGATGTCCGAAACGTTGGCTAAAGAAGGAGGTAGCGCAACACGGCACAACACCCCAAAAACATATAACGAAAATTAATTCATGTTGTTTGGTGAAAGACCACCATTCAGAAATGAAATTTCTTTGAAATAATTTTAGTCTTGTTTGGTAACCAGATCTAAACAGCCACCTTTCTCTCTCCGTTTCTATCATTCCCATCTCCACTACCCTTAGTCTCTCATCGTACCGCAATTGGGGATGCCATAGTCTCACTGGCTCCAGACGGTTGGAAGTCATGCGCGGTATTCTTCGGTATTCACCAAAACTTATATAAAAAACTTATATGATTTGCATACTTTATTGTTAAAAACAGAGCACTCACTCCATATCCGTACCTATCGAGTTTCCGACGAAAAATAAATATAGACCATTATATTTTTTAACACCCTTACAATTTGAGAAGAGCGTAAGGGTACCGCCGCCCCGGGAACCATTTATTGGATGACCGACATCTCTGCCATAGGTCACCCCGAGTTACTTAGCAAGGTAGCGTGTTCTTGGGGTGAGGTTTGTCTCGGGTCTTGGCGGCGGATGCGTCTGCCCACCAGCTGCATAGCAGGTCAGATCGGGAGAGAATGGTTGAGGGAGTTCCTTTGACTTCTTCAGTCTTACTCTCTCGGAACATTGCCTTGCACTGCAGTGGGAGGCATGAATTCATACCCTGACTCCAGATTCCTACCCACCCCTGATACCCTATTCCTTTCCAGAACTTCCTCTCCTTCCTTTCCTATAAAAAAACCCTCCAAACAGCATCCCCAAAGATGACATGGCCCTGAGTGGAATTATTTTCCTTAGGGCCTCTAGGGTGGAGCTAATATTAAAAAAAACGAGTGTGCTTTAGACTACATAACTGAAGTAAAACTTCTGCTCCATCTATATGAGAGGAAGAGAGAAAGAAAATGTGCGCGCACACTGCTCTCTCTTGCTCCTACAGTGTGATACAGACAATGAGGCCTGCACTCTGTAACGTAACTGGCTATGAGAGAAAGAAAGAAAGAAAATGTGTGCTAGCACTTCTCTCTTGCCCCTACAGTAATATACGAAGCGTACTCCCTCTTAACTACCGTTCGCCTCGCTTTTCGTAACGCTCTCGTCACGCATTCGCCAGCTTACTCCCCAAGTCAAGCGTGCTTAAAGAAGTTTTACTTCAAAAAAAGCAAATTATGCATTAAATTATCAAATACATTATATTTTGAAAATATGCTGTGCAGAGTAGTAAAGTTTTTGTATGAAGTCATGGTTTAACAATAAATTTCTGAGTTTTTTAAATGATGAAGAGCGGGGATCCTTAAATACAATATGAAAACCTGTATCACGACAGCACTGGGTGTAAGTTGAATCCGTAGAAAATTATTATTTAATTAAATTACATGCTCTATGTAAACATATAAAGTGATTAATAAAATATTAAATCACGAAGCAAATGTTTTCCAGAAAAAGTATTTTGGTCATATTCAAACAGGTCTCTGGGAAAGGGGAAGTCACGCATGAAAATAATTAACCTTTCACCTTCAAAATAATAAAGCAGCCAAATTAATAAAATAAATATTAATTTTTAAAGATTTTAAGTAACCGTTCAGACACGATTATTTTATGCTTGTTTTAAAAGTCAACATTTTTTTTTACTTCCAGCCTTTGAAGATATATTGGTATTAACACAGCACGTAACGTTATGTTTTTTTTTTCGTTTGGAAAAAATAGTCACTTTGTGGTTTGACACATTCATGATATACTCGTAAAACAATAACATTGTTTGTAACTACTAAATATATTTTATTTATTAAAGCCCATAGGTTTCGCTTAATACAAGCATCATAAGTGTTCAGTTCATATGTCGCAGACCGACCGTTAAACCAGGCAGATCGTGATGCGCCTCAGGCACTTCACGATCTGCCGCCAGACACTTCACGATGTGGCTAGGCACATCATTATCTGCCTGATTTTACGATCGGCCTACGACAAATACATAAAGTGTGAGACTAAATATAGTCACTTAAGGGCCCGCAACCCGGATTTGTACCGATTTATTACATATTTCCCTTAAACACGGTAAGTTTTAAAGCTCTTAAAAAAATATATGTTATTCTTGAAGATAATATAATAATATCTAGACTTTGCCCGTGCCGAAACGCAAATTATATAAAATTCCCTCGATAGAAAAAAAATCGCAAAGTATGCTCCAAAAAGTATTATTAACACGTTTGTTTCAGTTATTTTACAAGTTATATGTATGAAAAAAATCACAGTGTTTCTTTATATGCTGTTTAATATAATGCCCGCGAGATTTTTGCTCTATTTTAAACGAGTCGTGTTTTATTAAACATTTTCACAATTTTCGCATCGATTTTTCGCTGTAAATGTTAGCGCTCTCCTCTAACATTCGTAATTTCGTATCTCTCCATCTTCTTCTTTTAGGGCCCGGTTGCAGAGCCTTAATCACCCCATCAGTTAACACTTTGTCTATTTTGATAAATACTGTAAACTGGAACCCATTATAAACACACAATCTGTCTCTTTCTCTGCTTTACTGTGCTATATATTTGTATTTCATGCTATCTCACTCTTTATTAACTCCGTATCATATTAAAAAAAACCTTCAGACTACCCAACGGATCAATTATTTAAGGAATTCCAAGTACCTTCTTTCAAAGATCTGTACAATAGAAATGCATTGATTCAAATTATAAAAGAAAAAGAAAAGTATCAATTTATAACTGAAAACAGTACTAAATATATTTTTTCATGCCCAAAATTAAACACTTCCTTCGCACAAAATTATTATACTTATCAAGAAAGACTTATTTTCAACCGATTACCGGATGAAGTTAAAAAATATTTTAAAGATAATCTCAAAAAAAAAAAGTTTCCGACTAAATTAATCTCAAGAATAACTTATAACTCAGTTTCCAAGTGATACTCCGTTCTTCAAATAAGTTAAATTTTGTTTTATTTTTAACAACTAATTACAATAATTCTAGATACATTATCTTAATAGTAAAATTGTTTATTAGCAGATAAATACTTATAATTACATATCACCGAACTTACAACTTATTGTTTTTTACATTCACATTGTAATTTAAGAACTTATAACATAATATAGCATAAAAAAATGTACACTACTCTTCCAGACACAAGCTAATGCTTCCATGGAAGAGCAGTATTAACATAATTAAATATGAACATGTACACAAATTATTACATCATCTAAATGTACATTATATTTATATGCTAAAATAAAAAATAAAAATAAAATAAAATATGTTTATTTACTTAATTTTGGTCTCCGATGACTTTTGATGATGTTTTTTTCGAATTTTGTTTTTTTTTTTCAAATTTTTTTTTTTTAATTCCTCCACCAGTTGTCATTGGTCCCTCAGCCGATTATCCGCCCAAACCCTTTACATCGATCCTAAGTATCCAATATTTACCAAGTATCCAATATTTACTGATTTATGGAATATCTCACAGGAGACCCAAAATTTCACTCTTTGGCACCTGTGGGACTCGAACCCAGGACCCTTTGCTTACATGTAAGAGGTGCCAATATCTTTTTCTGATTTTTCTGTCTCCACGTTTTCGATTGAGTTTCACTAATATTGTGTTCATTTAATAAAAATCTTTCTAGGATTCTAATTAAATATAAGAGTATTAGATATTTTTTATGTATATAAATTAAATTACATATATATAAATGTATAGAGTTATCAACAAAGTTATATTGTGATGCAATATTATTTTTTTAATGTCGTTGAAAGGAGCATTATAATATAAATGAAATGAAATATAATGAAGTAATAAAATGTTATTGAAGGGAACATGGTAATATCAAATTTGACTTATTCCCAATTCCTACGTCGATCTATGTAGTTGTTTTTATTTTAGCTTATCTTCTTTGAGTTTAGCATAAAAGCGTTGTTCCCATAAATATTCATAACTTTAGAGGCAGGCGCAATTCACTTCACATCGTCTATTTCGGTTAAAATAACCTCCTACTCGGTAAAACAAAACAAAAATGTTATTTCATTGAAAGCACGCCGCGGGTCGACGGACTAACTTATGAATATTCATCCTTCTTCTGCCCCGTCTTGACACTTGACAATTTTAAGAGGAAAATCACCATTTACTTGATTAAGCGTAAAATAATGTTCATTTTTATTCACCCCAAATCTAGTCGCATTAGCTCATTGCATTAAAATGAGTTTTAAAGCTTTGGAGTGCAATGAAAATAATAGCCTTCACCGTTTACATAATGTATGCATTGAATGGCATTTTAATTGAGCGTAAAATATAACATGCATAGCTCAATAGGAAATTTCTACTCTGCGGTTCACAGATGAAAAGGACTTTTTTAGCTTTTTGTACCATATTCTATACAAGCGAGCTCTGAGCCAAGTTCAAAAAGAAAAACGTGGGAAGGTTTCGGGTGCAATACAGCAATGCAATCCGTACGTATGATTTTCGGACTTCCCAGGCACTGCGGTGCCTCCTCGGTGTTCATGAAAGGGCGATTTCCTGAATGTACAGCACTAATTAAAACCAGGGTGGTAGGACATAGGTGGTAGGGAAGGACCAACAACTCGAGAAATATCCTCATTATCGAATCCCGTATATCCTTAGGAACATAGGAGAAAGATATTGGCCCCTACAATTTCCAATTCGGTGGACCAATAAGTAACGGTTTAATTTTACTTTTTAAATTTATTTATATTTACATTGTATACTTAACGTATGATACTATCTACTCTCTTTGTTTTTTTATTATGTTTAATAAATATGTTCTTACTTCAATCTCTGCGAATAACAACGTAGATACTTATACTCTCTGCGTGGGATTGAATTAACTTCTCCATATTCTGTTATAATGAAGATCGTTTTTACACTCTAGCATGAATTTAATCCTGCAAACTCCGAATCCCAAACCAGAGTTTTTTGATGTCCTCTCTTATCAGGGTTGGCTAATATCGTGGCAATCTTCAACCTGCGAATAGCCACCATGAAATATTGTGAAATCTTTGAGGAAGACCAACGCTAAAAACTGGACGCCTGAAAAATCATAACGCGGACGATAAATCGGTTTTTCAAGAACGTCCCCTTCCATAAGCATTAATTTATTAAATTATATTGGTTTTCATGCACCTTGTACACAATTAATCAATATTTTCACAAACTATTTGGTTAGGCATTATCATAAATATACAAACCACCCACGGCATTATAATATGTTTTTGCTTGTTCGAAGAAAAATGCTAAATATATTTGTATTGCAAGAATGGTGATTCAGCAGTCTCTTTGGATTTTCAGAGACACTAAAATGTAGATATTATTTGAAAAACTGCTAAATTATCATGATCGGCAACAGTGGATCATACATGGCGCTCACATAGAACAGTTAAAAAATATTTATTCAAAAAATTACTGTGCTAGTGCCAGTCAATAAGCAATGCCTCCTATTTTTTTATCCTTTAATTGCCAAGAAATAAAAAATGAAATTACATGGGCTGAAAATCATACTATTGACGATTAATTTGATTCTTTTTAATACAATGTCCATCCATTTCCACAGCTTTGGTCCATCTTTTAACAAAGGCATTTATCATTGTGTTGTAAAAAGCACGGTCACATCCAGAACACCATCGCCATAAATTTCCCCGTCGATCACACATTTTTGATTTGTTTTGTCCTTGGTGAGTTTATGAGATGCCATTCCATTGACTTTCTCTTTGATTCAGGTTTAAAAAAATTAACCCATTTTTCATCTCCGGTCAAATTTTTTTCCAGAAACTAAGAGCTGCAAGTGTTGTGAGGCCATTTTTTCTGTTTTTTTTATTCTGGCCGGTCAAGTTTCTTGGTATCCACCTTGCAAAACTTTGGTTGAAAAATCAATGCCGGATAATCAATGGTCATCACACTGCCTTTACTGAAGGAGAGAATGCGACATGTATAGTGATCTGGGGTCACCACGAATAAGTGCAGTCGCTGCAAACAACGGCCTGCACCCCTTCGCTTTTCCTTAGCCAGCGGTGTTTGTCCTTCAGCTTCGTTACAGTAACGAATCCATCGTCTAGCAATGCTGATGTCCACTGATGCATCATGGTACACATTTTTCAGTCTTTCATGAATGTGAATTTTTGCGTTTTCCCTTCTACAGTCAAGATTCACTCACAGAATGCTATCGATTACGAACATCGATGTCGGCCATTTTGCAACCAACTGCTGTGCTGCCACCTGTTGACGCAAAAAGTTACTACTGCAGCACATTCCAGAAGAAGGTTTGAGGAATGGCACCAAATTCGAAATTTTCACTTAACTACTCGTATCTTTATTTAATTAGAAAAAGATAGGAGGCATTACTTATTGACTGACCCTCGTAACACGTGTATAACTGCCACATCAGATGTGGTTTGAATATTTTGCATGTCATTGTGAATTCTACTCCAGTTGTGTAAAGTTGACAACTGACTTGTGCGTGTTTCAAAATTACGAAGAGATTAATTTAAGTGGATGGATTTATCGGGAGGCCTTCCACACGTCGCAGAGTTCGACAATCAAGGATACTGAATCTGTTTTATCCCTTGAGATTTGTCAGATCACCATTTTTTGAGACAGGTATATTATCCGCGCAAGGCAAATTCATAATCAATAATACATTTTTGAGTATTACGCTCAGAGAGTCTGGGGTTATTTATGCACCCCAGGTTCGTATATTACAATACAATTTAGACTTACAGAATTCAATATCGATGCCGCTAAAATGTATGAAAGATTTAATGTTGATTTTTATAATTCTGATCATCGTTCTAAAAAACGTTAACTTTAATATTTTCAATAAAAACTATCTAAAACCGCGCATTCCAAAAAGGTTCAAACTAGCTACAACGTCATTATGATGCAGAAAACGACACTGGTTAGTAAGACGGTTCTCACCAACATTGGCCACATTCACGTATAAAAACTAACATGTCGTTTTGGCGCAAACAAAAATGCCAACATTTCCACAGTTTTTTTCAACGAAGAGAAAAACAGTGAAAATAATCATTACGAAATATAAGATAAGGACACAATATAATACGAAAGATATTCCTTTCGTTTGGTTTAAGGGTTGTTCAGACATCTAATATAACCGCTAGCAGGTATCTGTTGAACCGAGAGCGCTTATGTTTCGTGCCGTTCACACGGCGCAGATAAAATATTTCTTCCTATGGTAGGAGAGGGGGTCAGTTGAATTAGCGAGCGGCCACGGAGTGCGCATTTTTCGTACTGAATCTATCAACTTGACATCTGTCATCCACCGGTCTTGGCAGCTCCGTAATTAAAATGACCCCCTCTCCTGTTTTTGTCGGAGTGGGGGGCGCTTAACTGTTGGCATATCGCCTCAGGAGCGGTTACGGCGTAAGATGTGCATTGTCTATGGTTGATGTGCGCATAAAGCGCTCAGGTGTGAACGGTCTGAAGGGATTGTATGGAGAGCGATATGTGGCGTGCTATGATCTTTTATATTTATATGCTCAATGTGAACGAGCTCTTAATGACACAAACTAAAACTATCGTATTTTATTCTTTATAGCCACTTTCCTCTTAGTTCCTACGGGACAGGCCTTTATTATGATTACGAAAACCAAGAAGTTAATAAAACTACCTAGACATAAATTACATCATAAGGTTAAGGCTATAAAAGGTTAAGTTAGTCAATAGAAAAAGTCCTCCGTCATCGCATAGGTAAAAATTACAACTTTTGGCAAAAGCACAGCAGTGGGAATAATGAGAATTCAAATGTTGTAAGTTTGGTAACCCGGGAATATTTTATTTCTTTTGAAAAAAAAATGTTGTATAGAATAATCTCTTTAATTGATTTTTATAGTTCCACGAAATAATTTAAAACTTCTTTCAATGGTGGCAATCTTCCGAACAGGCCCTCCATTGAAATGCTTGGTGTAACCCTAAGTGACCAGCTCAGGTATGGGGGCTCCATCGAAGCCAGAGTAAAGTTAGCCTCCCAAAAACTGGGCGTACTGTACAGGGCCCGCAGATACTTTAATAGTACACAACTGCTAACCCTGTATAAATCACAAGTGCGCCCCACGGTTGAATTTGGCAGCCACCTCTGGTCTGGAGCTCCGAAATACCTGAAAAATACCCTCGACTCTGTACAGAAACGGGCGGTCCGTTTAATAGATTCTCCCATCTTAACAGACGGATTGCAATCATTAGAGCACAGGCGTCGGTTGGGAATGCTATACTTGTTCTACCGGTATTACAATGAAAGATGCTCCGAGGAACTAGAGTCATTGATCCCTTCGGCACCGGTGCATAGCCGGGAAACACGCCGAACATTTGTACACGGTTGACATTTGTCACATGAGAACGGGTCGTTTCTTCGACTCGTTCTTGTGTTCAACAGCTCAGCTATGGAACGATTTGCCGGCCTCTGTGTTTCCTCCTTTTTACAACATGGGTCTCTTCAAGACCAATGTTCATTCCTTCTTCTCCTCAAAAAAACCCTCCACACAGCATCCCAGATGACATAGGCCCTGAGGGAAATTATTTTCCTTCTGTGTGAGTTAATATTTCACAAACACCTAATTTTAAAAAATATATATTTAGTAGATATATTTGCGCACGTTCCTGATTGGAAGATAATCTCGGAATCGACCTGGTATAAGACCACCATTCAGAATTAAAACGTGCTTGAAATGGCTTTAGCCGTGATTGGTAACCATATCTTTTTCTTTCCTATCTTCTTCCCTTCTCCACTACCTACAGCCTCTCTTACATACCCCAATTGGGAATGTCATAGTCTCACTGTGCAGGGTGTAAAGGGACGTACTTGACTTACTTTAACTAGTGATTCCTGCTGTTATTACATGAATACTAGCTAACCCGACAAATGTTATTCTGCCATATAAATTATTTCTAGTGAATATTTTGGTTGTTAAATAAAAAATAACGAATGTATTGCAAGCAGATAGCGGAAAGCTATGACAGATAGAGGAAAGACGAACGCGAGAACACGATTCCGAATGAAATATCAAAATGACGCGACGCTTCTCGTGAATGTCTTGCGCATGTATGGATGAAAGTCGATGAGGCGGACGTAGCGCCATCTATCATTCAACAACATAAATAATTTCGTTCTGTTCGAAATACGAAAGACGGTTAAATTCGTTTACACAAAAATACTAAAATCGCGATAAAAAAATGGGAGGGTGGGGGTAGGAGGGTTAAAATTTATAGGTATTTTTAATTAGGTATTTTTGAAGCCATGTAAAAAAAACACAAAAAAAAAATTGTCAAAAATTTTTTTTTTCTGGATAGGGACACCCTAATCACCTATCGATATGAAATATACTTTAAAACCTATTATCATCCCTACCAAATATACATTAAAAAAATCATAAAAATCGGTCAAGCCGTTTCGGAGGAGTGCGACCACAAACACCGTGATATGAGATTTTCATATATATGATATATTCGGATTTGTACGAAAAGAAGAGCCTTTTTTATAATCAGCCTTCACCTTAGATATCTGGGCTTTATAATAATTCATTTTCTCGGTTTACCCGCGTAACGTAGTCCTCAAAAGGACTTTTTAACTCCTGACGTTTCGGACAGATCAAACTGTCCATCTTCAGAGGCCTTATGTCTTGAGTTTTTGTACGGCAGAACAGACGTCTTGGCAAAGCATAGCATGACGAGGGGAGTGGTGCTGTTAAATGAAATTGCAAACCATTGGGATGTAATTTATATGCCTTAATAATATTATTGAAGAGTCACTTGTCATACGCCAGGCGTATGTGGGCGAGAATCCCAAAAACAATATTAAACATTATTAATTACGTTAAATAGGTACGTTCGTCGTTCATGCACGTAAGGTACAGCAGACAGGCACATTCTGGCACACGCCAGGGGCGCGAGCCCGGGTATCGCAATTTGCAGAACAGTTACACCTTTGCTCAAATAGTTGCCTAAAGTTAGTGAGCATATAATTCTTGATTTTAAAATGTCTCCTTATCTCCCCCCCTCCTCCCCTCTCCTCCCCCCCTTTTTTCTTCCATTTTTATTATTATTACTCATTCATTCAATAATTAAGTTTTAAGACCGGTTCATATCTCAGGCGTAATTACCAAATGACATTCTATGGACTTACGTAATAGGTACATAATCTAACCATGTAATAATTTAATTTAACATACCTAATAATCTGTATTAAAATGTACTGTGCATGTCTTAATAAACAAATAAATAAATAAATAAATAAAGGGTTAACTAACCCCATTAGATCATCTATGAATGAACTAATGAAATACCTGCTCTATATATTCTGTTTTTTTTTGGCCCAGGATATAATTTACTGCACGGTGTAGGTATAAACAGCAAAATGTTTTGATAGCCTTTAAAAGCATATGAAAGATTTTAGATTATAAAAAAGCCGACGAAATAAAAAAAAATGTTTGATAAGAGAGACTTTGTTGAAGGCACATCATTTTCAGGCTTGAATAAATTCGAAATCCAGCTGTACTATAATAATCTATACAAAACCACAGAAGGGAGACTCAGCAGGATGTTTAACGTAGCGTTGACTTTATTTCGACGGGAACCTATTTTACAAAAATTAATTGAGATATTTGCAAAGTCAGCGACAGATATAGCTTTACTTTGGTATAAAAAAAATCTTTATTCGAAAGCTCTGCTTCCTGAAATAGATTTTTTTATCCAAATTTGTTTCATAATAACAAACTTAATAAATTGCTTCTTATTTTAAACTTAATCAACAATTATTATTCATAAAAGTCCAATTAACCCAACGTCGAAATAGGTCTGGCGCTGACGCGGTCTATGGCGTTCGCTTCTCAGAGAATCATTTTTTATTCAGGTATTGCCATATAGTTCAATAAGTTTCATTTCATGTAACTAATAACGTATCACGAATTAACGCTTAATGTTTTTGTTTTTGTTTTTGTTTACTAACCTGTTCTGCACTCTGTTCCTCAATGACCAGCTTCACCTCCAAGCTTTGCCTGGTCTCCAGAAAGGCCAGTCTCTGCTGTCGGTCATCCAGCAGAAATCCCAAGAGCCCCATTAGTCCTGCAGCCACTAGCAGTAATGCATTAGAGATGTGCTGAAAAAAAATAAACAAATCATTAATATTGCATGCAAGAAGTATTTATATTTAGTCATAGACTTCGGCTCTGGTGACAGATTTAGCTAATCTATGTGGTGTAAAATACAAACATTTAACCATCAATAAAATTGACTTTTAATTATCCTTTCACCGAACAAGTCCAGGGGACATACTTAAGTGGGCCGTTCGTATAGATATTTCACTCGTACATACACATTTTTAATGCCTGTCCTTTTCAAAAGCGGTTCTACATTATTTGTTGTTCGATTAGTATGAATATAAAGTGTCTTGAATTTTTAGAATGCCGTTGATGATACATGACATGTTTTCGTGCTCCAGCTAAAGTTCGCACACGTGACATTAGTTTATTATTTAATCCTAAATCTCAACCTGAACGATTGATGGAACATTCATCTTGTTATGCAGCTTTTTTTACATTAATTAATTATTAATTCCATAAAGGAGGCCCTGAGGAAAAAAATATCTCTCAAGGCCTACGTGGAAGGGATCCCGTGTGGAGGGTTTTTTCGAGGAAAAGAGGGAGAGGAAGTTCTGGGAAGGAAAAGGGTATGAGGGGTGTATAGGAATCTGAAGGTCAGTGACCAAGAGCGACGGACGTGTGAAGACCCAGACAAACCTCACCCCATGAACCCGTACAACGACAATACAATACAAATACAACCCCCTGCTGAATCACCAAATGTAGGAAACCACAATCAATTCATCCATAATCATGATTCCATGTATAGAGCGTAATATATTATTCTGCTCTGTTAGATAAATTATTCCATAAAAAGAGCTTCAAAAATGTTCAATCTTGTAAAACTTACAGAAATGGAGTTTAGTTGTCTGCGACATTTTAAATATTTTTGTTCGATTCAGTACTTACGAGTGAAAACGTAACTAGTAAGTGCGCATCTCTAGTAATAGAGTTTCTCAATGATCGTTTTACTTTGCGTCTAAAGTCCTTATGTATTATACTGCTCCCTGAGCCTCTCAGGATTCCTAGGAATATGTTAATTTTGGAATTTCAACACCTCGTAGAAGGTGTTTTCATTGTTCGATGGTGTGAAAATAACACGGGAGTTATAAAAATGACAAAGACGAGACGGTATGAATTTTAAGTATAAAACCGAAAATATTTGCGTCAAAGATAAAAAATTATTCTCGATTGATGAGCGATGCCATCATGAAGTTTACTCTGACCGGAATTCAAAGTATATGTATTTTTAAAAATGTAACGTTATTTATATCGTCAGATTTTGATTCTTTTAAACAACTTTAAAAACATATAAATGGTCTGATACAAGGGAATGCGAAATTTATATTGCAACTATGTGAAAACCATTGTTCCACAGAAACTATTCACTTCTCGCGAAATTACATACCAGCAATTCCCGGCAATCCCCGGCAATTCCCGGGCTTTACATAGAGTTCCCGAAATCAAATGTAGACAGTGACCTTCCTCTTGTTTTGAAGGTCACATATGCAATATTTCACCAACCTCGGCAAAAAAATGTAGATTTGCATAAAAATCAAATCATCAAATTTCAACCAATTTTCACAAAACTTTGACAAATTATATACCTTCCTTTATTCTCTCTGTCTATTGGTGAAAACCGCGTGAAAATCCGTTCAGTAGTTTTTAGTTAATCGCGAACAGACAGACAGATGCGGCGGAGGAATTCAATTTATAATATGTAGAGATTTTCTCAAAAATGTACCTATAATATGTGTGATTTTATTATTTATTTTGCATTTTAATATTTTTTTATTTCAATTGGATTTTTTTATTTAATTTTATATGCGTGTGCGTATATATGTGTATATTAGAGAGACTACTGAAAATCAGCTGCATTCCAGAAAAAATCTGAATGTATAGCTGAGAAGTCAATACAATCGATGTTATGAAAAAAAAACATTTATAAATTTGTAAAAATCTATTGACAAATAGATGTTTTTATTATTATTATTATAATTCCTCCACAACGTAGGCATTACACATACATAAAATAGAAATATAATAAAACAGAAAAAACAGTTAAAAGACGTTCTTTTGTCACATGAAAGCAAAAGTCATGAATGAAATTTTGGATTATGTTTTGTGAAAGTTTTGGTGTCTTTAATGGTGCCTTAAGCAATAGGTAGATATTATTATATTCCAGAGTAAGCCTTAGTTAGGCCTTAGTCCTCGGGTACCATATTATTTCTTAGCCTCATTTCTCAACGTATGTTAATACGTTATAATAATAAAGGCTTGTATTATTTCGAATAGATAACATTGATATAAGTCCTGCAAATAGAAAAAGACTTGCTTTGGGTGTTTAACCCACACAACTATATCGAGCTATAATTTAAATAAATATTGTATCAAGTTATTAACTTTCATAATTATATTAGGTCAAGTCATTTCTTTGACTTCAGATTTAAAACGCCTGTGTACTGTATTTATTCTAACTATTTAAATATCTCTAATGCTTTTTATGTAATCTCTACATCTCTATCTCTACATATTATAAATTAAAGTCCCCCGCGTCATCTGTCTGTCTGTCTGTTCGCGATAAACTCGAAAACTACTGAACGGATTTTCATGCGGTTTTCACCAATAGATGAGAGTGTTTCGTGAGGAAGGTTTAGGTATGTAATTTGTGAAGGATTTGTGTAAATTGGTTGAAACATAACGATAATTGTTAGAAGTGTCGGAAAAAGTCAAGCCGCCTGGTAGCTTTCATCGAAAACGCTGCCTAATCCTTTTGGGATATAACAAAACAATGCATGGTGGGATATTCCTCTTTTATAGATCTACAAAAAAGTCCGCTAAGGCATATATCTATCTTTTACGGATAGCTTACTATACCCACTCTATCTTCTAAAAAAATGGTCACGTACATTGCGGTAATTGAAAAGTTATTTAGACGGATACAGTATTAATCCTTATTAACTTAAATAGTTATAAATTAAAGTCCTCCGCTGTATCTGTCTGTTTCTTAGCGATAAATTCAAAGATGGCGGTGATTATAAAGGTTGGATAACCATCCAGTAGATGACGTTGTGTTTTATTAGCCACAGCAACGCGTGGCCGGGTCAGCTAGTATAAAAATAATTTCTATATTTTATTTTGTAAGAAACCACCAGTTTGTGTTCATAATACTTATATAGATGTTTATATATGGGGTGTTACAGGGTGTACTTGACTTACTTTAATAAGTGATACCTGACATTATTCGGAGTTAAAATGTAAATAATATTTTGGTAACCGGTGACTTCATTTTTTTTTATCTAAACAAAAAATCTTCCACAAGGCATCACTGATCACTCAGCCGAGTTACCGCCCAACCCCTCACCCTGATGCTACCTGTTCAATATCTACTGATTTTTTTATGTTTTAAGTTGAAAACATAAAAATTTCATCCTAGACCAAATTTCATTTACATTTTTTACTCCACATAATGTCAGGAAAAAATTATTAGTTACGCGTTTTTAACAATTGTTTTAGAAAATATGTGCGGTCAAATAAAGGACTTTGCCAACTTACATAATATTTTGTTATTGGATGTCATAACGCAGTTACGAAAAATGATTAAAATTATATTTTACAATATTTCAATTCAACCATTTTTAAGTGAATAGATTTATTCTGATGTGGAATATTCCAAAAGATAAAATCGCCCTGCTCAAAGAGCTGTTTACCTACGAGTTGATGACACTTGTCGGTTGATACAATCGGCTCCAAAATAAACCAAACGTCAAAGAAAAAACGGAGCTTTGATTGCCAGAAATGAGAGCGGTTCTCCAAAACTTTCAATTACTCCGAAAAACACAAATTAATTTGTGTGAGTGCCTGGCTAATTGTAAAAAAATCTTATACATGGCGTTCGGAAAGTGAATCGACCCAAAAATAACATTTCTCTTTTCGATCTGAGTCTTTCCATTTATTTTTTTGGATGGAACCAGGTGTTAAATGAGACAGTGACAAATGTGAATCCTGCAGTGACTAACCGCTCAACTACTCAATTGTCAGCCCTGACATCGTCACTACTGTTAAATTCCATGTACTGACGAGGAACATAAAAAATTAAAAAATTCTGCATCACATACACAACCATCAGACACACTATCTTAACCAATACGATGCAGGATCAGGCTACAAGTTTGGGGGTACTGTAGGGGCGTGTAAATAGCCCCAGACACGAGGGAATTCTACCCTATGTAATTAATGAAAGATGAACTCTTCCCTATGTGACACAAAACAGATTATACAGCAATTCCAAAATCCTCAGTGAAAACAAAAACAAAAACTCAATCTAAGAATGCAGCTCTCCACACACGATGTCCAGCACAAACGACACTAGTTTCCTTCAAATATTGATTTTGCCAAGGCGGTAGTACAATCTCAACAGGTGTTTATCACAGGAAGGTAGTTCACATAATGAATATTAATTTGCAAATTAATAGTACGTGCCGAAATTTCACAACAATAATTTAATTATGGGTTAATTATTTGATTAGGACTGACATCTATTGGCTTTAACCAACACTCACGTCGGAAGTAATTGCTTGCTCCACAGAGGTCAGAAAATGCCTGAATTCACTGAATTTCAATGTCACATAGGGAAATTCATTATAATACAACCACCATAGATGGCGCCCCCATGGTCCCATAGCATAAATTATTAATTTAAATGAGATTAATGCCCAAATGTATTTAAATACATTTTATGGCGCGTATCCAGGTACTATTATCATATTTACTAACTCCGTGAATAGAATTAAATGTAATCTATACCAACACTTTGCTGAATCCTAAAAATTATAGTAGCTTAGGTAATGTAGTTTTAATAATTTGTCCTGTAGTTCTGTTTTAGTTTCTATTTTATTTTATGTTAACTGTTACGTATTTATTTTATATTTAAGTAATCAGTTTTACATTCATCCCAAATGGTTCGCTACCTTTGGTGACTTAGCAGGGTGCCCGGGTTCAAGGGGAAAAATTTATCTAGATCTTGGCGGCCAATGCGTTGGCCCACCTGCTGGCGGCGGGCAGGATGAGGAGAGATTGATTGAAGGAGACCTAACCTAGACCTTCCAACTGGACTCTCAGGACCCATCGCCTTACACCGCAATGGGAGTGATGGATTTGTACGTTCGTCATTCCTAGGCACATTGACCCACAGATTACTACAAACTCCTCATACCTTTTTCCTTCCAGAACTTTCTCTCCCTCTTTTCCCTTTTTTTTCATCAGAGCCTCCTGTGTGCTGTTACTGTAAAAAAGAAAAACATTACTTCTCGCTTTAAGGCTCTGCAACCGGGCCCAAAAAGAAGAAGATAGATAGATATGAAATTAAGAATGTTAGAGGAGAGAGCTAACATTTACAGCGACAAAATCGACGCGAAAATTGCGAAAATGTTTAATAAAACACGACTCGTTTAAAATAGAGCAAAAATTTTTCGGGCATTATCTTAAACAGCATTTAAAGAAACACTGCGAATTTTTTCATACATATAACTTGTAAACAAACGTGTTAATAATAATTTTTGGAGCATACTTCGCGATTTTTTTCTATCGAGAGAATTTTATATAATTTGCGTTTCGGCACGGGCAAAGTCTAGATATTATCTTCAAGATTAACATATATTTTTTTACCAGCTTTAAAACTTACCGTGTTTAAGGGAAATATGTAATAAATCGGTACAAATCCGGGTTGCGGGCCCTTAAAAGCATCCACAAAGATTACATAGGCCCTGAGGGGAATTATTATCCTGTGTGAATCTAATGTAGAAAAATATCTTTTTTGTATAATTTTCGATAGTTATTTAGGTATATAAAGACAAAAAAAAATAAATCACTGAAAAATAAGAAATACTTTTAAGGATTCTCATAAAATTGAATCGAAACAAACAGGCGAGGTTTCTGAAGAAGACACTGAGAGAAATACAATTTCATTATTTGTTCCCTTTTATCTTCTTGCTCGTCCTTTATCAGATTGTGATGGGAGACTGCGGGGGCTTGACAGGATGGGCCAAATTAAGCCTTTAGCAAAAATAACCGTTTTTCGCGGAATTTTTGGGACTCTTCAAAACGGTAGCGCGCCTGATAGCATCGATTGTAATTCATTTTGGGCCATTACGTGCGTGCCGTTCCACAGCATGAAACTGGGCAACTAAAATATTGTAACATTTTTGTGATGTATTTTAATTTGAATCTTTTTAACCTTCTGAAATGTTATACGTTTTGTAAATTAAATGTTACATATTTAAAAAAAAAAGACGCTGGAAAAAAATTATTTTAATATACCAGAGAAATTGATGACTTGTTTGGTTTCGTAGTAATATTCCTAAGAGTATTTCATTTATTACATTATATTACGTTAGGGGGCCTACATTAATTACGTGAGCTCAAAGGGGGGGGGTCCAGTAAAATCTCACGTTACTTGAAAAGTAACCAAGGGGGGGGGTCTAGATTGGAAGAAAAACTGCTCACGTAATTAATGTATGCCCCCTTAGATACGTGTATATCGCAAAAATAACACAGTAATATAAAAATGTGTACAAGTGTTATTATGTATATTAAAGGTCGATATTAGTTCCTAGCTAGGCAGACTGCCCGTTCTAAGGAACCAAATACTGGTGAAAATGCCAAAAACTTATTCTGAAAAAAAGAGTTTTTTTTTTTAAATTAAATATATTTATTTTTTTTTCAAATGTACGTATAATAGGTAACCTTGTAAAACTTAAAGTGACTTTATTTAATAGTTTTTTAGATTCCATCCTACCCAAGCCAATCAACCATTTAGTTAGTATTGAACCGATGTAGGACGTTTTGCTCATTTTATATTTAACCCTGAGGGGATTTTATTATATTATAATTTCGGTCCCAGATATGTACGAGTATGTGTCATTTGATACTTTGCAGTTTTGCTCCCTGGGACCACGAGATCCTTTTTGTTGTGCTTTATATTATGTTTATGATCAATTTTATTAAGATTTTCTAGATTTTTGGGTATGTGGGCAGTAACCATTTTTTATATAGTTTTGATGAACATCAAGTATGCAACATATTATATCAAGACAAGTATAGGTGATTTTTATTTTATTATTACATATTATTTAAATTATACCTTTTTTAACCTGCTTTTTTTAAACGCTTTTACTTAATATTAATTTGTGCACCACATTTCAGGCTTAAAACTACGGCGTACTACTCAATTTAACATACGAAAACCGCCGAATTATTACTCTATAATTACCAGTGAAATTAATTGCGGATTATCACAATTGTCGGATGACCGAGCAATGGATTACTGAGAGAGTACCTACTGTTGTATTAATTTGAGTCCCGTTATCTTCTATCTATCTTCTATCTATCTATTCTATTCTATCTAAATAAAAATGAATCGCCGAAATGTATGTACGCGCATAACTTCCGAACGAATGCACCAAATTGGATAATTCTTTTTTTTGTGTGTTCGTTATTTCCAGGACAAGGTTTGTATAAAAGAAGCAGAGAGCTCTGGCATAATGAAATTTACATAAAAAAATGCAATAGGTGGTTCACGAGCTGCTTGAAAACTGAATGTACTGAGACTGAATGTATGGATTGCGAGAGGGAGAGGGGGGACGGGAACTCGGGAGGGGGGAGGGAAACTGGAGAGGGGGGTTTTGCGGGACATGGGAAGCAGGAAAGGGAAATGGGGAGAGGGAAAGCGGAGTGGGAACGCATGAGGGGTCGGGGATGCGGGAGAGGAAGGGGAGGCGGAAGAGGAACGGGACGAATGGGAAAAAACACGCAGGGAGAAATAATTTATTTATTAAATGGCATAGCAACGCATGCCGGGAACCAGCTAGTATTTTTATATAAGCAATATAGTTTTTTTGACATTCGAATGGTGCCCGTTAACCGCCAGTTGTCAGCCGCCCAGCGTTTGTTTATAAGTTGACTAGCGAGTTCCCGGCAAGCGTTGCATTGCCACTTAATAAAGAAATTGTTTCTCCCTGCGTGTCCTTTCCCATTCGTACCGTTCCTCTCCCGCGTCCCCTTCCCCTCATGCGTTCCCATTCTGCCTTCTCCGCCTTTCCTCTCCCCACCCCCCTCTTCCACTTCCCCCGACCCACAAATCCCCCTCACGAGTTCCCCTCTCCCCTCCCGCGTTCCATACATTCATTCCTGGTACATTCTGTTTTCAAACAGCTCGCGTGCCACTTATTGCAAAACCAATTTCATAATGCCAGTGTTCAACAGTATAATATATAGAAACCTTTGGTGACGTGCCCACAACAAGGTTCATCGCAATCGGATGAATGGTTTAGGAAATAATTTCATAGCGCCAGAGCACACCACTATATATATATAAACCATAGCGGTCGTGCGCACAATAACTCATTAAAGTTTCATCGCAATCGGATGACTGGTGTAGGAAATAATTTCATGAAGCCAGAGCTCACTACTATCCACAGAATCCATCGCGGGCATGCGCACATCAAATCCCCAAAGTTTCGTCGCAATCGGATGAATGGTTTAACAACCCTTAATTTCATGACGCCAGAGCACACCACTATATATATAAACCATGGCGGTCGTGCGCACAATAACCCATTAAAGTTTCATCGCAATCGGATGACTGGTGTAGGAAATGATTTCATGAAGCCAGAGCTCACTATTATATACAGAATCCATCGCGGGCATGCGCACAACAAATCCCCAAGTTTCAACGCAATCGGATGAATGGTTAATTAACTAATTATAATATCTTTAAAATCACAGTGCAATTGTGTTGGATAATTTAATTCTACTAAATTTTAATGTATCACGGTGAGATCAGTTACATTTTCGGTTCGTTTAACAATATTTTTTTAACGGAGGAGGCGTTGATTTATGGAATGCTGTTTTAGCCAAAATCTATAAACTGGTTTTATGAGTCCGACGAACACAATAATTTGTTTCGGTTTAGTCGGCTAGCTCTCTGCTGAAAAATATATTTTTGTTCAAATTGTGGAAGTAGTGTATTTCAAAAGAAATTGTTTTCCAATTTAAACAAGAGCCTGAAACATTTGGTTGCAATGGAAAAAATAGATTTTATGTTGCATATTTTGTCAAAAGAAATTCTGACTGAAAAGCTTAACAAATGAAAACGTAAAGCTTTTATTTTTATAGAGCTTTTATATTTAAACGTACCTATTTAAAAAAAAACGAGAAACGGAAACTTTTTTGAAAAAAAACTGTATGTTTACATTCATAATTTGGTATTTTATTACATTAGCTCAACACATGAGGTTTTAAGGAAATTAATTCCCCTCATTTGGGGATGCTGTGTGGAGGGTCTTTTTAGAAGAGGAAGTTCTGGGAAGGAAAGGGGATGAGGGGTGAGTAGGAATCTGGGGGTCAGTGTGTCCAGAAATGACGGACGTATGAATCCATCCCTCCACTGCGGTGCAAGGAGATGTTCCGAGAGAGTATGGCTGGAGAAAAGAAACTCCCTCAACCACTTTCTCCCAATCCGGTTTTCCATGCAGCTGATGGACAGACGCACAAAGACCCGGGCAAACCTCACTCCATGAACACAGGCACCCCTGCTAAGTCACCAAACGTAGCGAACTACTTGGGGTGACCGATGGCAGAGGTTGGTTATCCAATAAATGGTTCCCAATGTGGCGGTACCCATACAAGCCTCCTAAATTGAAACTATTTATTTTCCTTAAATAAATAAATTAATTAAAAAGAAACACGTGCAGTTCTAGCGAAATAAAACTTCACATAAAATCAACATTAAACCTGTTACCAAAATAATAGGCCACTTGCATGGACTTCATAACGACTTGGAAAAAATCGTGTGGATAGAGTTTTTTACTAAGATTACGAAAATGTTAGTAAAAATTTTTAGAAATGTTCAGTTTTTTTTTATTTTTAAATAAATAAATCCATTATTGGGGCTCGTGACGTCACTACATGAAAATGTCCCGTCGCCGAAAATGTTCCTATTAATTTTATAAAATTCCACACTGATATATTTTTTTATATGGCATCACTTTGATTTCAGGCGAATTTTTGAATTCGTTCACTAGATTTATTGTTTGTTCTCTGCGAACTTATCATTTGGTTTGATTTTTTGACAGATGTTTTGAAGAGAACCCCGTACAATTAAGGGGTACGGGGTTCTCTTCAGAACGTGAAGAGGATGTCGGTACATGTTTTAGAAGTATAATGATTATGGTGCTGATTTTAACAAAATAAAATTTTATAGTATTCTTATTATTATTACAATTTACAAGTTCAAGTATATTACATTGAATTTAGTAATATAGACGCTGTACATTATAATGATTTATGATCAATAAGATGGATCAAGGAAAAAAATATTTATGAGATGTAATATTTTTGGTATGCCTCGTTATTCTCCTGTGCCATTCGTGTGGAAAACGTTTTTTTTTTTTTAAATTATTTTCGGCTATGTAATTATCGTTTTTTCATACCTATAAAATTATGTCCCGTCTTTCCGGTTTATAAAAAATGGTCTGATTTTTCGGATTGAAATTTTCAAAAAATCCCCAGGGTTTCAAAAATACGATTAAAAAAAAAAAAAAAAATACAGAATGTCGTAGAATATTTGCCTAAACCAGAAAAAAATTTTTAAAAAATGTGATGCAAGTGGCCTATTGAACACGGATTTGAATTTCGAAACATTCGAAAATGGAGCTTTTTTATATTTTGAGTACACGTGATGAATATATGCCTCCGTTCTTAGGATAGTTGGAGGAGTAAAAGTAATGGTGACATTTTAGGGGTCTGTATTATATATTTTCATTAAATGCCGTTACGTAAACTTTTGGACTTTTGTAACAATAATAAACAAACTTGGTAATAATAATAAACCAACTTGGTAACTCCCCAAACAGACACGCACAATATATTAAAAAATTATTATTTAGGTAAGAAGGTACTAAGGGTGTGCTATAAGGTTTTATCGATATTTTTGGAGCCTTCTTATAGAAAATAAATTATCCAAGTTATTCTACCAGAAGAACTAATAATCCAATAAACCGCGGCCAGACACCAATCCAATAATCTTGTTCATCAAAGTGAAAGCATTTCGGTGCTTCATCGACTTTCTGGTTTGGTAAGTTCGTGTCTGCCTGGAATCAAATTCATTTTTCATTTAATTAAGTAGGAAGGAGCTTGAGCCGGTGAAGACAATAGAATTTTTTTTTCTGAAATTTTAAATATAGGCAATGAAACAAACGATGATTTGAGTATTGTATAGTCAAATAATGTCTACTGCGTAAGCGATTTAATTGTCTAGATAACGCGAACACCTGCCGGGAAACGTCGTGATGGTTAGTTAGTTAGTTTTTCTTAATGAAAAACTCCCTGAAACAAAGTCTCATCTTTCTAATAATATTTCGTGGCAAACGTAGTTAGTCGGCTTCAAAAATATCTTACTAATATTATATATGCAATAGTTTGTATGTGTGTTTTGTTACTCTTTCAAGCAAAACTACTGAATGGATTTTAATGAAACTTTACAATAATATAGCTTATACATCAGGATAACAAATAGGCTATATACAGGGTGTTAAGGGACGTACTTGACTTACTTGAACCAGTGATTCCTGACATTATTTGGAGTAAAAAATGTAAATGAAATTTTGGTCTCCGGTGACATTTTTGATGTTTTTTTTTTTGTTTTTCTACAAAAACATAAAAAATGGTTGTTGTTGAACAGTTGGAGGCGGGGTAAGGGGTTCGTCGGACACCCGGCTGAGTGACCAGTGTCGACATGCGGAAGAAATTTTTTTTTGTTTGATTTTGAAGAAAAAAAATTAAAAAAAAAAAAAAAAAGTCGTCAAAAAAAGTCCCCGGAGACCAAAATTTCTTTTACATTTTTTACTCTAAATAATGTCAGGAATCACTGGTTAAAGTAAGTCAAGTACGTCCCTTAACCCGTCTGCTTGTTTAGGAATAAATACATCCCAAAACATCTAATCGCGTTATATTTTCATAAGACGAAAAACGTCCCGAGCGACTTTACATTTTAAAAGCTATATATCTCTCTTCCTCTCATGCAAACATATGTATTTTTCTTTTAATCAGAAAGAGCACGAAATAATGCTTCTTATTGTCTTTTAAATGTGGAAGCTATCTTGCATAAATATTTTACAATCTCGATCCAACTTGACGGTTTCTGATTTTTCGTGCGAAACTGAGGCTTCCCGATTGTGAGGAGTGAATATATTAAAACTAAGCAGACCGGTTAACACCCTGTATAATGGTGATGGCGTTATGAAATTCCAATAAAAAATTAGGCATTTTTTTTCAGATGGTCAAAATATTTTCGCTTTACAATAAAATGCAAATATTATGAATATTTCTGAGCACATTCAAAAATCAAAAACTGTTTTAGAAAGGTGGTAAAATACGCTTTCAAATTATAGAATTCGAAATAAACATAAATAAGGTGAGCCATTTTGAAAACTTTTTTATGTTTGTATGCAAAATTTTTATTAAAAAAATAATATTTTTTTTTATAAAAATTTTGCATACAAACATAAAAAAGTTTTCAAAATGGCTCACCTTATGCTTTTTCCAACTAAATTTACTGATAATAAAAAAAAATAAAAACGCATACATATTTTATTAGACAAATGTACAACAAACACATATTGTAACCTCACTATTTTGTTGCTCTATGTAATATGAAATGATTTATAAAAAAATTCCTAAGTTTCAATTTTTTTTTCAAAGTGCGATTCAAAACTTTATGTACATAAAAGTGTACATTTTACTTTTTTGGTGGCTATTTTTTAGATTAAATATAAAGCGTGGTGTTTTTCCTTTCAAACACCGCTTAGAACATATTTCTAACTGCGATAGTAAGGGAGTTACAGCGTTTTATATGAGACCTACGTGCGTTGGGACAAATATGGTCTCATGTGGTTAAACGGGTTAATATTAATATATTATATTTATTATACGTTTATTGTCGCTTACAAAAGCGAGTTATTGATAATGTCAGACGAAAAGTAAAACAAATCGTTACCTTGGTAACTATGTTGAATACTTGCGGGAAATTTTATTACAGGCATATTAGTCCATGTCGGGAAACAGGTAGTTTATAATATTTGCACTATCGTTTGGTATCCTAATTTCTGCGTGTACTCTTGCATATCCTTATATCAGATTACTTGGTAAGAAGGAGATGCTCTTAAAAATCGCAACATCTTCATAGACAATCGATGTATTAAAATGTGTAGATAATAAGATATGTTTTTCCGTTTTTGCAATTCAACGAAAATCAAAGTATGTATCTACTCGTAATAATGTTTTTTTTTTTAATAATCTGTAGGTACATTTTCAGTATTGAACCTATGTTAGGGGAATATGTTAATTGGCCTTTGTTAGTATGAAACTCTACCCGTGCTAGCCAAGCGCTCTATCAACCGTGCTACTGATCACTTCATTTAATTGCACTTTTTTAACAATTTCAACGGATAGAAACAGATAGGTCAAGATAAGAGATAGGTCTTAGACTGAGTTGGCAAAGCGACTGAGTTCTATTCATCGGCTGGCTATGTTCTCCATCACGACACAAACAACATTACCCAATTTCCGTGATGGTAGTTGGTAGGACATTTAAAAATATGTTCAGGTCATTTTAATCCGGGAATCCGGTATTTTGTAGACCTAACAAGATGTTAAAGTTTTATGAAAAAATAATAAATTGTCCAAGTGGGGAAAAGTGTTCTACGACAACTCAGAATATCAACACACCTTTGACAAAAAATTGATGAAAAAAAACATAACCTAACGTAACCTATTAAACCTAGTTTTCTTTCATCACTTTTCAATGGTGTGTTGAGTTGAGTTGACAGGTCACCTGGGAAAATGGGCTAGAAAAAGGAAATAAAATGAGTTTTTAAGTAATTTTTGCAGCAGAACCAAAGTATTGGGGTGATGTAGGTCATTACCCTCCCCATCAGGAAATTCTCCACTTTTAAGATTAACCATTACCAACCCCTTTTTAGTATTTGCATTCGCCACTGTAACTTAGCTTTTGGAAATTAACAATATTAATTTTGAAGTAACAAGAATATAATATATACGTGAACAGATGTCCCGAAACTCATTATCAACGCCTTGCAGTCCGAACAAATTGGCATGACCATGGAACGTCTTTTTTTTGAAATACGAATCAAAAAAGAGATCTTCGTACTTTTATTTAGCGCGTACAACATATTTGTCACTCTTTTGTAGTAATAAAGAAGATTGATGTGGTGATTTTGTCACTTTTGTCCCTTTTTTAATCTAAATAGTGAATAATAGTATACGTCTGAACAGTGGTAACGTACATGAAAAATCTACGAGCTAGATTATTTATTTTATAAGTAGATAAACCACAATACATAATTAAGAATTCTTCGTAAATATTCCAATAAAACTGGCAAATTTAAAAAATTGTAAATTCAGCTCGCACTTACATTAACCACTCAAGCGATTTTTGGCAAATAATGTCAAGTTTGTAAAACGACTTGAGCGATCGCTTGCCATAATGTTTCAAATTTATTTACCTTTCTTAAAACATTTATTATTATTTTTTCAAACCTTCCCGCAATATACAGTTTTCGTTAGTACAAAGCTGATAACACAGTTTCCCATTTGATCAATAAATATCTCAAATTCAATTCCTGTAGCCGATTCAAACTAAATAAAGCATGAATCGATATTATCATTATCGATAGTTGTGTAGAGTGAATGCATCTAATTAATATAATACAATTTTTGTGGTAAATGTATTAGTTATTCTAATTTAGTGCACTCAATTTTGACAGTCCGCGAATCCAAATTGCATAAAATATTTGATGGTTCAAAAATTATACGATAGAAAAATTGAGTCCTTTAAATTTATATTTTTCCCTGTAATTATGAAGTAGGCTATAGACAACATGCAAAAATTATAAAATATCCAATGTTGATCCGATTAGGAACCTCGCACTACAATTTCATAGGAAATTTTAAAGGAAACACGCAGAATTGCCACGGACACTGGATTTTCGAATAGTTTAAGACTTGATGCACGCAAATCAGATGTACAGTTTTTTAATATGTTGTCAATCAGGTTGAAAAACGTGTTAAAAAAAAGTTTCTAGAAAAACTCATTGAAAGTTTTGCTGGAGGATAGTTCAATACACAAACTGTTTCAAACGGTTTCACATAAAATGCTGTATCTATATCAATTTTTTTTTTTATTTCTTTAAAACCTTTTGTGAGACCATTCTTAATAAATGCATCTTTCAGAAAACGATTTTAAAAAAAAATGACAATAATTTTTTCTACAGGTCCAGGTTTATGATTTGATCAAGGGAACATGAACCAGAGGCCCGGACGGGCCGCCCCTTCTGACCCCTTAGTCCGCCAAAATGATTATATTTCTCTTTTGCAGGAAACAGTTACACATCAATTTGGGAGGTGGGAATGGGTTCCGCCGCCCCGGGAACCTTTATTGGATAACCAACACCTCTGCCATAGGTCACCCCAAGGTTCGCTACGTTTGGTGATTTAGCAGGGGTGCCCGGGTTGATGGGGTGAGGTTTGTCTAGGTCTTGGAGGCGGATGACCAGGACACACTGAACCCCAAATTCCTACCCAGACCTAAAACCCTTTCCTTCCCAGAACTCTCCTCTCCTTCCTTTCCAAAAAACCCTCCACGCAGCATCCCCAAAGATGACATACGCCCTGAGGGAAATTATTTTCCTCAGGGCCTCCTGTGTGGAGCTCAAGTAAAAAAAACGTCTTTTGTCTCATTATTATTAAGTGCATAATAAAGAGCTGCAGCATTATTGTGATAAGAAACATTGCATTTTTTGCCTTTGTTGTGCCATCACCAAGCCGTTAAGGTACTGACACACTTGCTCACACAAGCTGGCTTATGAGCATGCTCATTAATGAGTACGCTTCTGTCAAAAATAGTCATTTACTTGATAATGAGCAGGCTTGGTTTGAGCTTTCTCATGAATGAGCGTGCTCAAAGCCAACATTTGAATACACATGCTATTTAATGAGCATGCTCATGTCAAATTGAGTCAGTTTCATTGGCTCGGAACTAAACAAAATAATATTACTTACTACTTACAATGCAACTATTTAAGAATTTTCTGACGTAAAAAAATAAGACGTTTGATTTGGGTGCAAGATGTCAACAAATCCGAAATTGACTAAATATTAAAAAATAAAAGCTTATTTCAATAGAGTGTGGTTTCATTTTGGAGGCACAAATGAGCTTTTGGGGAATTTTGAAATCTATTGTGGGTATTTTAGTGACCTTATGTTCCAAATATATTCGTGATTCCCATAATAAATCACGAAAAACAAGGTTTTTTCGTCTTTTTAGCTGTCTATTTTGACATTTTTGCAAGAATACGCAGATGCTAACTGAGATCGGATTGAAATGAGCGTGCTCATAAGTTCACACATGCTTAGAGGCTTCCTCTTGAGGCATGCTCATTAATCAAATGGCTGTTGATTTGTGAGCATTCTCATTCGTCTTCAAATGAGCACGCTCATTACTAGCAATGTCACTGGCACATGCTACTAGGAGCATGCTCTTTGGCTTCTAATGAGCAAGTGTGTCCGTAGCGTTACACAAGGAATTATATAATTAGGCATTGTTTTTTTCTTCTTTTGACTATTTTCGTTATGTGTACCTCATGGATTACATGTAATAATATACGATAAAAAATAGACAAAATTTTATATTCAAACAGAAAACTGTTAATTACCACTCATGAGAGTATTTTCCTGAGTGGTAATAAATTTACCAAAAAATAAGAAATTTTCGAGTTTATCATTTATCATCTTTATTCATTCACTAAAATGACACCAACAACATTTCAGAAAACCCGTGTGTTTCATTACAGAATAGGTTCCATTACCGGGATGATTTCCGGTTACCGTAATGATTTCAAGGTATGCCTTTGTCTGCCTTCACGTGGCGTTCCCCCGTTCCCTTGGGGGGGTTGTCGGTGGCCTACAGGGGGGGGGATCGGGAATAGATCAATTCTGGATGGCGTCACACTGAGGGATTCCTAAGCTGGAATATCTTGGATAAGCCGAATACTAATATTTCTCAAGAAATGCTCCGATATCACAATTTAAGTATAAATCATATTTCTGACAAAGAAAAGAAATTTTCCAAACTATGGGAATGCTTAGCTTTAAAAAACGCGTTTTATAACAGGTACTTCAAAAAATCCCGTAAACCTAAAACACTTTCTTTTTTTTTAGCTCCATACAGGAGGCCTTGAGGAAAATAATTACCCTTAGGGCCTATGTCATCTTTGGGGATGCTATGTGGAGGGTCTTTTCAGGAAAGGAAGGAGGGGAAGTTCTGGGAAAGAAAAGGATATTAGGGTGGGTAGGAATCTGGCGTTCAGTGTGTCCAGGAGTGACGGACGTATGAATCCATTCCTCCACTGCAATTTTCCGAGAGAGTACGGCTGGAGAAGTCAAAGGGACTCCCTCAACCATTCTCTTCCGATCCGGCCTGCCAAGACCCGGTCAAACCTCATCCCATGAACCCGGGCACCCCTGCTAAGTCACCAAACGTAGCGAACCACTTGGGGTGACCTATGGCAAGGATGTTGGTTGTCCAATAAATGGTTCCCGGGGTGGTGGCACCCATATTCGCCTACCAAATACTACCAAACCGCTTACTATCCACCTACTGCGTGGCAGACCGGATAGGGAGAGACTGGATGAGGAAGACTTAACTTAGGCCTCTCCAGCCGAACTCTCTCGTCCCATCGCCTTGCACCGCAATGGGAGAGATGAATTCATACGTCCGTTGGACACATTGACTCTAGACCCCAAAAAAGACCCTCCACACATCATCCCCAAAAACGTCCCATCCCCTAGAGAATTATTTTTCCTCAGGGCCTCCTGTGTGGACCATTGTAATAAAATATAAAAAATATCATTAGCTTTTTATTAAATTGTTGATTTGTGGACTGGAAAATTGAGTATACCTACTCGTATAATTTTCCATTTGTTAATTAATTTATTCAAAAAGCAAAAAATGGTATTGAAAGACGGTTTATTGCGTTTTTATTTGTAAAAAAGCGATAATTAGTATTCCGATTAGCATATTTTTCGCATTAGCACATAACTTTACTACTCGAAAAAGTTTCTTAATATGAATACCTGCTTAATTATTATTTCAATTATGTGTAATAAAGGTAGTGAGCGTGTTTGCAAACCTTTATTTAATCGATAAACATTAAGATTACTTAGATTATTAGTACTTAATAAAAGGTTCGTTGTTAAATATAACCTAAATAGAAATACCAAAAGCAAGTTAACAGTTTTTACATCAATGTATCGCAAAAACAATTTTTTTTAAGGAAGATACATTCACGGGTTACGTATTACCTGAGAATATTTTTAAATCTCCTACCATAACATTAAACAGAACATGTTGCTGGTGAACTCACGATGCCTCCGTGGTACCCAAACGCGATGCCAAATCAGCCACTGACTGGTCATAATAATATAATCTAGCGCTGTGAAATCGAAAAATTTAAAATATTGGATCGAAAGGCGTAGCTACCGATGATTTTATACCGTTTTCCACGGTCGCACTGTTGATAGCCAGACTGATATTGACAAGGAATAAATAAGAAATCGATATACGATGGAAACACTGACAGAAACATCAAATAAAATTAAATTCTTATAAATAGACCATTTTGAAGTGAAATACTAATTTAATATGCTTCGCATGTACTTTCTGAGACCAAACGCGAATAAATTAGTTAATGACGGCTTTAGTCATATTTAAACCACTTTCTTTTCTCCAAGATCGAACGGAATAAATTGATCGCATCTTAGATGAATTAATCGAATCCATGAAATGCGTATACAATTTTTTTAAATTCTAAGAGCTTCCTTAGTTCACCTCCATTCATTAATAAGCCAGTTATTTTGCATAACGAACGACATTATTACAAATATTTAGTACATTGAAATCCTATCTGACACCCAAAAAAATTTAATCGTCGGTCGGAATATTTCTTATTATTGACCGTGCTCGCATATATGATAACTGATCATACATAGATGGAGGATTTACTCAATATCGTAAATAGTTTTTTATCGATCTTCCGCGCTAGACCTCCTGGATACATAGTGAGAGGGTGCGTTCAAGGTGACTGCTGAATTGAGATTCTTGAAAGAGCTGGATAAACTGTAAGAACGGATGAAAAACTCTACTTTATAGATAAATCCCAGATACGGTGGCTTTAATATGTGCTTAGGATGCCGGCAAAACGACTACCAACGTAAGATTGGTTGGTTCAGTTGTTCACTCCAGACGAAGCTATAGAAAACTAGCTATAGTAACTATGAACCAGTCACAGAAAAATATCTAGACTGGCGCAGACCCGTGAAAAATCACGAGTTGTTATGTTAGTAAATCTAATTAGTTGGTAAATGACGCTTTCTTGTAGATAGATAGCTGAGACCCTTGAAAAATAATCTTTTTTTATTTTATTTATTTATTTGAGACACACACAGGATATTTATAGAACATTCTTGTAGGTTATATAAAAAAAAATACAATTTAAATATCCCTACACTAATGTGGCTGCAGTAATCACATTTGCATATTCATAGGAGCAAGCACATGAAAAACATTCTAAGTATTTTTATAAACATGCTCAGTAGAAGATTCCGCCTTTGCAGTACTGTTGTAAAAAGGACGCTCTTCCTTTCCTTCTGCGCAACACTGTATACGTCTGAACTCTGGGCAAACTACAAGAAGAGTAGTATAGAAAGACTTTGGGTTCAGTATAACAACGCCTTCCGCATAATGTTTGGTCTCCCCAGATATTGCAGCGCTTCCCGGATGCTCACGGAGGGGCGAGTTCCTTGCTTTGCAGCCCTTATTAGATCCAGGGTGGCAGGAATGAGGGAAAGGATAACCAGCCCTGGAAACATCCTCGTCATGGAAGCCCGCCTCAGTCCATCATCCAGTATTGATGCACACTGGAGAAAAATACTGGCTCCCTACGTGCTCACAGAATCCTGAAAGCTTAATATTATTATTTCTTTTGTTTTCCTTTTACTACTATTAGCTTATTATCTTTTTTTTTTTGTTTCGTGTACATTCATATCCACCTTCTTTTTCTTTTTTTTCCTTTCAAATACTTTATACTTTGTACATGTATGTTTATATTATACCCTTATGGAATGTGTGGGATTGCACTCTCCTCCCCACATACTGGAATAAACACTTATTTATTTATTTATTTTTATTTATACAAAACATAAAAACTTAAATTCAAATTAATAGATTTACTTTGTATTAACCACTTAATTATTTACAAAAACCGACATGTTTCGTCAGCAAAGCTGACTTCTTCAGGGTTTTGACAGAACTAATTTTAAAAATAGACATACGTAGGCAATAGAGAAAAATAATAGACATAAACAATAATAAAATTTGAAAGAAAATAATGTGTAGGAAACGAGGGGCAAAATAGAACAATTAAAAATTAAAATAATAATAATAATAACATTTTATTTATATAGCGCAGTTTTGTGATATTTCACTTCAAGTGCGCAAGTGCAAAGGGGAATAGATTTAATAATGGGTCAATTAAAAACAATATTTGATTATTAATAATATTTAAATTTGATACAAAGTTGTCTATTAATTTGAATTTAAAATGTTACTACAAAATAATTTTGCACTATTAGAAGAAGTGATAAAAACTTAAATACAAAATTTGAAATAAATAATAAGTAGATAATATTTATGAAGCATTCGTTAAAAAATAATTTAAAAAAAAACGATTTTTTTTATTATTATTATTTTATTTTTTTTAGGTGCACAAATCGTTGAGATATTTCTTGAAACAAGTTATATTATTTACAAAAATATCTATTTTAGTGTGTGTTTTAGCAAGATCGAGATATTCTAGACATAGGATTAAAATATCCAGCATTATTGGCAAAAATTTCGGTCCAAAATATGTTAAGGTTTCTGGTAGATTTGGGCTTGGCGTATAACTTGATTTGATTGACTAGGTTACTATCTACACCATTATTCACAATTTTATGAAACATTAAGAGGTCATTTACGTTTCGTTTTTTAACTAGACTCTCTACTTTGAAATATTCGTACCCGTTTAAAAGATGGTAGACACCTGATCGGTAAGACAAAATTCTTGGACTGATTCGAGTCTAGATACCTGTGTAATCTGACGTTACTTGTCAAAATTAACCTTCAAAATATTAAATTAAAGATAAATATGTTTTAAATAAGGAATTAAAATAATTTTCTGGTTAATAAATGTTATAATTACTACATCACTTGTCTGAATTTTTGTTACATTAGTTCAAATTTAGAAAACGGTACTTAAATTCAAAACAAATCCGAGTTCATTGTACCACTGTTAAAATCACTCACAGACAGAACCACAACCGATATTAGTGTGTTTGACGAGAGTGACGCCTGGCAGCATATTTCAATTAGTTACAGGTTACACCGGGAAAATAATCATTAACACTTTTACAAATATTATTTTATTCTAATAGCAAAGTTGGCTATGGTCAAACATGTGAATCATTTGGTAAGAAAACATTGTAGATTCATGATTTATACATTTTGATATATAAACCATTACAAACTGTATAAAAATCCTAAATCGTTGATATAGAATTATCTCACATTTCATTTTTGATTCTTTGTACTATGCGACTACCATATGTTTAATGCTACCGCAGAAATCTTATTTGGCACTATATTATTTTAACTGCCAGGAAAGTAGGAGCAGGCAACCATCAAGTAAATTTCCACTTTCACTAAGTGGATGACTACTTCCTTACCCCTAGTACACCAAGAAAACCATCGTTGATTTCCCAGAAATTCACCGCTCTTGCCTCGTTTTTATGGTATTTTAAACCTTAAAAATGCTCCTAGCATACTAAAATATATTTTATTCTAATGTAAATAAATAACTTTGTATACACTACTATGTAATCAAAAAAATTGACATGTTTATATGGGGCTAACGAATAACAAATAAATATATAATAGACGTTTATCCAGACATGACATTTATTTTGATTAAATAGTAATCTACTATTTATTTTCATTGAATTAAAATGACGCCACTAAGTGCATTTGCAATTATTGAAGAAAAAAAGATATTCTATTTGCTTGGCATGGACATAATGTACGAGTATCTTAATATTCTTCTCCGGCTTACAAATATTTTTATTTTATCAGTGAAAAAGCTTGTCGCAAAATTTAATATCATATTATGTCGTATTTCCATTTTTCAAAAGTCGTAATACTGTATTTATTTAGAGGAGATTCTCACATGACTTCTTTATTACGGATACCACTTATTTAGCAGAAAAATAAAATAAAACTCCAGAATATTTTCGTATGAATTCATTAAATCATATTTTTTAGAATTAGAGAAAAAAAACACGTCTCTGAATATACGTTTGGTGACTAAGCAGGGGTGCCCGGGTTCACGGGGTGAGGTTTTTCCGGGTCTTGGCGGCGGATGCATCTGCCCACATGCTGCATGGCAGGTTGGATTGGGAGAGAATGGTTGAGGGAGTCCCTCTGACTTCTCCAGCCGTACTCTCTCGGAACATCGCCTTGCACCACAATGGGAGGGATGAATTCATACGTCCCACCCACCTCTAATACCCCTTTCCTTCCCAGAACTCCCTCTCCTTTCTTTCCTAAAAATACCCTCCACACGGTTCTGCAGTGTAAAGCTAATGTTAAAAAAAAGTCACTATTCTGGGAATGTTGCATAGAATATACAAATAAATATATAATTTTTTAAATACTTATTTAATTATTTATAAATTACGTGACATCACATTAAATCATTTTCATATAAATATATGATACATTACATCACCATACTAGGCGGCTGCCTGTTTCATGGTGACCAATGGAATATAGTTACTTTTGGTGTCTAGTGTGAACAAATGGATTAAATATATAAACATATAAACACATTTCCTGTAAAGATAATATAATTTACAAAAACATCGATTTGCAAAAAGCAATTAAGTTTTCATGAAAATAGTGCCGATAGCCAATTATCATTTTACCCCTAGCATTCTAAAGGGTGCTGTACACTTGTAAATTGAAATTTTTCATTCGTTTTTCATTTAATAATAACAAAATATAAAACATACAAGCGTCTCTTTTAAACTTCGTAGTGATAGCCACAAAATTAAATACTAGTATAATTAATTGCTTTAAAACTAAAACAGATTCATAAAACGCTTTCATAAATTTTATTTCAAGGCGTATCAGTTTAATGTTTCTATAAGCAATTAGTGGAGGTGTAAAAAAAAATTATAAAAATAATAAGAAATGTTTTACTTTTACATTTCACAGACTTCTGATCTAACAATTGAGTTACAATTCAGATGTTGGTGAAATTTGAAACTAAAAAAATGTCTGCGCTATTCAGAATAAGAGGTATTGAGTATTGAATAAGAATACCCTATATGATTTTTACCAAGATAAAAGAAAACTGTCGATAATTTACAAGAGAATTTTCGATTCTTAGGCCCCTATTATGTATCTACTCAACACGGTTGAAATTTGCAGCCACCTCTGGTCTTGAGCCCCAAAATACCCGAAAAGATTGCCACAAATACCAGATAGATTAGCCTATCTTAACAAACGGATTGCAATCTATAGAGCTCAGGCGTCAGTTGGAAATCTGTTCTTGTTCTACCGGTATTTCAATGGAAGGTGAACTACCGTCATTGATTCCTTCGGCACCGGTCGGTCAACGGTCGGGAAACAAGCAAAAGTGCGCCCAACATTTTTACGTGGTTGACATTTGTCACATGAGAACTGATCGCTTATTCTTACGGCCAGTTCTTGAATTCAACAGCTCGGCTGTGGAACGGTTTAGCGGTCTCTGTGTTTCCTCTCTCCTACAACACTGGTCTCTTCAAGACCTAGGTTCACTCCTTCCTTTCAACAAAAAGACCCTCCACACAGCATTCCCAAAGACGACATAGGCCCTGAAGAAAATATATTCATTAGGGCATACTGTGTCGAGTAAACGTTAAAAAAATCAAGAATTTCGGCACGAAAAAATTTTATCAATTTTATTGGAACTAAGGAAAAATTGAGCTTATTTCAGGCACTCGGACATGCCCATAACACACTTCTATCTGTTTATATTACTAATGTAATGTTAATCACTCTTCTAGAATCGTCGGAATGCTTGTTTATTCTCATTTTCTGTAAGTTTATTTTTTCAATATAACTAAGGTTTAAAAAATTGTAACTAATTTTAAAAAACTTTTTATGGCCAAGATCACCCCTAATGGGTGAAATGATAATTTATAATAACAAATAAATAAAATACTGTCGTTATTATACCATTCTATTATACACTTTTTTATCGAACTCATCTGTACAATATAACTCTCCATGATAATGTAACTACACACTCGTATTGTACATGAGGCCCCTAGAAACAAAGACGGAAGTGTCCACTTTGTTAAATTGTTGGCAAACTAAAAAAAACGTTCAATCAGTCCGTTATTCTTCAATATGGAAGGAACATTTAATATTATTGTCGTAAACCGGTTTAAGAATAATATTTTAAATCATTTATGCAACTGAATGCCCTAGTTTCTTTAAAAAATGCGTTTCATGTCATGCTTATAACTTTTTTTTTCAAGTGCACCTTTAATCGCTGTATTAATTTAGCTGTGTTCCGTAAAACATCCAATCGGGCGTAATAAATGTTTGCTAATTACAAACTTGTTTTACAACAAACTATTCATGTTTATGTTTATAATAATATCAACAAAGTATACATTGCTCTGTAACTACTTTCATATTACCTTAAGTACCTTCTTCTTTTTTACTCATAATATACTTACACTTCCTTTGTATAACTTTTATATAATCATTAAACTACATTCCTACTTATATGTATCTTTCAAATTCTGTACATTATGTTATGTAATATTGGTATTCACTCTACTCCTTAAAAGCATACTTAAAATAATGTGTACCTACGTGTAAAAGCCTTAAAGGCGTTAATAAATAAATTAATATCTTCGAAGGGATTTTTAATCTTATATTTCTAAATTGTTCGCGATGAAAATAACCACTTTAGATTTATTATAATCATTGGTCTAGTGCTCAGCTTTGACTGGCGTGACTTTAGATTCCACGAAGGTTAAAGTTGAAGTGCACTCTCGCTGGGGGTAAATCTGAAGCCTGGCGTATTAAATTCTGGGGTCACAATCCGCAGGGATATTGTATGATGATGAAAAGAATATTAGATGACTGCGTATAAATAAATATCTCGACTCATCAAAAATCGGAGTGTAGGGTTGAATTAATATTTTCTGTCAGAATATATTCAGGTGTAAACCCCACTGAGCTATAGAAGCAACCATACACTTGCTGACACTTATTAAATTTTTAAATGTGTGTGTATTGATGCTCTTAAAATTCGGTCCCCTAGACCCCTATAGCCCTTCAATATATACCTATCCTAATACTAGTATTTTATTCAGACGAAATCGTTGCCAGCCAATGATTTTTTTTGCACTTTGTTATAGACTAATAATAATAGTATTTTCATTGGGTTTCAATTTTAGCGAGTACCGGTACAAGAATCTTAACGGCTCCCAACCGTCTAGAGTAAGTGAAACTATGGCGTCCCCAATTGGGGTACGTTGTGAAGCTGTAGTAGGGAGGAAAGCTGACGAGAGAATAAACTGGAGAAGTATCTGGTTAATCAGATCTGGTCAATAAACACGGCAAAGTATTTGCCACTCTGGAATGAGCCGCAAACGTAAAAACACTTTATATTTTACTGAGTGTTATGGGACGTAGGCACTTGACTTATTTACCAGTGATTGCTGACATGATTAGGGGTAAAAGATGTAAATTAAATTTTGGTCTCCGGTGACCTTTTGTTTTTTTTTTCAAATTGTTTTCTTCAAAATCAAAAAAAAAAAAATCTTTCGCATGTCACTGGTGACTCAGTCGAGTAACCGACCAATCACTAACCCCGCCCCTAACCATCCAATACCTACTGATTTTTTTATCTTTTTTTTTAAATCAAAGTGTTACCAGAGACCAAAATTTCATTTAAATTTTACACTCCAAATAATGTTAGGAATCACTGGTTCAAATAAATAGATATATATTTTTTTAGAATAAGACGGGTGCCACACACAGCTATTAAAGACGTGGCTTGGCCTATTTCAGCATATCTCTCGCCATATATTCCCATTGGGAATGTACGGCGAGCAACATGCTGAAATACGATAAGCCACATCTTTAATAGCTGCTTGTGGCACAGGTCTGAATAAATTGTGAAATACCGCAAATTAATCAAATAAAATTTACTTGCGCAAGCAGAAATTCGAACACATGAAAAGGGCCGCAACCAAAGATAATCAAATACAGAAGAGATATGCTATGGTGTCCGCGCAACTGTCGCCGGACTACGCGCTAATAAGCGTAGTTTTCATACAAAAAGAATTTGTTCATTTCGTTGATTTTTTGAAAATGTGCATTAATATTGGTTAACAATATATTTTGAATACGGAAAGAATTCGTTCATTTAGTTTAACGTTCGTTTGTTTATTCGTTAATTATTTGTTCTTTTAGTTTATTTGTTAATTGGTAAACAATATCGGCGACACCCGGAGGCGCAGACCCACATAGTTAAAACAGCAGATAGCACATCTACTTATATTCCAATATCTTTGGCCGCAACCAATTAACCACGGAGGCCGTCACTACTCTTGTAAAAGCAGTACAGTCATACCTACAATTATGAACAACGTACCAAAAATAGTCGTTAAATGTTGTATGCGAAATACTTACACGTAACCTTTCTCTTAACACTCCAGTAAACTTATCGGGAGCTTTTTGACCTTGAGCCAATAGCGTGATCTCCCCTGTTTGATAATTTCGCAGCCATTTCCATAAAACCCTCGTGTAATTCAGGTTTTATTGCATTATTATACGGCTGCGGTGGTGGCGGTGGCGGTGCGCTCTGGTGAATTTAAAGTGCAATCATTTTATGTAAATCGGCCATGAAAATAACAACCCTAACCCACATTTACAGAAGCTAGATTGGTCGGACTTCTAATTACCAACTTATAAACGTGATCCAAGGTTCAAACTGACGTATTTGAAAGTGTTCTTGAACACGGGACATGCACGACTTGATAATTCTAACAGAAAACCTTTTTTAAATCTCCGAGAGTCCTATCACAGATAATTTCTGCTCTACCCTTAAGACACCTACATATTATCCACTGGAACGCTTTTTGCCACAGAATGGCACCATTAAAAATACCTCGTATTGCTTTGCTGCCAATTTTCGCAAATTTTCCCTTATTTAAAAGTGATTAAGAGCGTTTAACCAGCCAGCGGACGAAAATCCACATTTCGTTGAAAGTTGTTCTTCCGATCGTGCAGGGCGGTTACAATGAGAAAGATTAATTATTCTCAGTACCAGCTTTTTTTAAAATTTATAACTCAATATCGAATTTATTTCAATCCAAAGTAGCTTTAATTTATACCTTCATCCAAAAATGCTGAAAGGCGTGATGATAAAACTATTAAAATAATGTACTTTTTGTAATTATTTTTTGATTATTTTTCAATAATGTCTAAATTTAATAAGAATGTTAAAAAAATGGAAATATATTAGTTTGTAAGTGCGCAAATAAATACACAAATGAACCAATTTTCGTCAAGAAACACATGTACGGACATATTTTTTAATGATTTTATTGAAACTAAAATTAAAATTCTTAAACATACGTTTGCTAGATAATGTATTGATTTATTTTACTGCATGATTATATTATTTGAAATGGGTGTGGTATAATACAAAATCTTTTTTGAAAATTTAACAAATCTGCCAACGACCGATGGAATAAGCTTATTATACTAAAATTTTTAAAAATTTCTCAAAATTTATTACATGCGAATGCTAGATAAAAGAACAATCTTTCGAAATCCATTTATAATTTTTTGTGGAAAAGAGTCAATGCGTCTAAAATCTTTTTTGAAAATGACATATTTCTGGTTTTCTCTGGTAATGCCCTCTTAAGTAGAAGTTTACGATTTTATAATATTTTTTTTATAAATCCTACGAATAGGTGACTTCATTGGCTGTGTATAACTATAATCAGTTTGTATGTCTCCATATTAAAATTCGGAGGTATGATTTTTTTAATGTGGGCGGATAATATTCAAAATGATTACCAAAAAATTTCGAGCAATCAGATAAAAAAGTTTTAAATTGCGCTGTCGCTCCAGTGGTTAGTAGCAGAGGCGGCCGCTTCCTTAGTGCATATGTGCACTGCACTGCCGAACATACGTCAGAAGTGTAAATTAGTATCTACATCCTCTCACGAAGAATCCCGCCAATTCGTTACAAAATCTTTACCAATTGTCCTACTCCCTCCCATGAGAGAAAGGAATTCGTGCACATTTTGTTATGCCCAGGCGTGACGTCACACGAAGTTATATTTCTATTGGGATCATTCCCAGATGCTGGAGTGCTCGTGCCCGTGTTAGTAGGGATTTGATGTGGGGATGCCCGCGATAGTTTCTATATATATAGTGAGTTCTGGCATCATGAAATTATCTGATTGCGATGAAACTTTGGAGAGTTGTGAGCACGCCCGCAAATATTTCTATGTATACTGGTGAGCTCTGGCATTATTAAATTTGTGTAATAAAATTGCACCGCACGTGAGCTGTTTGAAAACTGAATGTACCGGGACTGAATATATGGAATGCGGGGGGGAGGGGAAATCGGAAGGGTGGATGGGAACTCGGGAGGGGGGTTAGTGAGAGGGGAGAGGGGAACCCGGGAGGAGGGAGAAGAACTCGTGCGCGGGACGGGGGAAGCGGGCGAGGGAAGTGGAGAGAGGGAAAGCGGAGTCGGAACGCGAGTGGGAAAGGCGACGCGGGAGAGGAAGATCGAAGACGAATGGAAAGATCACGCAGGGAGAAACAATTTCTTTAAAGTGGCATTGCAATGCATGCCGGGAACTCGCTAGTATTGTTATATTTCAAGGATGAAAACGTGGACAATTTGCTTGTCTGTCCGGAAGCCCATTCAAGTGCCTTAACTTGTTACTCTTATAGTTTTTTTATTATCGTGTAGCTACATGCTATCAAAAACATCCTTATGGACCAAATTATCGGGTGTTGTATTAGTTTAAAAGAATCCCAGTTCCACAAACTTGATTAGGGCAGAAGCGACTCAGACAGTTGTCTAGTGAACGTTCATATTTTTATGACAATATATGTGGATTATCGTAAATCGCGCATGACCACGTGTGTTCGCAAGAACCAGTATCCTTAATCAGTCTGCCGCAGGATAATAAACAATGGTAAATTTTTGATAACCAGCGTGAACTGCATGCAGTATCACTACCACTGACCCACTACTTGTTGACTTGTCTTTTCTGTATCACGGCCGTAATCGATTTCTCAATTACGCGCTTCGGACCTTAATACCTTCTTGAAGTACCCAAGAATTGCGGAGGGCCTTTTGAAGTACCCACTCTGCCTACACCCTCGGGGGACATAAATTTTGCAATATCATGACAACTTCGTACGCTTAACAAACGCAGAACGTACCAAATTTTATTTGATATTATCATCTGACCAGGTATGGCTCTAGGCTGACGAAAATGTCGCTGTATTTTTTTGTATATCAATTTACTGCGTATTCTAATTACCATTACCAAAAAATTTATTTTTCTTTTTTGAGTTTTAAAAAAGTGAGAAATACCTTTTTATGCTTTTTGGAACAGTTATATACTTATGCCTAAGACTCTGAAATATTTTGTATGCGGATGCTGATGCGGATTTAAGACAAGAATTTAAGAAGGCAGGTGAACATTTATTAAAGGTCATACGGTACTCTAAATAAACCGTAATCCTTGACCTTGAAACCCATTTGATACCCACCCTTTGATTAAAAAAAAGGATTCACGATATTTTTTATTATATATAAAATTATTTAACTTTACTTATCAATCTTGCGATAGATCGTGTTGTCGTATGATCGTATTAACGTTTAACCGTATTTAAAATAACATAAACATTCCTATTTAAAATGATAATCAAAATCTCTATTTTTTCATATATTTTATAACGGAATTAAAAATACTAATTTCGGTTTTCATTTTCAAAATCGTTACTGATTGTGTGAAGATTACAGACGAGCAATAAAATACCCACATATTACAGAATATTTTCAATATAATTTTTTTTTTTTATATGAAGCGGATACTTTGTGATGTGACATTATTAATTGTCAAGAATTTAGATTATCCCGTGATTTTTCACAGGTCTGGGCTAGTTTTATTGCGCTTTATCGTACTAAATTTATACATTATACTACATTTCTGGTCCCGTATCTTAAGTAATGAATGAAAGATGTAATGAAAATTATCTAGTAGAAATCTCCCATACGTTTAAGGTTTTTCCGGCTAAAGCGTAAAAACCTTTTTAAATGCATAAAAGCAGGCTTTCAATAACTCACTCCACCTGCATGGCTCGGTATTTTAGACCCTAATGCGGAACAGGCATGAAAGGTCGCCCTATTATTTGTGCCGCAAATGCACGCAACACTATTTTAAAGATCGACAATAAAAATCCCAATCCGTACACGCTCTGAAAGGCGCATAAAGTATGTTAGGTAAGTTACGGCATTAATCTTGTAACGTAAAAGTTATTAATGAATAAAACGTCATATTGTAATATTTTAATTAAATTAAGACAATATTAGCGACACTCAAATAGAAAAATTGCAAACAGAAAAATCATAAAAAGATACGGTCACATCCAAATTTGAATATCTTTGGTCACATCTATGACTCAAACCCAGTACATACGCCTTGCTTAGGCGGAGCTATACCAACTGAGCTGATGTGTTCCTATCCGATTCGGTAATACTGAACTGATCATACTTTGACTATGAACTACCAACATTATCCCCATTTTCTTAAAGCATTTTTTTTATTTGCTGCTATCTTTATGTATGATTTGCAATATTCAAACCCGAAATATATTACTTCTAGATAATAATAACAATAATAATTTGATAATTTGTAGAGCGCCGTTTCTGTGAAAAATCACCTCAAGGGCGTTAGTGTCTTGGATAAATTTTATCCATTTTTATTTTTATACAATATATGTAATTATTTATATATTAACCAATTTATTTATTTTTTCATGAGCTCCACACAGGATATGTTATCTTTGGGGATGCTGTGTGGAGGGTTATTTTAAAGAAAGGAGGGAGAGGAGAGTTCTGGGAAGGAAAAGGGTTTAAGGAGTGGGTAGAAATCTGGGTTTGTCTTGGTCATCCGCCTCCAAGACCTAGAAAAATTTTACCCCATGAACCCGGGCATCCCTGCTAAATCACCTAAATTATTAGAAACTGCTTTAAAAAGCTGTTTCTCGTTAACATGCGTGTTATCGAAAGTTGTGTTTGCCTACTTTTATTTTATACAGTCTTACATCTTCTGTTTAAGGCAAAAAAAAATGTTTACAGTCCAAAGCAGCAAAACCACACCTCTAAATTCCAGCACGTTCTAAATCTACAGCGCAAACATCGTTACACCCTTATCGGGGTCATTTTGTATTGGCGTCGCCTAAAGAATGGTTCGTACCATGATTTTTACTACACCAGTAACACTAGCCTTACTACCCGGCTTGGCCTGAAATTTCAACACCCTTTTGATCATATTTATATTATTATTATTGATTTTTTTTTAAATATGACTAACAAACCATCACGCCGTATCTCCGCAGGGGTAAACATAGTGAACCGCCGCACAACTCTATCTTGACACACACTCCTTGCTTTATTCACATCCATACATCGTCTCATCCATACTCGTTAAAATTTGTTGGTTAACCAATTGTGCCTAAAATTGGTTAACCAACAGAAAAAAAACTATTGAAATATGCTCTCGCCAGAACTCTCTGTTCGAGAGCATTTGCTGCTTCGGATTTTTTGCTTTCTAGATTTTAATTAGATTATGGTATTTCTTTATTTATTTTATCGCTTCAATTTATTTAAAAGAAAAAGAAATGGTATGTTTTTCCCAGCGGGGTTTTCGGTGCTGAGGAATACATCTTACATTAAATGTATTAAATGAAAAAACACACTTTGTAAAACACCACTTGAACACCAATAATAATACATATTAATTGTACGTGTTCGACCCTCAAATCATCAAAAGTAGTTAAATATTTGGGAATAATCATAGACAACCAACTACGTTGGAAAGCTCACATCGATAACACAGTACAAAAACTTCGTAAACTCTGCCATATTTTCTGCTCCATTAGGTCTATCTTAGATTTACAAACTCTAAGAAGCGTATACTTTGCCCTTTTCCAATCCATAGCAACATACGGTATAGTGGGATGGGGTGGTTGTGCTGAATCCATTATTAGACCAATTATTTTAGTTCAAAAACTAATTCTTCGAATTATATTTAAATGTCAACCTACCCACCCGTCAAATGAACTCTTTGCAAAAATCAGAGTCTTAGATATTCGACAGCTATTTACTAAGATAAGCATATGTTATATATGCCAAAATAATCTACTGGTGGCCCCACAACATCAAGCACACACACGCTTCTTAGCAAACCTGGGTTGCGTGGTCCCTAAAACTCAAACTTCTTTCGCTCAACGACAATTCTGGTATATCGCTCCTAAAATGTATAATGCTTTGAGTGTCGATATAAAGTCACATAATTCTAAATTTCTCTTTAAATCCCGTATCAATCATTGGATATTTGAAAAGGGAAGAGATTTCTTCAAACAACACATGAGAGCTTAATATTACAATAAAAAACAAATAATATTAATATTAATTAAAAAAATATTACAAATTTAATTAATCAATTACTTTAACTTAAAATTGCATTTTAAAAAATCAAACAAAAAATTACTTTCTCTAACACTCTTTCCAATTTCTTTCATAGAACGAATATCAAAAATGACTACAAACATGTACTCTCGTGCAGAAGATTACTTACCAAATTTTATTTCAAGAAGAATAATGCTAATATGGTGGCCAAAAATGTAACATTTAATCATTTATGAAATAATAAAAAAAATAAATAAATAAAAAAAAATAAAAAGTGGTGTTTTATAAAATGTGTTTTTTCATTTAATATATAATGTCACACCACAAAGTGTTTGCTTCCTTCGCATTTCGATTTGGGAGGCGGGAATGGGTACCGCCGCCCCGGGAACCTTTATTGAATAACCAACACCTCTGCCATAGGTCACCCCAAGTGGTTCGCTACGTTTGGCGATTTAGCAGGGGTGCCCGGGTTCATGGGGTGAGGTTTGTCTAGGTCTTGGAGGCGGATGACTAGGACATACTGAACCCCCATCCTACCCACCCCTTAAACCCTTTTCCTTCCCAGAACTCTCCTCTCCTTCCTTTCCTTAAAAAACCCTCTACACAGCATCCTCAAAGATGACACAGGTCCTGAGGGAAATTATTTTCCTCAGGGCCTCCTGTGTGGAGCTCATGTAAAAAAAATAATATATAAAAATTAAAATACATTTTACATTACGTATTTAAGATATTTTTTACATCACACAGGTTTTATAAAAAAAATTAAATTTATGTTTTAATTTTTCTGGATTTGATTATAATATTTATTGTAGGAGAGTGATAATCTAGAGTTTCTCTGCCCAAGTGTAGTTTTATGCAATAGTAGATAATGTTCCACTGACCAAATGTAGTGATCGTTTACTATGAATATATTGTATAGGTTTATGCCATAGTTGATGAAGTTTCTTTGTCCAAATGCAGCGATCGGCGAAGCTTAATCACTATTTTAGATTAGTCTTTACTACGAATTAGTTTACATTATAAATACAAATTAATACGTATTGGATATAATAAAGTTTTTATTTACTTTTTTTTAAATATAAGCGTCAACTACTAAAAAATTAATTTTTAATTAGGAATGCATGAAGGCGTATAAGAGACAATTTTTTTAAAATACAGTTTTATGGTTAAATTTATCTACGCCAGTTTCCATTGATTGTCGTTTTTTCTTTCTTATAAAATTATTCACAAACTAAATTAAAAAAAAAAAAACACTTTTGCGCTTGAAATCGTGACCTCTGGACTCCGTTTGCTAAGCTATTTTTATGCCTATTACCTATATTCGTGGCGATATAAGGCACACAATAAGTTTTTGCTCTGAATAAGTTTAAAGTTATTTTTATTAGAACAACTCTATTTTTATAACTTTTCAACGTTATTCCCATTTCCATCGATAACCTTCAAAAGTTATAAAAAGAGAGTTGTACTAATTAAAAAAATAATATTCGTTTAGACTATCATCTAATATTTTTAGATAGTAAAAGGTCAATAGGGGTAACATATAAATTAAAATTGGATGTATTTATCCGAGACACTATCTAGGTTACAAATCAGTTCTTCGAACAATTCTTTTCAAATAAAAAGGTAGCTGCCAATAATATGGAAAAAAATTAGTCGAAGATAATATGGTTAGAGAACGTGAACCATTTTGGGGGCGGGGGGCTTAGGTTGTTATCACGTAGTCAATCTAGAAATCTTTTTATATTTTTTCCACTAACTTTTTAATATTTTTCCACTTGTAATTATAGGTATGCATGCAATCTTGCTGTCACGCAGCAAGCGCCGTATTAATAAAGACAAATATAAGCAAAATCATTTTTTCTAAACTTTTTGTTAGCATGAAATGATTCAAAACCATATTTATGATTTACTACATGAAAACTGTAGGGGGAGGGGGGGGTCTTGGAATATACTACATGTGGTCACCGAGGGGGGAGGGGGGGGGTAAAAAATGGGTCACGTAGTACGGGTACGTTCCCTTATTTCTAAGATTTGTTATATTAGATTAACAATGTTGACATTTAAATATGAGGTCTCAGTAATCTAATTTTTTAATTTTAAAGCGTTCATCCTGGTAAGACGAGAGATCCTGGGCTCGAGTCCCAGTTACGACCGTTATCTTTTTAAAAGGCGCTGCAACCGGGCTCAAAAAGAAGAAGATGGAGAGATATGAAATTACGAATGTTGTAGGAGCGCGTTAACAAAGCGACAAAATCGATGCTGGAACGTATCTTTAGTATCATTTAAAGAAACATTATGAATTTTTTTACAACTACTACTTGTAAAATAACTGAAACAAACGTGTTTATAATAATTTTCGGAGCATACTTTGCGATTTTTTTCTATCGAGGGAATTTTATACAAGTTGTCTTGTTCTTTTTCATATTTTTAAAATTAGATTATTAACCTACCAGTTTAGATTATTAGGAGCATTATCTTCTTCTTCAATGAAAAGTTTAAATTTATTCAAGTTATAACCGCAAGGTACGTAGTAGTCTAAAATCTTTATAAAATAGATAAATAAACGAATTATTTGGTTTGTATTCTGGACTACCGTCGATGTTTAAAAAAGAACGAAAACATTTTGAGCTGTGACAATATTTTTAAAATAGAAATTTTGAAAGTGTTATTCGGGTCAATGCAGTAATAAATCGTCTGATTTCAAGGCTTTTCCACATTCATTCGGAACAACATGTTACAAAAAAAATTCCGATACATTTTTTTTGTTAAGCACTTACCTAACGCGTAGCATATTTTGTCTAAGGATATAAAAGATTTTTTGTTCTTTCACCAATAAAAATCCATAAGTGATACTTAAGTTGTTGATTTACGGGTGACAAATGAATAGGCCACAATATTCGGACAATTGCCAGCGACCGACTGACTGTGGCGGGTATGGATTCCGCCTCTCTGAGAAGCATTTATTGGACAACCAATACTATTCTTAGGTCATCCCAAGTTGTTCGCTTCGTTTGGTGACTTAGCAAGGGGTGCCTGGGTTCATGGGGGTTAGATTTTTCCGGGTCTTGTCGGCAGATGCGTCTGCCCACCAAAAGAGGCTGGTTAAGGGAGCTTTTCATCTCTCCAGCAGGACTCTCTCGAAATATCGACTTTTACCGAAGTGGGAAGGATGAATTTATACTTCCTCTTGGATTCACTGATCTACAGATTCCTACCCACCGCTCATACCTTTTTCCTTACCAAAACTTGCTTTCCTTCATTTTCTAAAAAAACCTTCCACACAGCATCAATTAAGATGACATGTGCCCTGAGGAGAATTATTTTTCTCGTGGCCGTCTGAGTGGTGTTAACGCTTCAAAAACTAGAGATTTTTTTTTTCTGAAAAAAGAAAGAAAGACAAGCGTCACAAATAACCTGACAATATTTTAAAATATCCTACTACCACCACGGTAAGCTCAAAATGTTGCTTGTGGCGATGGTTTAAAATGTTTTATGACTTTGTACTGGTGTGATTTAATCTACTTAAAAAATCCTCAGTATGCATTTACACATTTGCTAAATAAACTAAGGGCTTAAACATTTACCGTTTTGTTAACATTTCCTACACTTATAGATATTATATTGTTCAAATGACTCCAGAAATTCTATAGCAAAAAGTCGGTGCTATTATTTATTATTTACCAGCGTAGACCCGTGAAAAATCACGGGATATTATAATTGTAGAATTCGTGATGCTTCACGTATTTAATTCCAAAAAAATATTTTGTTAGGGATCATTGAAAATCAAACGAAGAAATTTACGAATGTTAAACTTGAAAAACTACGACAATCCAATGACGTTACTAAAATACAACACACGTTCTTTTTATATTAACAGAACAAAAAGCGTAGCACTGCGAATGGAAAGGATAGCCATTCAAAGAATATGTACATGAACGGGCCGCATGAAGTATATCCACTAGAGCTAATTCAGTGAAAGCACGCGCGTTGCCTCACTAACGTATATTCACTATATTAATTCATTTAAGCATCTGTCAAACATATTCAACAAAATAAATACGCATTTCGAATAAAAAATTATGGGTTTATAAAATATTGTTGCAATCTACTTTATCACTTGTCTGATAATGTATATGATAAGTAGGTGGTTCAAATTATAAAAAAAATTAAATTCATTGTCTAGAATAATGTTACGCATTACGCAGAAATATTCAACATTACTTACCCACGCACCAACAACCGAAATTAGAATATTTGTTTTTTTATTATTTCCAGCCGCTTGACCTTAAAATAATACATCACAAACACACATACAAAGTTAATTTAACAGTGTTATATATTTCATTTTCACAATTTATTTCTAACAAATGAGATATGAAGAATTCAAATTTAGAATACCGCCAGGGCTTTTTATTGCCGGCAGTATTTATTATTACGTCTCCGGCCATAAATTTCCTGAAAAAAACCGCGGGCATTTAAAATGGGATCATTAAAGCGGAAATCCAGGGTACCTACCACAACTTACCGCACAGTTAGTTGAAATATTTAGTATCAATAATTCTGGAAATATATTATGTTTTCATGTAAATCAGTTTCGTGTTCACATGCAATCGAAATAGTCTGAAACTTCCGAAGCCTTAAATGGAATGCCGACCCAGAAGAGGAATATGTTATTTATCTTCGTTTAAAAAGGTTCAATCATGTAATGTTTTGTGTTCGATCCAATTTGTATTTCCCTTGTGGAAGTTTACGAGCTTTTTGGCCTAGAATTCGAAATAATAAATGGAGACAGTTATAACGTTGGATTCCTCCGCCTTTCTTGAGAAAAATATTCATATAACGTAGAAATGCCGCTTCGCTACGGAGGAAACGCGCATCACATGCGTTTGTTTATACTATCTATCTTTGTACTAAAGACATTAAAATTACTCTGCGAAAATGTCTATTTGAAATGACTCCCTTGCGATTGTGATGATTTATGTAACATGTTTTTACATGTCCTGGATCAGTAATTAATTTGGTATTATTAACAGAGCGCAGCGAAGTCCTGTTTTACATTCTGTCTGTAAATTTATGTATACGTTCCATTTCCGTTTCAAGATCGTGACCGTTTAATGGTTCAGTACAGATTATTTTTAAAATGTGAAAAAATTGTGTTTATTTTGGACTTTCTTGTTCGCATTTTTTTCAATATTATGATACTTACCCGCCTGAAGAGAGTTTGAAAAATGATTTTCCAGTGAGACAGTGACATTTCTTTGAACAAATTGTATAATTGCTCATTTTAAACTTTTAAAAAAGGTTACTTAAAATGTATGGTTTGTATATATAAGTAGATCTGTATTTAAGTAGGTATTTTTTCACAGCTCGCACGATTTCAGGGGAAATTTTGGATTTAATTTATTAAGACGACACTATACCCTAAAATATATTCAGAATCTTTACGACGCGACGTAAGTAAAGAAGCCGTGTATACAAATTAACCGTGTGTTAATTCCGACCGTGCGTTGTAAAACAATACTTTGACTAATCTTTTTTTTTACATTAAATCCACACAAGAGGCCCTGAGGAAAATAATTTCCCTCACGGCCTATGTCATCTGAGATGCTGTGTGAAGGGTTTTTTTGAGGAGAGGAAGGAATGAACATTGGTCCTGAAGAGACCCATGTTGTAGGAAGGAGGAAATACAGAGGCCGGCAAATCATTCCACAGCCGAGGTGTTGAACACAAGAACGAGTCGAAGAAACGACCCGTTCTCATGTGACAAATGTCAACCGTGTACAAATATTGAGCACGCGTTTGGCGTGTTTCCCGACTATGCATCGGTGCCGAAGGGATCAATGACGCTAGTTCCTCGGAGCATCTTCCATTGTAATACCGGTATAACAAGGATAGCATTCCCACCCGACGCCTGTGCTCTAAAGATTGCAATCCGTCTGTTAAGATGGGAGAATCTATTAAGCGGACCGCCCGTTTTTGATCTACCAACATAATACCGCGCAAGAGTCCCAACCGCTGCCAATCGCCTGGAGCAAATTAGAGTATGGCATCCCCTTTTGGGGTATGTTGCGAGGCTGAAAGTAGTGGGGAGGGGAAGGAGATGGGGAAGAGTAAGATGGGAAGAACCTGGCTATTCCGATCTCGTCACCAAAAGGATAATTTTATTTTATTTTATTTGTTAGCGTTATAAACAGTCATTACAAGTTCATATATAACAGTGTTAGAGATAGTCATATCATTGACCAATAAAATAACGACATAAAAATTTGAGACCATAATAAAAAGAAAAACAAACAAAACAATATATGTATGTAATGTAAACAGTTCTGAAAAAGTGCATCTACTCACTTAAATCTACAAAAATGTATTTTCAAGGGTAATATATACTTAACATTTTTGAAGAGGTTATTTAATGCAAACTGCTGAAATCAAAAAAGAAAATGTAATGAAAATGAAAAAAAATGAAAATGAAAAATGAAAAAGAAAGATAAGGAATTAATGAAACATCAAGTTTTCCGTTGAATATTACTTTTTACGAATTTTATGAAGTTAGCAAGGTTCGTGTTAAACATGTCAATGTCTGTGCATAATCTATTGAAAGTGCTACAGCTTCTTCTTATAAACACATTTTGAAGATAATTAGCATTGCTCTTAGGGATATAAAATATGTCTGGAGATCGAGTGACTCTTATTGGACATCTGAAATTAATATTTTGTAATAGGTAAGGGCTATCAATAAAATTGTGGATTATCTTATAAAGCATTACTAGGTCTCTGATATCTCTGCGTTGATCAAGGGTTTTGAGGTTCATAGAGACATAATTTACATCATTTCGCATGCGAAACGAAACATATTTCAAAAACTTTTTCTGGACTATGCCAATAACGTAGTATTTTTCAATCTTAGCACTATAGCTCACTGAAAACTCACGGACCGCCACTGACGGAGAGTATGTCGCAAATAAAACCAACAAAATTTTAAAATATTAAATTTGGAAATAACACAAATCAATCCAATAAAATTTACTTGCGCCTTGATTTTGAAACCGCGAGCTTCGAATTGTTAGTCGAGAGCCTTACTATTACTAACACAGATGTTACACACTTCCAACTTGTTATTATTTTATAAATGCTTAAGGGTTACAAATAATAAGCTTATGTGAGTTCCTTACAAAACTTCTACAATAATAGTTTTGATAATAATAATGATCATGGCATAACCTTCATACAATTATAATGGTAAAATCAATCACAGACAACATTACACCCAAATGCCAGATGTTCGTGAAACATTAACAAAGCTACAAAGCCTGTCCGTTATTAATCAAAACATGTTATTGATTTGTACTATAAACTTCTTAGGAACAATTATATTCTCAAAATGTATGTACTATCACCAATGACTTTATATATATAAATATATAGACGCGTGGTAGAAATCTCAAAGTCCCGCCAACCCGAATTTCTACCGATTTCTTACATATTTCCCTTAAACACGGTAAGTTTTAAAACTCTTAAAAAAATATATGTTGTTCTTGAAGATAATATCTAGACATTGCCCGTGGCGAAACGCAAATTATATAAAATTCCCTCGATAGAAAAAAATCGCAAAGTATGCTCCAAAAATTATTATTAACACGTTTGCTTCAGTTATTTTACAAGTTATGTGTATGAAAAAATTCATAGTGTTTCTTTAAATGCTGTTTAAGATAATGCCCGTAAGATTTTTGCTCTATTTTAAACGAGTCGTGTTTTATTAAACATTTTCGCAATTTTCGCATCGATTTTGTCGCTGTAAATGTTAGCGCTCTCCTCTAACATTCGTAATTTCGTGTCTCTACATCTTCTTCTTTTCCAGCCCGGTTGCAGAGCCTTAAGCTAAAGATAAGGCAATTGTATTGTCTTAGATTTCGTACTTTAGTACTCAACTGCCACCATTATCGCGTAAGGTCGTCACCAGTAAGTAAACTGCATTTAAAAAGCGCCAAAATGCCCTCGTGCGTGATGAGAAAATGTTTCCATTACACGGCAAACACTTTTTTTTCACATGAATACCGCACAAGAGTCCCAACTGCTCCCGTCAGTGGGACTATGGCATCCCCAATTGGGGTATGTTGTGAGACTGAAGGTAGTGGGGAGGGGAAGAAGATAGGAAAGAGGAAGGTGGGGGAGTACCTGGCTATTCATATCTGGTCACCAAACACGGCTAAAGCCATTTCAAGCAACGTTTCAATTCTGAATGGTAGCCTCCCGCGACCGTCGGAGTGCGAGTCAAGAGCCTTACCGCTGGACTACGCCGGCCGTCAAACACTAGTGAAAGTCATGGATTAAAATTTCATTCATAAATACACGCAAATTGTTGATTGATATAAAAAGGTGATTTTTATATCAATCAACAATAACTTTTAAATTAAGAATTTTCTGAAAACATCAGTCTTTTTTACTTGCCACATTCTATCTTAAGTTTCTGAGAAAATGGCGAGTCTAGATGTAATATATAATGTCATTGGCAATCACACAAGAAACTACGGACCTTTCCCTAACCGTCCGAGTGTTACTAATTTGGGAACCATTTATTGGATAACTAACACCCCTGCCATGAATCAACCCAAGTGAGGGATGCCAGGGTTCATGAGTGAGGTTTGTCTAGGTCTTTGCCGTAAATGCATTTAGATCGGGAGAGACTGGGTGAGGGAAACCTAACCTATACCTCTTCAGCCGGACTCTCTCGACATAACATCTTGCACCGCATTGGGAGGGGTGGATTCATACGTCCGTTACTCCTGGACACATTGACCCCCTGATTCCTACCTACCTTCATGCCTCTTTTCTTCCCAGAACTACCTATCCTTCCTTTTCCAAAAAGACCCTCAACACAACATCCCCAAAGATGATATAGGCCCCAAGGAAAATTATTTTCGTAAGGGTCTCCTGTTTGCAGCTAAAGCAAAAATAATATATAAAAAAAATGAGCTACTGATCTATAATAGACCATGAGTCCTTGTGTAAAGAGTCAATGAACATCAATACAACATTTAATCCATCAGAAGCTTCCGCCTTTAATTATTGCAAGCGGACATGCTACGTTAAATCAAAGCTAAATGGTGTCGAGGAACTTTATTTGCGCCAACACCGGGAGCTTTTAGATTTGTTTTATGTTAGATAATATTTTAGATTTTTACGGCCAAAAGTATTTTTGAAGTAAAACTTCTTTACGCACGCTTGTCTTGGGGAGTAAGCTGGCAAATACGTGACGAGAGCGTTACGAAAAGCGAGGCGAACGGTAGTTGAGAGGGAGTACGTTTCGTATATTACTGTAGGGGCTAGAGAGAGAGGTGCGAGCACACATTTTCTTTTTCTCTTTCTCTCATAGCCACTTAGGTTACGTTGTGCAGGCCTATTGTCTGTATCACACTGTAGGAGCAAGAGAGAGCAGTGCGCGCGCACATTTTCTTTCTCTCTTCCTATCACATAGATGGAGCAGAAGTTTTACTTCAGTTATGTGGTCCAAAGCACACTCATTTTTTTTGTTATTGGTTTTTGGGATTTTATGCCGTGTTGCGCTACCTCCTTCTTTAGCCAACGTTCTCACGTTCACAACTCACGCATCTGCCCTGATGTTTATTTTGATTTAGATTTGTCTGATTTTAAATATAGTGTCGTTTTAATTTTTAAAAAATATCATGAGTAGTGTTTAAATATCTAATTAGAATAGATATGTTCAGGAGTGATAGTTATTTTGGCTTCTAAAAGCGTTGTCAATCTGTTACCAAACATATAAAAAAATGTTTCTTTAAAACTAAAAAGCAATATTTTTGAGTGGCTGGTTAAATTCATCCCACACTACCATTTTGGATATTAATCGGTAGAATTTAAATTCAAGGCAAATTCACAACAGTTCAACGTTTTTAAAAATGTATGATGGTTTATGTTTTCCTTCTCATTTCGGGATTAAAATAGCTTAATAAATCGTTGAAATGGACCGCTTATTTTCGTCCGCCCAAAAATCACAAATTTCAATAAAGTTCCCATTCAAACACAACTTCTTGGCGGAAACACCAAAGCTCGAAAAGAAAAAAATATACGCATACCTTGGTGCGAGTATATCTGAATAAAATTTACAATTCAAGTAAACAGCTGAAAGGAATACTAAAAATAAAATTGTTCGGAGTTTTCTTGAATTTTCTCTCGCTCGCGTCGTCGGGAGAATTGGTATTTTTTTGGTTTTCAGTGGCGTTGCGAATTCAAATACAACCTCCGCGGTAGAGCTGTAAGAACTTTTAGTATAGGCCTGTATATCACGTAGAGATCTTCGAAGCTTTGTGGTTTACGAATATGGCTTTGGATTGGGGGGTTTCAGAATTGAAGAGTGCAGCGCGAAATTACTGTCATACTTTCTTGAATTTTAACTTCCAACAATAATTGGCGCCAGGTACCCGATATTTAATATTATTTGTTAAAAGTTAGCAACACCGACGTGCCTTCATTGGCCCCGATTTTTGGGAGGGAGGAGGCGGTCACCCAGGGGCTGCAGTCTTTTTCCCGGTTCTTCTGGTTTTAACTTTGCTATGGGTCGGTCCTCGCGCCTGCGCGGGTATTCCAACACGTGTTTTAAAATATAGTATAATTTTATGTATCTGAATCAATTCAGTGGTATTTCGTAGCGAGGTTGTCTGCCCAGATGTTACTCGTGACGGGATAAATTTACGTAAACCTTATATAATTAAACATTATTCAATCATTCCTTTCATTATATTTTAGAATCATTAACTTTGGGTTCACAAAGAAATTTAAGCTTTTTTCCTGGTAGCGTCGAGTCGTAAATAAATTCCCAAGTTATTTAAATTCGAAAAGAGATCTTGTAATTTATTATACCTAACCCTACCTGCATTCAAAAATCAATGACGAGGCGATAATTGTCTTGAATCGAGTCTGAGTGAACTGTGAACACGAGACCACTGTCGATGGAGTTAGCTGGAGGTTCATGAGAACGTAATTTGGTTTTGGTAAGTATTTAAATTGAACAATTGTGTTGTTAGTCTTTATTAATTTGCCTGTAAATCAGTAATTAGGCGGTTCGAAACCGTAATTACGTAACATTACACTAAACTGAAATTTTCGTTCAGAACTCGTTATTTTTATCATTTTTTTCTCTTCATCAAAACATGCCAAAAAACGGGATGCCGTAAAGTAACATTAAATTCCACTACCTCCCGTAGTCTTTACTATACTCTGACGCACGAGTGTGAATCAAAATCTAATACATTTTAACAGAGTTATTTCCACCCCCATCTATATTCTTACAAACAAAGCATTACCTATTTATCTATCCATTAGCTTCAATATGATATGAGCCTATGTTATAAGTTCCTAACGATTTGGCTTTGACACGAAGGCGATATGCGTCATTGGTCTAATTATTTTCAGATACTCTGAACTATATTGTATGATAAGGCAAAAGCGTAAGTAAACGATGCGATGCATCGATTTTCGTTCAAAACTCATTTTCAAAATTCAATTAAATACGTTATTTAAATGTGTCCCTACAATGTCATTAGATTTGAACTATGATAGTGATTTAAATTGAAAAAAAAAATCTTCTTACTTCTACCAGAAACAGCATAATAGTTAGTTTTAAACGTCGTATTCATTTTACATACCATTTTCTGTAGCAAACAAAGCTTTTTCGTAATAAACAATCAATCAATAAAAATATATTAGGAGAATAAATGTGTTTGCCGTGTCTGGAACTTGACATCACACAGTAATTTAACTACCTAATGACTAATGACATGTATATCTTTTCGTTTATTATTGTGTTTTCTTTTTTATTAAGTGGGTAATACAAATTACATCAAATAGTTTTTATAGTATTTTCTATAAAAGGTATCACGTGTACCTCTGGCTATATTGAAATTATGAATATAAACTTACTGTCAATTTTTTTTCTCGAAAGGTTTCTCCAAATATGGTCAACACACATTCCTTTAATATGTTCATACTCCTATACCAATTACAGTCCCTATCAACAATTATTATAACCAGATGTTCTACAAACTACACCCTTAATAGTCCATTAAAATATACAACCCGCGGACAAAGACATTTTACGTACTATGCAATTAACTCGAAATACGACTACATCATTGAGACAAACCATACAGAATTCACTTGTAATAAAGCTTAATGCTTTGATTATTATAAGCAATAATTATTAGCCTGAAACACTCATCCACATTGAAAAAATCTCCCGAGAAAAGATACATGCCGCCAACGGGACTCGAACCCGCGTCCTTCTGATATCCAGAAAACGCCAAAGCTGGCGTAGCTCAGTGGTTAAAGAGCAGCTGACTGAATATCAGAAGGAGGCGGGTTGGAGTCCCGTTGGCGGCATGTATCTTTTCTCGGGAGATTTTTTCAATGTAGATTAGTGTTTCAGGCTGATAATTATTGCTTACAATAACTGTTACCATTTGTGCTATGCATAAAAATCTTGTCTTAAACATTAGTTTATCAATTAAAAAATAATACTTTATGTTTCGGTCTGGACAAAAACAAAAGATAAAGAATTTTTTTATGACTTAATAACACTAAATCACATACACATTAAACGATTTATTATCTGTATTTGTTTGTCTTTCTTGTAACATAATTCATGTAACATAACAATATAATCAAATTACGATATCAAAAATACGTAAAACACTGGTTCTCCCAGCAAAGTTTTCACGAAACATTGTAAATCATATACAATACACATCGTTCTCACTTATTACCACACAAAATTATCTATATATCATGTAAGGACATATTGTATTTATTATAAATGAATAGATTTAATTATAAAACATATAGAAATAAATATATAAATATTAATTATTATAAGCAATAATTGTCAGCCTGAAAATAAGCAGTAATTGTTGAATGAAACACTAGTATATATTGAATTATTTGGCGGGTATTTGATATGCCGCCATAGCTCAGTGGTCAGAGCATCCGACCGGCAATCAGAAGGACACGGGTTCAAGTCCCGTTGGCGGCAAGTATCTTTTCTCGGAAGATTTTTCAATGTAAATGAGTGTTTCAGGCTGATAATTATTGCTTATAATAATTGTTACCCTTTGTGCTATGCATTAAAATCTTGTCTAAACGTTAGTTTATAAATTAAAAAAAAAATAATAATATAAATATTAGCACAGTCTTCTGATCTCGGCACCTAATTTTCAAATATTTTAAATTGCAAATTGGTGGTCGCCAGCCCATCACAATATAACCGCGCCTATACTTTTCACCGTGGGAGAAGTTTTCTCGACAATTTTCCGAATTATTTAAGTTCGATGCTCATTTCGTTTTAGTCTCCTAATAAATCAATGTTGACGTGTGACCTTTCTTTTCCACAGCATCCGAGAGAAAATATCATCCATTTATTTATTCTTCGAGGGATTTTTAACGAAAGCACAAGATTTTTTATTGGAACGCTCCCGTCAGATTATAAGATGTGATGAAAAATAATTTTAACGAATGACCCAAGAAATTGTTTTTTCGGCCGTTATCATCTCCATCTACTTTATAAAACGAATTTATGAAAAGTGTGTATTTTTTTATTTGAGAAACCTTGTTTATCTATTACTTCATGGTACTGTTAATAAATTTTGCGTGTCACATTTATTACATTAATCTATTTGTATGTTTCCGTCTTCTCCGATATCTTGATCAGAGCATGCGGACAAATGCAAGATTGCCTTATGCCCTGATATACAATTTATACTTAAGTATATAAAACAAATAATATAACTTATCTACAACTTATAATAACAACTTATATACAATGTACACACATATTTTTCAAAGGGTAGTTAGTTTTAAAATCTAAAATTATTTTAATATTAAATATTTTCCCATTTTGCCAAAACTCACCAAATCTATGGGTGTGACGTCAAAGCGTGCTCACTTTTAGTTCGGCAGGGTTAATATTTAGTACTCATTATATTTATTTGGAACTACAGATTGAAAAATACTCATAAGAAAGGTTAAAAGAATTGATTTTTCAGCTGTAACTATTAAAAATTAATAGAAGAGCCTTTGAAAGACCGAAAATATGTAACAAAGTAAATGACCAATTTTCAAAACCAATGGAGGATTAATTAGGAGTACCGCAGGGATCAGTCCTCGGATCTTACGTACTCTATATTAATGACGTGGTAAAGAATATTTTCAAAATGCAGCGTACGATTCTGAGAATCTGGGGGGTCAGTGTGTCCAGGAGTGACGGACGTATGTATTTATCCCTCTTATGTATTTATCCCTCTCACTGCGGTTCAAGGCAATGTTGGAGAGGTCAAAAAATCCCCCTCAACAAGCCTCTCCCGATTCGGGCTGCTACGCCTAACGCCTAAGATCCGGACAAACCTAACCCCATGAACCTGGATACTAAATGCATCGATGCAAATGCAACTATTTGGGGTGACCTATGGCAGAGGTGTTTTTTATCCAACAAATGGTTCGGGGCAGCGGTACCCTTCTAGCCTCCCAAATTGTGAAAACAAGACAAAAAAAATAATTGTTAAAATATTGAAAATTTTATTGAATTAAAATACTTAGGAGTTATATTAGATCCCAAATTAATCTTTCACAATCATGCTGAGTAAACACAAATTGAAAATTGGGAAGAAGATCTCTTTTTTGGTACGAATTTGCCAAAAATTTCCAGAAAAACTACAATCACTAAAATATATATATATACCAAACCTAGTCACCAAATACGGCTAAAACCATTTCAAACACAGTTTCCCTTCTGAGCGGTGGTCTTACACCAGGGTGATAATATGATTGTTTCTACCGCTGTGCAAAGTGCCACAAGCGAAGGTACTATGTATTATTTTAAAAGAATGAATCGTGAAATAAAACAAATTTTCAAAATTAAAATTTACTTGCGCACACCGGGATTCGATTGTTACCTCCGGATTCGTAGTAGAGTATCGTAACCACTCAATAACGGAGGCCATGAAAATCTGGTTCGATTCATTGATAAATAACTTTTTTAATTAAATGAAGACTACATTTGCGAAACGCTTTCGAAAATCTGTAATAGAAAAATTTGAAAAAGATACGGTCACATCTAGGACTCGAACATCTAAGACGCTCTGCCGGGCTGATCTTTACTAACTGATCTAATGTGTCCCTAACTGATTCGGTCATTTTTGACTGTATCATACTTCGGGTTCGAGTCCTAGACGTCTTCATTTGATTAAAATATTACAATTTGAGGTTTTACTTATTAAGTAAAAAACAAAAATAGATAAATGACTTATTTCAATGGATTATTAAATACTTAAGAGTTGTTTTTATTAACCGCGTAAAGGTTTGCAAGTTAATTCAGCAAATAAGAATATATCATAAAACGAATATATGAAACTTTATTGGACTTAATTTTATTTGAGCATAACCGGTATCAGGTCGTTAGAGCCCTCTTCAGACTGGTACAAATAATTCTCTAGTCTAATGAGTTATGCACATACATAAGTCTACGCTTTATGTACATAACACATGGGGGAGGGGGAGAGGGGTGGTTTACAAGGATTTTAATCAATTATATGTGTTGCTAAGACGTTTTAGACTGTCGAATTTCTAAATATTTTGGTAATTCCAGTAGGCTAATTATCTTGGGTTTGTAGCTCACTTCAATGTTGTTTAGGGAAAAACCTTACAAGTAATGTTGTGTGAATTATTAATGACCTAATTTTATTGTCAAATCGTTATTATATTTATAAAGTATGGGTTTTTTATTGTTTACATTGGAGTAGAAATTGTCTAAACTGAATACCTATTTTAATTTCGAAATTATTATGAAAATTACACTGGATACAAAAGCGGGGGATACAATGATTCTAATTGCTTATTATTTACAAAGTTTCTTTTTGAAGGGATACATTTTTAAATTTGAGTAGGAATGGTAATGAATCTAAAATAGTCCTCCTAGTCCTACTCCAATGTAAACATGTATCCCTTCAAAAAAATTAAGTGGAATAAAGTTTTATAATCGTTTTATTATAATATATTATAATGGATTCCACCATGAATTGTCAGTCTCAAAAATAGAAATATTTTAAAAATCAGCAAATTATGTTTTACTTTTGAAATGCGAAAGTATATTTCTATTGTCCATAAAAATTGTAATAAATTCGATTATCTTCTCCGCAACAAACCGCACATGCATTATCTCCACATTTGCTTACGTCGCGCGTCGTGCTTTGAATATCCAACCTGCAAATACAATTATTCTCTTTCAGTCATGTCCCCGGCATATGCATATGTGCAATGTGCACTCTGTATGTAGTTCCATAGTGTATAGTGTACACGTCACGAAGTCTGGCATTATAAACCCGGACAGTAGTTAGTCTGGATGCTACATAAATGTACGTGTGCGTGTACGTTAGGCTGGGCCATCGAAGTTTATATTCGAATATCTTTCATGGAATCTTTTCGGGATCTGAAAAGCGCGAATTCGTAAATAACATAAAACTATTCCGTGCTACTTTGGTACAGCAGACGTAAAGTTATTAAAATAATACATTTTTTTCGTTTGGCTGCCCCAATTTCAATTATTATTTATGAGTAAAATCACAGTTTGGAACATATTGCAAAATCTGATAGATAACATTGCTAACGTGTCAAAATTGTATAAGTTCTACATCGAAGAGAGATAAATTAATTCACTTGTGTCATTGTTATCATACTTCCGCTAAAAGTATTCAAACTTTTCATATAGGTATCGAAATTCTTTATTGTATTTATTAATTGTTTGAAACACTTACAGAGTGTTAACAATTGTTACATTTATGAATTTTCCATTGGGTTATGCATAGATATTATCACTCCAACTAAAATATTCACAGCATGCGACGAGCACGGTTTAGTTGTTTTTAGGTGGGATGCTAATACGAATAACAGAAATAATAATGAACAAAATAAAATATAAAACATATTAACAATTCAATATAGAGAAAGAAGAAAGAAAAGACACAATAGTAAAGCATAATAAACATAGACATCCAAATTTAATAGACCAGAAGATACAGATGAGGGGTAAAACCAAACTATGGAGCGTGAAGAGGGGAAAGATGACTGTGATTCGTTAAAAAATCAATCTGACAGTATATAGGCATCTCGCATTATAATATCACCATTTAGTTCTCAAAAGCAAAATCTGCCTTTGAATGAATAGACCTTTTTACATGAATTGCCCGCCACGTTATTATCATATTTGCGTAGTCGAAATCGGTAAAGGAAAGTTCGCCCTTTTTCAAACGGGAATATTTTGTTGCCGTCTTTAGTTAAGACACTTTTACAAATGTTTCATAATTTACATACCCCTGTAACCAGCGACGAGCTCACTGGAGAAACGCCCACATTCGCTACGTTCACATAATATTAGGGTATAATGTATAGCACAAGCACTCACTTTTGTTCGTAAAATGTGCGATGTGACCAGCGCGCTGGTCAGGACAAGAATGATGACGTCACATTTTTTAGATTCAAGCGACGCTCTCGTAAGCTGAGCTGGCTCCATGGAACCGGCGAAATAAGAGGGGGAAATAATACGCTTTTATCACTTAGGGCAGGTCCAGATATACTCATATATCCATGATAATAAAGTATTTACTCACAAAGCAATCTTCTTAGGGTGAATTGTCAATTTAAAAAAATATATGTTATTAAACATGTTAAATCAGTAGATTGTCTTCCTTTTTCTAATGTAATAAAATTAAAGTATTGTGGCCATTCCTCACAAGATTGAGGTATAACGTTTAATCCACATTTAAAAAAAATAGTCAATGTCAATTACAAGTAATCTGGAAAGATTGAAGCAGATGGCGCTAGTATGATTCGCCATCATTTGCATGATATGACAGCTATTTGATACTTCTTCTTCTTTGTGTGCCGTATCAGGTCCCCCGGACGTTGGCGATCACTCTTGAAAATGTCTCTCTGTCTTGCGCTGTCCGGAATAGCTCCTCCACATTTCTAATGCCGGCCCACTCCTATTCTAATCCAAGCCCTCGGCGACCCTATATCTTGCCTTTCAATATTAAATGGAGCAAGTGATACTTCTCCCCTCGAAGTATATGACCCGGATATGAAATTTTCCTGATTTTTATTAATGTAAGCAGTTCTCTATATGCTCTAGCCCGCCTGAGAATTTCTGTGTTGGTGATCATGTCGGTCCATGGGACCTTGAGCATTCTCCGGTGAAGCCACATTTCAAAAGCCACTAACTCTAACCTGTTCATGGTATTTACTTTTAAGGTCCATGTTTCACATCCACAGAGCAAGACCGACCACACATAACATTTTAGCATTCTCTGCCTTATTTATTTGATACTGATACTTACTAAGTTATTATTTTATGGATTTGAAGGCATTCTTTTAAAAGTTAAAAGATTGGTAATTATGGTGGATTGACTACAACACCAGCGCCAACAACACCAGCGCCGACGCGACGGCTAACGTTTCAATTCAACCGTTTGAGGCTCAAGTTCAGTTATTAGAGCGCATGTTTTATGCGTTACAGAAAACGCGTGTTGGAAAATATTTGGAAAACGTCTTCCATACCTATTATTTGTCAAGCTGAAGTCATCAATACGCTGATACCTGAAATTGTTTATCTAAACAGGTAACAACTGTATAATTGTTCATCTAAACACATAACAACTATATATGTACATGTATTAAGTTTAATTTTTTGGAAAACTAATTTAATTATGCCATATTCAAGTACAAGAAAGAGGTAAAAGCGGAGCCAAAGTATCTATAAATAAGATTGAAAAACTAAAATTAAAGTTCAACTATAAGCGTTACTTCATAATTTAGAAAGAATGACATCCAATTAATATAAAAAAGCTTAATTCATCGCCGCCCAGCCTAGTGCACGTTAACGTGTACGGTATTCCCGTTCGGTTATGCTAACGAACGGGAGGAAATAAGCGTGTTCCATTATGCAGTGAGCGGGCATTAGTTGCCTTTGTCTGCATCGCCACAACGACCATTACGGAGCTTTGTGCGGCCTAGGAACGCTTACAGAAATACTCATACAACGTGTCCGATTGTGCCGTGCCGTCACATAGTCAACTCTACGTTTCCGAATATCGAATCGATTTGTTAAACGGTTCTTGGATTTAGAGAAAAAACAAAAATTTAAGTGGTGTGTTTTAGTTATGTAATTGACCATTTGAAAATAACTAAAGCCTTCAAATTAGATTCCAAGAATTAATAATAATAATATTTGGATATATATATATATATATATATATATATATATAGCGCCGTTTTTGTGAAAAATCACCTCAAGGGCGCTGTACAAACTTATAATACATTTCTAAAATCTAAAAAAAACTACAAGCTGGACAAACAATTAAAAACAACTTAGGGCTAAAAATTGCATACACCGGTTCATTGATCACCGATACGAAAATATACAGGGTGCACGGAGGTAAAGTGCATTAACTTCGGGAGGTGATTCTACATGATGGTTGGAGTAAAAAAGATTAACAACTTTTTCCGAAATTCCAACTTTTTTTTCCCATACAAAAAGACGTACCTACTAAAAATCCTTAGTGTGAGGTACGATCATACTTGCTGAGAGCCTGCCGGGCGCCCGACTCGATTGTGATTGGCCCGTATCGTAACAGCGGAAAATAATAAATTTGGCCGCACACGCCTAATTTTATCCTTTTACCTCAAAACTACCCCTAAAAGTTGGAATTTCGAAAAAAATTATTTATCTTTTTTACTTGTACTATCATGTAGAATGTAGAATCACCTCCCGAAGTTAATGCACTTTACCCCCGGTCACCCTGTATGTACAATATTTTGACTAATGAACGCGATGCTGCCTAAAAAATAATGAAAACAGGACCATACTTACCTGGGAGGTCAAACAAACAATTAAAAACAACTTAGGGCTAAAAATTGCAAACACCGGTTCATTGATCACCGATACGAAAATATATGTACAATATTTTGACTAATGAACGCGATGCTGCCTAAAAATTTATGAAAACAGGACCATACTTACCTGGGAGGTCGCTTGAAATGAACACTTGGTCAATTGGTCAAAATGAAGAAATTCGAAGATGTACACACCTGCCGAGCGATTGTATATCTTTCATGGGATCGTTATCGAGATAACGGACGTGATCTCTTGTCAGATTTTTACATATTCACTGTCACATATTTTATTTTAGATCGTTTTAAGCACGAATTCCTGCAAGAAAGCTTGATTATTTATTCATTCAATGTACGTTGTACATAGAAAAAGCAAATAAATCACACAAATCTGACAGGAGATCACGTCCGTTATCTCGATAACGATCCTTGAAAAGATATAGAATTGCTCGGCTGGACTCTAGAAAGCTCATGAGAATTTGATTGTTATACAATGTTATCTACTTTGTTACAATGGTAAAATAATATTTTTTAACTCATTTTGTGTCATTTTGCTTTGTCGTTAGTTATCAGAATTCCAAATTAAAATAAAAACATTCTTCCATAAGTATTGTTGCGCGTAATGTTAGTACATTATATTAACCAAGTGAGTGGCTGAGTTAGCATCGTGAGTAGTGAGTTCAATTCCTCGGCTGGCCAAGTCCTCCATTGCTACACAAAGAACATTTCGCTTACAGTGGTGGTAGAAGGAGATTTAAAAAATATTGTCGGATAATTTGTAACCGGATAATGTTATATAGACTATCTTTTTAAAAAAAACAATTAATAAAAAATATGTGTTATATGGAAAATGTACATATTACATTATTTTAGGGTTGCTGAAGTAGCGTTCTGGCTTATGGCATTATCCTGAATCCTCAAGATTACTGCCATACGAGAAGACATAAGATAATAATATGAACTCCGAGGATAATCTTAATGTAGGGAATGGTTCAAAATGTTATTTTAATATTCCAAAAAAAAAAAATTCGGCAATTTGGCAGGTAAACAGATGTAGTTCCCAAAAAACTGTATTATCTACATACATTTGAATAACATATCATTAGAAGGGAAGATATATTGTTAAGAGAGGTTTTAACAATATTATTTTGATTTAACCCTTAATTACTCGCATGGGGTCAAAGCATTTTCGGATTAAAAAATGAAGCACTTGGCGCGGCCCGATTCCCCCCGCACCCTCGCTAGCTTCATAACGTGCATCTAAATTTGTATTTTAGTAGCGACCAAGTCACGGGAGTGAAAGGACGCTTGCTGCGCTATTGAGCGGTGACCCCGTGCGAGTAATTACGTTACTTTTTTGGAAGAGGTAAATTACCAACAAAATGCAAGAAATGTACAAGATTTGTATGCAATGATCACTCTAAAATATACTGTCAACAGTGTAACAAGAGTGATTCGGAGAGTTCCTAAAAAATACGAGTATTAACTATGATCTCAGTTCTCAGTATACCTAAGTACAAATTGTTAATTATTGATAATTATTTTAGTTTAACTCGTTTTTGTATAATTAGTTAGGAATTCATGTTATTACTTATAAATATTACGGAATAAACAAAGCACTTTAATAACAAAATTGTTTCATTTACTTATTGTGATGTAGAGTAATTAAGTATTTCATATGGAAAGAATACGATAGATGGCGGTAAGCATGTAGCTTGCACCATAGCTCGCCAGATGGCATTGGCGTACAAGAAGCAGTCTCAGAGATATACTTTGCGAGCTCCCGTGGCAAGGCTCCAGAGATTTACCTACCCCCGAATAGTAAACAGACGTAGCTAACCAGCTAGGTTATTCCAGTAAATAAACACTTTTATATTCAAAGAACCTTATTTAATAATTACTATCTGCCGAGGAAAGGGCAGACATAACAATTGGCGCAGCCGTATAAGTATAATTGTGTGAAAGTTACGCGTGCGAATAACAATTGGTGCTGGACACGGAGGACTAAGTCACTGCTGGAGTGACTTGCAGTTTTGGCAAGGAATCGGAAGAGATTCTGCTCGAGATTAAGGAGCATTTGGTTCCGTGGCTACGGGCTGAATAAGAAGATTTTTGTTTTAGGAACAGAAGTGAAATACCGCAAGGAGGCGATCTGGTTGTGGATCATTGGATTAATCAGAAGTTTCAAGGTCAAAACGGATCATTGGATTAATAGTTTCAAGGACGAATCTGTGGATCATTGGATTAATCAATTAATCAGAAGACAACGATAAAACCCAGAGGGAGACCAGAAGAGTTCCTGAGATAAGTATTTTTGATTCTTTGAGAGGGATTATTTGTTATTGTTTTCTTGTTGATTTTTCTTTGCCGATTTATTTGTTGGGAGTTATGGAATCGGGTAGAATACCACCGTTTTGCCATCTCTCCGGAGACTGGGGGTTGTTTCGACTTCGGATAGAGCAATTTTTCGTGATCCATGATGACAAAGCGTCTGTGGAGAAAAAACGGGCTTTTTTATTGAATCTCCTAGAATCAGAAACGTTGACCTTACTAATTAATCTGTGTTTTCCAAGTAAAGTAACGGACTTATCTTTTGATAAACTTTTAGCGCTTCTCGACAAACATTGTAACAAAAATCGTTCAGTTTTTAAAGAACGGGAGAATTTTTTTTTAGCGAGGCAACAACAAGGCGAGACGATAAAAGATTTCGCGGTTAGACTTCGTTCTTTAGCAACGTATTGTCAATTCGAAACGAGGCTTGAAAAAAACCTCATAGACATGTTTGCAATCGGGTTGTTACCGGGACGCGCGAAGGAGAAAATTTTCGTAGAAGGGCAAACGTTGTCGTTTAATGAAATAGAAGGACTTGCAGTTAGTATGTCAACTTTGGATAGTGCTAATACAGTAAAATCAGAAGTAAACCTAGTAAAAAAACGAGTTACTAGCGATGGGGTCAAGCGAGATCAGCGTAGGGAACGATCGTCGAGCCCCAAGGGTAGTTTTAACACGAAACCAGCTTATAGGTTAGGATCAAATTCAGGTACGAATTTTAGATCACCCGTGGGTAGTGTTAAAAAACAGTGTTTTATTTGCAAAAGGAATGATCATCTATCGTTTGATTGTAAATTTCGTAATGCGAAATGTTTTAAATGTAAGGGCGTTGGGCATTTACAGAAATTCTGCAAGAATAATCCTATAAATCCCATTTTTGAAAATCACAGGGATAGTAAAGTTTTAGTTGCGTCAATTAGTCCGATTACTGCTGAAATTGAAATTAATAACAAGAAGTTTACGGCAATGATTGATTCCGGTTCATCTTTATGTGTGATGCCGGAGGGTATGTTTAAACGACATTTTAGTTCAATCATTTTGTCACAAGACAAGCGGATTATTTCAGGTTATGGAAATAATCGTTTAAAAGTCGTAGGAAAGGCGATTTTTGATGTGAAATTTAAGGGTAGGAACAAAAATATTAATTTTATTGTAGTAATAAAAGGAACAGAATTAATTGTGGGGAGAGATTTTATGGAATGTTTCGATCTTGGGATAACTTCTCAGGAGACGATTAATTTAGTGACGCCGCAAATGAGGAATGGAGAAAAGTTTATTCACGGATTTCCGGAAGTTTTTTCTGACTAGTTGGGTAAATTTAAAAAAAAAAAAAATTTGGTTTTTTTTGTTGTATTTTTTTTTTCTTGTGTTTTGTAAATTTTTAGGGGTCTTTTATAGTGAATAAAGACGCGGGTCCAAAATATATTTTTTTTTTTTTTTCAATGCTAGGCCGATCCTATTAACAATAAAAGTAAGTTGAGTCTGAATTAAAGTCAATAGTAAAAGACGGAATAAATTCTTCGATTAATTAGTGGGGAGTTTGCTTCCCCGAGAGTACCATTAAGTAGGAGGAAGGGTGATATCATTTTGATATTAGAGTTGTTTGTACATGGCGTTACTTAACAACTTCACCGATCAGATTTGTTTGTAGAATTTGTTTGTACATGACGATACTTACAAGCTACCCGATCTCGTTCGTATTAGAATTTGTAGTACATGGCGTTACTCACAAATTATGCGTTCATTTTTTTTTATTTTGGAAATTTTAGCTTTTTGTACATGGCGTTACTTAAGTGATAATTTCAAGATACCCGTAGCTTACGTTGGTACATGGCGATACCTTCGAGCTTTAGCTATAGGATTGGGGTTGAACAAATTTTTTTCGGTTTGGTACGGAAGAGAATGACATTATGGGTAGACATTTTGTCATTGATGAGGATTTTAGGGGAACACAAAAATATTCCGGTTTTAGCGGCTAACAGATTGCAGCGTTATGGAATTATATTAGCAGGATTTGCGTATAAGGTAGAATTTGTCAAGTCATGTCATAATCGTGCGGATTTTCTATCTCGGCTTCCGGTAGAAAATTCTCACGAAGAATTTGAAGATGATTATGGATCAGATTTTGTGTGTTATGTAGATAAATGCGAGCACATAGATATCAAGCTCATTTCCACAGCTATAGAGACAGACACGGTTATTCAGGAAGTTTTAACGTGTTTGCGTAAGGGCTGGCCAAAACGAGTTGGTCGAGATGATGTACTGTGGAGATTCTGGGTTAAGAGAAACGAAATGTCCATAGTCAAGGATTGCCTTTTCTGGCAACATAGAATTGTCATTCCGAGTTCCTTACAAGAACATGTGCTAGAGTTATTACACAGATCTCATTTAGGAATAGTTAAAATGAAGGGCCTAGCAAAAGCTTATTTTTGGTGGCCATCACTGAACAATGACATTGAAAAAATGGTTCTAAAATGTGATGATTGCGCGGCTATGAGGCCGGCACCTTCTAAGAGTCATTTGTCAGTGTGGCCGAACCCTGGGGCAACTTGGAGTAGGGTGCATGTAGACTACTGCGGACCGGTAGCAGGAAAAATGTTTCTTGTAATTTGTGACGCTTTTTCCAAGTGGATCGATTGCTTAGAGGTTCCAAGGGCGGATTCGTTTAACATGATTAAGGAATTGAGAAGAATTTTCTCTAATTTTGGTAACCCTGATTGCATAGTTTCGGATAATGGAACAGCATTTTCTAGTGTAGAGTTTAAAGAATTTCTTAAAGAGAATAACATAGAATTTTTAAATTCACCGGTAAAATTCCCTCAGTGTAATGGACAAGCTGAAAATTCAGTTAGAACGGTAAAAAATTTTTAAAAAAAAATTATGGTTAGGAATAATTTTCCAGTAAATTATGTAAGTAGATTATGTGATTTTTTATCTGATTATCGAAATTCGCCACATTGCACAACGGGATTAGAACCGGCAGTCTTGATGTTTGGTAGGAGACTGAAATCAACTTTCAGTAGTTTAATTCCTAAAACCACTCAGGAAGATGTGTCAGAACAGAGAAAAATAGCTAACGATAATATAAAAAGGAGTCAAGATAATCAAATAAGGAATTATGGGGCCGTAAAAATTAGGAATTTACATGTTGGTCAAAAGTGTCTGGTCAAGGACTTCCGTCAGGTGAATAAAGTTGGTTGGGTTAGAGGTATTGTAGAAAGGAAAGTGGGTAAAAAAGTTTATATCGTTAGGATCTGTGGTACTCCGTTGACTTGGAAGAGACATATTGATCAGTTAAAGAGTTTATCTGTGAGATGGGAAGAGGAGAGTGAAGATAATAACCCACCCACCGCGTCTGAGGTCACGAAATGCGCTTCAGACGAGTTGGGGACCTCAGCTTTGTTGAAGGGGCTAACGTGGAGTTCTCTTGATTTCAGATTACCAGCGGATGATCGAGAGCAAACTACTCAACTAAGACCTTGGGAAGGAAGGCTCCGTTCAAGGCGTTCATAAAGGTCCCTCCCAGAGAAACAGAAATATTTAAGTTGAAATATTTAAAATCATGTCTATGTTTGGTTGAATTTAGAGTATAAAATCATGTATAAATGAAATATTTAAAATCCTATTTTTTTTGTCAAATTGTATAACTTCTTTGAAAAGAACATGTCTTGTATTTATTGTAGCCAGGGCTTGAGGTTAGGTGGGGGAGGGTGTGATGTAGAGTAATTAAGTATTTCATATGGAAAGAATACGATAGATGGCGGTAAGCATGTAGCTTGCACCATAGCTCGCCAGATGGCATTGGCGTACAAGAAGCAGTCTCAGAGATATACTTTGCGAGCTCCCGTGGCAAGGCTCCAGAGATTTACCTACCCCCGAATAGTAAACAGACGTAGCTAACCAGCTAGGTTATTCCAGTAAATAAACACTTTTATATTCAAAGAACCTTATTTAATAATTACTATCTGCCGAGGAAAGGGCAGACATAACACTTATATATTTCAATATATATATTAAAAACTACTCATACTATTTGGGATCATCTGTGACCCCATGCGAGCAGTTATGTAATATTCTTTGTGCGAGTAATTAAGGGTTAAGCAAAGCAAACGTAAGCAACCGAGGTAAACCAAAATGAACATCAAACAGGCGTGAAACTCTTTGAATAAAATAAGATGGGTTTTCTTTCTATCCATAGAGTATTTTGCCTACACGGGGAATATGAATAAGAAAGGAATTGAAAATGCAGATGGCATCTGAAAAATTCCTTCTTCCGACTAGGGAATAAAGCTTTATAATAAAGCTCTTACAATCGAAAATTGAGCTCAATATATTGTTGCTGAATGAAAGATTCTGGGAATTCGATATAGCCATTACATTATACGTGTATAATCTGGTACCTGCTTGGATCGAAGGGTTGGAATTATTCCTCTGGAAGCTATTCCAAAATAAATGTTTCATAAACAACTTTTTGTGTGAATGTGGGAGTTGTTATTTGCGCCTTTTGTTTCGCCGTGTTCTAGCAGAGCCATATTTTGTGGTTTTCGGACCAGCCGGGAATATTTTATTATAATAAATTTGTTCGACTCTGCCTACGTGGAATTTTCATTTGTTTCATTATTTTGAGAACATTTTGACACATTTTATATGAACGAAAAACCAATGAAATAAAATGATTTCCACTAAGAAACTTAAATGTAAAATTTTGTGAAAATTTAATCTTTAGTATTTTGTAACTATTCAGGTCTAATCATCCGAATGACTTAAATATGTGTGAAATTGTTAGCGAAATGGAAGAGAGGGCGATCAGATCCAAAAATGTGATATTGTATAACGTGCCCGAGAGTCTGTCCGAAGAAAAGTCTGTCATCATTACGGAAGATAGAGTCAAAGTTTCTTCTGCTGTAAAAAACATCGATCCCTCACTAGATCTAACCAACGTCAAAGTATTTCGACTGGGTGCCAGGAAAATTGCTAACAAAAATCGACCTCTAAAACTAGAATTTACGGATAACATCGCACCACGAACAATCTTACGAAACAGCACCAAATTTATAGACGGCATCAAAGCGAGTAACGACTTAACCATCCTTCAACGGAATCAGCTGATAGAACTAAGAAAGCAATTATTGTACCGTCAAGAGAATGGTGAACCAAACCTAACAATAAAGTACATAAACTCCAAGCCAACTATTGTATCAACTCTACCAAAAAACGATACAACCAAAACAAATTGAAATGCTATTATCAAAATGTCAGAGGCATGAAAACTAAACTTAAGGACTTTAAAACACATGCCCCGACTCTGCATCATGACATCATCATTCTAACGGAAACCTGGCTGGAACCATCAATCAACTCTGCTGAGCTCGGTCTACCCCATCATCATATTTACCGGTCTGACAGAAGTCAACATACCAGCTCTAAATCTAGAGGCGGCGGCGTCATGATAGCTGTCAACAAGGAACATCCCTCAAGACTTCTGAAAACCAAAAATTCTAATGTGGAACAAGTTTATATCTTAATGAACGGTAAAAATCAAAAAAATATCATAGGCTGTGTTTATATTCCGCCATCATCGGATATAAGTGTATACAAGAGTCATTTTGAGGATATTGAACAACTGTCATACAAATTTCCAAATAGTAAAATCACTATCATCGGTGACTATAATCTACCAAGAATCAATTGGGGCGCCCGCGACAATTCCACAGTATCACAAAACTCTAGCTTATCTGAAATAGAAAAAGAAATAGTTGAATTATGCGATTTCCTTAACCTAGCTCAATTGAATAATGTAAAAAATGACAATAATAGATTACTAGATCTTGTTCTTTGTACCGATATAGCAACTGTGGTTGATAAGTCCCTCGAATCAGTTCTTGCTCCTGATTCTCACCACCCACCTTTAGACATTACTATATTATGTAACCCCATAAAATACCAAATTAAAAACCGGACTCAATTTCTTAACTTTAATAAAGCCAATTACGTCGCAATACGCGATTACCTATATAACACCGACTGGTCTATACTAGAAGGAGATAATCTCGACGAAAATATTAACGCCTTTTATGAACATCTATATAAAGCCATAGAAAACTTTGTTCCAATAAGCTATAAATTTTCTTCCAATTTCCCTACCTGGTTTAGCAAGGACCTCATTAACACAGTAATCGAAAAGAAAAAAGCTCATAAAATTTACAAAGAAACAAAAAATCTTTCCGATTTTACAATTTTCAGCAAACTACGAAAAGACTGTAATAAACTATCAAACATTTGTTATAATAATTATATCAAGAATGTTGAATTTTCAATTGTTAACAATGTAAAACATTTCTTCAACTATTGTAAAACACAAAATAACAATAACTTTGGCATACCTGAAACAATGCACTACAAACTGAAAACTTCGTGTAAAATCAAAGAAACTGTCAATTTATTTGCAGACTTTTTTAAAGATGTGTATGAAACTGATATCCCTGATGAACACATTCCAAAATTTGAGTCAGATATAAATTTACAACTAAGTGAGATACATATTGAGATTAAAGAAATTGCGGCATGTATTAAACTACTGGAACCTAAATCTTGCTCAGGGCCAGACAAAATTCCCCCCATATTTCTTAAAAACTGTGCAGGCAGTGTCTCTTACCCACTGTACCTACTCTTTAATCAATCACTTTTAACGGGTATGTTCCCGCAAATATGGAAAAACAGCTTTCTTACTCCAATATTTAAAAACGGAGACAAGTCTTTAGTTGAAAATTACAGACCAATATGCATACAATCGTCGATACCGAAAATTTTTGAAAAGTTAATACTTCAAAAAATATGTTCTTGTATAAAATTTAATATTTCATCATTTCAACACGGTTTTGTCTCTGGCCGATCTACCTTAACTAACCTTACACTGTACGAAAATTTCATCTCAGATGCCCTTGCTAATAGAGAACAAGTTGACTCGATTTATACGGATTTTAGTAAAGCCTTTGATAAGGTTTGCCATAAAATTCTTATAAATAAATTGTCTAAACTAGGAATAAGTGGTAAATTATTAAGTTGGATTAAGAATTACTTATCAAAACGTGTACTTACTGTCTGGATTAAAGAACACTTGTCTTACGAATTTGAAGCCACTAGCGGCGTGCCTCAGGGTTCGCACCTTGGTCCAATATTATTTATACTATTTATAAATGATGTCACTTCCATATTCTCTAATGTTAACATATTATTATTTGCCGATGATATGAAAATATATAAAATCATTAAAAATACGTATGACTGTTTGTCCCTACAAACCAATTTTATTAAATTCGCAGAGTGGTGTACAATTAACAAACTTACACTTAACATTAAAAAATGTCAAATCATGAGTTTCTTTAGAATTAAAAACCCTATCAAATATAACTATTCACTTAACAATCACATTTTATTGTCAGTACCTGTAATAAGGGACCTCGGAATAACCTTCGACACTAAACTACTATTTACCAACCATATTGATATCGTAACTAATAAAGCTATGAAAATGCTGGGTTTTATTCTAAGGTTATGTAAGGATTTCAAAAATATCCACACATTTAAAATACTATACACAACTCTGGTTAGGAGTCATTTGGAATATAATTCCCCCATATGGAATCCTTTCTACAAAAGCCACGCAAACTCCATTGAAAGAATCCAACGCAAATTTCTGAGATCAATTAATTTTAAATTAGGAATTCCCGCGGATGATATAAACTATAATTCTCTTTTACAAAAAATGCGACTCTTATCGTTAAAAGATAGAAGAATAATTAATGATCTTATATTTTTATTTAAAATACAGAATAACTGGTTTGACTCCCCTGAATTGGTATCGTTAATAAATTATCATGTACCTTGCAGACCAACTCGATTCAAAACACCTTTTCACTGCAACAATAATAACACCAATGCAGGACAAAATTCAATCATAAATCGCCTGCATACTTTAGGCAATGCATACGCTAATATCGATCACGCCGCCGGTAACCTGGCCTCATACAAAAGATGCATCAAACTAAATTTGTCTGCTAGAACCACGTAAACACAATACATCAGGTAAACATAATATGCCTATCAAATTAATGAATACCCTAGAAATCACAGGTACCTACTTGTAAAATTTATCATATCGGCGTCATTGACATCAAGTTGACATAATCCATGATACCTACCTATTAATTATTTCACTTTTTATAAAAAAAAAATTTCTTGCTTCTAAGAGGATTTCTTACTTTTATAACTTTTTATATTTTATAACTTTAAATATTTATTAATTTTTATAATTTATATTTAAAACTTTCTACCTTTCAAAAATATATTATATTTCTAAAATTAATGAATACCTTAGAAATCACAGGTACTTACCTACTTGTAAAATTAATCATATCGGTTCACATATACTTGGTCAAAGGTTCACATCGTTGACATCAAGTTGACATAATCCATGATATCTACCTATTAATTATTTTTACTTTTTATAATTTTTTGTTCTTGCTCCTAAAAGGATTTCTTACTTTTATAACTTTTTGTATTTTATAACTTTTTATATTTATTAATTTTTATAATTTATATATAAAACTTTGTACCTTTTAAGGATATCTATATTTCTATATTTTACTTTTTACTATAATATTTTTAACTTTTAACTTTTGTTTTTACTCTTTTCTTAAAACTTTATACTTTGTACTCTTTTCTTTATATTTTATACCAACTATACTTTATATATACATGTATGTTAATGGCACATGTTGTGCCGTGTATTTCAAAATAAATAAATAAGTAACATTAAATTAATCTTCTGTGGAAGTAAAGGGGAAAATTGGCGTTGTTGTTTTCCCTGGAAAGATTGCTTTAAAATATGTTGATTCGATTTTAATAATCTTTTTCGGGGAATCAGCCTCAAGTTTTAGGCAAGACGATTTTTTTATTTTTTTTTTATTTATTATTGTATGAAAATTGCATGTAATTGGAATTTATTACCCGCTAAGCTACCGCAAGTACCTTGTCAGCAGGAGATTAGTTCCACAGATTAGTTACAACAACAATTGAAATAATCATGAACGCATTAGCGTAGCAACAGCATACACATACCAAACAACATTGTGATATGTAAATGTTGAAAATAATTCAGAATCAATTGAGGAATTAGTAATCGCTATAACCTATTGTGGCTTTTACGGGGAGAAGACGATTGGACACAAATTAAAGCAGAAAATAAAGCGTTTGAAAGTGAGGTTTTACAATCACCCCATTCTTCTCATCATACTCAATCAGAAATTATTTTCTACCCTTCAACCAATTATTTCGGAGGACTCTTCTGTAGAATGTCATTATTTATGAATAATGAAAAATTAAAAATGACTTGGAATTTTTTATTGGATAGTGGAAGCCATGGGGACACCGGTGTCCCCTATGAAATTTCAAAAATATAAACCATTTATATGCGATTTTGACCCTTATGTATCAAGAAACTGTATGAAAGCAAGGTCAAAATCGCTTGCGCCAAATATCCCTATAGGTGGGGAAAAAGATTTCATTCATCTGGCAACTTTAGTTTTTTTTAATTAATTTATCTGTGACTTCGGACCGCTGTCGAAACCGAAAAGTCGTGAGTTTAGCATTTTTGTTCCTTTTTCAAATGCATATAAAGGTATTTATTTATTATCAATCACCTTTGAAACGTGTTTTTTCACGTAGGATGTCTATTCAGGTTTATGTTAGAATAACAACATCAGTTCATTTTTGTATTTATACGGATATTTAAGCAAAATTCGGGAAGTAAAATTTTCGCGCCTTTTTTTCAAATTAGGCCGTGCCCTTGGCTTCCAAGGGATCAATCCAATCTTCATCGGTTTAACCAGTATAAATGAGTCATTTGAATTCTAGATTGGAAATTCTAGGGAAACATAATATAATGGAGCCGGGACTATACGCTTAGTACCCCTAACGTTCCACCCGTGTTCCGGCTTTTTCCAGATAAAACTGTTTTGTCAGATATATTGCAACCCCCATATCGTCAAAGCTGGGAAAAAATGCAATGCGAATTTTCATTTGCGAAAAATATTATCGTTGTTAGATTGTATATTCATATTCTATTTGGGAGAGGGACATCACCGAGAATGCTCAGAAATAAATTTAAAACACGTATATTTTCAAAAACAATTTTGAAGGTATTGTAAATGATTTGTGTTGTAAGTAACCATCATTTGCAGCAACTGACTTATAAATTGGTTTGTATAAAATATAATTAAAGCCTTTATAATTTTTTATTACAGCAATATTATTGTTTTATTTCTTGATATTTCATTTGAGAGGGAATAACCAGACAAAATAGGAAATATTTCATTTTTAAATCAAATTTTAGACGTATTGACTCTTTTCCACAAAAAAATATAAATTGATTTCGAAAGACTGTTATTTTATCTAGTAAAGCTATGTTTTAAGTTTTGAGAAAATATGTTTATTTTTAGTACAATAAGGTTTTACCGTAGGTCATTGGCAGATATGTTAAATTTTAAAACAAAATTTTGTATTATACAACACACATTTCAAATCATATAATCGTGCAGTAAAATAAATCAATAAATTATCTGTGAAAGCCATGTTTCAGAATTTAATTTTAGTTTTATTAAAATCATTTTAAAAAAGGTCCGCACACGTGTTTCGTGACGAAAATACTTCAGTTTGTCTATTTATTTACGGTTTTATAAACTAATGTATGAATCTTATGATCAAAAAATTATTACAAAAAGCAAATAATTTTAATAGTTTTATCATCACGCTTTCCAGCATTTTTAAATGTAGGTATAAATTAAAGCGAATTTTAAATAAAATAAAATCGATATTGAGTTATTATTTGAAAAAAGCTGAAACGGAGAATAATTAATTATTCTTATTGGAACCGCCCTGTACGATCGTAAGAACATCTTTCGACGAAATATGAATTCACGGCCGTTGGCTGGTTAATGGCCCTTAAGATTGTTTAATTTAATTTAATGTCAATGCAATCCATTTGTTTACATACATGTAGAACATAAATTTTCTATGTGTATTATATTATTAAAGAAAAACAAAAGGACAGGCAGAGTTTTGTTTTAACAAAATCTGATTCTAAAACAACAAACATTCACCTTCGAGATCTATCTTTGAAAAAAAGAACGAATACAAGTTTGCTTATATAATTTCTCGAGTACCCAACTAGCGTGAGAAAGTACTTGTCGCCGGAGGCGTCTACTAATATCTACAGGAATTCCAAAAACTGAAAAAATCGAACTAATATCTATGAGAATCAAAGTGTTGACGAATATCTACAGCTCAAACTGTTGATTAATATCTATGAGAACCAAAGTGTTGACGAATATCTACAGCACTGGCAGAGGTTGGATTTGCAATTATGTATAGCATATTGGAATAACGTAATATTGCGTATGCAGTTTAACACACTTAATTTATGTAAGTATGCATGTAAAAATCCCTAATATCGGACTATTGGACACATTTAGCTGATTAGTCCAACCTACGCTCTGTAGATATTAGTTCAACCTACGCTCTGTAGATATTAATCATCACTCTGAAGTTCGTAGATATTAGTTCAACATATGAGCTGTAGATATTCGTCCGACATACAGGCTGTAGACATTAGTATCTGGAGTCCTTGTCGCCTTGTCACGATTAATGGCACCCACAATAAAATATTTCCGGCTACATATTTTTTGCCCCTAGATACATATGTTGTGTCTGATAAAATTTTAAAATGGGCGGCTCATCACGGGTAAGCACCCAGTGAGGCTCACATTGCCAAATAATTTTTTTTTTTCGAAAAATACTGCTAATGTCTCAAAAAATAAAAACAAAAAAGTCATTGGTCGTAACCGTCTTATTTTAAAGACCTGAGTAATTTTAATGAGTTTCTGACACTCACTTCAAACAGATTTGCGTAGGACCTCCATATCAAACCTTCGTATAGGATTAATTGTCTATTCTTATACGTTCTCTTATGTAACTACTTAGATATCCTCAGAAAAAATGGAATAATAGCGAAAAGATAAAAATAACACGGAAAAGATATCATCATATTAGCACTACTGTATAGCAAAAAGCTAAAAATGAAACCGATAAATATCATAATTTCGAAAAGATAAAAATAACGCAGAAAATACATCATGATATTGCCATTTCTGTAGAGCAAAAAAACTAAAGATAAATATCTTGTTATGTATACCTCCAGGCTCCAGCGGTATAAGAGTCAAATAGTTTTTTCGACTAATAACATCATTTCCGAACAATTAAAAAGGACAGAAAAAAGTTAAATCAACCTATAAATCTGCCATGGTGTAGGTTATATTTTATCAAAAACTTTGCAACATTATGAAGTTGGGCCAGATTTCAGAAATTGAACAGAAATTGGGCGCTGAAGCACATCGCAACAGAAGCTGCTGATAATCGAAACTTTTTTGGGCGAAGATGATTAAGTGCCGATCGTTTTATTACACCTAATAAATTTATTTCTAGTGGCATGATTTATAGGTTTAAAAAGTTATAATTGGAATAATTATGGCTCGATATTTTTTATCGCCACGCAAAAAGCGTGGATGCCGCACGGAAGGTCGCTATTAAAGTTTAATTCGGGTATACAGACTTTCTACGTCATCTGAAGAGACATTAATTAAGGAATACATAATACTCAAATAGGAATAATTCAATTTTTTATTTCAGTGCCGGCAACCCGGGCGTTTATTTTATTTCCATTTATGTACATAGTTTTCTTTTACCTACCTCACTAGACGAAGTCTGTTCCGAGGCGGGTAAATAACATATTATATTTATTTAAAAGCTCTATTTGAATATCATATAATTTACTGAGTAATTATATGAAAAGAGGATGTCTATAAAATGTACTCCGGTTGGTTCTTTGGTATATTTAGAATGTCTGTTCTTTCCTTTTCAGTCAACCATATTACAAAACTTTTGAACAGCCAGTTCTGATTATTTGAGGTGATGTAAGTTTTTGTTTGTGTTAGGAAGATATTGAAAATGTGTGGAGCTAGGTACGATTTATGTTTTTTTGCGAAAGTTAATTTGACATAATGATTAAATACTTGTCTTGAAGAGACCTGTTTGTAGGAGAAAACAAACACAAAAGTCGACAAAACATTCCACAGCCGAGCTTTTGAAGGTTGGTTACAAGAACACGTCGTAAAAATCATGCGGAAAATGTCAACCATTTAATAATGCTAAGGTCTCGTTCGGCGTGTCTCCTTTTTGTGTACCTAAGCACCTTTTATTGATTTAGCGGTGGAATAAACACAGCTAACGTTCTTCTGAAGATTGTAATCCTTTCATAAAAATAGGGGAGACAACTACAATTTGGGAGGCGGGTACGGGTGCCGCCGCCCCGAGAACCATTTACTGGATAACCAACATCTGATAGTGATAGGCACCAAAGTGGTTCGCTACGTTTGGTGACTTAGCAGGGGTGCCCGGGTTCATAGGGTTAAGTTTGTCCGGAACCCGGCGGTGGATGTGTCTGTCCACCAACTGCGCGGCAGGCCGGATCCGGAGAGGCTGCTTGAGGGAGACCTTTTGATCTCTCAAGTAGGACTCTCGGAAAACCGCCTTGCACCGCAATGGTAGGGATGAATCCATGCGTTCGTCACTCCTGGAAAACACTCTGGCCCCAAGATTTCTACCCACTCCTCTTACCTTTTTTTCCTTCCCAGAACTTCCTCTCCTTCCTTTCCTAAAAATAACCTCCACACAGTATCCGCAAAGATGACATTGGCCTTGAGGGGAATTATTTTTCTTAGGGCCGCCTGTGTGGAGCTAATGTCAGAAAAGGGGGAACTAAGCGAGTTTACAAGCTACTATCTACAAAGTTTAAAAGCGGGTAAATCGGCGAGTGAGATTGTCATGATGACACACAAAACTGTCCACTCGCTCAGCAGCCTAGGAAACTGAGGTCGCTGCTAGCGCCAGTAACAAGAATAACGACGCCTGCGTGAACTACTTCAATCAGCTGTTTATTGGCAGCCATCTTGAAAAACATAAATAAACCAATCACGAGTAAGAGAGTGGCAAGTAAAGTTGACGACCTACCAACTTTTTTCGTAGATTGTCAACAATCTGCTAGTTAGCAAGTAACACGATGACACTGAGCGAGTTTACTGACAGATAGTGAATTTCCCAGATAGTTGTTGTAAACTCGCTCAGTGTCATCGACGCAAGGAATTCGTTATTTGCGCAGACAAGGATTTTTCAGGAATCGAGGAGTACCAGACCTAATATGATTATTTATGTTACCATGTTATCAATTTATCGTTTAGTACAGTGTTTACTTTATACGTATTTTGTGCGGCCCCTCTGACACCGCCTTGTAATCCATGAGAAGAACCGAGCGTAAAATATTTTACCCAGTAAAACAGTCGATTTGAAAGTATTATGATATAAGCCCTCCACTCGTTTTTATCCGGGTAGATTCAGGCTGTAAGCCATTTTAAAATAGCCTGTAGCCCGAAAGGCATTCGCAAGATAACCCCTTTCATTCAAGCAATGGTTCGTGGAACGGCCTACTCATCCGTGTTGACCTGAGCCACTCCAGACCCTTGATGGATCAATATATCGACCTTATAATACAGCCTGAGTATGTAGTACGTACAATTTTCATCATTTTGGCAATCTGTGCGATAGATAGTAATTTTTTTTTATTTAAAGAACCATTCAAGTGAATTTTTCCAATAAACTTGTTGGGTCAATGACAAATCGACCCTATACTACAGCCTACACGTTAACTCACAGTGTAAATATTAAAATTTGTAATTTTTATCAATATGTCTTTGGATAGATTACGATTTTTATATTTAAAGATGCTTTTAAGAACGTTTCATTAAACTAGATTTGTAGGTAAACGGAGGCATCCCAGACCCTTGTTGTAACGAGATATCGACCCTATCGACATCACAAGAGTCGCAGCTGCTCCCGTCTAGAGCGAGTGAGATATATATATTTTTTTTTTGCATGAGCTCCACACAGGAGGCCCTGAGGAAAATAATTTCCCTCAGGCCCTATGTTATCTTTGGGGATGCTGTGTGGAGGTTTTTTTAAGGAAAGGAAGGAGGGAAGAGTTCTGGGAAGGAAACGGGTTTATGGGATGGGTAGAAATTTGGGGTTCAGTGTGTCCTGGTCATCCGCCTCCAAGATAGACTCCGCCTAGACAAACCTCACCCCATCAACCCGGGCACCCCTGCTAAATCACCAATCGTAGCGAACCACTTGGGGTGACCTATGACAGAGGTGTTGGTTATCCAATAAAGGTTCCCGGGGTGGCGGTACCCAAATTGTTTTGAGGCTAAAGGTAGTGGGGAGGGGAAGGAGATGGGGAAGAGAAAGGTGGGAAATTACCTGGCTATTCAGATCTGGTCACCAAACACGGCTAAAGTAATTTTTTTTTATTTTTTTTTATTTTTTTTTTATTTATTTTTTTTTAATGACAATATAAGGATAACGTAAAATTACAAAATAAGTAAAAAATTCAAATAACGTTTTAATTCTGAATGGTGGTCTTACACCAGGGCGATACTGAGAGTATCTTCCACACTGGAACGTGCCGCTAATATACTATATATTATTTTTAATGAATTAATTGTCAAATAACACAAATTAATCAATAAAATTTATTTGCCGGCCTTCGGATTGCGAGTCAAGAGCCTTACCCCTAGACTACGCCGGTCGTCTATAAAACAACCATACAACCTATAATACAACCCATAAATAAACCATCAGTGAGTAGCACAATTTCCATCATTTTGGCAATTCATTCTTTTAGATTAAGATAAATAACTTTTTTACTAAAGACAATCTTTCAATCACATTATTCATTACGCTTGGAGGATCCACGTAGCATTTATTACAAAAATTTTGCTTCCAGAACTTTAAATTGGCGAATAAATTTGACGATTTTAGAATGGGTGTGGCTTACTTAATATACGTTATTTAATAATGTGAGATGATGTGGAAATTATGCTCGGAAGCTCAGTGATGAATGTACATAATAAAAACCGCTCCGGAACGCACTGACCTCCAGATTCTTACCTTATATTATCTTACCCCTTATACTTTTTCCTTCCCAGAATTTCCTCTCCTTACTTTACGTAAAAATACCCTCCACACAGCTGGCCAGCTAAGATGGCCAGCTAAGCCAAGATGACATAGGCCCTGAGCCAAATTATTTTTCTGTTTGGAGCTGATGTTCAAAAAAAAGTATCAATTCGTTTAATCATTAACATGTTTTTTTGGAAATTGAGTGCTTTTGAGAGTAATGAAATATTTTAAACGGAAATCTTCAATTTTACTTTCATTATATTGAGTGACAAACAAATAATATTTCGATAAGTTTTAAGATTTTCACGGCCAGAAGCATTTTCATTATATGTTTTTGGGGTGTTGTGCCGTGTTGCGCTACCTCCTTCTTTAGCCAACGTTTCGGACATCGTTGCAGTGTCCATCATCAGGGCAGATCCGGCAGATCCGGTAGATGTGTAATTTTTAGTCGTGAAGTGTGTGCTTATTTACTTCGAAGCGATACCGTGTCGCCAGCAGCACTAACTTTCACCAGTACAAAATACTGATGACGCCACTGCTTGTCACGAGTATTTTGTACTGGTGAAAGTTAGTGCTGCTGGCGACACGGTATCGCTTCGAAGTAAATAAGCACACACTTCACGACTAAAAATTACACATCTACCGGATCTGCCGGATCTGCCCTGATGATGGACACTGCAACGATGTCCGAAACGTTGGCTAAAGAAGGAGGTAGCGCAACACGGCACAACACCCCAAAAACATATAATGAAAAAAAAAAAAAATAATATTTCATCTTTTAACATTTCATAACACGCCCCATACTCACAAGCCCTGCTTATTTATGGGGGTACATCAAATACAATGTAATTAATTATGGTATAAAATTTATTATAATTTATATACCTCTTTTTAGATAAAAAAAAATAAAATAAATAAATAAATTTAAAAAATTAAATGAAGACAATATAAGCGAAACTCAATCGAAAATCAAGAAACAGAAAAATGTATTGACGCCTCTGGGACTCGTACCCAGGACAAGTGTCGATATCAAATTTGGTCATTTTTTACTGTACCATACTTCGACTAGGAACCACCCACATTATTTTCATTTTCTTAAGGCAAATATTATTGGCTACTATCTTTATGATTGATTGCAAGATTCAAATCCGAACTAAATGCATAGTGTCTGGATAAATCTTTATCCATTTTATTTAATATGCGACATCTATTGACTTTTCTGCAAGTCTCTGATGAATATTTTATGTTTATTTTAACTTTATGAGTACCTAAACCCTCAAATTGTAATATTTAATTAAATGAAGACAATATGAGCGAAACTCAATCGAAAATCTAGAAACAGAAAAAGATATTGACACCTCTGGGACTCGAACCCAGGTCCTCTTGCTTTCCGGGCAAACGCGCTAACCAATGGCCGAATTTGATATCGACACCGTGGCGCAATGATTAGCGCGTTTGCCCGGAAAGCAAGAGGTCCTGGGTTCGAATCCCAGAGGTGTCAATATCTTTTTCTGTTTCTAGATTTTCGATTAAGTTTTGCTACATTGTCTTCTTTTAATTACATATTACAATTTGAGGTTTTACTCACAAAGTTAAAATAAAAATAAAATAATATTTCCTTAAAAAATATATACCTTCTGTATTTATCTATATACATCGAACAAAATTCGATTTTGACTCGTGAAATCCTTTTTGATATTTTATATTTGTCATTTTACTTATTCGTATTATTTTTTACATTTATGCGATCTATTTGTTTCCACTTCATTTTAAAATGCTTTGACGATATTATTTTTCCCGGAATGAGTTTATTCCGACCCATTTGGAATATATTATCTTATGAATCGTTTCTGTGATATAAATGTGATTTGAACAGTTTCATTTTGTTTCATTATTCTTCAATATATCTTCCCTTTTGTTAAAAACAAAAATGAATGAATAAATTAATATGTGTTATAAACATTATTTACACGCATATCTAGCTTTTGGTATTTACGAAATCCAGGAAGGTTTAGTACGGTAGTGACATGGATTTCAGCACAAGAGTATGATCGTGCCTCGTGTATGATACAGTACAGAATTGATGCAAAGCTGAGCTGTAGAACTTCTCAACTGGAAATCTAATTAATTAATTAATTTAATCCTGACTCACCCGGGACATGAAAATATTATACTTTTTATATAGATTGAATCTCCGCACGTTCTCGTATGTGGTGTGGGTGTTATTAATTTTCGCAAGTATTGTCTTGATATTTTTTTATTGTTGCTTGTGGCTTTTTTATAGCTCAATTGTCTAAATCTATTTTAAAATTAAAAACATTTAACGTTAGCAGAATAGAGAACTCCAGTCCAATTTTTTTCTTTTTTTTAATGAATAAAGACCTTCAAACTTAAATAACTGCATTTTTATTTTTATTTTTATAGTTAGTTTTAATAGTTAAAATAATTGTCAAAGTTTTAATTTTTCAAGACTCCTAAAACGCACCGTATCTATGGTGGTTTATGTGATCTCTTCAACCACCTAGAGTTTATTATTTTCAAGTTGTCTTTTTGAATCAGTGATGTTATGTCGAGGGAAATTTCCCTAGATCTAGGGGAGAAAAATATTTTTTAGGGATAAGTCAGGACAAAATCTAGGGAAATTTCGAACTATGGCAAATTTTTTATTACATATGACAATATTACTGATGTTATATTTATATATATATACGTATATATATTTGTTGGGATTCCTATGAATCTTAATTATTGTTCATGTACTTACATGCAATGTTATTTTTAACACTGACAACTCAAAATGATATTAGGGAACGTACCCATACTACGTGACACGTTCGGGGGGGGGGTCTTCAAAATACCACGCTTGGTACAAATGAGCGGCGGGTTGCTTAGGTTTTTGGTCACGGTGGGGGGGGAGGTTAAAAAGTGCAAAAAGTTTGTCACGTAGTATGGGTACGTTCCCTATGTAGGTATCTAAAAAGATAAATGGGACCTCTGAAAAAAAAAATTATTTATGTTTTAAGTTCCGTTTTTTCGGTGATTGCGGTTGATTTTTATTTCACAAAGTGTTTTTTTTTAATTTGGAATTCAGTTTCTAATTCAGTGGTGAGTGTATTCGTACTTTTAAATTATTACTTCACTTAGCAAAAGTGGTTTATTTGGAAAAGCACAGTATTATAAGTATATTTACCAAGTTCCGATATCTTTCCAATTATTAATCATATTAATTAACATATAACAGGATTAGTGTTACACAATCAGGTGGCTACCTAGGTAATTGCGTAAATGTGAAATTCTAGGGAAATTTCACTTCGAAATCTAGGGAAATAATTTTTTTGGGCAGAACATCCCTGTTTTAAAATGGCAGAAGGCAGAAGATGGCCGATTAATACTATGACATTTAGGTGTTAGAAGTCGTTTTTTATTCAAGATTAACTGCTTTTAATATAGAAAAACATTGGTAAAATGTCCACATTTCACCGCTACTGTTATTGTTTTTAATCAAAGTGCAATATAAAAACAATCAATCATCGTAAATATTTGCAATCATTGCAAATACATATAACATCGTGTTTTATGTATACACATACAGAATAGAATTTATAATACACTGATCATGACGATTGTGTTGCATTAACTTGTATAAAAAAACCCTTTACTAAAAATAATTTGAAAATACAAACTAAATGTCAAATATGGTCGACACGACTTTAACCTCAAAGGCAAAATTTATTGCAGATTGTCCGCAAATATAGCTCTTTTCGTAAATTGTTGAGGGCCTAAATTGTGTTTCAATAAACACAATAACTATTATTTATCTAAATCTCTATAAACAGTATGAAAATAAACCAAAAACACGAAATATTGAATTGCATAGTCATTTCATATGTCAATACAATACTGCAATACTGACAATACAATACACGCGATCACCAGGTGACAGTGGGTGAGTGTGACGCGTGACGTCACCATTCACCATTTCAGTAATGCCAACTTGACACTGTGTTTCGAGGAGGGGTTTAAAAATGCACTTTTTAATAATTTTTTAAAAACTCTGCGTTTAATATTATGAAATAAAAGTTATAAATTCAGAATCAGCGTTTATTGGTCTATATGAACATATTTTTTTAAAGCCATAATATTTTTCACTGGAGTTCCTTATTAGTGATGCGCCAGCAAATAAAAAACGAAGTCTAATAGCCCAAAGAAAACATGGAATGATCAAATTAATCAGATACTTTTGTTGAGACGGTATGACAGGAAGGTATGATACGATGTATGAATGTGAAATAATCAAGGAGTGTATTCCAATAAAGAGTTGTATGGCGGTCAATCCTTGCTGCTTACTGCCTGAAAATAGCACGATGGTGTGTAAGTGGAGGTGAATTTACGATACAAAAGGCCCCATTTGTATTTTACGGTCCCATGTCTTGAGATAGATTCCCCTAGAACAAGGAGAGACTGTTACAAATTGCATGGTTTTTCACTATTTCCTGCAACAATGTGCAGTGAAACGGTGTTTTAAATGTAATTTATGTATTTTATTTACATTTATATATCTATTCTGCACTTTTTCAATTTCTCCTTTTCAATAATTTTTAGACCCTCTGGATAGCGATGTCTCTTGCAATAATAACTTAAACTACTCTATAAACCTCCCATTTTGTGCAAACGTCTGTCAAAAACTTAGTTGAATTTATAGAAAAATTTTTCACTATTGCAATGCCACTTAATAAATAAATTATATCTCCCTGCGTGTCCTTTCCCATTCATTACGGTTCCCCTTCCGCCTCCCCTTCCTTTCCCGCGAACCCCTTTCCCGCGTTCCCCTCCCCCTTCCGTGTTCCATACATTCCGTCCCGGTACATTCAGTTTTCAAACAGCTCGCGTGCCATCTATTGCAATTTTTTTATACAAATTTCATAATGCTAGAGCTCACCAGTACATAGAAACCTTCCCTGACGTGCTCACAATAACTCACCAAAGATTCATCGCAATCGGATGAATACTTTAGGAAATAATTTTATAACGCCAGAGCTCACCATTATATATATTAAAAAAAAACCATCCGGGGCGTGCGCACAACAACTCATTAAAGTATCATCGCAATATAGATATGTTTTGAAAATCAGACCTCTCGCGATTCTTGAGAAACCTGGTTGAGACAAACATTTTCATTTCTTCTTATTTCAATCAGAATTGTCTTCAACAAAGCCCTGTTTCGATATCGCCTGCTACGCTAACGACACTCACAAATTTCAATTTATGCGATTCTGCAAATAGAAATGAAGGAAAGAGAAATGATTGCTTGAAAGACAATTTATTCAAATGCAGTTCCAGAAAATACTTATACATGCACAATAATCACCCTACACACTTGAAATGCGCGAACAGAAAGCTCCACATCTGTGTAAACACCAGTACACTTACATAAGTTCAAATTCAACTGAATCGTGAATAATGAGGTGAGGTTGGGGGGGTGGGGAGATTTTGGGGTTGTTTTGTTAGTAGTGGGAGAGTAGTTGGGGGTAGTAGTTGGCGACAGCCCTACTTTAAACGACGTTTCTAGATGGATTCGGGATAAGCGGAAGCAACGTAACCATGGATTACAGTTGGCATTATACCGTATACTCTTAGAATTAGGTAATGCTCTTACGTGTATGCAGGTACTTTATTATTCTGATTGGCAATGAATCTGATTTATTCATAGAATCTGGCATAATAGATACAGGCTAAAAGAGAAGATATTTGACATAGCGAAAAGGTGACTTGAGGTCATGCTGTAATAAAATTTTAAACTTATTTGAATACTGCCAAACGCATCAAAATTATGCCGAATAATAAAAAGCTTTCATTATTACCGAACTTTTCCATTATATTATAATTTTTTTCTGTAATAAAATCGAGACATAGAGCAAGTGCGAGTAATAATGAGTTTTGTTGTTTCTTCATTTTATTATTATTTTTAATTTATAAACTAATGTTTAAGACAAGATTTTTATGCATAGCACAAAGATAAACAATTATTATATGTAGGTAATAATTATTAGCCTGAAACACTCGTCTACATAGAAAATATCTCCCCAGAAAAGATACATGCCGCCGACGGGATTCGAACCCGCGTCCTTCTGATTTAATGAAAAATGAAAAATGTACTAAGCATTAATTGTTGAATGAAACACTAGGATATATTGAATTATTTGGCGGGCAGGAGATAAGCCGGCGTAGCTCAGTGGATAAGAGCAGTTGATCGGAAATCAGAAGGACGCGGGTTCACGTCCCGTTGGCGGCATGTATCTTTTCTCGGGAGATTTTTTCAATGTAGATGAGTATTTCAGGCTAATTATTATTACTTATAGCGCCCTTGAGGTGATTTTTCACAAAAACGGCGCTTTATAAATTATCCAATTATTATTATTATTATTAATTGTTAATTTCGTTGCTTATGATAGAAATAACGCTGCAAGTTGAACATTAGGGCGGTAATCTGGAGATTCCAATCTAAAAAGCTCTGCAAATATCACCGTTCGAGAGTTCTTTCTACTTCCGTCTAACAAAACTTTTGTTTTAAAAGTAAAAATTTAAAGCGGGCTACAGACCTTCAATTTTAACTGTACAGTCGAACTGTACAGATAAATCGTAGGTCCATACAGCCTACACACATTCAAGTAAAACTGCGAGATCTTTCAGTTTTTATCAATGGCCTCCATAGACGACCCTTTAGCCGTTACTTAGCTAAAGATGTTATAAAAGAAACTGACTATATTAAAAGAAAAATAAAAAATAAATAAAAATTAAATAAATTATTTGTATTAAAGGAGAAATTTGTATTAATTTAATGTACAGTTTTCGACTACACAGTGTCAGTTTTAACTGTACAGTTCTAACTGTACAGATTTATCTATTCGTATTTTGATTAGATCTCAGTTAAACTGTACAGTTCTACTTTTGTCCTACACACCTAACGATTTATCTGTACAGTTCGACTGTACAGTTAAACTGTACAGTTAAAACTGAAGGTCTGTAGCCCGCTTTAGGCGTATCTCAAAACGTTATTTCATTGTTTTTTTTTCTTGCTAGAGCAATCCCGATGAGTTACAGAACTCATTTAACGGGGAAAATATTCGTTCCGAAATATTATACTTAATTTGTTTTTTGCTGGGAATTAAATATACATTTTTAAAGTCAGTAGATAATTGGGTGTAAAATGATTAAGTTCTGTAACTTGAGATTTGCTTAGAGACGATTACAGCCTCTCTTTGTTAGCGGTTTAGCTCCAAAACGATAATCGTAATTACTATAAAAATTGCTTTCTCCGCTTACCTTTGAGCATTAAGCTATGTTAAATATTTTTATTTCCATTCGATGGGATAAAATGGGGCAAAAGTATTTAAAGGAACGCTGGCATTTTTAAAAGGCTTCTGTGAAATGGAATTTAGCCATGGCTGCATTTCTCGCTAGAATTCCGAATTATTTCCTACCTTGGTCTTCTCGATACTCACCTTTATAAAAGCAATTACCTTTTGTCTTTCTTTTGTTTCGTAATAGCGCATCTTTTCTAGTTTCTATCTTTATCTCCAAAGTTTTTCAAAATGAGAAAACACGACGCTTAGAAATCTTTAAGAGAGAAAGGAAATAATACTGTGAACGATAAGTTTAAAGCTATAATAAAACAAGTTCAGATGGTTTAAGATTAGTTTTAAGTAACAAAACAATTTAAAAATAATAATAATAACTATCGTTGCTCCACATTTGGACTACTGCTCTACGATGTTATATTTGGCCAATGAAGGAAATTTGAACAAACTAGAAGTTATACAAAACAAAGCTATGAGATGTATACTGGGGAAAGGCAAATACGCAAGAATTAATCAAATGAGAGAGGAGCTAAATTGGATTCCAATAAAAAAGAGACTACTATTTAATGTGTTAATTTTTGTGCATAAAATTATGAAAAACCAAATACCAAAATACTTTAAGGATGAAATTGTTTTTAATAGAGACATTCATAATTACGAAACAAGAAATATAAACAGAGTTCGATTGCCACAAATGAAGAAATCAAAATCACAGAACTGCCTAATGTACAGAGGACTAAAGATGTATGATGAAATGCCTGAAAGTATGAAGAAAGAAGAAAGAATGAATATATTTAAAAAGAAATGTTATGCTTACTGTAAAAATATTTAAATTTATCAAATGAAATGTTACATTGTGCTTATTAGTTTATATTCATGTAGTATAAACTAACTCAATAAATAAAAAAATAAAAAATAATTTAAAAATATATACCTATTATTAAGAATGTACGTATAATGTACATACACTACAATACTTAATACTCTTAATAGGAATAATAAAGTAATCAAAACCCAGGCAAAAAAAGGATGAACATTAACTAAAGCCCTTCCATTATCTCATTTCCCATAGCTGGCATCAAGTAGGGTAATTATAGCTTGAATACATTGCTTATACGCATCTAAGAAATGCAAACTATCGTTTCAAGTATGTATGTGTCATCATCATTAATTTATCAAGTGCATTTGTATGAATAACAATAGAAAGAAAAAATACAATGGTACATAAAGAAACGCAGTATAAAATCATTAACTCAAATTCCATTTGAATTTACGGTTAAAAAATTATTAACAAATTTCCACCAATTTATTTTTGACAGCTTCAGACCAGTCTAAAAAGTTTTTCGTACTTTATTAACCAGCTGAAGTTTCGTGAGATTACTTTAGTAATTTCAAGTTATGCTTCTTTACTGGCTAAGTTCGGTAGACAGTAAATTTCGGGCACAAATTGCTGTTATAGATAATCCACAGTGGTGTTTGGGGAAAATCCCTTGGCTACGCATACAAAGCTACCGGCTACGGTAACGAGCTACGGCTACGAGCTACGGGGTACAGTCTACGGACTTCAGGGCAGGTGTGTGTAAGGCTTATGGCCAAGAATCTAATTGGGAAGCATTCCCTATACAAATTGGTAAACAGCTTTATGGAAGGCTACATTGGCGTGGAGTAGCGTTCATAATGAATTCACGATAAGTCACCCGACCGATTTTCTTCCATGAAATGTCATTAGTATCTTAGGAGAAATATTGTGGTAGAAATTTGGGTGCTCTCCTTTGTATTGTTTTTATTATATCGCAGAATGTTCACAGCGGTCGTAATCTGCTATGCAAAGTTAATGGTTTTTCAATTGAGCAATTTGGAGTTGAATCTCTGTTAGTTAGGTTGCCAAAGAAAGAGATTCTTCGTTAAATTGCCAACATTTTCAATAGAAATTGAATTATATATAAATGAAGAAAAATTCAATATATTATGTGTCACAAATGGGTCGCAAATATCACAAATGTCACAAATATACCATTTGTCACAAATGGGTCGCAAATACAAGATTACTCAATTGAAAATGTGGGTCAAGCTTGATGGAAGGTCATAGAGTACGCTGAACCACATTGACTCTAAACTTATTTGACTGGTAGGTACCTACGAGTTCAGTTATGCTGAATTCCAACAGGGTAGTTGATAGTGGCTATGATAGCGAACCTCCGATAGGAAAGTTCTCCAGAAGATCAAAAAAAGAAGATGACTAGAATTTTGCCAGAAATTTATTTCGTTTGTTAACATTTGTGTAGTCATAAATTAATGCACACTGAAAGGATATATAAATTTTTGAAACAAGACGGTGGAGAAGAAAAAATAACATAAAACAGAGAAAAAGGTCAGGAAGATTTCAACTGAATGGTTGAAAAAACAACTGGATTACAACAACAACGCCAGATTCTCAAGAAAATGTAATGCTACTGTAATGAACGAACGTGCGAGTGCAAAGTTTTTTAAATGAAGATCTTGCAGCTATAAAAAATCATTTTCTCGCTATATTTAGTAAACTTAACTTTACACAAAGAAAGTTTCACATCAGCTCAAACAAATCTTCTGTCTAAAATAAACTTTAAAAGTTTGTAAGAGAATTGAGTAACTCGATTTAATGAAAACAGAAGCACTTTAGAATGTTCTGTGAAAAATCCAACTAAAAGTTTGGATTAAAAAGTTTCCCAACCTAAAGCGCTGATTTTTTTTCGAACCATGAAATACAATTTAGTTTTCGATGAATTAGAAAATGTTCACGATCATTACTATATAAAAAAAAACATTCTTATGACTTTACATGACCTACAAAAAAGTTTAGTTCATTTTGTAAAATTAATTTTAAACAGTGAAATTAAATTTTAAAAAGGAGTTGTCCTTATGTGAACTTCGTATTTACACTTTCTATTTTTTTTATACTTTTTAATAAAATTTAATTTATACTTTGTCTGTTGTACAAAAACATTATGAACTAAAGTGTATAATAAAAACCGTTGCCATGTAGGGGAGTCCTGTACAAAACCGTATATCGGGGTAAAACCGTATTACTCTAAAAAACTCGAAACCAACGCAAGTCTTAAGTTTTTCAGTGTCCTGATGTAATTTTTACGGATATTGAATTGATTAATAGCGAAGTTATTATAATTTGCGGGTGAGTGAAATGTCAAATACTATAAATATGTATTAAGACGTTTTTTCACAGAAACAATCAAGATTTGGCTTTATCTACGACAAAAGGCATAGACCGTTTAAGCCTGCATTTTAAACAATACAAGCCCGGTATACGATTTTACCCTCCCCACGGGGCAAAATCGAAAATATTAGAGGGTTTCTATTTTTTTTCATAAATATTTAATAATCTAAGATTTTGTGCGTTGTTCCTTAGTAAATTCATTATTAAAAATAATTATTGGCAACCGAATTTAATTTTAATTTACTAAACTACAGAGCTTCTACCTTAGGTATACGGTTTTGGACAGGTCTCCCCTAGATTAATATTATATTTAAAGGATATTATATTTATCATGAAGTTGGGAACCAAGAACCTTCTTTGTAATTTTGTAATTAATTAAATGTAATTTTTTAACCGTTTTAACTTTCTTATGGTTAATTCAAAGGATAATATAATATTTGTAAGAGTATCTTATTAATACATTTTAACTTTTATTTTCTAATATTAATACCTCAAATGGTAGTCTATGGTAGTATGTATAGTGTATAGTAAAGGGTTCCCTCAATCGTGACTAGCAAGATCAACGTATTTTTAGGGTTTTTATTACTTGTGCTAGATTAATGATCTCTTTTCAAACTTGTTTTCTCGAAATTAATAAAGATTGATTCGATTGAAGGCTACGTCAAAAATAATGACACAGCACATTTTTCAATTGAGTAAAATCCAACACTAGGCGCAGGAAACTTTTGGGTAGTGGGATTGTTCAGGAAATTGACACATACATGTATCAAAATGGAATACTTGAGCAATCAATCTCTTCCCGGAAACCACTTGACAATGACTCAAACGGTTCTAGTGACACATTGATTGGTGATTCAAATACTAAGATTGTTTTATTCCGATTATCTATTTTCTGAGAGAGAGAACGATTTTACATTAAAAAAAACTAAGCTTCCAACGAAAAATACATCAAAAGATCACCACGCTTTGATTTTATCTGGCTTGTTTATCATTAAAATGTTAATTGGGTGCTTAAATTTTTATGAGTTTCTTTTGAATCTTGGTTGGATATTGTTGATTCTGCAATAAGGCTGAGTTTTCAGGGTGGACAGATTTAACTGGACCATAAAATCATTGTTTTAATTAGCATTCTTTTAAGGCAGAGCCGTTAACGTTTTAACGTTTAAAATACTGTAACAGTACAATACAAAAAATATTAGTTACCTGGAAAAGCATTAAACTAAAAAATATTATTTTCGCTTCTTTGTTAGTATTGCATCAATGGCCTGAACGTTCATTTTAAGCCTGCTGTATTTTACAAAAGAGTGCTGTTTGAAAAATGTTTCTTCAAAAAGACGTCATTGTAGAGTATTATTCTTTGCCTTAGAGCTCATTCACATTTCCGTATAAAAAACGGACATCGTTCCGTTTAAAAATAAGATGCTCAAGTAGGGAGGCCCGGAGGAAAATAATTTTCCTCTTTTTGTCATCTGAGATGCTTTGTGGAGGATCTGTTGGAAGAGAGGAAGGAAAGAACATTGGTTTTAAGTGACCCACGTTGTAGGAAGGAGGAAACATAGAGGCCAGCAAATTTGCTGTTCTCTGCAGCAAATTTTCTGTTCAGCTGTTGAACACAAGAACGACCCGAAGAAGTGACCCGTTCTCATGTGACAAATGTCAACTGAGTACATATTTTGGGCAAGCGTTTAGCGTGTCCGACTATGCACCGGTTCCGAAGGGATCAATGGTGCTAGTTCCCCGGAGCATCTTCCATTAAAATACAGGTAGAACAAGGATAGCATTCCAACCCGACGCATCGGATAGATCTAAAGATTGCAATCCGTTTGTTAAGTTAGGAGAATCTATCAAACGGATCGCCCGTTATTATATGGAGCCGTCCACACATGTCCAGCACGATTAAAACAGATCAGGCACGTTTTATCGGAAGGATGGCCAGCGCAGCGCATCCTTTTAAAAATCCTGTCAGAACTCGCTCGCTCATAGGTTTGTATGAAGCTGTTCATACATGCCGGCATGTCGTTCCGGCGTGATCCCCTCTAGATCCAGGAACATGCGCGCAGCGTCTGCGTGATCATCTGACATTTTTTATCGTTCCGTTTTTTAAACGGAAGTGTGAACATGGCATCCGACGTCCGATTTTTGTCGCCCGATTTTTAAACGGAAATGGGAACGGGCTCTTAGTTTTCAAGACTGCGTTATAAAATAAATATATATAACTTTGACATCTACTGCACGCTTCTGCTGCAACTAATTGGATGGATATAACAAATAATTTAATATGACGTGCGTTTGTGAGAAGAAGATAGTCAATCTAGTTGATACGATTGCTCCGTGAATTGCTTCTTGAAAATCGCCCTACGCATCTAAAGGTTATGCGCAATGCGGTTATACTACACAATAATGCAAAAAGGTGTGTTTTGGTTTGAAAAATTGATCACTTAGAAATATTTTAGATGCTTTAATTAAATATTTCATGTAGAATATATCTTGGTCTTTGAAATGATCGAGTGCTTTTTTCGTATGTCTTTTTATGAACCTAGAAAAAATAATATGTCGTGACTTTAAAAATAGCTTTAAAGTTCAAAATTGTCTACTTTCACATCCTTTTTGGTTTTGGTTTTTTTTATATAATGGTGCAAATTAAGTTCTTTAGAAAATGATTATAAGACATCTAAATATTTGTCCCTGAACCTCGCAAAATAAACTATAAAGTCTGCACCTATTGGTGGATTCTAGATGTATTGTGGGAGTCACTTTAAGTAAGAGAAAATATAGTATAGGTATAAGTTATAATTAATTTTATCTACAAATTACTAAAATAAAATAATTTAAAATAAATTAAAATATAATAAAACATGCTTATTGGCGATGTTTTTTTCTTGCATATTATATCAAAATTAAGGTATTAAGCGGGAATTTAAACCTTATCGCCACTTACATAAGGAATGCTATTGTTAGCGGCTCCATTCCGAATGTTACACGACGTGGTGCATCTCCTCAAGACGGGAGGCAGCAACCCTCAGGGAATATATAATGACTTACAGATACATGGTAAAGTTACGTTGCGGAATGGCAAATGCACTCGGCTAGCTGTCTACCATATTGAAAACCCTTCTGGACGGAAGGTGCAAGTCTATTTTATTCGGAATTCTGTTCTGAAAATTCATGGCGAACCTTTGGCAGACTTCCAACTTGAAAAATATGCAAACTTTTTTCAATGTAGATAAAATTTCCGGGGTTCTCTCTCCTTTGTAAAAGCGAACAACATGAATTCGCATCTGTTGCAGTCACAGGCGCTGATGGGAATTTCATTAGTGCTCTTGATCACCAAAGTGATTGATGCATTTCTACAAGGGTTTTGTTTTTTTGAATTTATCATCAGTTCATTCATTCCAAATTCCCGTTCTTCTCTTCTCTTATTTACATACAAATTTAATAAATAAATAAATGTTACCTAATCTAATGACAACCAGCCCAACTTAATGAACAATTCTTGACTACGAGATTTACATTTTTGTTTCCTCGTGTAGACCATATTGTATGCTTGATAACATAAGAGATAACATACAAGATTTTAATCAATTATATTAATTAATTAATATAATTCCTTGTAGACCACCCCTCTCCCCCTCCCCCATATTTTTTGTATATAAACCGTAGACTAAGAATTATTTGCACCAGTCTGAGGATGGCCCTAACGAGCTGAAATCGGTTACGGTCAAATAAATAAAAAGTTGTGTAATGTTTTATATTCGTTTTATTATAATATATTAAAATGAATTGTATGTTCTTCCTGTCCTAAAATGAGTTCTGTAACTCATCATGATTGCTCAT